>CM029922.1:73093707-73693707 GCA_017639245.1 Myiopsitta monachus
AGGGGTTCTATAGGGATGCTGGGGAAGGACTCTTCATGAGGGACTGCAGTGATAGGACAAGGGCTACAGGGTTCAAACTTAAACAGGGGAAGTTTAAACTGGATATGAGGAAGGAATTCTTTACTGTAAGGTTGGTGAGGCACTGGAATGGGTTGCCCAGGGGAGTTGTGAATGCTCCATTGCTGGCGGTGTCCAAGGCCGGTTTGAACAGAGCCTTGGGTGGCATGGTTTAGTGGGAGGTGTCCCTGCCCAATGGGTAGGGGTGTTGGAACTAGCTGATCTTAAGATGCTTTCCTATACTATTCTAAGGTCCTTTCCCTAACTATTCTATGATTCTATGATTCTAAAGTATTCTTCTCTTTTACTTGTTCTTTTATATGTAATAAGCTGAAATGGCAGAGAGATCTCTGAAGCTGAAACAGGTTTTGAAGTCAACCTTGACATTTCCTTATGAGCCTTAATTTGGGAAGCCTACCCTTACTGGTGAGGATCTGTAAACTGGAATGAAGAAAACATTCAGCAAAAGCTATCCTTGCCAACAGAATTCAGCTGAATTTTGGCATGTTTGCCTGCAGATTTGAATTCATAACCCTAGCTAGGTGTTTATAGTCCCTGCGCAATGTATAGGAGAGTAAGATGCCAAGGAATTGAATTCGTAACAGCCAGCATTGAATGGGATTGAACACCAGCAAGTAGCAAATACTGAAGTGTTTTTGCAATTCACTTTTCTTCTGAGTTTTATGCTCCTCACTGTGCCTTTGAAGCTGAAATTCACAGCCTTTCACATAATTTAAGGTGCTGAGTTCTTCTATTGTGTAACTAATACATTCTGAAATAAAATCTTAGTAGTATCCAATGGTTGTAAACTTATCAGTTTATAATAGTCTTTTGGTTTGAATGCTCACCTGTGAAATGTATCTTCCAGAGGGAAATCAAACCCTCACCTCCAGGAAAAATTCCCTGGTTAAGAGCTAAAAGCAAGACTTGTGGCAGACCTTGGGCCAGAGCCCAGAATCTAGGGCTCCCAGATACAATGTCTCTTCTGCAGACTCCTAAAAGCAGGCTTCTTGTATGGAGTGAGCAAAACTGCCATAAGTTTTCTGTTCTTTTTGCACAGCATCTAGCACCAGTAGGAATGGTGGAACATGTCACACGTTGTTTCAAGACTGATAGTTAGGTCACTCTCCTGGGCACTGGAAATAGTGGTTTGGGACTTCTTATGTCTGTCCTCAGGATATTTAATTATATGTGTACCTCTAAGATTTGGTAGATAAAGGGAGTTGTGTCAAAATGCTTTTGCTTTAAAGTTATATTCATATATTAATATTAATATAATTAGTATAATGGCAGTGGCAGTATAATTATTTTGTTGTAAAAAGGGGAGAAGGGATTCTAATACCTGTCATAGATGTCTTTTCATCTGGTTTAACAGACTTGCTCTTTGAGAGCAGAGCATAGATAGGAAACAGCTGATAGACCTCAAAATATAAACATGACTGCTTTGTTGGAAATAAGATATTGATTGTGCTATAGTTAACATAGATGCTGTTACCTGAATGATATTATTTGCAAAGGTAGAAAGGAGGTGAGCCTTTTGTGAACATGTACGGTTAACACTAGAGAGATTAGAATTAAAATGCAGTTAAAATATAGTTTAATAATTTTTTTTCCTGGCTCTAAGATAGAAGCATAACTTTGCTTCACCTTCCAGAAAGGCACAAGACATTTCAAAGTGACCTGAGAAAGTATGTCAGGAAGAGGTGTACCATAGTAGTGTATCCTAACATAATGGCTGGCCTTGGGTCTCTACAGGATGTCTGTGGCACCAGTTCAACATAACATTTAAATGGATGCAGAGGAAGAGCCTAATCCACTGCTCAGAGACATCCTTGGAAGCATTTCCAAAGGACTTTTGGATCAGGGCAGTCTTAAAAGCACTGCTGTTTTGTCAGTCAAGCCTTGAAGATATCACTTTGAAAATAACCTCCAGAAGGAAATGTCAAAAATCAATATATTTGCAACCTTTGGAGCTATTTAATTCCCCATTATTTCTGTGGATTCTCTTCTTTGGTTATTCACTGTCAAGCTGTTGCGTATTCATAGTATGCATCAGCTTGACCACAGAAAAGTTCTGCAAATGCAAAAGTTGTTCCCCCCAAATGTTGCTGAAGCTATTTATACTCTTGTTATTTATTTATAGAAGAGTCCATTTGTACCTTAGTGGTAGCATCTTCCCTCTGAACAAGATTTAATCCACCTGCATTTACAGCAAACTCACAGGATTGCCTCAGCTGTCGGGTGATTCACTGCAGGCTATTATTTTGATATTGGCATTCTTCTTTTGCAGAGACAGATAAATAAAATTTGAACAAGAATTGCATGTTGTACTGTCCTAGCGAACCACTGTTGAGCTTGAGAAGTATGTGGGGAAGAAAGGGAATGTGCATTCCAATTGGTAAGCCATGGCAAAGTTGCTCATCATGCGGTTATGATTAATTTTCTGGGAGAACACCAACTAGGCAGTTTTTGCATCAGAAGAGGAAAAGAATTAAGCAGTTGCAGTATCAGATAGAAAATACTATGTAGTGGTCAGCATTAATGAACTCTTTTCCTTCAGATATGTGTATGTGCAAAATTTTTCTCAGTAGTTTACAATGAACACATTGTTCTGCTTTAAGTATTCTCCAGACCTGTTTTGCATACAACAACCTATCATTCCCACACACTACTAAGTCATGAGAAATACTAATTAAAAAAAAAAATCCTTTTTTTTTTTTTTTTTTTTTTTAGTGGAATACAGCTACATTAGCTGTGGATACTGGTTTGATTTCAAATCCAGAAACCACAATAAAGACTGTTTTCCTTAGATCAGATGTGGCCATTAATATGTGGTAGACTTGGTCTCCAGATTTTTACAGCTTTGTTAAGTGATCACGAGCCACAGCCTGGGGCTGTATAATTAAGTTAGCTGGAAAATTAATGCAGGAAATGGCTTCTAGATTCGATTGGTTTAAAAATCTATGAATACACTTATTTAATCCTTTTGAATTAAACTTGGTGCCAAAAAAATTATGTTAACTACATCTGCAATTTCATAACTTCAGGGCAGTATTCTTTTTCTGCCAGTGATATTTGAACAAAATAGTCATCTCAGACAATCCAGTAAAAGATCTCTCTGTCACTGGTTAGAGATGCTGTATTGTCTGTGCCTTTGGTCTCATGCATATAGGCGCAGACATTGGATTAACTGTGATCTAGGGACCAAATATCCTTACTCACAGCTCAACAGTGGACCACTGTGTCTGTTAAAATGCCCTCTGAGGTAAAACAAGTTCCATGTGGGTGCAGTTTCAACTTGCACATTGCAGGATGACATGATCACAACCTCATTAAACATTAATTGATCTTAGGTATTGTGCCTTTAGTATGGGAAAGTAGGTATGTTCTGTCATGGTATTTTGAGGTTGAATGAAATCTCCAAGCAGGATTAGAAAAATGCCATGGTAAAAAGATCCTTGAAAGAAGGGCAAGGAGTAAACAAATGCTCTCTGATTCTGAGCTCATGCATTCCCATAACTCAGGAGTAAATACAGTCAGTAATTGTACTGAAGTCGTCATAATTAAAGTCAATGCAGTAAGTCAGTGCAATGCAGGAGATGGGGAAATCAAGTTTAGGCTTAATGAATAGATGAAGATACCAACTGTTTTGAGAAAAGGTGTTTTGTTCTGGTTTAGTTTAACTCTGCAATTAATGTGCACTAGTTTAGGTCACACACTATATTCAGCTTGATCTGTCTTGGGTTTGTCACTTGATACCACATTAAATTATTTACTCAACAAGTTTTATGTCTTCATTTTAGGACTTCTTTTCCTCACAGATGGGAGGTGATATAAAAGCAAGGGAGAATGAAAAACCATGATGGACAAATAAAATTGAAACAAGAAGTAGCTCTCTCAGGACTTTCTTGCACTTTAATTGCACTTAGACTTGTCAGAGAGAAAGAACCTTAATCAAGGGACATTAAATGATAATATATGTGGGGTATAAAATATTTTGGTAGAAAAACACAAGGCAAAAGCAAAGGCCTATTACTGAACATAATTGGGGTGAAGGGTTATGGTTGTACAATTAAAGCTGTTATGCTAAGGTGATGTCCCAACATTACTAGCACTGCCAAGAGGCAACTCTCTATTCTAACTTTTACAAGCAAACTACTGTGAAGAGAGAGAAATCTTTCACTGCTTTATTTGGGAGCTGTAGAAATGTTAGACCGGAACTCAGGTTGTCTTAGCTTCCTTGCAGGTCTTGATATCTAGATGGTAAAGCAAAATGAGAACTCACTATGCATTGCATATATCTGCATATCATCCTAATGTATCAGCCGATGATCAAATTCGGAAAGGGAAATTCTGTTGCTCTGGGAATTTAGCTTTTTTAATGTTATCACTGAACATGAACTAAAAGTCTCTACATTCTTAAATTCCAAACCAGCATTTTAATAATGGACCATGATTAAAGAAATCTCAACTTATTTATCAGCACAAACTGTTCTGAAAGGAGACTTTTTGTAATTTTTCATACAGCCTTGCTTCTATCTGCATGAGTAATTAATCAAAACCTTATAAATTATAAAGGTTCAATTAAAAAAATACATATTTATTTCAAGAAACCTTTCCAGATTTTGTACTCCTATAGACTTATACATAGTTCAAGTAAATCTCAGACTGCTTCTAGATATACTTTTTCTGTAAAATGAACAGATTTAATGTAAGAATCTGTAGAAAGCAGGAAAATATAGACAACTTTTCAGACTTGACAGGTAAAGTTATGAAGTTATGTCAAACAAATCTTTAGCAGTGTTTATTTTCCTACCTTCTCATCTATTTTAATCCCTTGCAAGTTCTTCTTTTGACTTACATAGGCACTAACTTCCTTCTGGTAGGAAGTTGCAGTTTCCTTTCTTTGCCATCATAAATAGTGGAAATAATTAGCTAAACAAGGATATGCAATAGCGGTTTGTTTTTCTTCCACTGGCGATGACTGAAAAATTGTAACTGAGACAGATTCTTTTTGTTCTAGTATTATGTGCTGCCATTTACATCTTTATGGAAAGCACAACCAGTGTCATTATGTTTAATTAGCATTTACCATGTACTTTGCTCTGTTGCAAATTACTATATGAAATACATAGTTTGAGGGAATCTGTGTCAGCACCTTCTCCAGAAGCATATGGTTTTAAGATTATCACCTTGAACACATGAGGGTTTACATGTGAAGGATCCTGTGGTTTTATTCAGACATAACTTCTATCCAGCTTTGTGTGAAAATTTCAGTGTCAGATCTAAAAAAGTTTTTTCAGTTATTGGCTGTTCCAGTAATGCCAACACCAGGAGCTTCAAATCAGATTTTTTCATGCTCCACACAATTGCACGTTATGTTGTCTGTAGAAGCATTTCAGGGCTGCCTTTCTTCACAGTGGAAGATTGTATGTAAAATTCCAATTGCAAATAAAGATGAAATAAAAACTGGGACAATAGCATTTATTAGGAACATCATCCATGTAGGTTTCCATGAATATGTCCCCTCTGCCTGTCTGAACCTGTTTTCTGGGCAGAAATTGATAACTTTGGATATTCTGAGCAAAATGCAGGCTGGATCTAACACCTCTGCTGTGCCTGAGCTAACAGGCGGTCAGTGCGCCCACAGGGAATTTCATGTGCAAATCAGTCTACACAGTACTGGACCATATAATTCTTTGCAAAAAGTCCTGGGCAGAATATTTCCAGGACTTCTTGGCAGAAATAGGTCAACACTACTTTTTCATCCAAATTCCGTATATTTGCTGTGTCTTTCCTTGCAGTTCTCTGCTGTTATAATTACCAGTGAAGGTTTTAAATTGCAACTCTTTGGTCTTCAAAGCCCTTGCAGTCTTGAAGAGAAGAAGCCTAATAGGAGTAGGTAATAGCACTGAAGATTAATTTGAGCAAGATTCCAGTGTACAGTAGTTTAGTGACTTTATTTTGGTCAAAAATTGTGAAACTAGCATTGGAACTTAAATTTCATTCCTATATAGGGCCGTAGTAAGCTTTGCATCTTACACAGTTATTAAAAGAATACAATGATGGGGCATATAACTACAGCAATCTGTGAGTTTCCTAAGGTCACTGGGAAAATTCAGTGAATTGTACTTTCAGCACTGAGCAAGAAAATAGGGGATGCTGAGGCCTTTTGCCTTTTTCCCCAAATAACACCCTTCATAGGACAGATGGGTAGTTCTCAGCCTCTGAGGTTACAGTTATTGACAATTTCCAGCCACTTGAAGGCAAAACATGGGTACCAGCATGAGTCCTGTAATATTGTTCCAAAAGGAGTAATTTTATACCATATGAAGAAATCTCTGTAGGCAGGTGGAAACCAGTGCAACAACAGTTTCCAGCCCCTCATTTGTATCTAAGACACACTGTAGAATCCAGAAGACATGGTGTCTGTAGTTTCAAAGGGGAGTGCAGAATGATGACAGTGAAACTGACATTCCTTGCCTATCAAAGTTGGAATTGAAATTGATCTAAAAACAGTGATGGGTGCTCCTTCTCTTCAGTAGACATGTCTGAATTTTAAGCCACTCTCACCGGTGTTTGCACTGCCAGTCACTTCAGTCAGGGGTAGTATCATGGAGGAAGTCTAGCATTGTTGGCCTGGTAAAGCAGGTGGAAACAAGGCAGTGCCTGCATTGAATAAAATGTAGTTAAAACAGTTGTAAGAGTTCTTTTGAGTACCTGATTGTAAGCACTTTATTGCAGTGGGGAACTAAAAAAAAACCCAAAACACTATTGTAGGCAAGGTGAAAAAGTGCCCTTCTTCTATCTGTCCTAATGTGCTCATCATGACAACTCTGACGAGCCCTCTTCTGTAACTTTTGTACCCTGGGGAGTTAACAGAAGTATTAATAACATGGATATCAAAAGACTCATCTTAGTGCCTGGGGTCCTGCTCGCTGTTCTTTTCAGGAATATTAGTGGCAGCACCACTTAGAAGCACAGTACTTTGGTGATAAAGCTCCCGCTCAATTTGACACATGAGAATTGTACTTTCTGCATTACTGCAGACAATGGAACCATTAACTCACTATCAATCACCCAGCTCGCAGTGCAACCTGCTCTCTAACAAGAAGCCCTGGGGCATAAGTTATAAAGAGACATAAGTCAACCTCCTTGACCAGTTGCAATTGTGAAAAAAGAATTGTAAACTGTTATTTGGCCTCTGTCCAGGCTTTCCAAAACATGCCAGCATGCACGTGGAAACTCAGCTAGGGATGTTCTGATTTACAGAAAGATCTGAGGGACGGATCTAGAGCTAGGTCCCTTCTCCTTTCCCAAGCAATCATTTTACATGTCTTCAGTAGCTCTGGCCATTTGATAAAGCTCTTTCTGTTGTAAAATGATGGGTTTACTTTAAGCTGCTTTGATTTTCTTTATCATCATGAAGCCTGATTCTCTTTGTTGTTACACTAGCTATATGGGGGATAGCTCCACTGGAAGTGAATGTATGGGGGTAAGGAATATGCCAATAAATAAGGTGCCAGGGCAGAGAATAAATTTACATTGTTGTGAATGTCAGGAAAATTAAACCTAGATAGGCCTTCAGATGAAGATTTTTTTAATTATTACTATTATTTCTCTATTTGCAAACAGGTTAGCTTGGCTCCATGAGAGCAGTAAAATACCTGGATTCATAAAGTGCTCTTCTCCCTTTTACTGGTTCTCTTTCATGGGAAGTGAATGGAAGCTATTTTAATTGCTTTTCTTAGATCACAAAGAAGCTAGAATCAACTTTTATAGTTCTTTGTTACCTGGAATGAAGGGCTAGTATAAGCTTTTAAAAGTAGGCAATTCTGGCATAAAAATAGGATGGCCAAGGTCTGTGATTCTTCAATGACTTCCACTGACAGCTTTATGAAAATTAAACTGCCCACTCTTCTGTTCTGTAGTGCAAATCCTGAGAGAAGGTAGCAGTGAAATAGCTCACTGTTTTCAGCTGAAATGTACTCCCTCCCTTATGCAAAGGGATTTGCTCATGTAAAGAAGTATAATTTACACCTTCCTGTGATGGCTTTTGTGATTTCAACCTGGGAAGTAGAAAAGAATCCAGGAATATTTACTGAAGTTGGCTATAAATAGGCTTAAATGCAGTGGCTTATCTTAAGGTTAGCAATAAGTTGTCTTTACAGTGCTAACAAACTAGACCACACAGCTTTGTTTTGATTTTGCCTGAAGTATAGACCTGTGTGGTCTAGATGGATGGTATCAATTACATTTGAAAGCCTGATAAAATAGAATGCAGATGATTTATCTAGCTGATAGCAATCTCTTGATAAAAGCCACAGTGTTAGTAAACCTTTGTGTACATATATCATTCTTATTCTTGTGAATGCCTTTTTTTTTAATGTATGCATCTTCCTTACTTTCATGAGCCTTTGTTAGTGGTTGAGGACAGCGGATTATGGTGATTTTGCTTCAATTTACTGCGACAAGTAACCAAAGCATGCTCTGCAGATAGCTGATGTATTAAACAGTGTTACATACTCATGGACACACAATCATACACACTTCCACATAATTCTTCTGTCAACTGCTGAAACTGAGAAACTCCCAGGCTGAGAAATTATTTTTACCAAAATAAATGAAAACTATTGCCTAAATCTCTGGTGTTGAAAATAGGACCTTCAAAAGTCTAAAACCCTCAGAATTTCAGGTAATTCTGCATTGCCCTGTCTGTATACTGCTTTAAGACCATGCTACCGTAAGTGAATAATTTAGCACTTAAGATGCTATAATGTATGAGTACTGTAAAATTATTTTTCCCTAGTTACTATACTTTTACAAAGTTATGTGAAGAATAGGCAAGACATGTCCTGGTTCAGCAGTAGCAGTCATTTTTCTCCTTCTTAGTAGCTGATGCAGTGCTGTGTTTTTGACTTTCGGCCTGGGAACAACACTGATAACACCGACGTTTTTAGCTGCTGCTCAGTAATGTTTACTCTGACCAAGGACTTTCTGAGCCTCATGCTCTGCCAGGGAGGAGGGGAAGCCAGGAGGAAGCAGAGACAGGACACCTGACCCAAGATGACCAAAGAGGTTATTCCATATCACAGCACGTCATGCCCAGTATATAAACTGGGGGCAGTCACCCAGAAGGGGCAGATCACTGCTCAGGTCAGGCTGGGTACCTGTCAACAGATGGTGAGCGGTTGTGTTCTCTCCCCTTGTTACTTCCCTTACATTATTATTATTGTTGGTAGCAGCAGTGGTTTCTGTTATACCTTAGTTACTGGACTGTTCTTATCTAAACTAGCAAGAGTTACATTCTTTCGATTCTCCTCCCCATCCCTCCAGGAGCAGAGGGCGGGGGGGGGGGGGGGAGGGAGGGGAAGTGAGCGAGTGAACTGTGTGGCTGATTTATGGCCAGGCTTAAACCATGACAACACGAAAACTCTTATGTCAGAGCATGGTTTCCTCATGCTGCAGGAAATAATTTGAAATTGGTTGGAAAGGAATATTGAAGCATAAGTTTGAAGAAGGAAGTCATAGGGAAATTCATATGTTCACAATAGTGGAAAACATTCTCTGAAAGTCCCCTGTTTGGCAACACACACATGGACATATGCATAGGTATTTCTGAATAAGACACAATGAAAATGTTCCTAGCATTTTCAATGAGAGATAAAATTCTAATTACATTAAAAAATGTTACAGAGAAAAAGCTGATTTTGTATTTTAATAGTATTTATGTTTCCTAAATGCCACCTTGTGACAAATTATGATTTCTAATTTTTATGTTGAAAAGGTGGAATTACTGAATATGACTCTTTTGAACTTTAAATTCACACCTGTTATTGAATTATTTTGGCCCAAATTGGGGTGGGAAAGATGAGGGAAATAAATTATTGTAATTTTTTAATGATTTAGAAATTTCATTTTCTGGGGATGTGTTTTGAACAACCGTTTAGGGATGTAGGAAGCATGAATTTCTGGAATGGAAAAGGCGTGTTTAATTTATTTAGGTGGGAACTTACTGTGTATAGGAATCTCATTTGCAGCTGACATTGTTTAGCATTTCTGGTGCATCAGGCTGAAATTCCAGGTGTGTGAAGAACAGTAATGTAATCATTTCAGAAAACCAAACTTTGGAAGAAAAGTTATTACAAGTCCTCCTTGGATTTAATCTCAAGAATGTGAACCTTAGGTCAGAGGTCCTGTGTTTAAAGATACCATTGGGCCAAGCTGTAAAACTCCATTAGTGCTGTATATGAACATTTAAGTACATGTATCACTTAAATTTGTGAGGACCTCTCTGCTAAAATGTCCAAGTGTTTTCTGTCTGTGAATTCACTACTGCTCATGACAAACCAAGAATCACTGGGGACCCAGAATTCAAGCTTGAGCTGCTGACCTGACTGTGATTCAAGGCATTGGCAGAAGTCTAAGTATTCATCGCTCCTCTACTGCATATGTTTCACAAGGCTTGCAGGACACAGCCACATCTTGCTATTTTAGAAAGCAAGAAAGCATTATTTTGCTTATATTGCAATTAGATTGTTGACATTTCCAGCAGAGCAGGGGTCAAATTTTGTGCAATGTTTCATGTGGTCAGAATGGAACGATGACTCAATGATTTTATACTTTCCAGTTTCTGGACTGTTACAGAAGTTGGTGTGGCTTTTCTAATGGATGACATCCTTTCTTTCTGCTTCCAGCAGTTTCCTCCATCCCCTGATATTCTCTCTTCCTCTATGACCCTCTTCTGAGATCAAACTGCTTCTTTTAGTGCCTCTCCATTGCCAAAGGGAGCTAATGGAAACAGAAAAACTGCACTCCTTGTCTCTACAGATCATAGTTTCTCTAGGTAAGTGTACTTTTCATCTTCAGATTTACACCCAGGCTGAGCATAAGACCAACAAAGTTGTGTGTTTGCAGTTTGTGTAATGACAAGCTGCAGGGGAAGACCTATGAAGGAACATAAGGTTCCTCATGGCTGAGGTTGTCTAGTACCTTCATAAGCAACCACAACAGCTTACATCAGTTTTTCACATGCAGACTACAGGGAGTCTGAGAGGGAGCTATATAAGAAGCTGGCGCACAGCTTGTGATGTGCCCATGACTGCTTTCTAAAGCTTCTTGTGGATGCATTATGGCAATGACTTTTAAGTGCATGACCACAAACAAACAGTTTTGCAAGGACACCACAATTGTACAAGCAGGAAATTATATAAGAGGGGATGAAAGTCCTCTTCTACATAATATAGAAGATAATATCCTAGGCCCTAGGAGAGCTTTTCTTCTGTGTTCAATTCCCACAAGATTCCAGTGTTGCAAGCAAGAGGGAGCAGTACAATTATTTTGATATTTCACAATATCACATTGTTTGACTTTGTAGATGTAGTGTTCTTTTCTAATGTAGTTCTTACAGCTCTTACAGTAACTGTCTCAGCTGGTATCCCTTGTCCTTGGCTCTCCAAAACCAAAGAGAAATATATAGCCTTTGGTTTTGAATGAGATTACATATTATATTCCCTCCCTTCATCTTCATCAGAGCTTCCAACACGCTCCTCAAAGCCAGAGTGAAATCAAGTGATATAGAAAAAACCACAAGCAGCAATAAAATGACAGCCAACACAAGGTTTTCTTCGAAGGATTGTTCTTGTGTAAAAGGATACAAATGATCCTCAAGTGCCCAAATTTCTTGACTACTACAGACTCATCCTTTTACAAGACTCTAATTTGTTCCTTTAGCTTGAGCTGTAGATTTTGCTAGATTGGTAGTAGTGATCAATGCAGTGGCCAGCAAGACTCAGCAGAGATGCTGAGGCAGCATTTTTTCCTTCCAGGTAATAAAAGGAAGCAAACATCTTAAACTCTCTTTCTATACAGTTTTAATATGGGTATAGTAGTGGGTATCACCCACTGCTATTAGCTTCAGTGGGAAATATAAAGGGAAACAACAGGAGTTTTAAGACAAAAATGTTTTTGTGTATTGATAATGTCAAGACCTGTTTTTGCAAGAGGGAAAGCTAAACAAAGCTCTGCTTTCTCAATCAGCATCTCCCAGTTACTGCTGCCTGAGAAGCAGCTAAAATGAAGTAGTTTTGATACAACATAAGCTTGTTCTTTGTCAAGAATGTTTCATTATGTAGGCCCTGCTGATTTTTAAAATCTGGAGTTTTCATACACTTAACACAGATGGAGAACAAAAGGAACACGGTGATTGATTTTACTCAGTAATTAAGGAATTTTTGAGATAGCTCATTAACACAAGGTGGACAAACTAAAGATTGCTTTTTAAGGAAGGCGTAAACTGATAATCAAATTTTATTAATACACATTAAGTATTTCTTTAGGTTATCATGAATCATCTGCACAAAGCAGTCTTTAGGCTTCAAAACTGGGAAGTGAAGTAAAAATTGTATTTTCTATATATTAACCTAATATACGCTATTTTTTGAAAAGTATTATTTTATAATTAAACTACTAAAGAAGAAACAAAAGTCTAATTCTTTAGTTGAGTTTAAGGGACATGAAGATGTTTGGGCTGTGGCTGTATACCAATGTTAACATAACGTAGCATAATGTAATGTAGCTTAATGTAGCAATGTGACATAACAGTATGTGGTAATATATAAAAACCTGTGCAATAACATAAAATTATTATTGTATCTGCCATAAGTGAAAAGACTCAAGTCTATAAAATAATTAAGTGCAATAAGTAAAATTTTTGTATGATTTGAGTTCAAATGCAGTAATCTCTCTATAGCATAAGAAAATTTGCTTATAACACAATAGATATGTGTGTGCACTTTAAATATATACTTTGTACACAAAGATATGTGCACATGTATTTATATATTTACATATGAAATTACTTCTGGAAAGTAATAATATGCCACTTTTGGCGTTATTAGTGTAAAAAATCTATTTATGGGTAGAAAACATTCATTGCTGAAACACACACTATTCAAAATGCTTCTGTCACAGATGCTTCTCAGAGACTCTAGTGTTGTCCTTGATCCTTGGGCAACTAAAGACCTCATAAAATCCAAAGCTGTACTAGAAATGTAACACAGTCTAGTAAAGTACAAATTCAAAGAAACAACAAGAAACAAGTTCCATTTGCTTTAGAAGTATCAAAGACCTTGACTAACAGAACTGATCTAAAGTCCATGGAATTCAGTGACAGCTAATTGTCATTTAATTAACCTTGATGACTCATTCATCAACCCCCTAATTTACACTGGATCTGTGGACTCTTTTATTTTTCAACACAGATTCATATATATTAACACCTCCTGAGTCAGTCCTCCTGTAAATTTTCTGTTCTACTGAAAAAGCTATGTTTGATCTGGCTTCCAGGGAAGCCATGGAAAAATACAATAAGAATCTAAGTTTGTTTGGGAATTCTATGCACATATTTGGGAGGCCATGAATGTAGCACTAAGTAAATAAACAGATCAAATAAGTTAACATGTTATTAAGCTTTAGAGAAATAAATGGTCTGCTGAGTAGCAATAGAACAAAGATTATGGAAAGCAAACCAGAGCCTATTTAAGATAATATTATTTCAAAGCCAGACTGTTATTTTCAGAGCTGGGAGAAAAAGTTTTTCAAATGAGACTGAAAAAAGCCCTGTCTGTGGTCATATGTCATTTGAGTGAAATTTTCTTTGGGGAAAAAGAAGAAATTAAGAAGATAAGTGGAATAGCATGAAAATATTGAAGTTGTTTTTTTGGTTTAAAATATGAATTGAAATCCACCCTAGGTCATATCTTCTGTGTCAAAAACTATACTTGATGATTCACTTTAGATCAGAGTGAAAGCAAAATTTGAAGTAAATGAATGTCCCATGAAATGGAATTCTACTTGTAGTCTAAATCTGTCTATGTAAGCTAGAACTTCATCTTCAAGCAAACTGTAAGGCAGAGAGCACTCTCTGATGCACTAACTTCTCTCTTGGCATTTTAAATTAGAAAACAAAATTTTGCTTGGTAGTATACTGTTGCTTAGATGTGAAGTGGGAAAACATTTATAAGGTGGTGTATCTGAATGGCTTTA
This sequence comes from Myiopsitta monachus, assembly GCA_017639245.1. Taxonomy (NCBI): domain Eukaryota; kingdom Metazoa; phylum Chordata; class Aves; order Psittaciformes; family Psittacidae; genus Myiopsitta; species Myiopsitta monachus. Next base: position 73,107,811 of record CM029922.1, read on the forward strand.
CTGGCTGTGACTATTTTAGGGAATGTGAGTTTTGTTAATGCTGCCTTATACACTGGAAAGCCACATTATGGTTTTCTTGTGGTGGAATAACTTTTTTATATAAACAGCAGTCAATACCCTGGAAATACTGTTGTTTAGTGCTTGAACTGTAATTACTTTATGGTTATTAGCAATGCTTCCATGATATATTGCAGAGCATGCTCTCTGAGAAAATGGCAAAAAGAAAAAACACAACCTGGCAGCTGCAACCAGATCTTTAATTTGGGGATATTTGATTGTCACCGTATTGATTCTAAAGGCCTGAATCATCAAGCCACTTCCATTTAATTATTATAGCAGCATATAGGATATGACTGTCAACTTCTCTGGGGTTCAGATTTCTGACTTTGCTTGCACAGATTTGTTGTTGTTATCAAAATTTTTCCATTAATAAAGGCTCACAAAAATATTTCATTTTTACATGAATGTTATGGCAATTTATGCTGTATGTATGAAAAATATTGTTAACACTGCATGTTATCTATTTGAAACATCTGCTTTTCAAATAATTGATTTTAAATTGCATTGCATTAAACTATTTTAAAATCAGTATCACTAATAAAGAAATAAGCTGGGCAAAATATTTGAAAGAAATTTTAACTTCTATGATTTTTGGAGTTTTTTTCAAACTAATCACTGTGAATTTACAACTGGTGAGTTCACTCCATTTTTCATTCAAAAGCTATTGCAATAAATAAGTGTCTTTCTGCTGACTTAGATGCACTTTGATTCAGTGCAATGTCATACCCTGCAAAGCAGCCAAATAATTTATATGAAAACCAAATGAAACCATAAGATATAAAATATTGACTTTTTTCTCTTTACTTGCTTCATGTGTGTGGTATTGCAATGTGGTAAAATGGAGATAATATACAAATATAACGTTTCTGAAAAGCTTGACCATACTTACGGAAAAAAAGGGCAGATATATCTGAGAATTTCTTATCTTTTGCAAGTTTTTGACAAATATTAGTGTTATTTCAGTGTAGATTTCAAAATTCTATATTAATGAAGTCGATCACATCAACATTGTGATACATTTACTAGATTACATTTATATTGGCTTTATGTGGGAAGGTTTTTTTGGGAGGGAGGGGTAGCTTCAGGTGTGGCTTCTGCAAGAAGACACAAGAAACTTTCCCCATGTGGAACAGAGTCAGTGCCATCCAGCTTCAAGATGGATCTGCCACTGGGTGTGTCAGGTCAAAACTGAGCCAGCCAGCAATGGTGGGAGCGTTCCTGGGATAACATACATAAGAAAGGGTAAAAATCACTGCACAGTAGCAGCTGAGAGGAGTGAGAATACCCGAGAGACACAGCCCTGTGGACACCCAGGTTACTGAAGCAGGAGGGGAGGAGGTGCTCCAGGATATGGAGCGGACGTCACCCTGCAGCCCATGGTGCAGCCAATGGTGAGGCAGGCTGTGCCCCTGCAGCCCATGAAGGTCCACAGTGGAGCAGATATCCACCTGCAGCCTATGGAGGATCCCACACCAGAACAGGGGGCTGTGCTCTGAAGGAAGCTGCAGCCCATGGATTGCCAACACAGGAGCAGGTCTGTGGCCCTGTGAAGAGAGAAGTCCACACTGGAGCAGGTTTCTTGGCACCGGGACCCCACACTGGAGCAGTCTATTCCTGAAAGACTGCACTCCATGGAAAAAATCTGCAGTGGTTGAGTCTGTGAAGAACTGCAGCTCACTGGTAAGGGCCCTCATTGGAGAAATTTGTGGGGAACTGTGTCCCATGGGAGGGACCCCACACTGGAGCAGTGGAAGAGTGTGAGGAGGAAGGAGCAGCAGACATAACATGTTGATGAACTGACCACAGCCTCCATTCCTTGCTGGGGAGAGGAGGTAGAAGAGTTGTCAGTGAATTAGAATAAGGAAGAAGGAAGGGGTAAGGAGAAAGTATTTTTTAGTTTTGTTCTTATTTCTTACTATCCTACTCTGTAATTCACTAACAGTAAATTTTCCCCAAGTGGACTCTGTTATGCCCATGATGGTAATTGGTAAGTAGTCTTCCTGTTCTTGTCTTGATTCATGGCCTTTTTGTTCTATTTTCTCCCCTCGTCTTGTTGATGGAGGGGAAAGTGATAGAGAGGCTTAGTGGACACCTGACAGCCAGCCAAGGTAAACTCACACAGTATTATAACTATGTTATATCACTTTGGCATTGTTACAATGTTCAATGACTTGGTTGTTCATCAGTACCTGAACGAGTTGTAAACTCAGTTACAAATGCTATATACTGTTAGATACTTTTTTCTTTCTTTTTTCATTTTTATTTTAATAACACTCATCTGGCTTATGTGAGATATTCAGATGTTTGTCTGCATTTGTGAAAATGCTTGAAGTTCAAACCCCTCATTAAAAGCCCCTATGACCACATGGATTTGTAGGTGCTGTAATTATGTGATTCTCTTTCTGAGCGGGTACTAAGCACCAGGGCCTGGATGTGCCACCTAATGAAAGGAATAATCCAGGAATAATCAACAGCTGCATAACATTGTCCTTTGAGTAGAAGAGGGAACAAGAAAAATTGTTGAAGAAAAACTAAGCCAGCATGGGCATGTGATCAAAAGTCAGTCTGTCTATGGCTATGGGTGAGAAGAATGAGGACAGGAAAGCAATGAAAAAAGAAATAGAAATGGGATTTTTTGTTTGTTTGGTTGCTCTTTGTGGGGTGTTGATTTGATTTTATTTTTTTAATAAGAACACTTTTACGTTGTTTTTGCACTTTTTCATTATCTTTGACCTGCTGAAGTGGTCACAAAGGAATACTTTATAAAAGTGAGATTTGCTCCATTAAACAAATCAATGAATAATAGATTTTTTTTTAATTCCACATTAGATTACTGTTTTGTCTGCACCATCTTTTAAAACTACTTGCAAACTTCACTTTTTGCGTGCCATCTGTTTAAGTGTTTCATCTTGTGGGAAGCTGCCCACGTTGCCCATCATTTCACGTCCAGACATGGCTATAAGGGGATAGGTTTTACTCTACTATTCATTCAATAAAAAATTGTCCTGTAGGTCTTTCTTTTTCCTGTGCCAGTGAAATAGAAATACAGCTTTAGTTCACACAACAAAACTCCACCTTTTCTCCCCAAAAGTATTCTGCAAAATTACAATAACTGCTCTCATGGCACAATGGAAGAGTCTGGGTTGGTTTTCTGTTTTAAGGTTAGATTCCTGGCTGGTGTAAGTCAAGACCCTTTTACTGAAGTTTCAAGGCACCTAATAATAATAAACTGTTCATAAATCACTAGTGTGGTTTTCCCTTCTCTCTTTCTAATTAAAAAGCATTTATATGGTCTGAACAAGGAACACAAAATTGCATGTAGAGTTAAATGGCATAAATGTCACATAAAAGACTGCCACCAGCCCTAAAAAGTTAATGGGATGTTGGGTTTTTTTGAATTAAGAAAAAGTGCATAATTTTTGACATTATAACAGCCATTTAGCATTTCAGTGATTCAATCTTAACATAGGAAGAGTTTAAACTGTTATTCTTTCAAGAAAGACAAATTTAGAATACCATATAGTTATGCAATGCATCCTCTAATATTTGTCAGTTGTATTGTTGTCTATAAATCAGAACTATAAAACCTCCTATGTCAAACAATATTCATTGTATTGCTATGCAACAAGTCTGTTGTGCTATGCTACCTTTTCTTGGAGGCTGAAGAACACCTATTAGTTTAAGTTATTTACTAATGCCATTAGGCAACTCTTTCTTCGGGCTTTCAGTTTTAAGAAGTTTAAGCTGCTTCTGTAATGTGTCAACAAATGGAAAAGTGTTAATGCACTGAAATTTATAAAGTTACATGGTGAACATTTACAAATGTTCTTAGGCTTGAACTAAGGTAGCATAAGCTTGAGCTCCTATAAAGACAGCTTGTGAAGCCACTGTTCCTTGTGAAGTGACTTATATTGACACAAGGCAGCTTTCTTACCATGTGGGCTGTGACACCCAAGGGTCATAGGAAGGGTCAAAAAGAGACTGTAAGGGTGCAAAAGAAGAAAACATAAGTCTTTATGTTTCAAATGCTTAATTACGAATTGACTTGGAAATGTAGTTAAAATGAAAAAAATGTAAACAAATTATGATGATTTATAACTGTGAGCAACTGAATTCCTCAGGGAAAGGTAATGAGAAGTGACTCTAGATGTTTAGTTAGCAGAGCTAACTGCTTTTAAATGCTTAAACAACTTGGTTCCTCAAGGATGGAGAGTGAACTTGTTAGTTTGCCACTAGTAGTTACAGCCATTTTTCAGTCTGTTTTTGTGAAAGGACAAAGGAATTGTTGAATGTTTCTCGTCCTTGATAGTGGTTGCATGCAAAGAGGGAGAAGTTTATAGGAAATTCAACAGGAGATAGTATTTTCGTTGTTTGAAAAGTACTGATGCGAAGGAAGTGATATCTGTTCAAGTAAAATTCATAGATACTTCTCTGCAGGAGTAAAGGTTGTAGAATCTGGCTTGTTTGTATAACTATAAATATGTGCTTCTGAGCACATGCACATATGTGTGTATCACTGTAAACACAAATGGCGACAAATCTTTCTGTATTATATGGGGATTTCTCTGTGATGGTGAGTAACAAGAGAATATCCAGAGTAAACTGGCCTCAGCAACATTAATTCTACTTTGCTAACACTTCAATGTAATGTATAGTCTTTCCTTAAATAATCTCATATTATGCTTTCTCCTCTTCACAGGTTGTCCTCATTTCAGAACTTTCACTTATGGTTTTTTATCCTTTCCCTCCCCTTCAAAGGAAGTGAAAGTCAAAGGCTTTTGAGTTGCTTCAAAAACTCTAGTAAATTTTCTAAGTATTCATTTGAACATACAAGTGCCTCCTGCTATGGTAACCAAGCCAAAACTTAATCAAAGTGTCTGTGGGTTTCCACTTTCATGCTGGAAACCTTGGAGCAAATTCATCAGTGAGTTTATGTTAACCTCATGTATATTATAAATCAAGGCAGAAAACTTCAGTATTCGAGTCTGAAGTATTGGTTGATGACACATATAGGCTGAAAGTAGAGCTCAACCTAGTTTCAAAAGTGTAAATTACTGAAACAGAATTAGGATTTCATAGTAACACAGAATGCTTTGGATTGGAATGTACCTTAAGGATTATTTAGTTTCAACAAGTGCAGTGAAGGACCAGCCAGGACCTTTTTTAACTACCTCTTACCCTGTATTTTAGGCAGGTGTGGTGAACAGTCACAGAAGGCAAATGGAGCACATGGGACAGAAATCCTACCTGCTTTCTGGTTAGCATAATCTTAGGCTTAATGCAGCTTCCTGTGGCAGATGCGCCTTCAAAATGTAAGGGGAACAGCATGAGCAACTTGTCTGTTTCTAGTAACACAGTATCCTGACAGCTTCGTATTTTCCTCTTAGAAGTTTATGCTTTATATAAAATGAGAACTGTTATGATACAGTAGCATAAATGAGTGTGAATAAAAAAAGGAAATTACAAATATATCTATTATTTTTTTTAAATAATAGCACTTGAAAGAGCTGAATTAAAAGATATACATAATATTAAGACAAAACTGATGACAGAAGGTCATAAATTGACATTGTATACTCAATGTCCTAGTCAGTTCAAATAACCTCTAATTCAAATGTGGTGACAAGTTCTAATACTCCAACTGTGAGAGTAATACGGGAAAAAAAGACTTAGGCATGGAAATAATTGCAAAAGACAATGATGAAAGAATGTTTTCTTCCATTCAACTAAATATCTTTTGATTGTAAAGTTAGTTGCTATCTGAGTTTTATTTGTGTTTTGAGCAGTGGAACATAGCAGGATTATTTCTGGGAAGTTCTTGTGTTGCCAGTCTCTTGAGAATGATCCCATTGTGGTCACCATTGTCTATACTCATGAAGAACAGATTTGGCTGCAACCATGTCCACATTGTGTCTCCAATAGTGACTATGACCAGAAGAAATACTGTGTACATTTTCCCGCCTACAGTATACTTGGTTATGTTCTTCAAATCTGCTGCCAGCTATGGGAAGGATTGTTGCCTTTTGATCAACCTTCTTCCTAGAGGCCTTATTTGGTAGCACATTTTTTTGGAATAGTCTGACCAGTCAACCTGAACGGACACACATAAGTCACAGTTTTGAAACCTTCTTTTGTAGACTACTTAAACCTGTCTATTAAACAGATTGAAGAGTCCTAATTACCCAGAGGTTCCTTGTAAAGAAGCCGTTTCCTGTGTTTGATCATCAAACTTATCTGGGCACACAGACAGACTGCAAAACGTAGATGATACCAAGCCATGAAAGAAAAAAGATGACAGATGCAAAGTGAAAAAAGGCTTCAAGATCAAAAAAAAAAAAATTCGATACTTCTTGTTGCCATGAAAGCTGAATTAAATATGCAGTTACCTGGAGGCAGGGACTTAGGCAGACATAAGTGAACAAAAAAGGTGCGAGAGAGGGCAGATGACAAGAAGATCACAGGGCTAGTTACAAAGTGAAACTGATGTTAAATGACAGCAGAGAAATAGCAGGAGAAAAAACGTAACCTTGGCAACTAGTTTTGAATGTCCAAATGTTCCTGACTTGATCACTCCTGTGGCTATTTCTGTCCTTTGGGATCACTGCTTATCTGTTCCTGCAGCCTTTCTCTTAAGATGGCTCTGCTCTTAAGACCACAGTGATGCATACAGTGCACTTTGCACTCTAAATTGAATTAAATTTTTAAATGAAAAACCAAAATCTCATGTTCTGTGTTAGCGCCCTCAGGACATGAATCCAGTCAGATTCTGGAATGCTTTGCTTTTTTTTCTTGCTGTGGTTATTAGGTAATGAGTCTGTCTGAGGTTATTTTTCATCCTGAGGAAGTTAGCTGGTTAATGTAATTTTGGTCAAGATGCAAAGACTTTTTTTTGAAGAATTCCTGCAGGTTTTCGTCAAAACATTCATATCCTAGACTAGCCTGATCCCTAAAATCTCATTTCATTATCCCTGAGGCCAGCTTGTGACATTTATGGTCACAGTACAAAACAGCTGATATTGCAGGTGTTGACAATACTTCTAGTTAGTGGAAATGCTTTTCGAAATGAGATCATTAGAGTAAGACAAGAAGAGTGTGATAAATATTAAAGAAGTCATGTTTTGGATCTGGCAGCTTCAAAAATCTGTAAAGCACAATGAATGCTACTACTATCTTACAGCTAAAATGAGGCTAAATTTGCTGTTATGCAGATTATGAAAGTTTTGTTTCAGTATCACAGAAGGAGACAGCATAAGATTGTTCTGTGCCAAACTGTCACATAGTAGAGAAGGGAGAAAAAAGTGAATTCATCTGGAGAAGATTTATTTGGTTTGTGTAATAAGTGTAAAACAGAAAGAAGCCAGTTGCCTAGCTGTCACCTGCCTCCAGGGTACAATCAAACACTGCCAGTGAATCAATACCCTGGGAAGGTTTTTTATATAGTTGGATTTTAACATAAGGCTGTAAGTGCTCCAGGGGGCAGGGTCATTTGTTCGTTAGTGACTTTTCACAATAAACAAGTCTGGTCCCATGACATGCCAAAAGCAATTTGCAGGGGATGGGGGGAAAAAGCAAAGAAACCCCCAAATGCAGAATGCTGAAGAAAAAGACATCTGAGAAAGTCCTGTAAGTCCAAAGAAAGGCTAGTCAAGAGGAGCAAAGAGTGCAGTAAAAGCCCATTGTGTTATTCAGTTGCAGCCTAGCTGATCCACTTTTTAAAGTACTTCCTTAAATTGCTTTTCATTAAAAACAGTCTGCTATCAATACTCATATTACCCTGAGTGCTTCAGGCAGAGATTTAATTTTTACATTGTTTTATATTCCTTTTTTCCCTCTTCTTAATGCAAAGCCTATAGATGATCTGAAGGATGGATTCCAACGTGTAGTGTGTTGCTAATTTATAAAATCTCTGCTTTTTAGAGATTATTTTGTTGAAATTAGTGTAAGCACTGGTGATACAAGATAAGAAGAAAAAGCATTACACCGCTTATGCATTTCTTCTAAAGTTTGAAAATCCTATTTAGAGACCAACTTTAACATGATTTAAGACTTCCAGCAGTGTTCCTGGAAGCGTAATAAGTAAAGTTTGAAGTTGTGAGAGCGGGTGTATCTCAGCTTTCAATTTCATTTGGGAGTGGGGAATGTAAAAGTGAAAATCAGATTTAACTGAATGTAAGGTTCTGGTGTTTGGCATTTGCTGCCTGTTGGCCAACAGCATGACCACATTTTTAAAGGACATACAAAGAGAAAGGGAAAAGGACTTATTAAAAGCGTATTGTTGTGGGGTTGAGTTTGACTCTTTAATACCCATTAAATAATCAATAAATAATAATCTTGGGATTTGCTATTAAAATAAATACCTTAGTTATGTTACTTTTTCATTAAAGCAACCAAACACCAGGTAAGTGTTTTCTAAATCCTTTTGTGTTCACCTAATGCCAATTATGCATTCTGGGTAGCTTGCTCTGCCTGCAATTGAGCTACCAAGCCCTGATATCTCTGAACAGAACTTCATGGAGCAACTACTTTACAGAACTGGTAAGCAAATGTAAGTAGCACTAAAAGGTTCCATGTCAGTGCCATTTATTGCAAAATACTGCAATAAAAGAGGCTTGACCTGCTCTTCTATTATTCTGTTATGAGGGAAGGGTAGGAAGGAAAGTTGCTTTACCTTCTTGTCCAACAGGGATCTTTTAGAAAAATCTCTTCATGAAATATGTGGAAAACCTGACTGGTTTCTCTTTTTAAAATTTTTCTTGTGGGTCCCTACTGGTTTCAATAAAGTTTCAGCTGAAGTTAAATTTTGGTCTTCAGCCTGTGGCGCAATGTTCATAATCATAATACCAGTGTCTCTTATGTTCAGTTATCTCTGTTCTTAGATTGTTCATTACAGTGGTTTATCTTACCCAAGAAAATGGTTGAAGTTTTAGCCACTATTTACATTGGACACACTTCAGAAACATTTTCAACATGTGTTTTATTTTAAGAATGTGAATAAAGAGGACCCAGATGTCCTCCTCAATCTAAGATATTTTCATTATCTTCTTAGTTTTTCCACTGAGATTTGAAATGCTCTGTTCCTCAAAAAATTCAGCTTGAAGAATTTTAAGGGCATGTACTGGGACTATGGTGTTTTTCTTACCTGCTAAACTTTTCAGGGTATCTCAGCAAGAATTTAGAAATTTCAGTGGGAATGTAATTTCTGAAACAAGGAAGACTTTCATTTATCCCTGAGTATAGAGCAATCCTTAGATTAGTGCATTTATCTTGAGGCATCACTACTTTAGTGGGTATTATTGGATGTTCTGAGTAAAGTTTCTTCATAGTATCATGTATGGAGCTGTGAAAACAGTGTTGATAATTCAGGGCTGTTTTAGTTACTGCTGAGGGGTACTTAAACAGAGTCAAAGTCTTTTCTGTGATTGATGACAAAGAAGGGTAAGTAAAGGGACATACATTTGTGAAATAATACCTTTCCACCATGCAAAACTACAGAACTATTTTGCCTTGTATTTAGGATGTATAGCTCTAGAATAATGCTTTAAAAAAAAAAAAAAAAAAAGGAAAAAGGAAAGAAATATGATAATCTTTTAGCTATTTTAATTTAGTCAGAGAATAAATGAGAGAGGTAACAGGCAGACAGAATACTTCACATCTTTGAAATGCCATGCAAGCAATATCTAATTAATCCTCACAGTGGGCAAAATGCTTATTCTTGGAAGCAAGCCAAAAGTATTTATGTATGAATTAGATCTGAAGAAAAACAAATCAGAGGTCAAATAGCTTTAACAAATACCTATTTATTTTCTTTTCAGTTTGGCTCTTTGACAGAAAACATTTCTTTTTTAATACAGGAAAAAATATTTCTGCATTTTTAAGTCTTTATGTGTCTACATTTTTAGTGTAAAAATTTTATTTCTCTTCCAGTTTAAATAAACCTTGTAACAATTCTCTCCCATATATGAAGATGTTAAAAGTCAGAAAGATAATGGTCTTAACAACAGTCAAAAATTCATTATGCAAATGGATTTGTTTGGCAGATAAGTCCATATCATATTAGCTTGGTGACTACTGAGCTGGAAATCAGGTTCACGTCAACTTTCTAGTAACTCCAGCAGCAGCAAACTGAATGATCTCACTTTTATTAGGAAAACTTATAACTTTTTCAGAGGTGAGAGAAAAGAAATTCAGATTTAGATTTTACAAGAACAAGAAAAGGACCAGAGGCAATTGCACATTCAATAGACAGTTTAGGGTTGAACTTTTAAAAGATAATTCAAGCTAGTCTTTTAATCAATTAACTTAATATCAAACAACAGTTTTTGTCGATAGTACCAGGTTTTGAAGTTTGGTTTGGTTTTGGGTTTTTTTTCCTCATATGTCTGTTCAAGGAAGTACTGGATCTTGCACAGGTTTTGCTAGAGTGATGATGGTTGCTGTGTATGGATATGTGTGTGTGTAGTAACAGTTAGACAAGGTCTAACTAACCAGAAAAGATGCAGTCCTGGAAATTTAGGTTCAACTTTTAGAAGTTTATTGGAAGTCCTTCTCTTAATCTTAATTTCTTAATTTCTTGCCTAGAAAAATATGATAGTCTATGAAGTTTCACATTTCTACAGCTGCCAATAGTCTCCCTGCTCTTTAAAGTATGAAGCTGTCAGGTGTCACACTACAAAAAGAGATAAAGAAAGAGAAACATGAAGGAAGGGTTTTTAGTAAGTGTGGATTGTTGTACTTATGAGTCTCATGAGAATGAACAAAATGTAAGTATTCAGATCAATTAGGTCAGAGAACATTAATTCTTGAATTTTGTCTGATGTCTTTGAAAATATTGCTGGAATTGAAAGCTTTAAGTATGGAATAGCCAGCAGCTTTAAAATTATGATCACCCCTCTTGCTTGTTAAAATTAATTTGAGATATTGCTTTACAGCAAACATTGGCATTTCTGAATTATCCTATTATATGAGAAATTGCACTTTTACCCAGAAGTGTATTTTTTAAATCGGGTACCTCCAATGTCAAGCTGATGTGACTTATTTGCTGGCTTGATTGTTTCCTCACTTGACAGAATTAACTTATGTCTCCCTTAAAATTAGTTGATCTGACCAGGAAAATACACTGATGCTTTCCTCTTATGTCTTGGATATTTCTTTTATCTTTTCTAAATCTTGAGATAAAATATTTTTGTGAAAATGAATACAACCAACATCAGTTAGCTTAATGAGAAGTTGTATTGTCCCCAGAGCATGAACATACATAAAATCCAGCAGTACTACATTCTAGCTTTTTCCAAGTCTTGAGTATACTTCAAGCACCCTGTTGCTTGCTAATAGACTTAAATTACAAATGGTAGCTCTTGTAACACTTATTAGAAACACTTTTTCTCATTCCAGGAACAGATTGAGTAGCTTGTTTCAAGTTTGACTAATTTTGATATTATTTCTTGATGATTTGAAAGATTTAAATACAGAAGGAACTAAATCTACTTTCCACTTCTAGCTCCAAATCTATCCAAATTACTCTTTAAAGTACAACCTGGCACACATTTTATAATTTTGTACTTTGTGGTTCCTTTACATCATTAGGAGAAACAGTCATCTGCCAGTTTCAGACTAGGATCTTGAAAGATTTCTCTCAATAATAGCTCCCTAAAATGCAGCCTTTATCTCCAAATCCGTTATTATTATCCCTGAGTAATCATTTTTATTACAGATAATTCTTTATTCATGCTAACATGTAGACATTTAGGCTTTTTTCAGCATTTCAAGTTTCAGAGATATATTAGAAAATCAGAGTCGTTCTCCCATTGTGAAATAAAGACAGAGAACACAAGATTCTTCTAAATATGCAATAAAGTAATAATAAAAAAAGTTCTTTCAAAACATCTTGTCCAGAACTGTTTATTGGTGTGTTTTCTGTTGCTTGAATTACAATGACAATATCAAAGAAATATATTTCTTATAGATATTAAATCAAAAAGATGGCTCATATCCTGAAAGGTCTATGTAAGAAATGACATAACAGATAGCTATGGGCAGAAAAGTGAGGATGTAAGATCAATCAGCATAACAGGTTAACAGCTTCTCTGCAAATCATGGAAAAGGAGAGTCTGGGAGATGGATTTTTCAAAAGATAATGTGGTATTGTGGATATTTATGGAGATTTCTCAATCACAGAAAATAGAAACAGAAAAGACAAGAAAGTACTTGTTCAAATTCTCGTGGCTAATGTTTCTGAATGTTGGATGCAAGAGTGAACATCTGGACACTGAACATAAATGTACTGTTATGGGATATTTAGGATAAAGCCTTATTCCTGCATTTGTTTTTCGCCTTTTTTTTAAGGGATTCTCAAAAATAGAATATTCACTTCTAAAGTGGCTTTCTTGTGATAAGAAACTCTATGAATGCTCTTCATGGCACATTTTCCTTTATGTGGGAAATTCAGCCGTGAAACAGACTGGTATTTTAGGGGAAGTTTTATATGATGGGACAAGGAAAAGAAACAGCCTTGGAATGCAGAGGGGCTTGCAATAAAATATTAAAATTAGCAGCTGCAAAACTTTGAGGGCCAAAAGACAATTCCAAGAAATCAGATCCTAAGATCTCCTTAATTTGCCATCTGTGGGTAAATTAAAAAATCAGAAGGATTGTGTACGATTCAGAGAAGAAAAATTATATGGAGATCCTTACTCCTGAAATGTATCATAACATTATTTCCCCTATCATCACATTGATTTGTGTTTAAAAATTCAGTAACTTTACATTTTGAAATATTTGGGGGATAAATTCTTCTTGATGTAATTTGTCTCTGATTTGAGGTAAACCTTTTTATGACTCAATAGTTTGTATTTAGCTTTTATGTTATATTTGGTGGGGAGATAAAAGTGATGCCTAAAAGATTGTTTTCTCCTTATTAGAGTTCAATTTTTTTTAATTCCTCTCCTATTTAGAGGGTTCTTAGTCCATCAAGAAAAGTTAGCTTCATCTTTTAGCACTGATAGCTAAATTAGTTGGTTTGAATTCAGAATGCTTAGAACAAAACAGGAGATAGGGAAACTGATGGACCACTAATTTGGATTCACTAATCTGCCAATACTGAAGTGCAAGCATCAGGCCATTAGTTTCTTTTCACAGTACTGTGTCTTGGCTGGAACAAAAGAGAAGATGTATTACTGTAGCATAGTTTGACATTTCCTATCTGCTAGCATGCAAACTATTTTCATGCCACTTTCGGAACCTGCAGATTAATACTATATGTTTTAATAAATATTGCAAGGCTAGTCAGTGCTGGTGAATTTATGCATACTTATGTACAGATATTCATCCTAACTGAAGACATTACTTTTGCAATGCAATTTATAATGGAATCAGCTTTATAAGTACCATAGAAATTAATCAGAGCATAGTACATGTTGAAGCCATTTCTCTCAATAGCATGAGCACCAGTGAGGTGAGGATGAAGAAAGCAATTTAAAACCTCAACTATCTAGAGGCATGCTTGTTGACTTGAACAGGTTCAATAGCTTATTCTTCTCCCTTGACTCTCTCTTGAAACCCCAGTCCAGTTCAAGTGAGTCAAATTAATGTAGCCTTATTTTGATTTGAGTATTTGCTCTATAAAAAAAAAAACCTAGAAAATTATTATATACACCCCCAACAGGCTATTTATATTTTGATTCACGTGATACTTATGTTCTGTTCAAGTACTTTGCTATACATGTTACTGAAGAGCAATCTGTACAGTATAATAAAAAGACACAAATCATTTTCCCACTGAGAACAACTAATAAGTCTTTCATATTTTTTATTACTAGACCTTTATTGGAAAAAATAAATTCCATGCACTCAGGCATAATTTTGCCTTATGTCTTAATATTTGTTTGTTAAGAAAATATAATTGTCCTTTCCATCATTTTCGTTGACTGTGTAGGGAGAGCTCCTGCCTGCCATCTCCTAAAAACTGAGAAGGCATTTATATATTATGAAAGTTGCAAAGGCAAAAGTGTATTCACCTCTCACACTTCGAATTATATCACACTGGAAGTTATGGAAATGAGAATACATTGGTCAATTTATTGAACAAACAATATGCATTTGTGTCTTCTTTCACAGAGAAAGGTCCAATAACACAAGGGTTCATTTTCAGTTGCATGAAACAAAATGGTTAGATTAGTACTAAATTCCTCTCAATGGATGAATGCTGGAGAAGTGGGTCACCAGGAGCCCTGTGTTGTTCAACAAGTAAAAGTCCTGTATCTGGGGAAGAAAAATCCTATATATCAACATACGCTGGGGGCCACCAGCTGGAAAGCAGCGTGACCAAAAAGGACTTGGGGATCCTGAGAGACATAGAGTTGCATATGAACCAGGGATGCACCTTTGCTGCAAAAAAGGCAAATGTTATCCTGGACTGCATTAGGCAAAGTACTGCCAGCAGGTCAAGAGAGGTCATCCTTGCCCTTTATTAAGTTCCGGTAAGACCACACCTGGAGAAATGCATTCAGTTCTAAGCTCCTCAGTACAAAGGAGACATAGCATATAGGAGAGAGTTCAACAAAGAGACACAAGCATGATTAAGGGACTGGGACATCTCATATGTGAGAGAAGACTGAGAGCTGGGACCATTCAGCCTACAGAAGAGAAGGCTCAGGAGGGGATCTTATTAATGTGTATAAATACCTGAAGCTAAGGTGCAAAAAGGACAGAGCCAGGCTCTTTTCAGTGGCGACTAATCACAGGATCAGAGGCAATAGGCACAGGCTGAAACACAGGAGGTGCCTTCTGAACATCAGGGAACACTTTTTTACTGTGAAGGTGATGAAGCCCTGAGAGCAGGTTGCCCAGGCAGGTTGTGAATTTTCCATCCTTAGAGATATTAAAAAACAAGTCCCGGCAATTGGGTTTAGGTGGTCCTGCTTGAGTAGGCGGGTTGGACCAGATGACATCCAGATGTCCCCTCCAACCTCAGCCATTATGTAAATCTGTGATTCAAACACACTACAACTTTTATCATAGTTACACAGTTTAGGATAAGAGTTTCCATTGATTTACAGTAGTATTATGCTTCAGCTCCTAGAGATGCTTTGAAAATCTCTCCCATTAATGTTAGATCAACACTGGCTGTTATCTTTTTTTGCTAGGTTTTCAAAATTTTCATTTAGGACTCTATGTTTTAAAACTCTTGTTTGTGTCCTCTGCTTTTTATTTTATACTGCTCATTTGTGGGATTACTCCGTCATAAAATTACATGGGTGGCTGTATTCTTATGTTCCAAACCTCATCACAACTGACATGAAAGAATCACAGAATCATAGAATGGTTTGGCTTGGAAGGGGCCTTAAAGACCGTCAAGTTCCAAACACCCTGCCATAGGCAGGGTCACCTTCCCCCTAGACCAGGTTGCTCAAAGCTTCATCCAACCTGGCCTTGAACACTGCCAGAAGTGGGGCAGCCACAACTTCTCTGGGCAACCTGAGAAAGCTCTACATAGATTTTAGATGTTCCATGAACAAAAGTAAGCTTTTGCAAATGCTGTGATCTTTAAAGGTGATTCTGTAGCAAAAGAGACTAACAGTAATAATGGCAATATAGAATCATTGCCTAGGTCAGGATTCATCTAATGATGTTAGGTATAATAGGATCACGGATCGTTTGACAGATACCACACATGAATCCATCAGCTTGTAGAAATCTGGAAAGTGTCTTGAAACCAAAGAATTACCTTTGAATTACCCCCTTCTATTAATTCTCACATTATATTTTCTGATAATTAATTATGCAGTGGTTATAAAACTGTGGTCCAGAAATATATTTTGGTGACATATGATGTGTCCTGTTGGACTGACTTTTCTTTTTTGTATAAAATGATAACTCTTCTCATTCTCTGCAGCTTCCAGAAGACAGGAAGTGGAGAAGGAGGTGCTGAGCGCTTCTCCCTGGTACCCAGTTGTAAGACGTGTAGGAATGGTTGTGGAGGTCTAGACCAGACATTAGGAAGCATTTCTTCACTGAAAGGTTGGTCAGACACTGGACAGAATTCCTGGGGAGGTGTTGGATGCCCCAAGCCTGTCAGTGCTTAAGAGGCATTTGGACAATGTTCTTAAAAATGTGCTTTGATGAGGGGTGGCCATGAGGGGTGGGGGTGGCAGCTATACAATGTCGACCACTATAAGGGGGTAGAAGAGGTGTGGCTGTGAGTGGAGATCATGAGGGGCAGTCATGAGGGGAGATCATGCGGGAAGATCAGACTGCCCTCAGTGACATGGTTTAGTGATGGACTTTAAGGTCTTTCCCAACCTAGTTGATTCTATCAATCTGTGAAGGGGTTGAACAGTTGGACTGGATGATCATTGTAGGTCACTTCCAAGAGAAATTATTCTACCTTGTCCTGCCCTGCTCTGTTCTGTTCTATATTTTCTTTAGAAATATTTCCTCTGCTTCTATCACTTTCCTAGATAAAAAGTTTCTAAACCAGCCAGTAAGACTGTTAAATAAAATAAAATGCTACCTATGTGGCCACAGAAAGGACAGGATATAGGTCTTAATGCAATTTCTTTTGATATGTAGACCAGTTTATGAAAAAGCTCATGGAGAATGGTATTTGCCATTCTCTACACCAAATGTCTATTCACTATTATATGATATATAATATTAATCTAGGGCGGGCTAGAATACAGAAAATAGCACATGTATTTTATGTGTTCCAAAAGTGATCTAGGTCTGTACACATTAATCTTCATGTAACAAGGTTTTTTTTTAAGATCTTCCTACACAAAGTAAATCCTTTATATTATATTTCACTACTGCTTTGTCAGGCAGCAAATCAAAAGAAACACCTGTCGTGGTTTAAGTCTCTAAAACTCATGAAAGTCGCTCACTCACTCACTCCCCCTCTTTCTTCCCCCAGTCCTGGGGGATGGGGAGAAGAATCAAAAGAATTCAGCTTCCACAGGTTGAGATAAGAACAGTTTAGTAACTAAGGTATAACACAAATCACTACTGCTACCACCAGTAATAACGCAAGAGAAATACAAGGAAAGAGAATACAACTGCTCACCAAAAATTAAAGTAAACCTACTTGCAGTTTCCATGATACAGCTTTAGTCATGGACACTGGAGAGTTAGATGTGAGCTAACAACACTAAATTTCCCTTAACAGACACTTTTATAGCACAAAGTTACTCAGCTGCTTCTGATATTTACCTCTCAGTGAGATGAACGTATGAGGTAAGTAAGTGTCTAGATCTTTCCTTTTACTATGAAGGAATATAGATGACAAGTTATATGCCCATGTCTAAATGAGAGGCATCTGGCTAAAACTGATTTCTCAGTTTTACCTCTAGAATAGTATTGAGAATATCTTCCCTTTTTATTACCTTTCTTATTTTATATTAGCTTTTCAATAAGGGTTTTTCAAAGGGAGGTGTCTTATTACACATATATATCTTTCATCTAATAGCTTCTAATAGATGTAAACACAATCCAAATAAAAATTAGTATAATAAACTATTGGAGTCTTCCAGCTCTCTCTTCAGAATTTAAGAATTAAGTTGTTAGGAATTATCATTAAGAATAAAACAACAAAATTACTAAATCAAGAATTATTATAGTTGTCTAGTAATGAGTTATTCCAAGGTTATTTCTGTAGGTGTGTAAGCCTTGTTTCCCAAACTTTACACAGGTGATCTTGAGTTCTGTAGAAGAGATTCCCAGATTGGAAGAGCCAACCATAACTCTCATTTCTATTTTCTCTGTATACTGAATTCTACAGTGTAATATAAATGTGCGGACCCTATGTGCCAATATAAACTCACACTGATCGCTTTTCAGGCTTACAGCCAACATTTGTATTATCAACAGTGAATATCATAGAGAGGCTGTGTGCAGTCATACTTCAAATTAGGTTAAGAAATTAATAATATGTCATGATTTATAATAGCGTATTTTCTTGACAACAGTGTTAAGCTAATTGTTTCAATTGGGTTGGCATTCATTGCTTGTTACTAGGAATTCATATTGATTAAGATATAAGGTACAATAAGGTACGCAACAGTGTTATTGCTTCCCAGCAGTAAAAAAAATGTGTCAGTTTAAACAGTCTTCCAGTGCATATCAGTATTTACAACAGTTTTTCAAAAAACCTTGCATACTCAGTGATTCCAACTGAATGTGTTTGTGTTCACTGACCAAACGATCTATTTTGGAGGATTCACAGAATATTAAATTTGAAGACTGGGATGATAAAATCATCTGTAATTAAGGGCTACTTAATAAAAAGTATATTGCTAATTCAAAGTATGTCTGTCAAAGGGTCATAATAGGTTGGGGTTTTTTTTCCCTTAATGCAGTTACTAATGAATTTGAACTGTTGTATACAAAGAAGGGACCTTGGATGAACAGTTTCTTGAAGTGCTTGCTCTTGTCTTGAAGTGCTCTTCCTCCTAGCATCTGGCTAAGGTTCTTTCTGCCTGTCCTGTCTGCTGGAGCTATGTCTGTGCCTCTCTGATACTATTTCTGATGAACTCTAAGGAGTAAAGAATGAGCATTGGTCCTTTTATTCTTTCTGACATCTCTTAGGTTTTGAGTGGAATAAAAGAAGTAGTGTCTCTTTCTCTTGGACAGCTCATAAGCCATTTTTCTTCTGCCCAGTCATCCTATTTAGTAGTGAGAATAAATAATAAATATGTATATAAGTATCTTTCAGTGCTTGAACTTTTTTGGTAGGTTGTGTACTTGACACTGAGGCTTTTGAGTTATGGGTGAAGAAAACCAGTTAAAACCAGCTTGGTTTAAGTTAATGTTTCACATGTGCATGCTGCAGTTTCTCGTCTCCTTGTGGGTTGCATCACTACAAAATATTCTTTGAAACTTTATTTTACAAACAAAATCTTAAATTAAATGAGTGTAATTTGAAATTACTTATTCAAAAAAGTAATGAGAAACATGTTGTGGATTCTCCTGATAGCAGAGTTTCTTCCTCTGGCTGATGGTGTCTTAGCTCATTTGGTTTACTAGAATGCTACTTCTGTACTGACACCTCCTTTTACTTCTCTGAAAGCCAAAGCCTTCATTGCAATTGAATGATGTAGGGCATACCCTTCTTTTAAGGAAAATATACAAGTCTCTAATACAAGGGGAAATGCCATCTTCTTACTTTATAAATTATCAATCAAGACACATCTTGACCTAATTCCCTTGATACCCATAGAATTCCCAATACTTGTGGAGCAGCAAAACCTGGGGATCTGCATTTTGTAGAAAATTTATCTATGGGGGAAGGTGTTCGTCTGCCAGTCTTCAGTCAGTCTTTTGTCAATTTGATAACAGCTGGATCCTGACAGGAAACAGTCTTTGAAACAGCACATTCTTTGAAGGGTGAGTATAAAACTGTGTCCTGTCGGGAGAGGCAGGGAAGGAACACAGCCCCACTTTGGACTGCTGAGTAATAGATTACATCCTGTGAGAGTGCATCGTTTAGCTTCTCTCCTACATTACAGGAGGCTGTGGGGCAAAACAGCTCTAAGACTAAGCCTTGGCCTGGGCTGCACTATATGTAGTGCCCTCTTAGAAGATATGTGACCTCCCAGATCTCTGATTGGTACAATGATGTTTCCTTCTTAGAGAAACCATTCACTGGATGCAACTGATATTGAGTATATACTTGTGGGGTGTCCAGAATCAGCACATGTGCAGCCACAGATGTTGCATTAGGAATGTACCATATACTGGGAAGTGTCAAATGATCCTTGAGCTAAATGCAAAGTACAAGACCTGACAGACCGGATTAAGCCATTAACTTGTATCTTAAAATAGGAGGATAAGAGAGCAGAACTTGTTTGTTCAATGAAGAATTATTTTTTTTATTCAAGGTTCAGTACAAAATGAGGAAATATTTGTCTTTATGCAGATGCTATTAAACATATTATTATTCTTTAAAAAATGCAATCTAATCAAAGTGAATGCTGTTATAAACAGTGAGAGAAAGTATGAAATTTGGTGCAAATTTTTTTTTTCTTCCAAGGATTTAGTGTTGACAATGGTTACAGCTTTGGACTTTTAATGACTTGCATAAGATATTGATTCAAATTGCCTTAAACATAGCAAGAAAAACATGCCTATGCTAAAGAAAATTAAACTTAAACACCATGATTCTTACTGCCAATGGGTGGAAGCTTTTATACAGCAAATCGGAATGTACATCATCTTTAGGCTTTCCAAATTTACGAAGTTTTAAATTGTCATTTGTTGCTGCTCTTGCATGCAGTGTCAGAGTTAATTGTAATAGTTTGCTGGGTATGCTACAGTAAATCATGAAATTAAACCCTGTGAAAGGTTTCATTGCTTTGCCAGTAGGTAGCTATTTCCTACATAATTCAAATATATGGTAAACTTTAAAGGTTTCTAATCTATTTTGTAAAAATAGAATCCCACAATCTAAAGAGGTGCTTTGCTTGCCTTTCCAGGCTAGGCAGTTGCTTGTTGTGCAGCCGTTACGTTTGACAGCAAGTGTTTCCTCTAACTGAGAAAATAATTTCAAGTGTGCCTATTTTTTTTTTCTTAATATATAGGGGAATAAGCATTTTCGCACTCTTAAAGAATACTGAAAAGAATATAATGTCTGCCCACAGAATAATGCTCTTAACAACTTTTGCCTCCTACTTTAGAACCTGTCAATATATGTCGTGGTTTAAGCCTCTAAAACTCACAAAGTTTTACTCACTCACTCACTCACTCACTCACTCACTCACTCACTCACTCACTCCCCTCTTTCTTCCCCCAGTCCTGGGGGATGGGGAGAAGAATCAAAAGAATTCAACTTCCACAGGTTGAGATACGAACAGTTTAGTAAGTAAGGTATAACACAAATCACTGCTCCTACCACCAGTAATAATGCAAGAGAAATACAACGAAAGAGAATACAACTGCTCACCAAGCCTGACCCAGCCAGTGCACCACCCAGCAGCAAACCCCCCATCCACCACCACACCCTTCCGGGTCTCTGCTCTCCGCTTTAACATCCTGGACATGACGTGCTGTGGTATGGAATAACCTCTTTGGTCAGTTTGGGTCAGGTGTCCTGTCTCTGCTTCCTCCCGGCTTCCCTCCTCCCTGGCAGAGCATGAGACTCAGAAAGTCCTTGGCCAGACAAAACACTACCAAGCAGTAACTGAAAACACTGGTGCTATCAGTGCATGTTCCCAGGCCCAAAATCAAAAAACACAGCGCTGCACCAGCTACCAAGAAGGAGAAAAATGACTGCTGCTGCTGAACCCAGGACAATCCACCCCTTATTCCGTACCATTCATGTCATGCTCAGGTCCCACATTTTCAGTATACCATCACATCTGTATATATGCATCCACACACACACACACGCGGAGGGAGATCATCCCTCAGTGCATGGACCAATCCCTATAGAGATGCTGAGTCCATCCAGTCCATGATATCAAACTCCATCTCCTGTAACAGCCTTTCAGAGCAGGTGAGACTGTGTGCAGTGTTCACACTCGTGAATAACCTGGGCAATAATGTCCATTGCTAAGTCCACCCCTCGATCATAAGTCCACCCCTTGATCATAAGTCCATCTGAGCTGCATCTCTGCCCTGGTGGCCTGAGGTGTCATGGGCCCACCAGGCTCAAAATAATTCACCCTGATGTTACCAGTCTAAGTCCATCTGAGCCACTTCATTTTAGCCGCTTGTCACTGGGGACTCCATACAGCTGCCCTCCATCTCCGACGCTTCCAAAGCGCTGGAGTGGTCCGGTGGACTAGGTACTCGCACTTGCCCACACACTCTGCCACTCATGGCTGCTCAGCCTCAGGGAAAATCCCTTGGTCATCCCACATTGCAGCCCAATCCCAGACAAGGCCCACACCCCACTCTGCTTAACTCTTGGGACCAGAGGAAATGGTTGTGGGTAAAACGCACTCTGTATGAGTGCCAACACTGTGACCCCCATCACAATCAGCAGGCAGGTCCCAAGGGCACCCAAAGGCCATTCAGACCCTTCAGAACTCTCAGATGATGCTGCTGTACTTGTCCCTGGGGCTGGTGTAGCTGCTGTGCTTGCGGCTCTCTCACCCCCAGCTGCTCTTTGTCTGAGTCCAGATCTTCCTCCTCTGCCTCGCTGGGAAGCGCGGCGCGGTCTCCTGCATCCTCCTGGGGCTCGGGCTCGCGGGGCTCTGCGGGCGGCTGCTGGGGAACGCTCTCGGTCGCCGCGGGGCCGGGCACGGCCGCCGCCTGCCTCCCCCCGGCTCGGTAGCCGCGGGGCTCGGCTCGGGCTCGGGGCTCGGCTTCTCCTCCCGCTGCTCTGCAGCCGCCGGGCTCGGCTCGGCGGGGGGCTCAGCTCAGAAATATGTAAACTTGCTCTCAACAAGCTGTGTGGCAGTCTGCAAGATAAACCCAGCTTTGCCCTATGGGCTATGTCTAGGTCCATATGAATTGAACGCCCTGCAGCTTGGTGTCTCCTTGCAAATCAGGACCTCACAAACACATTTTCCTTGTAGTCATCCTGAGAAAAGCTATAGTCAGTCTGCATATGATTCCCATCTGACCTTGCAGTAAAGGGATAGTGAATCTGGGGTCTGGCCTTGGAATCACTCCCACACAATAAAGGAACATAGAGACCAAGCTGTCAGTTTAAAACAAAACAAAGCATAGCTCTAGTGCCTAATTGGCAGTACTAATTTTAGTCTTATTTGGTATCACTCTGGAGATTAAACTTTACCTCGGCTGGAAACTTTGCTTCTGCATGTCTCACTTACACTCTTGATCTTTGTCTTAGAAAACCCATATGATATCTCTACCTGCTATGACCAAGCATCACCAAAACTGACTTAAAAATCTACCCACTTATTCCTGTCTCTCAGTTGCAGTAAACTGATGGTAAAAAAACTGTGAGCAAATGTTTATTTGCTTAGTTTAATGTTCAACTAGGGTAATCGGTCTGGACAAGAGGTGATCTTCAGAAAGCCAGGTTATATTAGGGATGTTGCTTAATTTAAACACACCACCATCTTACCAATGCACTCATATGTTTTACTGAGATTAATAATGCAGTAGTGTTTTTTCCCCACTGAAAATTTTTGCATAGCAAGTGATTGTCAAACTGTGCATTATAATAAACTGTGTGTGAAAATTAAATAACCTGTCAAATCATTTATTTACATTGACCACTGTTTTTTTTATAAGGGGAAGCACACTTGCATGTATTTATTTTTTCTCCATGTATTGAACAACAAATGTATGTAGAGGAGTTCCAAACATGCTTCCAATTTGCTTATCAAAAGCTAACTGACAGATAGTGTTTCATTAGTTAAGGTGTCATACCTTGACTGAAGAAGTTTTCAGGGCTGGAAGTTTTCAAAAATACTTCAGGATGCATATAAACTCAGGACATCCTCAGTGACTGAGAGATTCAAAAGGATGCTTTTACTCAAACTGTGGTCCATGCTTAATGGCTATACTCAGGGTCATTGGATGTTTCAATTGTATAGTTATTAAGGTTAAGGGAATACCAGATTTCTTAATGAGCACAAAGAAGATCACAAAGTTAAATTATAATATGGATAGACAGAAAAAAAAAAATCTGTTATCATTTACTTTGATGTGATTTGAATTGTAGAAGGTATCTTCTTTCAGCTGACCTGTTTTTAGAATCAACTTAATTTAACTTCAGCATTAAATTGTGTATTTTTGCCATGCATGTTTGGTAAAACAAGTGCTGATGAACTTTTCCAGAGCACCAGATTGCTATCAAAGTGCCAGATGCCATGATCACAGGGAAGTCCAGGAGCAGCGAGAACTTTACTCAAAAAAGGTGCAAGAGTTAGGCTGTCAATTGGTGCCTTGAAATCCTAAATGTGACTGAGGATTCACTCAGGACAAACACTGACTCTTTAGTAAAGAAAAAGAAATAAGAGTCAAGTCTGGAAATTCACTTTTGAATTCTCTTAAAAATTAGTTTACCATCTCAAAAAGAACTATTCATATCTACTGTGAAGAAAGCCGATTGGACAGTGACTGGAGGGTGTTTCACAGAGCCTACATAGATATTGGTAAAAAAGAACTCAAGAACTTATGCTGTTTGATTGCTTGAATGGTCCTAAGCATAGTCCTAACCCAGGCTGACAATCGCAGTCCTAAACTAGTGCTCGGCACAGGTTAGGACCTAGCATAGACAGGGACAATTTCCAATGGCTTTGCTGTTGGTATCTGAATGTTAACATGCTTCTTCTTGGTTAATATCATCTTCCCTTTTTAAATCCCTATCATGCTTCAAATGAGAAGAGCAGCCTAATAATTTTTTTAGATGCTGGGTTTTTAGCAAGTTCCTCTGGAAATATGGACTCTGAACTAGGAGTCCAGATTTGTACCTAGCAGTATGAATATGAGACAATGGCTTGCATGTTTCAGTGCCTAATATGGACCTAACACTTTGATCTCAACAAATTATTTCTGAAATTGGGCTAAGGGCTTCAGCTACTGGGGTAAAGATAAGAGATTTTTTTTTAATTAGATCTATTCTGCTGTGGTCTGAAAAGTACGATCTGGTTGGACAACTAGGCAAAGACAGTAATAAAATGTTAAGATAACTGCAAGATACCTTTGCAGTCTGATAGAGTAACCAGATCCTCTTGCACAGAACATATCACAAACTTGGAAGGCTTTTAACTGCATTCAGCTTCTTCCTCTAGTCATTTGTAAATAATTATTCTTGCCCACAGAACTCAGCAGAGAAACGCAAGTGGCAATGTGAATGTGTCCTTTAAAACCCATTATGCTGGCATGTAGATTTATTTTAACTGTAACTACTGTGGGCCCTTTTCAGCAGGTTTGTATATTAGGGAAACAAACAGAATTTTTCTGTGATCGCAGTGCAAGCTATTTCTTAAGTCAGTATAAATGTGAGTAATAAACTTGCCAGAAAGCTTAAAAAGCTACACTAATTAATCCCTAAGAGAATAATTAGTAGAGCTGAAGATATAAAACTTAAACCTCCCAGGTGGGTTTTTTTATAACAGTCTCATAGAACACTAATAAAAGTGCTACACTTCTCCTAAGAGCTAATGCACTTGTAAAACGACCAGAGCGTAAAATATTTGTGCAATAATCAGGAGACTGAAGCAAAAAGACTGTTTAAATAAATACCACTTGTCAAAGAGAATAGACTCTTAGAATGGTTCTGTTTCTCCTCTGTTAATATTTCTAGTTATTATGCTTTATGACTCTGTTTTACAAGACATGATTATTTTTTATTGTTTGTTTGTTTTTGAGACAGAGTGAATTAAATTTGCATTTGGACAGACTTTTGTGTGCTAAATTTAAGTGAGGTTTCAAACATGCTCAGACTTAATCTGAGTGGTTCCAAAACTGAGAAAGAAAGTACAACTGAGAAAGGAAGTACTACAAAGAAGTGCAACTGGCCAAAAAAAAATAGAAAAAAGAAGAAGTTTTCATTTGGTCTTTTTTTTTTTTTAAAAAAAAAAGAAAAGAACCCAGCTTTTTCTTTCAATTGAAATTTCCTATGAAAAACTTTAAGATTTTTTTTAAAAAGAAAAGAAACAACAGACTACACAACCATCAGTGGTACTTCCTTTATGTTTCTGGAATCATCAGAAAAGAAAACATAAAAAAAAATTTCAAACTGGATTTGCAGTTTTTGATTGGAAATATTATAGACAAAACTGCTGCAGAGATACTGTTTGTTTTCAAGAGGAATCAATTAAGACAGCATGTGCAAATGGTTTGGATACTTAACCTCATCCAGTGAACCCTTAATATTTGTTTAATCCTTTACAAAAAGCAGATCTAAAACTATCAGGGTGTCTCAGTAAGCTTTCTTTACCTCCAGAAAATTTTGTATAATTGCTTTTAAACAAATCATATATTTAGACCTCATCTTGTTTCTGAGTATGCCTGCTCACTGCAGGTTTTATCACTGGTAACTGTGCATACAGAAACATCAGACAAAAAGGGGCCCTAAAGACCTCTACCCTGTTTTGATTTTTCTGCAGATGCAAATTTGCTTGTGTTTTATTGATTCACATCAGCAGTTTCTGCAAACGAGGCAGTCTCAGCAATGACATAAAACCTGGTAATTATGGGTATATGAGTCATATAATTTCAATGTGAACTGGCCTTCAGCTCCCAGTTTGTGCCTCTAACTGCACTGAAACCTGAAGTGGCATGACATGAGGTCATTCTGGATAGTATGTGACCTCCATCCCCTTACACGTTATCTCCACATAGACTATGAAACAATATTGTATAGGCATATCTCTAATGAGTGTGGGTTTGAGATAGCAGCACTATCTCTAATGAGTGTGGGTTTGAGATAGTAGCACATGAGAAGTGTACATAAGTTAAAATAGCCTGCAATAGTCCTGGGAAGTCAAAACTTTATACTTCTGTTTACTGATTTGCTGAAGAAGAAAACCAAAAGCAAAACATCTGACCAGATGCACATATTACATACCCTTCCTGAGAGATAACTCCTACAGCAGCATGGTGCTGGCTAATGCATTAGTATTGATCCATGGCTCTCCTGAATTGCTCTGTAATTTTAAAATGTTTTGATAGCTGTCACACATGAAGGATCTATGTATTACCTGGTAAAGGTGGGTGTAGATTATATGAGTAGCAGCTGACTTTTAAGTTGCTTACTGTTCTTCCTAAATGGCTCTTGCTGCTTTTTCATTGAATGTCTTAGACATGCAGTGTTTAGCCACCAAAACAAATCCCTTTAGGCCTAAGGAAGTAGGAAGGAAGATGTAAGGGGGTGTGTTTTAATGCCATGAATCTCTAGTGAGCTGCTGCTGCGTTTTATATCAACATTACTTTAGTTTGCACTCTTTGGCATGCTTCGGCTGAATATAGGAAAGTTCAAAGTCTGGGGTCATATTACTGCCACAGCCGCAGTAGGAGCAGCAACAGCAGACTATTAAAACTTCCCAGGATTTGCTGAGAGACTACAGAAGGGAGAAGACCAAGCACCTCTTCTTCCTTCTCCAGTCACCCTTTGACTAAATCTGTCCTAAGTAATAATAATAATAAATAAATGATTTTTTTTTAAAAAAAGCTAGTGAGCATGAAGATTGATCCTTTCCTTCTGGTTGTCTGTGCTTTTAACAGAGATGCTGCTTCGCAGGTTTTGCTTTGTCAAAACCATCTTCCTTCTAGGCTGAGCTTAGACATTTCTTCTCAACAGGCAGTGTAAAGGGTCCCACCTCTTTCTGGGAAGGAGTTTAGGTGAGGAGATAAAAGCTGTGCTTTGTCAGGGCCTTGGAATAAGTTTTAACCCATTTTTTTTTCTGGTACAAATTCAACCTCTAAAGATACCAAATGATATAAGGGTTGTTTTGGGCTATTCCACACACTGCATATTTATTCTCTCAATTAAACTCTGTCATAAAGCCTCATTCTCTTTTCTGGTTAGAGCAACATAAGGGGCTGAAGCTCTTTCCAAGTTGAAGAAAAGAGAAGTCACAGCTAAGTTTATTCTTTGTTTTACTTCCTGCTTCAGAGAGCCATGGCCATCTCCAGCCTGTGTATTGAGCATTGTTTTCTCACATTCCATAGCAAGCATATGGAGTCTAGGATATGCCTCTACCTTTTGCACAACTGTAAGTCTTCACTTACTTGAATATGTTAAATTTCACTGTCTAGTCATATACCGTCTTTTCCACAGGATCCTTCTCTTCTAGGGTTAAGTATAGCTGTACAAGCGACCATATAGGTTACCTATGTGAAAAACAACTCTGTCATTGCTTAACTTAGAAATTATTCAAATTGCCAATATTCATCACAGTGTCTTTAACATTAAAATAGTATTTTCTGTACACAGTCATTATACACCTGTTAAATACAGCGGTCCTGCTTTAAAAACAGTGTTTAAAGTGTTATAAATTAGATATTCTTCACGTATTTAAGACTCACTTCAGCTCTACCCATGTGTTAAGGAGTTTTGGTTAGTCTAAACGACATGCTGAGGAAGGTGGAAATTAAGTAACCAATCTCTTACATTACACCTTCTTCCATCTTCTAAGCACGTATAATAAGACTAACTTTCACATCAGTTAAGTGGCTGTAATTAGACCTAAGTGAGTGGAAGCAAGCCTCAGTTACAGTTCCTTATACATTAATACTTAATTTGGCACACTTTCAAATTTTTCTGATCATCACATCTCAGCTTCATATCATTACATCTAGACATTGCACAAGAGCTACAAAAGAGAAGGAATTCTGCAGGGGTTTTTCAGCTGTGTTTGCCCTGCAATAGAGAAACAACTCCTCTCCTTCCCACACCCAAGTGGTGCCAGGGGACAGAATTGTTTTCACAGATTATCTAGTGATGTGGCCTTGGTGATAGGGTCTAAATATCACTTAATGACCATATTTTAACAGTAAAAAGAAATGCCCCATCCCTGAAAGTGTTCAAGGTCGGCTTGGACAGGGCTTTGAGCAACCTGGTCTAGTGGAAGGTGTCCCTGCCTGTGGCGGAGGGATTTGGAACTAGAAGATCTTTAAGGTCTCTTCCAAACCAAACTCTTCTATGATTCTATGAAATTGTCAGGTGTGAAAACACAAGAAGGCAGTTTGTCCTGAAAAAGAATGCCAAGTGTTTTGCATTTGCAGTTGATGACACTGATCAGATTTTGCCAAGGCAAACGAATTTTAACTTATGAAGAAAAGTATTGTCCACACGGACATAAAAGGTGCTTTCCTCTTAAGAAAATATTTAAAAAAACAGAGAGGAGGACATGGTACAAGTAATATGAGTTTGTGCTCAGTAGAATGAACTTTTTAATGAAGTTTTGGTTCACTGAACTGTGCTCTCTTGCCCAGGTATCATCAGGAGCATAATTAAATTTTAATGAACTGACTATCCCACAAATGCATGTTTGATATTTTCTACAAAGTTATAACAATGTTTACTTCTGCTTTTGCTATGCTGATGGACTTGTTAGTACATTGTCCTGGAGATAGCCTCAGTGGGCTAAAAAAATAGCTCCCTAAAGCATTTATGTTTCCCTTTAATTTGAGTCATTACAGTTTTCTGGTTTTATACTGTATTTCTACAAATCATTTAATCAGGATGAGCAGATGTGATAATGGAGTGAAGAAAATGGTTTAAAAAATATTGATAGTAAAAAAAACAATGCAGAGTGATGAAATTTTATTCACAGGAATTGTACTATGTGCTCAAAGATTTGCCAACTCAGCTCATAAGGTGATATCCATGTGGTGCATCATTTTTGCTATTCAATTCATGCTTC
Source organism: Myiopsitta monachus (assembly GCA_017639245.1). NCBI lineage: Eukaryota > Metazoa > Chordata > Aves > Psittaciformes > Psittacidae > Myiopsitta > Myiopsitta monachus. Next base: position 73,137,150 of record CM029922.1, read on the forward strand.
TGTAGAGTTCAGTTTGTTCAGAGAACATTTGATGTATTCTATGTAAAATGTGAAGGACGTGTGCAACTGTGCAGGTCTGTCAGCCCAGGAAACCTTACTTGACTACGAAAATGTGTGTGTCTCTCAGGATTACTTGACACTGTACAGATTTAAATTTTTGACCTAACATTCTGGTAATTTTAGTTAGCTACCTAAGTCTTTTTTGGGTCTCTGTCCAAGCTCTTGGTTCAATATTTGAACATACAGCAGTGTACGCACTGACCAAACATAACACTGAATCAGAAACTCAATTTAAGCAGATACAGACATCTTTTCCAGGCTGGAATAGCCCCTATTGACTTCAGTCTGGTTTACATTTGTTCTTGAGTGTGCTACAGTCTTGAACACAGAAAAATATTTCTACGACCAACTTTTTTGAAAAGGTAAATATGCAACTTGAAAAAAGCGCAAATACAGAATCTTCAAAGTCCAGCAAGACTTCTTTAAGTATTTATATGTGTTAAAATCTGAATTCTTTCGGACTAATATTATGTTTATAAAACACAAATTGTCCTAATTCTTTTACAAATATTGAATTGTCTCTCGGTGATAGCAGTACATTCATATTTCTGTGTTGAAACATCTGTCTGAATTTACTAAGACTACTTTTGCTAGGTTCAGGCATTCATATTCTTCTTTTAAGCCAGTATCTGTCTGTTGATTTGAAAAGGGCATTTGGTATTTTATTGAGTCAATTATAAGCTAGACAAGTAGTGCTTGCCATTTTATGATCTCAAGTTTCTCAAACTAGCGGTTTATTTCCTTTTGACTCTGATAAGAAAGAGTTTTTTATACTTACTGATTAGTTGTTACTTGCTTTGTAACATGTATGTCAACTTCCTTGAAATGTTGTGTAAGGAGCACAAGTATGTAGTGGGCACCATGTGATAGGAGATTCAATGTTCCAGCTGTCTTTTAAGTTCACAAGGGAGAGAAGAGAACCTCTGAATTCAGCAGACGCAGAAGTCTTGAATAGCTGTTAATAAAAACCAATACAAATAATTAGCTATGCTTCAAGTAGTGATGTATATGACTGCAGGTTAGTCAGGAAATGGATGATTGTATACTTTAAATGTTTCCCTTTAGTTTCCATCACTGTTGTCTAGTTTCAAATTGGAGTAACTCTATTGTCTTGAGTGGAATAACGTGATTTTCACTGATGAAGTCTAACCTGGATGAATATCACAAATAAGATCTAAACAGTCCAGTCCTCTGGTAACGTAAACAGGAACCTTCTCTGTGACAGTGCAGCTGCAGCACTGTACAACAGTGCTTAGAGCTACAACATTTATTTGCCTATGAAACCCTGCAATTATCTTGCTTAAAAAGCAGGGTATTTTCTGTACCGCTTTCCTTCTTCATTTGCTATGGCACAAGTTCAGAAATTCCTAAGAGCACTCGGCCATTTCTAGAAGCAATACAGTCCTCTGGAAACTGAGATCTACGTAACACACATTTTAAGAGAAATAAATAATTCCACTTTTCATATATATTTGCAAATGCTTATCCTAAGAAGAGAGCAAGAGGAAGGGCGAGAGATAATGTCTTCCAGATGACAGGTTTCTGGATGGAATCTGAAATCTAAAGCAAGAGAAAATTTTCATTAACATTCAGATTACACGTCATTTTGATTCACACTCCCTGAGCAAGCTAATTTGGGCTGCAGCCAAACTTTTTACAGTGTGATGACAACACAACAAGCTTCACTGCCTCCCTTCCATTGCTAATGATTCCTTGAGTGACAGCCATGGTCTCTCAGCTCAGCAGGACACTTCGCCCTGCAGCAACCTGCAGTGTCAGATCTGCCTCTGTCCTTGGCCCCTGCTGGGCTTTCTGCTGCAAGGACACTCCACCACATCAGGACAAGAGCAACAAAGGGAAAGGTCTGCTCAACACTGCACTTGGAGAATGGTATGTTTTCTGTGCATATTGCTGTGGTATAATAGCAACTGTGGGTCATTTGACTTCCTCTCAGTGCCTCCACCACTTCGCACTGAACAAAACGGAACAAAAGAAGCAAAGTTCACCTCAGCACTGACTTCTTTATCAAAATAATAACTGTGACGTGCTTCCAGCACAAATGTTTTCAGTAATCCACGGTCTTAGCTTTTATAAAAGATTTTAGTCGACATAACCTTGATGGAACTATGGAAACTTAATGCTGACCAAATATTGCAAATTGTTGAGGACTTGTTTCAAGCTTTGATCACATGGGAAATACCTTTCTCACTTGCTTTTATGCATAGCTGCTGTAACGTCTGATCTGTTTCAAGATCTTCTTTCTGTGATAACAGTTTAGTCTGAGGCTTGCTCAGCCATGTCTAAAAGTATAGTTATTCTGATAATTCTTAAGGTCAAGTTTATAAAAGGCAGGGAAGGAAACCCTAAACATTTGATTGCTCATTTTCATTTCCCTGTTGAGAAAACCTGGATGTAATCTTATCAGGATTTGGCAAACTTAAACTTCTGTGTAGGTTATGAAGAACTCTCATGTAACTATCCGTGCAGGGACTGAGTCTTACTGGAGGGCTGCTGCAATACCCTTAAAGATAAGTGAAGTGCATGCGCTGTTAATGATGTTTGGATTGATTATGTATGTATATATATGCATAATGTCTCCCCCAATTCCATGAATTTCACTGGAATATTGCAAATGTGAAAAAACATAGTCTCTAAAACTGCGTACTGTATGCTGTATCAATTGTTATGTGGACTAGATGCCTGCTTGAATGTTTTGAACACTGTATTAAAAATTCTGGTGAAAATAGCAGAGACTTGACTAGAGCTCCAGCGCAGGAAGTATAAGATAGGAAAAGGTACATATTCATAGTACCTGGAAAAGTGAAAAATATTTGTTTAAACGTCTTCTAGAAGTTTACATTGGTTGGGCTCCCTTTGAGGCACTCATGTTACTTGTACATTAGTATACCAAACAGTCCTTAGTCTTATTTTCTGTTCCAAATAATAATTACTTTACTACCACAGTCCGTCCTATTTTAGCTTCCACAATATGAGACGTCTTCATATCCAAGGAATCATCCTTGGGCCATGCTTAACTCACCATATATGCCAAGTAGTTGTCGGAGGGGGTATAAGCAGTCCAGAAAACTCTGAGATGACAGTCTAATAATTTAGGTGTGCAGATGATTGAACAGCTCTCTTATGGTTCTTAACACTATGGAATTTCTTCATATATATGTGTGTGTATATGCATATATCCAAATGTATAGGGACATGTACCTATATAAAGGTGAAATCATTAAGGAAAATAAAAAAGAACCTCAGAGAAGGTGAGGACAAAGTGCATGTCTTGGTTGCATGTGATGTGTAAGGGATCTTTTCTACTTGTTAGGAAGTAAAAGCCCTTCCATGCCTGTGGAACCATCACAAGCTTCTCATGTGCTGTCAATAATAGGCAGACAACTAGACCTTTTTGTTCCTCTGGCTGCTGTTACTATGAATTTCCCTAACAACTTCAGTGGTTTTACAATTTATAGGCCTCTTCAGAAGCAGTGTCTGCTTGGTTATAAATGCAACAGATAGAGTATTATGTAGAACACCCACATGAACTATCTATCTGGGAGGTCCACTGAGAAGACCTGAGGACTTGTATTTAAATACGAAAAAAAAAACCCTTGAACACTGACTTTGTAAATGTGGGCAGGTGAAAGAGCAGTAGAGACACATCAGATGATGTTTATGCCATGTGGAGCACAATCATGTTTCAAAGCCTTTGCTTTTCCGAGTAAGAGTGTGATGCTATCTTTCTACTGCTTTTGCTTCTTTTATATCTGGCATTAACAGCAGGATATTTTGGCATCATACCTGGCATAAGAAGCAAAGGTGGAGCAGCTCCAGTGTCAACACCCAGAGACAGATCAGCACTGAGAACTGCTACAATTTACAGTCCTTTCCAGCATCAGGCATGATTCGTGGGGCAGCTGATTATACATTAAAATTCAATCATAAAATACAACTGATAAAAATATTCTGTTAATAGTAAATTAAAGATTTTTTTATGTATGTAATAGAAGAAATCTTTTTTTTTTTTTTTTTATTTGCAGTTGAGGAGGGAACCCTAACAGGGAGCCGGCTGGACAATTCTAGTATTCCTAGGCAAGGTCATGATTTTTCCATGTATAATATCTGCTGGGTAAAAGTGGCTGTTCTTACTACAGCTGACCCTGGCAATCTTTGCCATGCAGTTTTCTTACTTAGAATTGGGAGTTTAATTTTGCAGCTTCTTTCATTTCCTTTTTTTTTGTTACAAACATGCATAAGCCATTTCTGTGTGCACAAGAATTTTAGCATAATAAAAGCACTAGGGTGAATTTCTGGTTACTGGAACAGAACACTAATTTCATCCATTCCATATCAGGATTTAAAATATAGATTACTTAAAAATGCTTATATTAAGTCAGACCTACTTTTTAATCTTCAGTATTCCAGTTTTGTTTTCTTACCACATGGGGAGCTTCAAGGTCTGCTTCTTCCTTACTCAGGCTGCTGTAATCGGCATAAGGAAATAATGTCAATTTGCAGTGGGCAACATCCTTCAATAAACTATGCAAGGGCTGGGACCTCCAAGTCCTCAATTTAAGTTTTGCTGATGATAGTGTCTTGGAATAGTTGTTCAACTTTTATGAATCTCTTTGCAAGCATGAGGTTTCACATGGATATATTTGCAACTGTGCTAACAAAAATTGACTTTGGGTAATGCTAGTCATGCTCAACCTCTTCTCAGACTGAAAATGTGCAGAATCTGATTTACTATTACCTCAAAATAGAAGCAGCTTTCATAAGTCTTACAGAAAATTATTATGGTATGAATGAGACAAGTACTAGAATTATTGAGATAGGAAATTAATATTGGCAGTCCTTTACATTCTTATTAAAAGTGAAGCTGAAGTAATAACCAAAATTTATAATGTGTGACTAGATAAAAGAAAACAGTGACCAAGATTAAAGACAGTGATAAGTATTTAAGATGAAGAAATACTGAATAAAACTAAAAAGGAAAAGAGAGGAAAGATTGCTACTACTGAATGTAATGTGAAAGCAAAGTTAGGCAAAAATTGTGTGCAGGTCTGAGATGTGTCTTAGACATTTAAATAATAGGAAGGTAATACCTTTTAACAAAATTTAGGCCAGTATATTTTTAAGCACAATGAATGATATCACTTTTTTCTAAGGACTAAGTGGCTGTTACTGAGATTCTTGAATCCATAGTGCCAGTAGCTGATGGGATGTTATTTCTCTATTGCTGCAAAAATTATGATGGAATTGTTGTTTCTACTAATAATAGACAGATGGAGAAAATATTTTTGGAAGTTAGTTTGAGGTTTTGAGAAAATACAGCCGAGATATTTCTGTGTCATGAGATCTGACATTTACCGGTGTAAACACTTGAGAGAAGCAAATTTTAAATTCACATATACAAACATCTGTTGAAACCTTATCTTAAAGTCTTAAAGAATCCCAGATAACCACAGATACATGCTTAGTGTAATCATATATGTATTTGAGATATAACTTTGTTACTTTCCCTGAAACCAGCACTAGTTTCATAGGAGGGAAAAGAGACTCCTGCCTTGTTCCTGAGCTTCACAACATGTGTTTGTTGCCAGCCCACGTTTCTGTGTCTTATCTATATGCCCTGGTTGCTTCCACGTATCCAATTTCTGGTAAAAGCAAATGCTCAGAAGCTTTCTAAGAGGATGTGCTACTGACAGGGCAAATGGGATTTGAAGGAAACCTGAAGTCAGATAATTCAAGTTGCCCTTAAGGTCAGTAAGACATGTGGAGTCAGGTCTAAGGGACATGCTGAACCTGGACTCTCTCCCCAGAATTTGTTACTTCAGGAAGGACCTGTTCTGGGGCAGTGGTGCACTTTTATGCAATGACGTTAATGTTGTCTAAATGCCTATCTTTTTTCAGAAAAAAATAAAAAATCTTAAAAGATGTTTACCAAATACCCTTAATGAGCCCGAATCCATAAAATTGAAATAAAGCAACAATGTAGTTGAATATTTTTAAGCAGTTAACATGTATATATAAAGAATACCTGTGAATCTTCTTTAAAAGAGAATTGGGTGCCAGATATGCCATATATATTGTCTGAAGACATTCTTCACTTTTTGTTCTGCCTTCTTATTGTCTGTAATTTTTGTGAACTTTAAAAGTGTCATACCTAAAAACATCATTAACAGTAGCTGGTACACAGGATGGTATATACACAAATATTGAGAAGTCTTTCTTCATTTATCTGTTTTTGTTTTTCTTGGTTTTTTGTTTGTTTGTTTTGGGGTTTTTTGGGTTGTTTTTTTTTTTTCCCTGTCTCAAACAGTAACTAGCTAGTTGGGCTGCAGTGCTTTTAGATTTTATATGGTGATAGTTGAGAAGAGCTTGTTCTTAGCCTTTCATTGCACGGCTGTCAGTATTGTTCACCACATGAGAGCACTATTAGCCTTATTTCGCAGTTCCATTGGTGAGCGTTCAGTGGCTCATGGTCCAGAAAGAATGATGTCTACTGTTAGCCTCATCTACTCTTCTGGCTGATCTTTGAACAAAGACTTTATCTGAATCTATGGTTGACTGGAGCAAGTCAAGAAATGACATTAAAGCTTTGTGGTGCCTCGGAAGTGAAATGGTGCTTTCTCTAGATATAGTACTAGCTCGAGTTCCTATAGATACATTTGCTTCCATATAAGGATATCTGCAGTGAAAAAGACAAGGTTTAACTATCTTGGTGAGATATAAAGCCTAATAACAGGACATATGCTGAACAGGAAAGGGGGTGCACTGTAGCACGTATATTTAAAAAGCGTAAGAGTTAATTCTTGTGAAACTACTGTTGGATGGAGCTGCATGATAACAACATATGTAACAATCAAAGCACTTCTCAGCTTGCTCATTCTGACACAAGTTATGGGGCAAATATAAAATCTGGTCCATAGTAAAAGGCAATGTATTTGCTAGGGTGCAGACATAGCAGTTTTCATGCTTCATTGTTCAGAGAAGAAATGTGTCAAGTGTGATTGCATTCCTTATGCCTACTGCAATGCTTTCAGTACTTGAAATATATTTGCTTCTTTTTACAGTCTTATGCTAGAACTTTTTTTTTTTTAATTTTAGTATATAACACAGAAAAGGGCATACATTATTAATATCCACAACATGGCTCTTTAGGAAAGACAGGCCCAGTAGGCGGGGAGGGGGAGTTGCTATTTAAGTTAGGGATAGGCTGGAGAGTATGGAACTCTGTCTGGAGACAGGTGAGCAGTCAACAGAGAGTCTGTGGGTCAGGGTTAAAGGGAGAAGAGAGATGGGAGACATTATTGTGGGGATCTGTTACAGACCACCTGACCAAGAGGACTCGGTGGATGAAGCCCTCTATAGACAGATAGGAACAGCCTCATGCTCTCAGGCCCTTGTTCTCATGGGGGACTTCAACCATCCTGATACCTAGTGGAGGGACAGTACGGCCCAGCACGAGCAATCCAGGAAGTTCCTCGATTGTGTGGAAGACAACTTCCTTCTGCAAGGAATAGAGGAGCTGACAAGGAAAGGTGCCATGCTTGACCTCGTCCTCACCAACAGGGAAGGGCTGGTTGGAAATGTGATGCTCCAGGGCAGCCTTGATTGCAGCGATCATGAGATGGTTGAATTCGAGATCCTTGGGACAGTGAGAAGAGCGTGCAGCAAGCTCACTGCCCTGGACTTCAAGAGAGCAGAATTTGGCCTCTTCAGGAACCTGTTTAGTAGGGTTCCATGGGATACAGCCCTAGAGGGCAGGGGGGCCCAAGACTGTTGTTTGCTATTCAAGGATCACCTGCTACAAGCTCAGGAACAATGCATCCCTACTAGAAGGGGAGTGCTGTAGGAGGGCCAGGAGACCTCCTTGGATGGATAAGGAGCTGCTGAGGAAAATTAGAAGGAAAAAAGAGGCTTATAAAAGGTGGCAGCAAGGACAGGTGGCCTGGGAAGAATACAGGGATGTTGTCCGGGAAGCTAGAGAACAGGTTAGGAAAGCTAAGTCACAGTTAGAATTAAAGTTGGCTAGGGATGTTAAGGATAACAGGAAGGGATTCTATAGGTACATTGTAAATAAAAGACAGATTAGGGACAACATGGGCCCCCTCCGGAAGCTATCGGGAGAACTGGATTTGGAGAAGGCTGAGGTTCTTAATGACTTCTTTGCCTCAGTCTTCACCGGCAAATGCTCTGACCACGCCACCCAAGTCCTGGAAGGCAGAAGCAGGGACAGTGAGAATGAAGACCCTGAGCCCACTGTAGGAGATGATCTGGTTCCAGACCATCTTAGGAACCTGAGCGTACACAAGTTCATGGGACCTGATGAAATCCATCCGCGGGTCCTGAAGGAGCTGGCAAATGAAGTTGCTAAGCCACTCTCCATCATATTTGAAAAATCATGGCAGTCAGGTGAAGTTCCCAATGACTGGAAAAAGGGAAATATAACACCCATTTTCAAGAAGGAGAAAGAGCCAGAGAACTCCAGACCAGTCAGCCTCACCTCTGTGCCTGGCAAAATCTTGGAGCAGACTCTCTTGGAAGGCATGCTAAGACACATGAAAAACAACAAGGTGGTTGGTGACAGCCAGCATGGCTTCCCTAAGGGGAAATCCTGCCTGGCCTATCTGGTGGCCTTCTATGATGGGGCTACGGAACTGATGGACAGGGATAGATCAGTTGATGTCATCTACCTAGACTTGTGCAAAGTGTTTGACACTGTCCCACATGACATCCTTGTCTCTAAGTTGGAGAGACATCAATTTGACAGGTGGACCACTTGGTGGATAAAGAACTGTCTGGATGGCTGCACACAAAGCATTGTGCTCAATGGCTCAATGTCCAGCTGGAGACCAGTAACAAGTTGTGTCCCTCAGGGATCAGTGTTGGGACTGGTCTTGTTTAACATCTTTGTCGGTGACATGGACAGTGGGATTGAGTGTGCCCTCAGCAAGTTTGGCGATGACACCAAGCTGTGTGGTTCAGTTGATATGCTGGAGGGAAAAATGCCATGAGAGGGACCTGGACACGCTTGTGAGGTGGGCTGATGCCAACCTGATGAAGTTTAACCATGGTAAGTGGAGGGTCCTGCAGCTGAGTCGGAGCACTCCCAGGCACAGCTCCAGGTTGGGCAGAGAAGAGATTCAGAGCAGACCTGCGGAGAAGGACTTGGGGGTGTTGGTTGATGAGAAACTGAACATGAGCCGGCTTCAGTGTGCGCTTGCAGCCCAGAAAGCCAACCACATCCTTTGCTGCATTGACAGGAGCGGGCTAATTTTATAGTTCCTGTTACCAAATGGTTTAGGTTGTATAACCTCAGATTTGCTTATTTTATATATTTATTCATTTTCTACAATTGACACTGTAATTCATCCAGTATGCAAAATGAAAAAAAAAAATATATATTCACTCCTTCCTATTTTTTTTCCCCATAAACTTGTCACTCTTTCTGGCACTACCTCTTGCATTTTGGGAGAAGCCTGTGCTGGAAATATCATTTTTAATTCTTTCTGAAGCATAAAACTCATGTGTTTAAGCATTTTGCTCAGCAGAATGTCTTAGACCTCATGAGTTAGGAGCTGTGATCTTGTTCTTTTCAGACCCAGGTGATGTGGGAGCACTTTAAGTCTATCAGTGGTCTGACAAAGGAGGAAAGTGGGAGTTAAGGCAATAGATCCCATATTGCTTGCTTGCAGGCTCTAACGGATCTACAGAAGTATCCACTCAGGAGACAGAGCAAGATAATCCTCACATAATCCTCCTGAGACCTCACATGTAGTCAGTACTAGAGAAAGGAGAAGGATTTAGTAGCTTGACAGCTCTTGTTTCTCTAACATTTCCATCTTGGAGAGTCTATAAAGGAATAATTTAACCTAATCAATCCTCTTCCCTCTACTGTGCTGCAGTAATGCCTGGTTCTTTGCTTAGGGCCACACTGAAAGCTACAGTCTCAGCCTCAGGACGCTTTAAAATAGATTTCTCTAATAGGAATATAATCTTGTTTTCTAAGAAACCACTCACAAATTCAGGAGAATGTCCTGAAGGTTTGGAAAGCTCCTCTTTTTTTTTTTTTTTTTTTTTTCTTCCTGTTTTGCTGCAGTGTACTAAGGAATATCAGAGTGGGAGGTTCAGGCTATAAAATAGAAGTTTGCAAGCTCAGAGTAGATTAAAACCTGATTGGTAGTAAATTAGTCCAGAAAGGAAGGGAGAAAAAACCCAAGCCAAAACAAAACATATCAACTATTTCTAAACATTTAAGGTCAGTAGCAATAATAACTCAGTAGGAGTCGTGTTTAGTTTGTGCTTCCACTTGCTCAGAATCTGCGTCTAATCAGTGACTAACATTGCTTAAGCACTGGAAACCTCATTTGCAACAACACAGCTGCAAAGGAGCTGTCACAAAAGCAAGCTCAGGAGACAACGGAGTTGATGCTTTGGCTTTCTTTTGGGTTGTTGGATTACTTTACATCAATCTGGTATTCAGGTCACAATTTGTTAATGGTGCTAGCAATAAAAAAAAAAAAAACAAAAAAAAAACAAAAAACACAAAAGAAGCCATTTTTTATCTATGGCACTGAGGAAAGATGTTCCAGGTAAGCAGAAAGCAAATTTGCAGCCAGAAAGGTTACTGTAAGTATACGGTTCCTGGAATAGTGTAACACTCTTTACTCCTTTCTTGCTGATTATGTGGAGCTCTACAACCAATAAGACTGAAATTGCCCTTCTTTTCTGCTAGGATCCACACCTTAATGCCCTAATTCCTCATCTGAAGTAAACTCACACACTGGTATAGAGATCCTCACAAGGGATGCACAGATTATTGAACACTGCTGTGTGTCCTTGATCACCACTTAGTTCCAACGTTCAAATGCATAGATAAGAGTCAGGTAAAGCATTGTACCAATTTTATCTGGGATGAAATTGGTTTCCTTCATAGTGAACTCTATGCTTCTATTATTTTGGACTTCTGACCTAAGCAGTGTTGGTAACACAAGGATTTTTAGTTGTTGCTGAGCCCTGCTTGTACAGAGTCATGGCCTTTTCTGTTTCTCACACTGCCCTGCCAGCAAGTAGGCTGATGGTACACAAGAGTCTGGGATGGAACAAAGCTCGAAAGCTGATCCCAACTGACCCAAGGGATATTCCATCCCATATGATGTCATGCTCAGCAATAAAAGCTGGGGAGAGGTAGAGAAAGCAAGGACATTCAGGGTTATGACATTTGTCTTCCCAAGTCACTGTTACAAGCGATGGAGCTCTGCTCTCCTGGAGATGGCTGAACACCTGCCTGCTGATGGGCAGTATCGAATGAATTCCTTATTTTGCTTTGCTTCCATGCACAGCTTTTGCTTTACTTGTTAAATTGCTTTTGTCTCAATCCCTAAGTTATCTCACTTTTACCTTTCCGAAAAGAAAAAAAAAGATCTAGTTTTACTGTAGTAAGCCTCTTTGGTTGTTTTTATTTCAATGGCTCTTTGGCTCTTTTGCTATCCTGGGTCTATTCTCATGGTGAAATGCTCCGACATGTTACAGTTAGGAAGAGATCAGAGCTGGAGGTTGTTTGTACTGAATGACAGCAGTTTGTTAATTCTGCCTCTGAAATACTAGTGCCTCAAACTTGCACTTTGTATTCCTCCTTTTGACTTGTATTTTTCATTACTGCTGGTCAACCTCAACACTGAGGCAAGAATGTCCAAGCACAAGGATGATAGGGTAGTTGTCGGATTGGCAGTAGTGAGATGGCAAGCCCAAAAGCTTTGCCATCACTGTGAGGTCTTCAGTCTTTTTCTACCTCTTCCCCAGGGTGCTTAGGCTTGATTCCAGAAATCTGTCTCTCTGAAGGGTGATCTGGGAATCATCCCCTGATGCCTCCATGGTCCTATTCCTCTTATGGGGCTTTTTGGTAATGTGCCAAAACAAGTTGTTTCTCAGAGTGGCATAACTCTGGTGCAGGTACCTGTAGCCTTGCCTAGAATATAGCTCCACAAGGATATAATGGCACAGATCCTCAAAGGAAGTCCCTAAAGATTCACACAAACAGTACAAGAACAAGCTAGATTTGGTATGACACAAGAAATTAATAAAGTTCATGAACAATTATTTATCAGTACAAAAATATATTTACAGATTTGACATGTAGTGATTGAAAACTCTAGTGGGGTTTTCAAAGGATGTGCTCATTGTCTCAGATTTCTTTTCCACAGCTGCCGTGCCACAATCAGAGTTCACCAAGTCTCAGGGTAGAGGTGAATAGAGATTCTTTCCTAAATATGTTCGAGAATGAGGGATATATTACTAAAAAGAAGCTGAGAAGCTTGGTTTTCATATCGACCATCTAGCTGCTTAAACTCACATTTCTAAAAGAAAACATCTGTTGAAGTTGCCTACTTAATACAAAAAGAAAAAAAAAGGATATCTGATATTATTTTAAAGAGGTAAAGGGCTGCATCTTTGGTCAAGATGTACCTGAGATGCAAAAGTAATTGACCATATAACCATTAGATCACTACCTTTTGCAGTATTAGCACACATCTTTCTCAAAAAGCATCACATTCATCATTCCTTCACAAGGGATCATCCCCAGTGGCTGTGAGGAAACATAATGTGACTGTTGATGTAATTCTTAATTTTGAGCTGAAAGAAAAGGGAATAGTGAGGGAAATTCTAATTCTAGATGCTCTTCTCAGATTGCTATAACTCTCAAACAGAGGTCTGACATGAGCATATGGGCTCACATGTCTTCAAGGAAATGTCCTTTCACCATGTGACCCAGTCTTAATTATTCTAATCCCTCCTCCCCCCATCAAAACCAGCTGTGAATGAAATATCTTTATAAAAGTACTTTCCCTATCGGTTGACTTGGGCTGATAATTTATTGGTCTGAAAAAGGATAGAGACAGACAGAAATCAATATATACATTCCATCAGGCATCCAGATACTTTGTGCCACTAATGAAAGTTGGTTTAAAAAAAAAGGTATGTCCATTAAACGTACAGTCTGCCCTGATCCTGTTTAGAGGGAGCATATGTCGGACATCCTAACCTAAAGACCACCTTTTCGCATCAGACTTATTATATATGGCCATATGTCTTTTGATGGTGCCTAGTCCAGGATCTGTCAGGTGGGCGAAAATCTTCACACCGAACAGATATGGGATAATTTGATCTTTTTCTCACAAACTAATAATTACAAAATAAATCAGAAAGTTTAATATTCCTGATAAGATTTTTAAATAACATTAATATTTTCCCTCTGGACTCTTGCAACATGGCCATTCTCTCTAACAGTATAAATATCTAATGCCTCCTTAAAATTGTTAAATCTCTGGCCTTTCCACTATCCTATGGCAATGAGTCAAATGCAAGTTAAAATCCACAAGCTCAGGAATAGTGGGAGTTGAAAGAAGAGGCAGAAAAAGGATGAAAAAGAACATCACATAATATAAAAATTAAAAAGGGACATGGAACTGTTGGAACAAGTCCAGAGGAGGGCCATGAGGATGATCAGAGGACTGGAGCACCTCCCGTATGAAGATAGGCTGAGAAAGTTGGGATTGGTCTGCCTGGAGAAGAGAAGGCTTCATGGAGACCTCCTAGCAGCCTTCCAATATCTGAAAAGGGGGCTATAGGGATGTTGAGGATGATTCATTAGGGACTGTAGTGATAGGACAAGGGGTAATGGGTTCAAACTTAAACAGGGGAAGTTTAGATTGGATATGAGGAAGTTCTTTACTGTAAGGGTGGTGAGGCACTGGAATGGGTTGCCCAGGGAAGTTGTGAATGTTCCATCGCTGGCAGTGTTCAAGGCCAGGTCAGACAGAGCCTTGGGTGACATGGTTTAGTGGGAGGTGTCTGTGCCCATGGCAGGAGGGTTGGAGCTAGATGATCTTAAGGTCCTTTCCAACCCTAACTATTCTACGATTCTATGATTCTGTAATTCATTCATTAGCTCATATATATTTCCTTATTGAATAAATGAGTAAAAAGTTACTGGATCAAAATTGCCAAGATGGCTTGTTCTTCTAGATATTAGGTCTGCAGGTAACAATTTTTTATGAAAAGATTCAAATGTCTTTATGAGTTCTATGGGTTTTGCTAGTCCACTTAAAGAGCCAAATGCTAGTCACTGTGCTAATGTAGTCATTTTAGGGTCTCTTTGAATTTCTATGTTGGTAAAAGAAATTTCCAAGCCTTGTTGTAGTCATGGGAGCTTTTTGGAGTAATGCAAAGTGTGGATACAGTGTTTGCCCATAACACATGTTCAGGAATAAAGCATAATTTTAAAATTAAATAAAAGAAAATAAATGAAATTAAAACTAAACAGGTGAAACCCAGAAGCAGTTCCAGTATCTCTTATATTTTTAAAATTCTGCTATTACTTTAACATGAACTATAGTTTTTCCCAGAACTCCAAAAACACATGCTCATATGCTTTACTAATTATTTGAAGCCATTTCACATTTTTTAAATTACTTACACCCATAAATATGCAAAGTAGTGTAGGACACAGTGTTAGAGGCTGAAGACAAGTAGGTTGATATACAGCTAGACAATAAAATAAGACTTTGATTCCAGGGAAAATATGTAATTTTTGATGTTTATTTAAATCTTTTTTGTTGTCATACTAGCAAAAAAGTAAATTATCAGCCATTTTCTTGTCTTAGACATACAACTCTGGCCTAAAATGCTTAAAATATAAACAGAAAAATGGGACATGTGCTACATACTACAAAAACATCTTATCCAGTAGCAAAACCTGATGGAACTAGCCAGAAGGTTGGAACAAATATCAAAAATCAGAATATAAAATAAAATATAAGAAGTTTTCTCTCTCATTATCCTGTGTATGGGATCAGTGGTTTAGTAATCCAAAGTTCAGACTTGTGGTCTTAGATCTCAAGTTTCACTTCAGCTGGAATTTAAATTCCAGTGGTGCACCCTGGCAGGGATGAAGGCCAACAGTATCCTGAGCTGCATCAGTATCATCACAGGCAGTAGACTGAGGGTGAAATTTCCCCCTCTTTTAGTTGCCACTTGTTAGACTGCATCTACAATCTGTTTTGGGACCCCAATTCAAGAAGGTCACTGAAAAACTGAGTTTAACCAAGATCATCAGGAGGCTGGAGAACTTACTCTGTGAGAAGTGGCTGAGGGATCTTGTATTGTGCAACTTGGAGAAGAGAGCTCTTTGGGGTGACCTAATAGCAGCTCCCCAGTGCCTTGGGGAAGTTATCAAGGAGATGTATTTAGTGAGGTGTGTAGCAGAACAAGAGACAGTCATTAGAAACTTAAATAAGGGGGTGTTCTAAGTGTAAGCACGGAAAGATGTTCACTATGAGGATAATTACACAAAGGACCAAGTGATCCAAGAAGCACCAGGATCTCTGTTTTGAGAGGTCTCCAGAACATGGCTAAACAAAGCTCTAGGCGGGATGGTCTGAATTTGGTGCTGACCTCCCCTGAGGAGACTCTTGAACTAGATGATATCCCAGTATCCCTCCCAACATGGATTATCCTTTGATTGTCTGCTTCTAGAATCTGCTGCTTCTTTCAGGACTGTGGAAAAATATGCTGTTGCATTTTGCGTAATACTTCCTTAATGCACCAAGTCCCTGGAGTAAGGAACAGAATTCCCACAGTCTCTTGGCATTGCTCCATAGCCTTCAGTGAGTGGGACAGTTCTTGCAAAAAAACATATGATGCTAATTATGTAATTGAAGTCTGTGTCTTAAAGCAGACTTTCGTATTGATTTGCATAAGAAATCATGGTTCTTCTTGACTTCCTAACCTCAGCCAGCATGATAGTCTCACTTTAATATTGTTATTTAATGTCATCTTCTTGTGTTTAATTTCTGTGTGTTGAAACAGAAAAGCCTAAGACCAGATATTATGGAATCCCCTTAGTGAATTGCAATTTGAGAGAGTCCATCAGTTTCCTAGCACAGACCTTTGTCGCTTCAGCTAATTAAAAGGGCTGTTTTGCTGACAGCCACTAGGAGGTGACGACACAGTCTTTGTCATTGGGTTTTACAGCGCTTAGGGGAGAGCAGAGAAACAATGACGCTTGGAACAGCAATAAATCTCACACTTGCCAAATGCTAAAGCCATATGTCAGAAACCTGGTAGCATTAGTTTAATGACAATAGGATTTTCACAGCCTAACAGGATTTTGAAGACTATATTTTCCTAACTTCAGTTTTAGAAATAGTGGGCTGATTTTTGCTGAAAACTGTCAGTAATACTCCTTTTAAGGTTTCCTGGGAAATCTTTGAATACTTGAAGCCCAAAAAGTAGGAATAAAATCATAGGATGAACAAATTTTAGATAGTATAAGCAAAACTGACTCCACATTTAACTTAAATGGTTAAACAGATGATGTGCCAGAAGATGGAATGCAGTAACATGTTATATTTCAGAGTTTTGCACCATTTAAATATCTGCATGAGCACTGTAGGACAGTTCTCTGCTGTGGGTTTTACATCTACTCTTGACAATTTTCCTTGTTAATGTTAATTACAAGATTTCTTTTCACTGACACACTATGTCTATACTGGGTTAGGACTTGTTTATGATAGGTGTCTTACAGTCCTAAATATCACCTGATAAGGCATCAGGTGAAAGAAAGTGAGACTACAGGGGAGCAACACAGGATAACACTAGCATGTGAACATTTCTTTTAGAGACTATCTCACCAGAGAAACATACAGTCTCAGTGGATGAATTTTAGTCCTACTTAGGGCATTGTCAGTGGAATAGTTATTGTCCTAATCAGGAGCTGTGGCAGACAGGTGGTTTGTTAGACAGCTTGTAAAGGATACACAATGCCTAATAACGTCACCAGAGACCAGATAGTGTACTGATGATGATGCTAGTGCTCTTTCCAATGCTGCCCTATGCATTGAAAACTGGGGTTTATCCCTCTGATAAATATAATCCTAAATGTATAACTGTAACCTTTGAACACGTATGTTAACATACAACACACTTCCATTTGATGACAAGATGACATAAAGAGCCTTACAAGAAGACTGTTACTATTTTAGTCACCTGCAGAATATTAATGCAAATATTTTTGTTGTGCCAGTGACTATAAGTGTTGAATGGTTTCTATGCTGACCACTTGGACCCAGTTATACAAGCTGTTATGCGCCTGTATTTTGATTTAGGAAGAATATAGGTACCTCATTGTAACAGGAAAAAAGCCTCCAAACATTAAAATTCATCTAATGTCCATAATGATAGCATTTTCATTACATGGTTTGTATAAGCAGAATTAGGTCTTGGTGAGCCATAGTCTGGGGGGGAGAGGGGGGGAAGGGGGGAAGAGGCAGTATTTGTCTTCTATTTTAGGCTACCTGAGATTTTCCAAGTAAGTCTCTCTACAGCTAAGCTCTCCAATAACCCAATCTACTCAGAGCTTGCTTAACATACATTAATAATCATAATTTCAGCAATTGCAGAGGTGGGAAAACTGAACTAGTAATATATGCCAGAGAGAATGGTTTCATGCCATTTTTCATCCTGAGTACAATTATCCTGTAGCTACCACTGTCCTGAACAGTGCTTACACTACTGAGTCACAGGTGGCACTAACGACGGTAATTCTTTGTTCCTTTGTACCATTATTGCTACAAATCACATAAGATTTGTTTTGCATGAGATTGCAACAGTAAACAGATGGAATGCAGTTTTGCGGACTACTGGTACCAAGCTGAGGAGTCTCGGATTCACAAGGAATCTTTTATTCAAACTTTACAGAAAGTTCCTGACATGGAAAGAAGCAATTACCTAGTTAAAGAAGCTTTCCACAGGAAAATACTACTTGTGCGTCTCTATTGTTTTCTCTGGTCTTTCTCAGTGCATTTTGTTTCTTCTTGCCTTATTTACCTTTTTCTTTCCCCTCATTCCTCCTCCCCTTGTTTGTGTCAGATGCTCTTTTTTTATAAGGCTTGAGGCTCTAATCTAATAATAGATATTGCCATCTAAGTTTGTCATTAAGAATACTACTAATTCATTTCTAACATCACTACTGTACCACTACTCATGGTTAGCTTTCTTCCCTTGCCATATTCATACTGTGCCGGGTTAAGAAAGGAGAGTAGGTAGGATGGACCCAACAGAACAAATTTGCCTTTGTCCTGATAGTGTTGCAGAGAATGTAATCTATCTGACCCAATGTATGTGGCAAGGACGGGAACATCTTAGGGAGCCATCATTTAGTACAGGAAGGTTGTGGCCTTGAAAACATGGCTCACAGAGATTAGAATCCCATACCCCATGTTCTGACTTGCTACTCATCAGGTTAGGACATTTCAGGAGCTTGCACATTATAGAGTGGCAAAACACATGGGAAATAAATATTCCAGATAATGTCATTGATCATGGCTTCGAATATGGTTACATGGAAAACAGGCAGCCTCTGAACAAGAGTGAATGAACTGAGGCTGACTTCTTTAATTCATCAAAATCCAATAATGTTGTGCCACCTAGCCTCTTTTTATTTCTGACATTTCTCAAATTATCTCTGAAATTATGTCATGTTTTCCTTATTTTGAGATGTGGTTCCCCTGCTTCTCCTCTCCTGGCCCCCTCCTCCCTATTTCTGAGAGCTACATCACATCAATAAAACTGCTGCTTGGCCTTCTGTCTTGATGCTGAGACCTATGAGAAATCAGTAAATCACCTAGTATGACAGCAGACCATTCAGCGACAGAGGGGAAACCTCAGGTGACATAAATTCAGCATGCCTATCTTCTGAAACCTGATCTGGCTCACATCCATCAAAGATGATGTGTGGAGAGTGTGGTCCTGCAGACAGATGTGTCCAAGCTGGTGGAATAATTTGCGGAATGATTCTTCTGAGATAAATGACACCAAGGGCTGAATGAGAAACAATATGTTGTTAGTATTACAGAAGGCAGGCAAGAATCTGGGAGCCATTTTTATAGTGAATTCTGTGAGACTCTGATAGTAGCAAAAAACCTGAGAAAAATGAAGTAGAAGTAGGTCAGCCTTTTTACTGGGACTAATATAATCAGACGCATCACTGGGGTTGTGTCTAGAACTCAGGATCCAGGGCAGAATCCGCACAGGAAAAGGTATTTAAACAAATATCCACACTGAGGTTGACTTAGAAAATGCTACCTGAACTATCTGGCATCCAGAAAACTTGTCTTTACTGTGAAACACTGAGGAAATCCAGTCTACTTAATTTATCCTTCTGGGGTTTGGAAAGTAACATTAATGGTCTGCAAGTGTTTTCTCTCCTATCAGAAATCTCCCCTTTTCTTGCCATTTATGTATTCCTCCTAGGAAATTGAAAGTGTTTGTGTCTAAGTAGAAAAACGTTTCTGATATAGGACATCTTTTTAAAATAGGAAAGTAAGAAGGCCAAATCTTACAGCTGGTTACTGAAATCTAGAAACAATTCAAATTGACATAACTTCAAGCAAATAGAAAATAATGTTTTTCAACCAAGACTGACTCTCAGTCATGGTTTCTTAATATGTTCTAAGTAAACCAGAGGTAATATAGGATTACCAAGCCAAATCTCAGATATTTAAAGAATGACATGTTAATGCCAGTATTGCAGATACATAAGTGGTAGATGTTTAATTTGTTAATTTCAATTTACTATATCAAAATACAAGGTAGTATCACCAGTTAGTTATCAACAGACCATTACCTACCCCTGCCTGCCAATCACCCACACGTGGATCCTTAAAGTCCTTCTTATTAATGCACCAGCAGGTATTATTTATAGAAGTAGTGTATTGCAGCAGAAGAGTAAAAGTCCTATATCATCTCCAGAGTTAATGGTCAAATGGACACAGAAGCTGACATTCTCACCCACTGTGATTGGCACAGAGTTGTTATTTACATACAGCTCATTTCTGTACGGTAAAAAATCTGTCATGTGGTTGTGAGGGTCTTATAGTGGCTCAGTTGCTAAGCAACAGGTTTTTCTTTGATGCATATAATAAACAGCTGTTTACACAGCATGTTTGCACATGCTCTAATTGGATCACTTTCCTTATTTATTTTCTTTTTCCTACTAGGTGCACTGTGTTAACATGTCAAACAACAAACAGCAATACCTGAAATGAATGAATATTAATGTAGATGCTGTTTTCATCATGGGAAACACATGAATGTAAATCTCATTAAAACTTTTATTATCTTTTCTAATTGGAGGGTGTTTACCTATGATTTACATGATTTCTTCACCTATATGTACTTGTGAGAGGTTTTATCCCTCAACTCAAAAGCAGACTTAGCATGAGTAACCCCTAAACTGCTTTGTGATTCCTTAAGTCTTGAGGTCACGTGTTTTGATCATTTTGGCACATCTGGCTTAGTGCATTCCGTATAATTTCAGTAGCTAATTTGTGGACTTATTTACATCTTCTGACTGATCTAGAGCATATCTTCTGAGAAAGGTGCAGCCAATATGGTATGAAAGCTCTCAAGTGAGGAAGAAAATACTACATCCATAACAAGTTCCAGTGTAAAAATGTGCGTTTTAATTGTAGTTTCAATTTAGCTCTGCTTCCAGTCATTGAATGCATTTTAATGCCTTGATCTGAGGGTTACAAGCCAGAGTGTTACTGTTGGTAATATAGCTGTAGGTACATCATAGCATATATGTGCAGCTTTTTGGAATTTTAGGAAGTTTTAAAATTGTAAGTGTAAGAGCTCTCATCTACAAATCTGACTGTAGTACTAATGCAGTTATACATACCCTTTGGACAATGGGTCACTAAAATGCTTCTGGGTGTCTTATCCAAATGCTTCACCATCTATGCCATTTCAGCAGTATTATTTCTCATGCACACTGTGGCAGTCAGCCTCTGGCCTCTGGCCAGTATATATTTGTTGCACTTAGAAATGTTCACTTATTGCACTAGCTCTTGCCTGTTTGAAGATTTACATGAGCAGTTTAACAATACTCCTGCTTCAACGACTTTGATATAAAAACCTGATTCTGTAATTCTCTGCTGCTAGTGTAGGATGATAATGGAAGCGTAAAATAGCAATGCAGGTGTGTTTTCTTGAAAATAATCTGTAGTAATTTAATATTGTACACAGTAAAACTGTGAAATTATTTTACTGTTACATAACATTTATGGTTTTCTAGATCTGACAGACCTAAGGTAAATAAAGCAACAGCTCTTTCTAGTTTTCTTATGAAAGCTCCAGTTTTTATTCCTGCAGCCTCCTTACATTTTTTTTTTCAGAGCAACATAATATATTTGTAGTATGGCATTTCTTTTCCAAAAACTCTACTGAACTGCAATTTCTGAAAAATTACTAAAGATAGTTGACATTTCAATGTTTTAAAATGAAAAATAATTTTTATTCAAAATAAAGGTTGTTTAAAAAAAAAACCAACAATATACATATAGACAGACTAGGGACAACATGGGCGGGCCCCCTCCAGAAGCAATCAGGAGGACTGGGTACCCCGGATTTGGAGAAAGCTGAGGTTCTTAATGTCTTCTTTGCCTCAAGTCTTCACCAGAAAATGCTCTGACCACACTGCACAAGTCTTGGAAGGCAGATGCAGGAACTGTGAGAATGAAGACCCTAGGCCCACTGTAAGAGAGGATCTGGTTCGAGACCATCTTTGGGACCTGCAAGTATACAAGTCCATGGGAGTATGAACTTGCAGCCCAGAAAGCCAAGCGTATCCTGGGCTGCATCCAAAGGAGCATGACCAGCAGGTTGAGGGAGGTGATCCTGCCCCTCTACTCTGCTCTTGTGAGACCTCACTTGGAGTACTGTGTGCAATTCTGGTGTCTTCGACATCAAAAGGACATGGAACTGTTGGAACAAGTCCAGAGGTGGGCTACGAGGATCATCAGAGGACTGGAGTACCTCCTGTATGAAGATAGGCTGAGAAAGTTGGGGCTGTTCAGCTTGGGGAAGAAAAGGCTGCATGGAGACCTCCTAGCAGCCTTCCAATATCTGAAGGGGGGCTATAGGGATG
Organism: Myiopsitta monachus; assembly: GCA_017639245.1. NCBI lineage: Eukaryota > Metazoa > Chordata > Aves > Psittaciformes > Psittacidae > Myiopsitta > Myiopsitta monachus. The sequence goes on from CM029922.1 coordinate 73,159,207, forward strand.
CTGGGGATGGACTCTTCATTAGGGACTGTAATGAGAGGACAAGGGGTAACGGGTTCAAACTTAAACAGGGGAAGTTTAGATTGGACGTGAGGAAGGAATTCTTTACTGTAAGGGTGGTGAGGCACTGGAATGGGTTGCCCAGGGAAGCTGTGAATGCTCCATTGCTGGTGGTGTTCAAGGCTGGATTGGACAGAGCCTTGGGTGGCATGGTTTAGTGGGAGGTGTCTGTGCCCATGGCAGGAGGGTTGGAACTAGATGATCTTAAGGTCCTCTCCAACCCTAACTATTCTATGATTCTATGATTCTATACATACTAATCTAGAAATGAATGAAAAATATTTTTTTCTCTGTCCTTTGTCTTTCCTCACTTCTATAATTTGGTTTTCTGATCAGGATCCCTGGAATTATTAAAGAAATGTAGGAAATTATAATTAATTTTCCCCAGCACATCTCTTAATTATGCTATTAACTCTGGATTAAATATTTCTTTTCACTTTGGCCTTACTCATTCTAGCACATCTAGTCTGGTGACCATTACCAGCTGATTAGTCCTAGCTGCCAGACTTTTTTCATTTCAGCAATCTCCAAAAGTTTAATGTATCTTCTATTTGAATAAATTTACTATAAATATATAAAGTTTATATTCTTTTTTTATATCTATGTTTCAACATGAGGAGTCCCATACATTGATTCAGGTCATTGTGCATATCACTATGCAACAATTCAGAAGTATGATGAAAAATTTATTAGGCAGGAATAGAGGCTTGTCTACACTTGAAAGCTAGTTTGAATTCCTTTTTGGATTAGGATAAGGTGTGAATTTTAAGTGTGATAGTAACTTCTATCCATGTGCTGACAAGTGAGGGTATGGGGGGGGGGAGAGGTTGAATATTTGACCACAATATTTCTGTCTAAATCTTTTATAATAACAGTATGGTGGGGTACAAAGATCTTGCACAAAATGGCTGTGACTTGAATCATCACCAAGACTCTTATTGTCTGCTTTACTAAAAAAATTGTGACTTATTGCTAAAAGGAAGTAACATGAATGCCAAGTTGTTGCAAGAGGGATATATGTTTCTACAGCACATTTAGCTAATGACTGTGTCCTGTAATGAAGACAAAGTACAGTTAGAATTATCTAGATATTGTAATTTTTTTATTATTCTTTCTTAAAGCATTAATCAGCATAGAAATGATGCATAAAGGAATCTATTCTTTTTTTTTTTATTTTATAGCAAGAGAGGTAGCAAAGAGATGTGTTTTGCAAGGCATTTTTAAACTTAGTATTTTATACATCAACAATATACTTTGATGGTGCATCTTTACCCTACTTCTCGGGGTTGGGCTGAAACTTGTAGAGTTGAAACCATCATACTTCTAGGCTTAGTATGAAGGTCAGTCAATATGATAGGGACCTACAGGATACTCGCAGCAAAAGTACTACTTTGACAGTTTGCTGTTGGGTTTTTCAGTTTTCTTTAGTAGCTGCTCCCTGGAAGCATAGTTCAGCATTTTACAGCTTCAATTTTTACTCTCTTTACTGCTTTGGATGTCTCTGGTAACTTTAAAGAACACATTATAGTTACAAGAATATTTAATTATTTGCCACCTGAAACAGCAACACAATCTGGGCTAATCAGAGAAAAATGAGAAGTTTTCAGGAAGAATTCCAGTGAGCACCATGTTGCATTCAAAGCAGAATTCTTGATTCTAGCTTCAATGGAGTTCAGCAGGAGCTGAGAGCAGTGCCCTGCAGCTGTGAGTTAATAGGCAAGTCCACCGCTAATGCCAGTTGCCTTCCATCTGTGCTGTGCTCTTCCAGTATGGTAAGTCTTGTTGCATGAGAAGGGAAACATCACCTGCCAGGAGAGATAGTGGCTGCTGAGGAGACCAGAGCACTCCTGGGCTCTGCCAAGGGTGGTGACTCCACAACCAAATGCAAAGTCTTTACTCTGTGGTTGCCATGTGTCTCCAGATTCCTAGTGAGCTCAAAGCAACTTGGAATGCAGGACTCGAAACCCAGCATGGCAGATAGTCAAGACGCTGCTGTCTGCAAGTTTATCTTGTGTTTGCAGAGGACAGCATCAATGGAGAGAGCAACTTCACAGTGCAGTGGGAGTAACAGTAAGAGTGACCTAGTATGTTTTCCCTGAGTTTGTCTAGCCCTGAGATCTTCAGACATTTGCCTCAGGGATAATACAATCTGTTTTGATACTGCAGTAATAGTCACCAAAATAAAGAGTCTACCAAGAATCACTGCAAGCTTCCAAAAATGATAACTAAAACTGTCTTGCAGAGAGTTGCTTCCATGTGTCTTGGTGTTAGTCTTAGCTATTTGTGAAAAAAATTGAAAAAATATACGGGTAATCTCATCTCTGTCATTAATCTCTGACTTGGCTGTCATCAGGATGTCTGCTTGATGCAGGCACTGCATTGTATGTAGAGTTTTGAGGTGTCTTCATTCAAAGGTATATTTGGCTGTTGCATGCATGAGTTGAGCACTTCAGTAAATACTGTGACTGGATAAACTGCAAATTACTGGCTGTGGCTACGCAATCTGCCCTGATCAAAGAAAAATCCGGGAAGAAAATGGTCTTTCCTAGTTTCCTAGAAGCTAAAGAACAGTGAACTGGCATAATCTTCTCATTGATTTCAGTGAAGAGGAAAGTTGACAACAGTAGTAAGCAGAGCTTATCTGCTTCTCCTGTGATGTCATCTAAAATGAATGAAGACTGCCTCAATTTACCCTTTTAATGGGGTAAGACTATGCAGGAATTCCTCAGAGACCTTGCTGCTAAAATGAATGTTATAAGTCAGAATTCATTTTCTTATTAGTAACATGACTGTAATAAGGAGACAAATAGCCTAGTTTTAATAAAAAACAATGACGCGTCTCTAAAATTATGAACAAAAACATGCCCTGATTAAATGTCTTTTTTTGGCGTTATGTGTCAGCTTTCATTGTGTTGCTCTTCTTTTTGTCTAAATTGATTGAAATTACTTTTGCACGAATTCTATAATAAATTTCAAAATAATCACATTCTGCTTCAGATTTTAGTGCCAAGTACTTTTCTGCACAGTGCAGGCTCTGGTTTTTTTTTGTAAAAACTATGTCCCTAGCCACCTGGCACCTCATTCTCAATTCATGTTCGTTTAGTTACAGCTGGCACAGAAACCAGAGTTTTTCAAGGACACTCTGAAGACTAGCCCAGAGGAAATTATAACCTCTATAAAATTGTTTCATGATCAAATTTTGTTTTCTCAGGCCTGTTTTGTATGATCATGACCTTGGGTAGAAGTACTGGGGCCGCTGATCTTCCAGGATGGCTGACTAGAATTACAGTGAAGGTGATCAAAGAGCTCTTAAATAGGACAGTCATTGTTGATTCCATTGCAGGGTCAACATTCAGGACATTCAAGGATTCTTGGACAGGCACACTGCCCGTACCCTAATTTTTGTTCTTAAATTTAAAAAAAAATAGAATGTTTATGGCTTTGTTGGTGGTTTTGTGTTTGTGTTGTCTGGTTTATTTTGCTTTTGGTTTTGATTTTGCTTTTACAGTTGCAGAGATTTTAATGATGTTTAAGTCATTCAAAATGATTTGTTTAACAGGTAGATTCAGAGACTTCACCCAATAACAGTGTGACATAAAAGCAGGAAACATGTTAAACCAGTACAGAATAGCAACCTTCTAAAAAATCACGGCATATATGATGTAGTTAAAAATAAGGACAGTTCCCTTAAAAACAAAAAATAACTTATGAGCATAAAAATATGTACTTTTCACATGTAATAATGTTTTTCTTCAGGCCTGTGATTGCAGCAATTCCGTTTGGCTGCCAGAAGAGTGAACCTGTTTTCCAGGAAGGTGAAATAATTTGTACAGACCAGTCTGGGAGGATGGTGGCATCAGGAGTAACAGAAAAGAGGACTTCAGAGCTCCAGTTAAGTGGTCTAGCAATTTAGTGATATAGATCTTCCTGAGTCCCTCTGACCCTCACAGGACAACTCAGGAAGTAAGATACTGTGCACAGTAATATGGTCCCCATTAATTAACAAAAGATATCGACAAATACCTACCATATACTGCCACAGGTATCTTCTTCAAATGTTCTGTCTTAAATCATCTGATATGTTAAAATTTAGATCATTTGGATTATTTTGTATGTAAAAAGATATAAATTGAGATGGAAACTGTGGATATATGCAGTCTGATAATATGTATATAGGACCCTTCAGTAAGAAATTTCCCAAGTTGTACAAATCTGTGAGGTTGCTGGGTGTAAGGTGTTGGTTTGTTTTTGCTAGTACTCTGAGATTCTTAAATGAACAGTTAAAGCAGAACTCAAGCACACGCTTATGATTTGCAGTCAAGTGGGAAGTGTAAATTTGTGTTGCTCACTTCAACACAGAATGAGTTAAAAAAGCACATACTGGACTGTAGCTTGTGAAAGAGGCTGCATTTAAAAAGAGAGAGATGCAAGAAAGATTTGTCAGAGAAAGATAAATCAGAGAATAGAATCAAACCAAATTAATGGAATTAGAAAGTAGTCCCATTTCTGTAGCTTTCTCTGCCAATGCTACAGTATTACAGTAATCATTACAAAAGTAACAATAGTAAAAGTATGCAAATGGAAATGAGAGTGAAAATCTGAAATGGAATGCATTTGTAAAAATAAACTTACTTGAAATTGTAAAAATCAGCCTGAAGTTTGAAGAAGAGCAAGAAGAAGTGGGATTTCTTGCAAATGCCTTCTACTGCATAGTTCTGAAACTTCCACCAAACAGAGAGGGGGAAAAAACCTAACCCCACATTATGTTGCAAGCTCAGGAATGATGCATCCCAACTAGAAAGAAGTGCTGTAGAAGGGAAAGGAGACCTTCTTGGATGGATAAGGAGCTGCTGAGGAAAATTAGAAGGAAAAAAGAGGCTTATAAAAGGTGGAAGCAAGGACGGTGGCCTGGGAAGAATACAAGGATGTTGTTCAGGAATGCTGGAGAACAGGTTAGGAAAGCTAAGTCGCACTTAGAATTAAAGTTGGCTAGGGATGTTAAGGATAACAGGAAGGGATTCTATGAGTACATTGCAAATAAAAGACAGACTAGGGACAATGTGGGCCCCCTCCGGAATCTATCGGGAGAACTGGCTACCCTGGATTTGGAGAAGGCTGAGGTTCTTAATGATATCTTTGCCTCAGTCTTCACCAGCAAATGCTCTGACCACACCACCCAAGTCCTGGAAGGCAGAAGCAGGGACTGTGAGAATGAAGACCCTGAGCCCACTGTAGGGGAGGATCTGGCTCGAGACCATCTTAGGAACCTGAGCGTACACAAGTTCATGGGACCTGATGAAATCCATCTGCGGGTCCTGAAGGAGCTGGCAAATGAAGTTGCTAAGCCACTGTCCATCATATTTGAAAAATCATGGCAGTCAGGTGAAGTTCCCAATGACTGGAAAAAGGGAAATATAACACCCATTTTCAAGAAGGGGAAAATTGATGAGCTGGGGAAACTCCAGACCAGTCAGCCTCAGCTCTGTGCCTGGCAAAATCTTGGAGTAGACTCTCCTGGAAGGCATGCTGAGGCACATGAAAAACAACAAGGTGCTTGATGACAGCCAACATGGCTTCACTGAGGGGAAATCCTGCCTGACCAATCTGGTGGCCTTCTATGATCGGGCTATGGAACTGATGGACAGGGGGAGAGCAGTTGATGTCATCTACCTAGACTTGTGCAAAGTGTTTGACACTGTCCCACACGACATCCTTGTCTCTGAGTTGGAGAGACATCAATTTGATAGGTGGACCACTTGGTGGATAAAGAACTGTCTGGATGGCCGCACACAAAGCGTTGTGCTCAATGGCTCAATGTCCAGCTGGGGACCTGGAACATGAGTGGTGTCCCTCAGGGATCAGTGTCGGGACCGGTCTTGTTTAACACCTTTGTCGGTGACATGGACAGTGGGATTGAGTGCTTCCTCAACAAGTTTGTCGATGACACCAAGCTGTGTGGTTCAGTTGATACGTTGGAGGGAAGGAATGCCATGCCAGAGGGACCTTGACATGCTTGTGAGGTGGGCTGATGCCATCCTGATGAAGTTTAACCATACCTAAGTGCAAGGATCCTCCACCTGGGTCGGTGCAATCCCAGGCACAGTTCCAGGTTGGGCAGAGAAGAGACTGGGAGCAGCCTTGCGGAGAAGGACTTGGGGGTGTTGGTTGATGAGAAAATGAACATGTGCTGACAGTGTGCGCTTGCAGCCCAGAAAGCCAAGCGTATCCTACTAGGTTGCATCCAAAGGAGCGTGACCAGCAGGTTGAGGGAGGTGATCCTGCCCCTCTACTCTGCTCCTGTGAGCCCTCACTTGGAGTACTGCGTGCAGTTCTGGTGTCTGCAACATCAAAAGGACATGGAACTGTTGGAACAAGTCCAGAGGAGGGCCATGAGGATGATCAGAGAACTGGAGTACTTCCTGTATGAAGATAGGCTGAGAAAGTTGGAGTTTGTCTGCCTGGAGAAGAGAAGGCTGCGTGGAGACCTCCTAGCATCCTTCCAGTATCTGAAGGGGGCCTATAGGGATGCTGGGGAAGGACTCTTCATTAGGGACTGTAGTGAGAAGACAAGGGGTAATGGGTTCAAACTTAAACAGGGGAAGTTTAGATTGGATATGAGGAAGAAATTCTTTACTGTAAGGGTGGTGAGGCACTGGAATGGGTTGCCCAGGGAAGCTGTGAATGCTCCATTGCTGGTGGTGTTCAAGGCTGGATTGGCCAGAGCCTTAGGTAGCATGGTTTAGTGGGAGGTGTCTGTGCCCATGGCAGGAGGGTTGGAACTAGATGATCTTAAGGTCCTCTCCAACCCTAACTATTCTATTATTCTATGATTCTATGCTATAGTGATTTGCTTTGTGCTTCAGTATTATGAACCTCAAATTGACAAACCTCATATTAATAAACAATAACCAGTCCAAGCGATATTTCATATGGAAAGTAGAATATCTTTTCACTTGTGTGTTTGCCTTCCTTAGTTTGGAACGACCGATTGAATTAATACTTCACATTGCTAAAACAGCTCTCAATTGCTACAAGTGATTACTCAATTGTTATGATTTTTTACACCTTTTTTTTTTTTTTTTTACATATATTTTTTAAGCTGTCTGTCGTGGTTTAAGCCTCACCCAGGCTAATAACTCACGACGTTTTACTCATTCATCACTCCCCTCTCTTTCTTCCCCCAGTCCTGGGGGGATGGGGAGGAGAATCGAAAAAAAAATGCAACTCGCACACGTTGAGATAAGAACAGTTTAGTAACTAAAGTATAACACAAATCACTACTGCTGCCATCAAGTAATAATACATAGAGAAATACAACGAAAGAGAATACAACTGCTCACCAAGCCCGACCCAGCCAGTGCACCCCCCCAGCAGTGAACCCCCCAACTGCTCCACCACCACACCCTTCCGGATCTCTGCTCTCTGTTTTCACATCCTGCACATGACGTGCTGTGGCTATGGAATAACCTCTTTGGTCAGCCTGGGTCAGGTGTCCTGTCTCTGCTTCCTCCCGGCTTCCCCTCCTCCCTGGCTTAGCATGAGACTCAGAATGCCCTTGGCCAGGACAGAACACTACCAAGCAGTAACTGAAAACACTGGTGTTATCAGCGCTGCTCTCAGGCACGAAATCAAAAACACAGCGCTGCACCAGCTACCAAGCAGGAGAAAAATGACTGCTGCTGCTGAACCCAGGACACTGTCTCATATCAATTTATCCACTTACTCGCATACATGTAAGCCAGAAGTAATACAGCTGAAAGTAATAAAATTGTGATTCTGCAAAGCCAGCATAGAAGACGGAGGCTCTAAGTTTTGGAGCCTCTATCTCTTCATTTTATAATGGAGTAAAACCACTGCAAAGTTATTGGCTTAACCGGAATTCTATGTCATTTACATGAATATGAATAGAGAGTAGACAGTTTGTTTTTATTTTCAATAACCATGATAACTGAGGCCATATGTCCTATTATATAAAACATATGCTCTCCATAACTCCTGACAGTATGGAATTGGCATACATAAATTGCAGATTACAATTCCAGTAGAAGTTAATTGCCTTCTGCCTTCTCTTTTTCTACTGTAGTGGTTTAAGGGAACAAAAGGTTTAGTGCAGTATTTTGTGAGTTACAGAATCTGGTCAGATTAATTTCAAAAGCTTGAAAGGAAGTAGAAGTTAAAACTGAGGAAATAAAAGCTGGTGGTGCTTATTCATCAAAGCATAAGAGCCTTTTATCTTTACTTTTAGTTGTAGCCTCTAATGTACAGGTGGCAACTACAGACCCAGGCTATGATTCACAGTCAAGTTCTTAAATCTAAGAACTGGCATGCGTGCCAGTGATCATAGTTATTGGAGAGCTAGTCACCACTGGTCAGTGGGTCCTAAGGAGTTACTCATCTTACCAGCCATGAGGTACCTATTTTATGGTGAGCAGAACTGCTTTTCTGCTGGGCTAGATGTGCACTGAGAAATTTAGGTATGCAATTCTGAAGCTAAATCCTGCCACACGAGACTTTATGTCTAATACTCTGAAACAAGCATCCAGTCAGTATTAGAGGATATTTTTTCAAAAATTAGAGTGAAATGTTGTAGAGATATAAGTCAGCATTAGCTCCAGCTGATCTACGAGACACTGGTTTCTTTGAAAAGTCTATTTGAAGTAAGTAGCTAGAGCTTGGAGTTCATGTGCATTTTTTTCTCCTCTTCTGCAGATTACGAAGTTTCTTATCGGTTCACCCTCACCTTGTCCAGTTGCCTTAAAGAGAATAAAGAGAAGAATCCAGAGAAGTCACAAAAAAGGAGGAAAAGATTTTCAAAACCTTTCCCTCAGAAAGCAAGTCTAGCTAACATTGGCTCATATATTGTTTACTGTCTCCAATGAAAGAGAGAAGCTGTCCCCATATCAGGAGTATTGCGAAATTCATTATTTTTTTTTTTTTTGTGATATCAAATACTGATGAAAGGGAACTGAAGGCACCTTGGGTATAATGTTAGAAATCACTTTGGAAGAAACACTTGTAATGGTTAAGTATGCTTTGTAAATAACACTAATAATGTCTAGTGATATTAATAATATATCCTATGTGGGATTCCAAGGAATATATGAAATAACAACATTTGTATACCTTAAAAATGAAATTGTAATGCACATGAAATCTAAGGACTATAGTGTGAGAAACAATCCAAAATCCTGAATGTTTGCCCAAACTGCCTATTCCACAAACCTTCAGATTGAAGTGGCTAGTTATAAGCCCATTTATTTTAAATATGATTAGCTATTCTTGGCTGGGCTTCATCGTCCATTATTTCATGTGCATTTTTTCCAGTTCTAAGGAAAAAGGCTTTGATTCATGATTTACTGATTTAGTTATTTATTCTTTTAGGCTTAATATGTTCATTCGACTTTCCATAACATTTTAGTGGATGTTATGGACAAATTGTCAGTGCTCTTCCCAATTATGTGCTATTTCTCTGTTTCATAAAAAGTTTCCCAAGTCTGTGATAGTAAAGTTACACTACAAATAGGGAAACCTTGCTTTTACCTTTTCAGCGTTAATAATCTGACATGATTGCCTATAAGGTATGTCCTTGTCTGAATGGCTGTTAACTAACTTAATTCACTAAGTTCATCCTCTTCTCTTCAAGGTTAAATTTAGCAAGCAGAGAAATGGAATGACAGCCACTGCAACTGCTTTTTGTAACACCAGCTCGAAAGATGAGAGAACATGTCGGAGAACTTAGTTCACATCTCTACCGGATATGAGCAGCATACAGCAGCATGCAGACTACAGGCACAAAACAGTCTTGTCAGCCATGGCTGCTTGAGAAAGCCTAATCTCAGCCGATGATTTTAGAAATCTACTTGTTTGATGATTTGCTTTTCTCCAAGTTGCAGTGATGGATGCATAAGTACACTCAGGAATGATGAATTCATTTCAGGTATCTCAAGAGCCAATGCTTGTGGTTTCTACTTAAAATTGATTCTACATGCCAGGGCTATCTACATAAGTGTTAAGCATCACCTTGCAGAATATCTTTCTCAAGGATCATCTCAGAGAGCACTTTAAAAAGAATTATGGGTATCACTGCATAAACTTCATACAGTCCATCTTGTTTGGGTTTAGTCCTGATTGTGTCAATCATTCAGTTCTGCCTGATCCAGGAATATGCCATGATTTGTATCTTCTGTTAAGAAGATACATGAAAGATCTCATCCATGTCTCTCTGCATTGTATTTAAGATGCTAATTTCAGAAGAGGTGGAATTTTTTCCAAGTATTGTGCAGATACTTTCCTGTTTTCTACACTGCCACAACCCCAGTGTCTTATTTGTTTGCTTTAAGATTAGTTTTACTTTATAAAAGATAATCCAGCCGTTTTCCATATAAAAGAAATTTATTTGCTCTACTAATATAATGTGATCTTAATTGTATTAAGCTATAAAGTTGGAGACAAAGCCATGGCTGCTTTGTTCAGACTTGAGGTTAAAGTTCTCTTTCCTTCCTTATGGTAAAACAATGGCATGGATATTTTGCAAATGTATTTGGCCTCAGTAACTTCTTTTTTTCTTTTTTCATTCATAATTACAGTGTATGTTTAAGAAAAAGCAAGCAAACAAACAAACAAAAAGAACCCCACGACAAACCAAAAAGCCCTGCCAACCCAAAAAACAACTTGGCCCTTTGCCATATAGCATGCCTAGTATAGAGGGTCCTGTGGAGGTCATCTGAAGTTCATGACCCATTTTGAATTCCTCCAGTTTACATGACTTTATCAGGCTTAAACTGATGGTTATGACAATATTACTCAGCATCTCCTGCTAAACATTTAAATCTGGCTTCCTACTGCTTTTCATACTGACACTATCTTTCAACTTGATGAAATGAAGTCATTATTAAACAAAAAAAACCATCCCATGCATAATTATAAAATAGCACTCAGCCTACCATTTGATCTGCATGAAGGTATTTTTAGATACTTGTTTTTATTTGTGTTATGTGGCAGTTCTGTAATACTAATAACTCTATTTTTCCTGTGCATCTTTCTCTAATTCCTCTCAGATGATGTCAGTTTATGAGATTAGCTTAATTCTCTTAGATGCCTTTCCAGGACTTAGTGACCTTACTCTGCAGGAGTGGACACTCGGAATGTGCAAGTGTGCAGTAAACTTCCTGCCTTTTTGTACCAGTTATCCAGCATGCTTTGTGCAAGTACTGATGTGCAAAGGAACAAACTACAATGATGCCAGAAAGCTGCTCTGAAGTCCCTGATGGTTCTCAGAATCTATTTTGCTAATGGGGTCATTCAATTACGTCTGGAATTAGTTCATTTATTCATTTTGGTTTACAAGTATAAAAATAAAAAATATTTTGAGTTCTGGGGCTGTATTCAAACTGTAATTTGAATAAATTGAAGACTGGTTCTATCTGTGGAGTGTGGGGGCTGTTCCATTTTTACGTAAATGCTGAGACTGCAGACCTGTGTCATAGAAGCATAGAATCATAGAAGAGTTAGGGTTGGAAAGGACCTTAAGATCATCTAGTTCCAACCCTCCTGCCATGGGCACAGACACCTCCCACTAAACCATGCCACCCAAGGCTCTCTCCAATCCAGCCTTGAACACCACCAGCAATGGAGCATTCACAGCTTCCCTGGGCAACCCATTCCAGTGCCTCACCACCCTTACAGTAAAGAATTCCTTCCTCCTTATATCCAATCTAAACTTCCCCTGTTTAAGTTTGAACCCATCACCCCTTGTCTTCTCATTATAGTCCCTCATGAAGAGTCCTTCCCCAGCATCCCTATAGCCCCCCTTCAGATATTGGAAGGCTGCTAGGAGGTCTCCACGTAGCCTTCTCTTCTCCAGGCTGAACAGCCCCAACTTTCTCAGCCTGTCTTCATACAGGACGTACTCCAGTCCTCTGATCATCCTCATGGCCCTCCTCTGGACTTGTTCCAACAGTTCCATGTCCTTTTGATGTTGAGGACACCAGAACTGCACACAATGCTCCAAGTGAGGTCTCACAAGAGCAGAGTAGAGGGGCCTGTCCATCAGTTCCATCAAGACCTCCCTGATGAAAACTTCAAAGGCATTCCTTCCAAGCAGAGTGTCTATTCTAGAACAGTGGAAGTTCCTCCCTGAAGTTCAAAGGGTCATTGCTAGAAAACTCATCATGTGTAAGGACTGTTGACTTAACTAAAAAATTGTATGTATATTAAACATGCTCACAAGGTGACAGGATGTGGGATTTAATAAATAGAATATGATGTGTAGATGTTGGGGGGTGTGTGGGGTGTGGATTGTGGTCTGAGGTGCTCACAATGTAAGAAAGAAATCTTTCAAATATGACAAAAATGTTTTATTCAAAGTCCCTCAGCTTGCTGTCAAAGTCAAACCAAGTATGGTATCAAAGCTGTTTTCAAAAGAGCTATGAAGGAATGAGGGAAGATTCCACTTTGTTTAAAAAAAAACCCAGAAGTGCTGTAAAGTCAGCCCAGCATATTTTTATTAAACTTATCTTTCCCTGTACTTGGTACAAGGGACAGATAAGATACAAGGATACAAGGATACAAGGATTCAAGACGCTGGGTGTGACAAGGCTGGAAGAACAGAGCTGAGGCAAAAAGCTTTCTACACTGTAGCTGGGAAAACTGTACAGCGCGGGTATTTTAGACACTTTAAGATTCTGCAGGACTAGGTTATTGTCCCCTATTCTTGGCTGTACCATTCTTACAATGGGAATGTTTATAATTGTATCCACTGACTATATTCAACCAAGGAATATTATTAGTTACAGATTGTTCAGTACTAGGAATACGTCTGACACTCTAGAAAATCATAATATTCTCCTCAGTGGCATTGTCTGTTTCAGATAATTACAGTTGTCAATTTTTTGGTACTTATATTCAATGTACTCCACTAATCAGTTGCACATATGCCAAAAGATTAACCAAATTTATAGGGTAAGTAACTGTGATTGTTTGGTATCAGCACATAGTTCCAGAACATAAGCAGTGAGAGAGTAAATTGCTTGTGAGAAAGGCAAAACTTTCTGAAAAGGTATTGCTAACCAAGAGCAAGGCACAACAGCTGCTACTGACCCAGTGATTTGATATTTCTTCTTGTGCATATTCTATCATGAATACATTTCAGAAAATGCATGTATGTAGAAAAAAAAATCCTCAGAAACATATCCCATCAGTCTGTTTCTCACAGACAAGGATAAGAAAGCAATATTTGACAGCCACCAATCACAGTGCCTGTCACGTAGTAGAAGTGAAATCTATGAGAACCTCTGGAGGTGAGGGCCCGCGTATGCCGTGTTGCTCAGGCCATATCTGTTATCTTCAAGCTACCTATCAGTGTTAAATCAAGGATATAGGTTATAATTAGCAGTCAGTATATTTAAGCAGTCAGTATGAATCCAGTGAGACACAACCCTAGAAGAACATAGAAGAACAATTTATGTCTATTTTAGTAAATTAAGCATTTCCAGATAATGTTGTCAGTACTCAGAATTTCTGGAATGGCAGCTGGCACACTTTTTGCCTGAGTCAACAGGCAATCTCCCCAGAAATTTCTTTGCAAAATTTGAGAGTTAACATAGGGTAGGAACCATTCCCCAAAATCAGACCAGATGTTCTGGAGAGTTTAATAGTTGAGCAGAGAGTGCTTTGTCCCATAGAGTATGGGGAAAAGAGAATAGGCTCTGACACTGTGTCAGTTAACAGGTAGAAAGAGGTGTATTCTCTGAATATGCTGGGCGACTGGCCCAGTACTGAATCAGAAAGAAAAAGGTTTTGATTGCATTTCTTGTCACCTTTCATCTGGAAATATTTATTTTCTTCACAGTTTATTTACCAGTGCAGAACAGTTCAAATCGTATTCTTTCATAATATTTTCATTTTGTTTGAACATATGTTACTGTATTCAATAATTAATTGAAGATGAAAAGAGCTTATTGACAAATTTATGGGTGTATGAATGTAGTTTATAGTAAGTGAAAGTCATGATGTAACCTAAAACTGTCGTTTCTACATTTTTGTATTTTTGCTGTCAATGAGGAATGGAAACTAAGGTTGGGAATGTATCATCTGCTGTCAGATCTATTAGCTTCTCATCCTGTTATTATCAAATTTTCATAAACAATAAATTAGACTGAAAATGAGATCTGATTGAAATGAATTTAAATATAACTATTATAATTAATGTGCTTTCAATGCACACATTTTGAGTTGACACAGAATCATTTTCTTCCACTCAGGTTTTCTTACATTCCCCCTGCATGAACATAATTGCACTGGCAGGGATCCTTCATTTTGGTCCTTCAAGTGCCGCTGTAAGTCTGATGTCATTTTAATAATATTTGCATTATGTAATGGCTTTTAATAGGCTACAGAATGATTTTCTACTCTAAAATGTGCTTCTTCGAAGGATTCAACTGAAAAGCACAACTAGAAGCTGCATGAAAAGTAGCTGCCATAGAATCTGAAGCTTTCAAAGTTAATGCTGCACTACTAAAATATTGGAGTATTTCACTTTGTGACATCAAAAGCCTTTATTTTATGTATAGTACTTTAATCTTGGATTATTTTTTTTTTTTTTAAAGCCAAATGGTTCTGGCTGGCAGTTGTCACTGCTGCTGGATTGAGCATTTTACAATATTATTCCAATTTTTATGACTTTTTATAACTATATTTCTCTTACTAGAGTGAAAAGAAGTATAACTTAAAAGCAACAAGTTAAAATAACTGTGCATAAGTCTGACTGAAATACTTCAGATTTTTAAAGCTCAAACATTTTTCAAGCGCCTTTGGACATCACTTGAGAAAGATAGGTGCAAGTGACCTGGATTTAAGATAAGTATGTTACCTACATTTTTTATTTTGCAGTTTGAAATAAAAAATACTGTGTTGTAATATCTTAGCATAATCAAACCAAAAATGTTCACCTTCTCCTTAGTTTCTGTTTTTTACATCAAATCTTTATTCTCAGAATAAGTATTATTCAAATGTAATGCCATTCGGATCTAGATCTAGATGTGGATTTAAATTTTATACGCCATCTCAATACTTATCTTCTTGCTACGTCTTCATATATGACCACATTTTGTAACAGCTCTGCCTGGATTTGAGACTTGCAGATTCAATACATATATAGAGCCATGGTGCGTTGACCTTGGCTGGATATCAGACCCTCACCCAACTCCATTTACGCTCCCCCTCCTCAATAGGAAATCTTCTAAATATTGAAGTTTAAATACTCACGAGGTTTTGATTTTGAACAAACACCCAGGTAAACTTGAAAGTTATTTTCTACTGTTCTAAAAGTAATCTATATTTGTATTCAGATATTTTCACCTTTTAACTCTGTCCTTTCTTCTTCCTTCTTAGATGTTTATAAGTTGACACAGAAAAAAGACTTTCTTTTTCTTCTCCCTGATTTTGCTAGGAAGTTCTGAATGAGCAGAGTATGCAGATATTAATGGTTTATACCACAAAATGGTGTAGTCACTTAAAACTAGAAGTCTGTGAGGATATGACATTTTAAAATAACTATGTAAAAATTACAAGATCAGCTTGATATTTCTAAAGCTTTTGACTCCGAAAACTCCTGGATGAGTTTGAAAGCCATAGGCGCAACCGATATCAACATAGGTGAAAAGTTTATTGTAAAGGATATAATTATAAAGACAGATTCATGGGGTATCATCCCACTTGAAGTCCTAAAGAACTGAAAGACATAAGTTCGTGCAGATATGTGGCTGAAAATTGCAGTCATGTGACATGTTTCTGTCTCTGATCAGTAACTAAAGAAAGAATTTTGGTTCTTTTCATTCCGCACTAGTTTCTTTCTCCATGGCCTGCAGTCATTCAGGTTGATCAATGATTTAATCATAATATCCTTACAACAATTTAGTCTCAAATCCTCTTGTAAGATCTTTTACTATTTGATAGAGTTTCTTTGCAGGTTAGAAAGATCTGAAGAGTTCAAGATCGAGATCTAACCAGACCCCACATAACCATTCAGTATTGGTTTGCAATCTTGAATGCAAAATCTCTAGCTTTCATTTGATATCCTTCTACGTTTTCATGGACACCTTCCAATTATAAGTCTATTTGAGGATTTTTTTTTTTAGGGAGATGACTTTTCCCTTGCTTTATTTCTCATTACAATATTCAGCATAGTAGCAGCAGGATCTAATCTCTAATGGCATTAAAAAACTGCAAATTGAGCTTTCACTTTTTAACATTTGCTCTGAATGTTCAAAATCTTCATCTGTATCTGCTCCACTAAAGTACTTTGATAATCTCTTGTCCAAATGGAACAAGATGTAAGACTTACAATTTACCCTTATTTCATCCACCCTTCATATAAACATTCTTCCTTATCAACACAGGATCCAAGGAATAAATTACTTATGCTGACACAATCATTTTAAGCAGAATGAAGTAATTCTGAAATCGTTTATGTGAGGTTAGACAGTTTGACTGTAAGAGGCATTATTGGGTAAATAGCTGCAACACTCCTGATTACTTTATGACCAGGCTTTGCTTTCCCTAGTGTTGCAAAGAGCTCTATTGGCTTTGACAGTAATTTTGATCCTTTTCTGTAATCTTTTTAATTTTTCCTATATCTTATTAGAGAGAAAGGACTAAAATAGTTGCACACAATATGGAAGGTGTAGTTGTGCCATAGGTTTAAGCAGTGATAATAATGATGGTATTTTCTCTACTGCCTTTCTGATAATTTGTCATTTTCAGTTCGGTTTTTGATTTTTGTTTGTTTGTTTGTTTTCTTTTAATTGCTAATGATTATTAAAAGTGATGATTTCATATAATTATTCTATTATAATTACAATCTCATTCCTGAATAGACCTAACTGGAACCTCTATTCCAGAAAACTGTTATTTATTTCTATCTTTTGTTTTATCCTTCTACCAGAAATTCATTCAATTAGATTTTCAAAAAGACTTAACAAAAATATACCTTCAAGACATGAAAGAACCTTTCTGAAAATTCAACTGGATCTTCAACTGAAATATCAAAGGTTTCTGTGCTCATTGGATTTTTAATTCTTCCAAGAACTCCAACACACCTGCAAGAAGTGATTTTCCTTTAGAGAATCCAAATTATTTCTCACTATTATAAATCTTAACATCTACCAATTCTGTTCTTTATTATAAATTCAACTAACTTAGTATGAAAGTTTTATTCATTGGTTTCTTGTTCCCTAGATGTTGCAATTTACATCACATTTATTACCTTCCAGTCCCCAGGTACTAAATCTGTTTTAACTGTTAATGTGCTCAGAAGAATATAATAATTTGATGGTTTCTTCTTTGAGTTTTTTTGGTGACTCCTTGTTAGTTCTATTCTTAATTTTTTTTTATTTTTTATAAATATTTTTTCTATTTCTGATTTTCCTTTAACAGTTCTCAAGGCTAGTCTCCTCTAGAGAATGAGTCCAGTTTGGGAGTTTTCATAAGCTTCTCAACACCAAGGAATTAATTTAGATTTTTTAGTATTTTCATTTAATTTAGCTTCTATTTAACATATAGCTTGTTGTGCAATACATTTCAACGATATGACAATGACAGGTTACTTATTTTTTAAACTGAAGCTTCATCAGGGGAAATAAGTTGCCTAGTTGTATGCACTTAGCACTGTCCATAAAAGCTATAAATACTTATGACCTAAAGTTTCCTTCCAACTTAAAATCTGAAATGAGAAGGCCAGAATGCAATGATTAAGGAGATACCAACAAGTCGAGCTGATATGTGAATTGTTTCAGAAAAAAACAAAGCTGAAATATCTAAGCCTTTCAGGATTGTTCTTAAAGAATGGCAATTTCCTCTTTAAGGACTTCAAGCAATTACACTGGCTTTTGAGACACCTATTATCAAAATATTTCCCACAGGTATTTTACAGAACTGTAGATTTCTCAGGCTGTGGCTCCTGCATTTGAGCTTTGCTCTGAGTCCCTTAGGCCAAAAGCTCATGAATCATTAGGCTGCCTGACCTCTGAGGAAGGCAAGAGAGACTAACTCGATAGTTATGGGATGATTCACCCTCTCCTTATCCCTTTTCTATAAATAGGACCAATGGTTTTGTTTACTCTAATTTCTTCTCAAGGTCTCCCCTGTAATCCTGCAGATTTGCTCTTGGTAGAGGAGGAAATTGAAAGGGACAAGGGGTTGGCTTGTTTGGGGTTTTTTAAGAAAAAAATGGAGGGGGGAGGTCTGCATGGAAGACTGAATAGGAGAGAAGAATAGCATCAGATAACAAATAACAGGAAATTTGAACCACATGAACAGTGCCAGAAGTAGCTGGTGTCTACAGGTGCTTTCTGTGCAAAATTTCAGTGCTGCAGAGTAGCACTTAGTTCCAGAGGAAAAAAATAAATAAATAAGAGGTTAAAAAAAGGGGACCACTCTAAAAAATTGGGAAAAATCTGTTTACAGTGAACATTTTTCAAGATGTGGAGACAAAACCAGACTAATCCTTTGCAGCATTCATTGTAGTGTCTTTTCCATTTTGCTTTGTTTCTTTAACTTTTAGAATTGTCATTTATTTTCTGCTTCTCAATTAAAACACAGAGAGGGGCTGGTGAAGACATTGTGAAAGCTTTAACTGGCCATTAGAAGACAAATATGGACAGTTTGAAACAACATCTATTAGTTAACACTCTCTTTTTGTTAGTTTCCGTTGTGTAGATCTTATTTCCTGTCCTTATCTTCCTTAGCATATATACAGGTCCCTCTTTCTGTCTTGAAAGATCTCTTTCTTTAATGAATTTTCCACATTTCAAATTCTTATTTGAAGTCATAGTTTTTTCCTTCTTGTACAGTTTATGGGCAAAGATTTCATTATTTTAAATGAATGAATTGTGTAACATTTATTGTGAATGAATTATTTGTGTAACATTAATCTTCTTTCAACTCAGAGCAAGAAGGCAAAATTCACTGACTTGTAGTTGCCAGTTTTGAAGGTGTCACTCTGGAGTCTTGAGACTGGTATCACATATGCTTTACCCTGTTTCTTGCTGTCAGATCAGATTACCTTGGGCTTTCATACAAATGATA
The DNA here is from genome assembly GCA_017639245.1 of Myiopsitta monachus. Taxonomy (NCBI): domain Eukaryota; kingdom Metazoa; phylum Chordata; class Aves; order Psittaciformes; family Psittacidae; genus Myiopsitta; species Myiopsitta monachus. The sequence goes on from CM029922.1 coordinate 73,178,347, forward strand.
CAGTTGAGCAAGCTGAGAGTAGGTCAATAGACAAATTCCTGTATATCAATTAAAACCTGTTAGGTGGTTTCAAGCATGTCTTAAAAAAAAAAATTATCTTTAAATATGCATGAACTAGTCACATATATGCTACTGAACAGCTTCAGATTTCTTTTTTTTTTTTTTCTCTCTGTGTTTTGCCTTGATGATGCTAAAGAATGCTCAAAACCAATTGTAGGATGCATATTTGTGCATCTTCTTCTCCATGTAATTAAGAACACTATTTCGCTTGGGAGCCAACTGTCAGCACTAGCAAATGAATGGTACTCCAGATTTGTCATACTGCCCAGTAAATCTTGGTTTTGTGTATTTTTTAAAATATATATATAATTGCAATTTTTCAAGTGCTAATTTCGATCATTAGGTTTTAAATGTCTCGCGAAGTGAGCTACTAACTAATGTTTTGTAACAACAGCATCCACTGTTTTTAAGGAAAATATGACCTGCACATTCACTGTTGTTCTTTTTTTTTTGTTGTTGTTCTAAAAGCTTTTTTTTCTGTAATCATCAAGTTATTTATTTTTTCAAAGGTATTATTTTTAGAAAAGAAAAATGCCTTGAAGTTTTTGTGTCCACTGTAGACTATACTGCAATTTTGTCACACCTATTAGCTGACCTTGCGACCTCACGAATTCAGAGAAACCCAATAATAAAGAAAATATTTTCTGCTTTTAAAGAAATATGTACTATATACAAGTACAGGCATCTTTTCCCTTTCTGTTGCTTCCTGAATATTTCTGGTAAATGAGGTCATTAAAATTATCTGAGAATATTAATGATGAAAGCTCTTAGAGACACTCTTGTCGTGTTCTCATCAGCCTGCTGGCAAATGCTGTTGACACAGAAGTCTAAATTATTTACTAGCCTCATTTTTCTGGAATATCCAGTTTTCAAAAAAGCTAAGTCATATTCTAAACTTCTATTTTTACTAATAAGAACAAAGGTCAGATTGAAGTCACTATGTAATTATATTTTACGCTGTATTTCAGCAACTCTAAATTAAATGTTTAGGAGTTGGATTTGGTTTAACATATGTGGGAGATGGAAGAAGAACAACAAGGACTTGGAATTTTCTATTTAAACTGTCCTAAGCATGAGATATGATAGATATTAATGCAAAAATGGGCTTTGATTTTGCCTTCTATTTCCATGGATGCCGATATATGTACCTAAGAGAAAATATACACAAACCATCTGGAAAATCTAAGGCTCAGTCTGTGCTTAAGGTGACTTCCCAGTGGGTGAAAGATCTTTTGCCTTGCAAAGATATTTAATAGGTGAGCTTCCCACCTTTGCTCCTTTGCATAGCTGTTGATTTTAAAATCCCTCACTTTGGTGCTAATCAGTTCTAGCTCCACAGATTTTAGTAGAAATACTCTCCACCTCAGCGAGTTGACTAGCTGAAAGGCAGAAACATGTTTTATTTGCATTAGTTGTATTGCCTACAAGATGAAGGTCACCTGTCTAAGCTACGGGGAGTACATAGGAAGAATCTTAAGCCCTATTCTGAATGCTGAGGAAGGACTACATACAGTACAGGGAGAAGCACAGGGAGAACTGGAAATACATCCCAAGAAGTCTGTCTTCAAAAATGGAAGCATTACAAGGATGGAGAAGAGAGAATAATGAGAATATGATGGAGTTTGGGTAGTGTTTGTCAGATTGATCCTGCCTGTTAACAGGCATTTATGAGATGTTAAAGAAGGTAGACCCTTCACAGCTAAAGTATCAAAGTGTTTATTCGGCACTTACATTATTTGTCAGCTAATTGCTCATTCGTCTGTCAGCCTCTTAAGCTTCTTTGCTGTTTGTCTGAGCTGACTGTAAATCAGTTGGGACCTTGACAAGATATTGTGGAATGCAACTGGCACAATGATGTAATCCCTGTTAGCCAGTAAGAGTCACTGAGGAGAGAGGAATAGTCATGGCTTTCAGCTCACTGGCCTTCCCAGAGGCAATTAGCCCCACAGGGCTCTGAACCAAATTCTGTGTTGGCACAGATGTCTTCCTAACTAAGAAGTATGCAGAGATGAGTCAGCAGTGCACCCTGGCAGCCAAGAGGACAAACCACATCCTGGAGTGCATCAAGCACAGCATAACCAGATGATCAAAATTGGTCATTATCCCCCTGCAGACCTCACATTGAGTACTGTGTGCAGTTTTCTGGACCCCAGAATTGAAGAAGGATATTAAAGCACTCAAATGCATCTAGAGGAGGGCAACAAAACTGATGAAAGGGCTGGAAGTCATGTCCTTTGTGGAGCTGCTAAGGATTTTGGGAGAGTCTAGTTTGGGGAAAAGGACGCTCTTCATTACTCTCCATTCTGCTTCCTGAGGAAGGGAAGCGGAGAGGGAGATCTTCTCCCTGGTATCCTGTGGTGGTATTCTGGGTTCAGTAGTAGCAGTCATTTTTCTCCTTCTTAGTAGCTGGTGCAGTGATGTGTTTTTGACTTTCATCTTGGAAACAATTCTGAATACACCAATGTTTTTAGTTGTTGCTAAGTAATGTTTACTCTGACCAAGGATTTTTGGAGTCTCATGCTCTGTCAAGGAGGAGGGGAAGCTGGGGAGAAGCAGAAACAGGACAGTTGACCCAAACTAATCAAAGAGGTATTCCATACCACGCTCACTATATAAACTGGGGGCAGTTACCTGGAAGGGCTAGATCTCTGCTTGGGGCAGGCTGGGTATTGGTCGGTGGGTGGTGAGCGGCTGTATTCTCTTCCCTTGTTATTTCCCTGATCATCATTATTATTGGTGGTAGCAGTAGTGGTATGTGTTACACCTTAGTTACTGTACTGCTCTTATCTCAACCTGTGGGAGTTACATTCTTTCGATTCTCCTTCCCATCCCTCCAGCAGTGGGGGGAGGAAAAAGGCGGAGGGAGTGAGCGAGTGGCTGCGTGGTTCTGAGTTACCGACTGGGCTTAAACCATGACAGGTAAGACACATAGGAATGGTTCAAAGCTGCTGCAGCAGGACTGTTTAGACAGCTTAGAATGTTTAGACTAGACACTATGAAACACTTCTTCTCAGAGAGGGTGGTCAAACCCTAGCAGTTGGAAGTTCCGACAGACAGATAGTCTATTCTATTCTAGTTTAGTCTCTTCTAGTTTAGTCTATTCTTGACTATAAGAAGCAGCTAAAGCCCAGACAAAAGCTCCATGCAGGCTGTTGAGGAATACAGCCTAAGCTAAAGACTCCTGAAAAACCAGCAACACTACCTTAATTGTGAGCTGTTTGTTATCAATGTCAAGTCTATAGGGCAAATTAAATAAATGTTTTAGTCTGTGTCCTGTTTCTTGGGAGGCTTTTTATCAGCCAGTAAAGACTGAATGCTAGAAAGTCCTGTTTTGAACAACAGGAGTTAGAAATTATTCTGATTCTACACTGTCTTTCTTCTGGGCATATACTTTGTCCACAAATACCTTCTTGACCTTTTGATACAAACCTATCCACACTCAAAAAATAATTAAAATGCTCCCTAAGGTCTTTGTCTCCTTATTTGCTCTTTCTGATAAAAGCTAACATGTATTACATGATGGTCGCTGAAGATGGCATGTTTTTCTCTAGATTCGTAGACAATTAACAGTTTAGTTAAAGATCGGGAAAACTGGGTGTATGTTAAAGCCTACTTCTTCTTTTGGAATCCAGCAAGCATCCATGTTCATATTTCCTTTACTGTCATCCTGTACACATGCTAGGACAGTACTGAGATCTTGAATATTGATTAGTCCAGTTTACTTTCATAACACTGCTGAATTAATAGCACAAGAAAAATCATTACAATACTAGACTTATAAAGGTCAAAAATTTAAGTAGGAGGGGACCCTCTGGAGTCCATCAAATCTAGCATCCTGCTGGGGTTAGCTTCACAGTTAGGCTTGGTTGCTCAGGTCACCTTAGCTATCCAACTAAGTACTGAAAACCTTCAAGAATGGAGATTCTAAAACTTCTCTTGGCATGCACTGCTTGACCACTCTCATACAAATAATTTTTTCCTTACACCTATTACACTGTTGCAACTTGGAAGTCTTGCCCCTTGTTTTATCTTCCGATGACTTTAAAGTCCTCTATAGATGTCATATGAGTACCTTGTAATGGAATAGGCTCTGCAGCTAAAGTGAAGAGCAGGGAGTTTAATAAATTATTTGAGGCCATTCATCAACTAAAAGTCAGAATCCACGGTCAAGTTATGTAATTGTTCAGTAGACAAATCAACACTTCTCATTCTGTTATAAAAGAAGGAAATAAAAACAATAAAGAAACCACAAGACAAGAGTAACTTTTGTTTTTCTTGACACATCTGTGATTACTCATGGTAAGAATTGCTCAAAGTGCAGTTGTCAAACCAAAAAAAAAATGTTTGAAATTTCAGCTTTTCTTTTGTTTACTCTGGAATAATTTCCAAACCATTTCCATAAGCTGAGAATATAGCTGGTACTTGTAAGTCTTTCAGACGTAGGAAATTGGCCAGACCGCACTTTGTTTCTGAAAAGTTCACCTTTTTACTTTTGAAGATGTCCTGATGTTTTTTTTTCTGTCTGATGATTATCAGACTTTGCAGACTGTAAGATAAGACTGGCAAAGACCGCAGTGAATAGGAAGGCACTGACATCCATTGCAAATTCTTGAAAGCGCCAGGATTCACCAACATATTTATGAATGTTCAGCTGCTTATCTGAACACCTACTAACTGTATGTAGAATTATTCCATAAATGCACTAAACAGAAATAATTCTGGTTTTCATGGTCAGTATCATTACTGTCACCAGCAGAACACTTATTTGAGATGTTGACTGATCGCAGACTTCCTCTGATCACAGCTGAACCTAAATTCTGACTAGGGTGAGAAAAGGGCTTGAAAATTTCTCCAGGAAGAGAAGGCAAACACTGATAAACAACTTACTCAAAAATATCCAGAAAATATCTGCCAGATCTAGAAACTTAATTTTACAGAACCCTATCCAGTCTTTACAAGTAATTTCAGATGCAAGCTGTGTTCTCCCTAATTTTTAATAGCTTCCTCTGAAATGCTAAACCAGTTCTATTTACATGAATGAACACAATCAACATATTTCCTATAGATTGTACCTAGCTGGCTGAATTTGTGAGACAATATGTTAGATTTGATAGTACAAGCCAGCAGTCATTTAACTTCCAGAAGCAATATTGCTTTAGCATTGCTATTTTTTTTTTCTTCCCAGGGAATGGGAAGGAAGCGCTGTAGCTGCACTTGCTGGAATAGGACAGAGATGAGTGGTAAAAAATTAGTGCTTCCAGGCAGGGTACTTAAAGGCAAACAAAGGGGCTTTTCATTCTGTAGATTGGAGTCCAGTGTCATGCCTCATAAATCCCTCCGGGTGGGGCAGACATACTGCTGGCAGAATTGTCCTCTGAGGCTGAACACAAAATACCAGAGAGGTATTTGCAGCAAATGAGTGAAGAACAAGCAGTAAAAAGAGAGTTCACATGAATTCATTTAAATAAAGGTGTGCAACTGTTACATGGTAGCATTTTAAATTGCTTCACTGTTCCAAGCTTGGCTGAATTTTAGAATTTTCCTTTAAGTTATTACAGCAGTCGATTGAAAATAGTAAAAAAGAACTAACCAAAACCAGGCACTGCGTATGTTTCTGTTGAGTTCATTCTTTCTGATAAGTACTGCAATGTAATGGTTCTTTTCTGAACAGCCAGTGTGCATAATAGGCACAGTGTGAAAACCAACAACCATTTGTTTGAGACCGCCTCCTGTTCCTGTGGTTGGAAATATCATGCCCAGGGCACCTCCAGGTCTTATTCTGTCACATCTGTTGCAAGACGGGGCTTAGAAGTTGAACTTTTACTATGTCTGCATAAATTCAACTTCTGTGAAGAGCTGCAGCTGTGGTTAACTTTATAAACATTTAATTCAGAATTATTTTTGTTTTGCTACTTCGTCAAATAATGACAAATATGCTAAAGTGCAATTGTTTTTGATTTTTTCATATTAGGAAGCTCAGTCCAAAATCTAAACAGAAGTCCGAGTGAATTCAAGCTTTGTCCACACAAAAATCCTAAATAATGGGTTGTCAAGTATAACAAGTATTTAATTTCATGTTCATATAAAGAATAATCTAACAGTTTCCAGATGGAAACAATATTTTTCAGGCTGTTAATCTTTCTTTGATATTGTAAAAAGTCATACACTTACAGGGGAATGACATTTGTTGTCTAACTTAAAAATATTTTCAGGCGTTTTCTTAGCAGAACCCTCATTCCTCAGTGCTACAAATGCAAGCTTGAGCTAGAGGATGTTCTAAATCAACAATATCAGTTATAGGTCACTTAACTGCTTCTGTTGTCAAGATGAAAGAGGTCTGTGTCACACAGGCATGCATGCACCAGCACAAGTGTCCATGTCACTATAACCTCTTTTTATTGCTATGCCTCGAACTAAGAACAAATGTACCCATAGTGCATCCTTTTTAACTTGAGAAAATCACAAAGACGCCAGAGATATATTATCTGAAAAACTATTACTACTGTTAGGTGTATTTGACTTTCCACTCTGTATATTCTCAGTATTAATTTAGCCCTATTAGCATGATAAATAATTTTTCTCTCTTGATTGTTTTACACATTTCAAATATGTGTAGATTTATTTCTCTGATCAGTGGTCTGTAAGTCAACTCATACGTAGTTAGGTATTGTAATCATTCCTGTATGAAGACATGAGAAATGAGAAGCATCAAGCTGCTAACAGCGTACTGATGTATGGTGACCCACATAGAGAAGGTCGTCTAATGCACAACACCTGCACATTTCTGCTTGTCATCTGAAACTGAAACGCCTGTGATTTTTCTCCTCTTCACTCTGTATTCAGCTCTGTGTTGCTCTTTTACTAAAGGCAAATTAATTGCAGCTTCTTGGTATTTTGAGCTGGATTTGCTGTGGGTTTTTTTTGTTTGTTTATTTGTTTTGGGGTTTGGTTTTCTTGTTTGTTTGTTTGTTTTATTGTATATATTTAAATGTTTCCAGCCCTCAAAATTAATTTTACTCAGGGTATGTTGCCTTCTGCCTCCTGTTCTCCCACAGATGAGGAGCTGCCTTCAGCAGAGATGAGACATGGGAGGGGACACCCTGCAAGAGCAATTTTCCTGCAAATTGCATTCACTATCACCAGCTCCTAGCAAAAAAAAGGGAGAAGTGGAATAAATGACTGGCCAGGAAAAAAACAAAGAGTCTCAGCTGCTTGTCTCTAGCCACCTGGTTATCACAGCAGGCAGAAAGCTTAAAAAGAAAAAGAAAAGCCAAAAAAAAGTTAAGCAGGAGACATTGCTGGGAAGCGAGTGAGCTGGATGGCATAGGTAGAAGGCTGAGCCTCTAGCTGTTTGTCAAAGGTCAGGCATGTTGGCACCTGCTGCTGATCAGCTAGTGGAAAAGAAAACCTATCACTAATTTACAGCTTGCAGAAATGTAACAGGCACCATCAGCCTTTTGCATCATCACTGTCTGGAGCCTTGGGTTTGATCAGCTTCTATGCCACTTGTGAGCAAGCATGCTGTTATCAGTTTGTAATCCCTGTGCTGTTATTTGTAGCCCTTGCATGGGTCTGTCTGTGGTCGAGTAACAGGCTTGGAGGTCATCACCTTGTTTCTGTATATTTGTATATATTCTGTACAGCATCTAACAGTTTTTTGAGTGTTGATTAACTTTGAGACAATAGTAAACTCATTTGTAAGGTTGGGTAAAATGGAGGAAAGAGGTAGAATCCCTTTAGAATAAGCTTGATAGCTTGGGATAGGTACAGTGTTCCTTAGTGTTGATACCTATTACAGGCATTGGTGGTGCTTGTGGTATGTTATGGTTGAATAAGGCCTAGATGTATATCTAATAGAAATCAGAAATATGTTCTTATTACCTGTCTACAATAGGTGGCTGATTCAGACAAAATATTTACTTATGAATTCCCTATGGCATAATCATCATTCACAGATACATGACTCCCACATCTGGATTTCAGTTTCAGCTGTGCAGTAAAAGTAACATAAGCCTTCTAATATTATTTTGAGATCTGTTTCATGGCAACACAGATTCAGTTTTAGTTGGGTTACTGGAGCTACAGTGATTTTCTTATTTTTTTAATCTCTGACAAACACATTCAGTTACTTGTCCAGGATATTTTTTCCTCCTGTTTAAGTTCTCTCATTTGATCAGCATCCAAGCAAGTAAAAGAAGCTAGTGATCTATTCAGTAGCCACAGCTTACCCTGATTTTTATTTCCTCTCAGCTTGCTGTAAATCATCTAATATTTTTTTCCAGTAGAGGTATAGGAGCTTAGAAGAGGTGCATTGTCTAGAATCAAGTTTGCTGTTGCAGCGATAACTCAGTAGGAGAAAACTCTTATTTGCTTTTCAAGATCTATTGCATGTTCATTTAGACTTAATTCTCACAGGCTTAAACTGCTGTTTCAATCAGATGAAAGTTAGTGATTAATGCATGTGGATTGCCTAACACTGAGCTGGGCTTGGTTTTGGAAGAAGCAGCAATCAAAAATACTTTATTCAGTGTATTTTATGTCATGTTACCTTTAACAATACATTTATGACAGGCATGATGTTACGAAAGACATATTCTGCATATATTAAATCAGGAAAGGAGCCAATGGGTAGCAGAGAAGCATTCACAGAAGAAAAAAAACCCAATGAAAAACTAGGGCAAAAAAAGGAGGCAAGTAAATAGGAAAAAATCTCCACATGAAATCTGAGGGTTTGGACACACAAAAAGCCTTCTGTATGTCAGCAGGTTTGTGGTAACTTTCTATGTGTGTGATCTGAGCCCCAGCAAATGTAAATACTGTTTCAGTAAAAGACTAAACCAATTTGAATTAACTTGAAGCCTGAGATCATACACATGGATGGTCAGCAGAAATTAGCTGATGTATAGGATCTTTTTCCCCTCCATTTACTTATTAGGATTTTCCCCCATCCACAAAGATATTGACTCTGAGATATCCTGAATTTGGGTCATACCAACCCCATGCAATGCTCCAGGCTTGGGGGAGAGTGGCTGGAAAGCTGCCGGTGGAAAAGGACCTGGGGTTTCTGACTGATGGTAGCTGAACATGACCCAGTTTGTGCCCAGGCAGCCAAGAAGGCCAACAGCATCCTGGCCTGTATCAGCAATAGTGTGGACAGCAGGGCCAGGGCAGTGATCATTCCTCTGTACTTGGCACTGGTGAGGCCGCACCTCAAATCCTGTGTTCAGTTCTGGGCCACTCACTGCAAGAAAGACATTGAGGTGCTGGAGCGGGTCCAAAAAAGGGTAACAAAGGTGGTGAAGGGTCTGGAAAAAAAGTCTTATGAGGAACAACTGAGGTAACTGGAGTTGTTTAGTCTGGAGAAAAGAAGGTTCAGGGGGGACCTTATCACTCTCTACAACTTCCTGATAGGACGTTGCAGTGAGGTGGGGGTTGATCTCTTCTCCTAAGTAACAAGCAACAGGACAAGAAGAAATGGCCTCAAGCTGTGCTAGGGAAGGTTTAGGTTGGATATTAGGAAACATTTCTTCACTGGGAGAGTGCTCAGGCATTGGAACAGGCTGTCCAGGAAAGTGATGGAATCACCGTCCCTGGAAGTGTTCACAAGCTATGTGGATGAGGTCTTCAGTGACATGTTTAATGGTGGTCTTGGCAATCCTGGGGTAATGGTTGGACTTGATCTTAAAAGACCTTTCCAACCTAGTTGGTTCTATGATTCTATGACTTCAGAGTTCATCATCTGCATTTGTAGGGATAGTTCAGCTGCAGCTGATCAGCTCCAGTTATGCTGCAGTTTGTGACCTGACCTGTTTTAAGTAAGGTCAGTACCAGGTTGTTCCTGCTTATGATTTGGAGCTTGGTGTCTATGTGGGTGCTATGTGAGGAGATGGCTGAGATCATCTAATAGCTTACTTCCTGGTAAAATGTTTTTTCCTGCTCGCAGCAATGTACTCCTGCCACTTCACTCTGCTCTGGCATTGCCTGACCCATTGACAAGCCAATTCAGGTCACTGTGCTGGCAGAAAGTAAAACCAAGCAGATATATGGAATATTTTTCTGTTGGCTTAATGAACAAAATTGAATCAGCAAGTAATCTGCTAAGTAGAAGCAGGGCTAGTGCAGCTAGAGAAAAGAACAGGATCATGTAATCAAGAGAAGTACAGATGAGAGAAGGCAACTCTTTTTTGTTGATAAATAAGCTCATGTCTGTCCTGTTGAACTGCATGGTCAATCATTGAGGAGCATGGCAAAAGAAAGGAAAAAAAAAAACCCTCTTTTTGCTATTAGTTCTGGATACTAAAAGTGGAATCTAAAACTTTGTAATCTGAAGCTTAGCAGCTGCTCATCTCCCAGTAATTGATCAGGGGCAATGCATGGACAACGTTCAATTTTATAGAATTCCAACAAAACACCAGTTCAAGTCCCCTTCACCAGGCTTGCCTGGTAGTCAATGAGGTGATTTTCTACTACTAACAAATGTAAACCATGTTGCTTAGCAGGTGATTTCTTTACTAAAAGTAATAGAAACTCTGTCGATATAGCCTAGGAAGTATTTATTGTTGCCCTGTTTAGCTACCACAGCAATCTGTTTCTTGCAGAGGTAACCACAAGGCTGAGCAAATTACTTTCGTCTTCCTGGCCTTAATCTTCATTCACTGCTTGAGTTTATTGCAATTTCCTGGGTAGCTAGGTATGATTCATTCTAAGCTATTTTTTCACTAGCTGTTCTTGCTAGGAACATAGTGCAGTATCTCTTGTGCTGGTCACACCAAATAGTTGTGCCTCTTGCCATTCCTTACCCTGTTAGCCACACTAGCAAGCCCCTGCAGCTCTGGATTTCCTATTTCAATCCTTGGGGATGTACAGGCAGCAGAGACATTAAGCACTTTTCCATCTCAAGTGGTGTTCATAGGTAGTTTCTTCTCCTGCCTCTCCAGCTGCAGAATTCTTGTAAAGAGATTTTTCCATCTTATACCTTTTAAGAGACCTTTGTACAAATCTGTGACCTTTTTTTTTTTTTTGTCCCCACCATCTTCTAGGTGCTAACTTTTGCCCTTTGCTGCTCATCTTAGATTATGTTTGTCATTTACCTCAGTCACATTTAGGCAGTTGGTTGACCATGATATCTATACACTATTGTAACTGCAAATGTTACAATATGATTCCCTCTTAACAGAAATACTTCTCAGGCAATAATAGGTCAACATATCTAAAACAAGTTTGCTTTAGGCCTGGTGACTGGTACCTTCTATTTATCGCTTTTACATTCTATCAGATGTCTACTGGCCAGCTATCCATGTTTCAGCTTCCCTCCCTTCTGCTGGAGGGGTTTGCTTTCATAAATATTTGTCTTTTGCTATCAAAATTAAACTTTCCCCTGAAAAAAACTCTGATAATACAAATCTACACTTACCTTAAGATTCTCCTTTTAGAGATGTAGATCTTTTTAATAACTGGGTTGCATTTCCAGTTTTGTATGCTTTAATAAATGGATTGCTAAATTCACTGATTTTAAAGCAATGCAGACATAAGAGATGAGAGAAGTAGTTATACATTAGCAAGCGAGAGCATTTGCTTATGATTTTGAGTAGTGGGCTTTAACTTCCATTCTTCTGAACAGGATTAAAATCAGCCTGAGAGGGTCTTTCAGTGCCTTGGGCAGAAAAAAATGGAGTTTCAAATTATAGCAAATGCAAAGTAAAAATCACCCAGCTTTTTGAATCTGACAGGCACTCTAGAATCTGGAAAAGCTTGGGCTGAAACAATGTGCAGCTTTGTAAACATAATCATTGATATTCCCAGATGACAGAATTTTTCCTTTATTTTATATACATCTCTCCTTTGCAACTTTTCCTTAGAAGTTTTTCTTTTGACTTGCTTGAATACAAATAACTTCTGTTATGTTAAAAGAAAATGAGTGGCATTTTTGGTCTTACTGTCATTCACATGTTTAAATGATGTTTATGTGGGAAAGAAAATCACACCTATGAAAATCCATTTAGCTTTTGAGAGAATGTGTTTAGTCATCTAGAAAACTCCTTTGGAGTTCAGAATTGACAGATTAGAGTTTCAAGATTCAGAAGTAACAGGATTAGAGAGGAAGGTATGTTGGTATGGTGCAAAACATTAACTAAAGCCCAAACAAGTAGCTATCTATCTCCAGAAGAACTACCTGTTATAGTGTCCTAGAATCATAGAAACATAGAACTAGTTAGAGTTGGAAAGGGCTTTAAGATCATCTACTTCCAACCCCCCTGCCATGGGCAGGGACACCTCCCACTAAACGATGCCACCCAAGGCTCTGTCCTGACCTGGCCTTGAACACTGCCAGGGATGGAGCATTCACAACTTCCCTGGGCAACCCTTTGCTTGTACCTTGGAAATTAGTTATCTCAGACTGCTGAAGTAGAATATTACCTGGATTAGGAAATATCAATTTGCTGTTTCCCTTCTTAAGCTTCTACAGATAAGTCTTCAATTTTCAATAAACAGTATTGTTTACCTCAGGAACTCATAGGCTCCATCAAAAATGTTCTGAAGTAGCTCCTAAGGTGATATAAATTGGCATAGGGGAAAAAAAATATATCTGACTAATAGTGATTAATTAGCTTCTTTTTTTAAAATACATGTGGCTATTGTCATATATGTTTGATTAAGGGAATAAATTTGCTCATAATTGATTTCACATTTCACCTGAATATCCCTATCTAATGAAATAATCAATCTAACCCAATCCAGGGCCAGATCCAACAGCGCTTGCTGCACTAATGATTGAACTCCCATCAGCTATAATGAACTTGGAAATAGGCCCATGAAAACTAATAGCTGATTTCTTAAATCATTACCATTTTACTAAACAGGTGCTTTTTACTCATTCTGCATTTATCTCATGTAATTCTGTATCAGATGCATCCGATTATTATAATTCTGCCACACATTATGATTCTATTAGAAAAAATGTGTACATTTTTCATCAAAATGTGTACATTCTTCATCACTGGTTTCACTCTTTCCCTTAATGTAGTCTTGGGCTGAAGATTGATGCAAATGGTTCCCATCTTTTTTTGCTTCAGTATTTATTATATTTTTCTGAATCCCCTTCATTAGCTCTCTACCTCTTCATAGTGCTGGAAGCATCCAACCTCTTTTGGCTGCTCCACCTCTTTATACTGCTACTACTGTGAATGTGAATTAGAAGGCTAATTCCTACTCCTGGCAAAGGTTGACCCCAGGGCTGAGCATTTGAATATACAGCACTGAGTGTTAGAATAAGTGTGAGGCCAACCTTCACACTTCAGAAACTTGCCAGTTGGCAGGTTATGCGGCCTGTCTGTTTTTCATTCTGTTGTGCCCTCTGCAGTCTGCCACCTTACCTCCCACGGCCTTTTTTGTCAACAATTTGTCAACCTAGGGGTCTGCAACTGAGAAATCACCTTATGACCCATCAGCATGTAGTGGAAACCATGGAACACTTGTCTCAGTGCGATGAAAGTTTCCAGAATATTTGACCAATACGACAGAAACTGGAAAAATTTGTTCTAGGTTAGCAGACATGAAAAAAAGATATGTGTGGGACTGGGTTTTACTCCATGGAGTTCTGCGCTTTTAATATGTGTTATTTTATGCAACTCATTAAAATAAATTGAAGTGATTTAGTATCAAAACAGAAATATGTATTAGATTGGTTCTTAGACAGCCTCAGGTTCTTCCAGCTGTATATCACAATTATTTTTAAGCAATAACTTGGGAAAGCTGAACCTTATGGTGTAGTGAGTCTTCATTTCTTGATGCCATATTCTGTACGTTATACTTCTGGAGCCACAAACAGAAAACGGTCTTGTAGGGGCCTCTAAGTGTTGTCATGAAGTGAGCATCTGGGTAGTTTTGTGGATTTTTTTGTAGGGAAAGATGAAAACCATATATGTGTTGAGCTCTATTGGAGCTTGGAGGGTGAATCTGTTCACCCTGAATCAGACAGTGAATCAGAAGACACCTTGTAATTGCTCAGCTGATTCACTTTTAGTGTTCTTTGACTGTATCTTCAACAATGCTCATGGAATCTTTTGCAGCAACAGTGGGTAAATGCTGTAATAGGCTGTCAGGAGAGATTGAAGAGACTCCATCCTTGGAGATGTTCAAAACTTGGCTGGGTACGGTCCTGGGCAGCCTGCTCTGGCTGACTCTGGTTTGGGCAGTGGGGATTGGACTAGGTGATTATCAGAGGTGCTTTCCAGCCCAAGTAGTACTATGATTCTGCAAGTCTAATCTACTTTATCATTTCCCTGTCTTCCATCAAGAAATGCTGAGTTTACACTTTAAGTACAACTGGGTTGATACACAAAAACAGATCTGGGGCAGAATTTTAAAGGATTTTGCTTGGGGCAAAGGACCATGGTGCCACTGGGAATCCAGTCCAGCATCTGGATACAGTTCAGCTCAGTGTTTCTTCCTGCTTGGCTGAGGAGATCCGTCAGCGTTTCACCAGGGTGTTCAGCACTTTTTATAGCAGTTTTTCATCCTTACTTGCAGCACCAGAATTCATTTGCCACCACATTAAGATTTTTTTTTTTTTTTTTTTTCAGATTTCTTTTCATAATTTGCTTGGTTCTTTGTTTTTCGTTTTTCTCCAGAGGATACTCCCTGACTGATCAGAACAGCTCTGTTTGGGACCAGCTGTTACTGCTTGTCTGCCAGCTGTGCTTCCTGAAGCTTTCCACAGGCAGCTGAAATTTCTGTGGTTTTCTAGCTTTTCTGGCAGTAATAACTGAAAATCTGCAACTGAAGAACTTATAGAAAGATGGTTTCTGAGGAGTCCTTCCAACTGCACCAAGTTTAGGAAAGCTGAATCTGCTAATGCTAAAAACAGCTGAGGAAGAGATAAGTCTTCAATACAGGCTTTTGGTCAGGGTTTCTAGTTTTAGGCCTGTCGTAGTTTAAGCCTTTAAAACTCACGAAGTCGCTCACTCACTCACTCCCCCTCTTTCTTCCCCCAGTCCCGGGGGGACGGGGAGGAGAATCTAAAGAATTCAACTCCCACAGGTTGAGATAAGAACAGTTTAGTAACTAAGGTATAACACAAATCACTACTGCTACCACCAGTAATAATACAAGAGAAACACAAGGAAAGAGAATACAGCTGCTCACCAAGCCCGACCCAGACAGTGCACCCCCCAGCAGCGAACTCCCCACTGCACCACCACACCCTTCCCGGTCTCTACCCCCATTTTTACATCCTGGGCATGACATGCTGTGGTATGGAATAACCTCTTTGGTCAGTTTGGGTCAGGTGTTCTGTCTCTGCTTCCTCCCGGCTTCCCCTCCTCCCTGGCAGAGCATGAGGCTCAGAAAGTCCTTGACCAGACCAAAACATTACCAAGCAGTAACTGAAAACACTGGTGTTATCAGCGCTGCTCCCAGGCCCAAAATCAAAAACACAGTGCTGCACCAGCTACTGAGGAGAAAAATGACTGCTGCTGCTGAACCCATGGCAAGGCCGAACTTCCCAAAGTCGTGGAGAAATGTACGCAACCATTAGAACACACCGGCACAAAGTAGTCTGCACCAGCTCTGCTTCTCCCTTACTGAGCAGTTTCCCTTCTAGAAAAAAGCCAAGATGTCCTGGGTTCAGCAGCAGCAGTCATTTTTCTCCTGCTTGGTAGCTGGTGCAGCAGCTGTGTTTTTAATTTCGTGCCCAGGAGCAGCTGCTGATAACACCAGTGTTTTCAGTTACTGCTTGACAATGTTTTGGTCTGGCCAAGGACTTTGAGTCTCATGCTATTCCAGGGAGGAGGGGGAGCCGGGAGAAAGCAGAGACAGGACACCTGACCCAAACTGACCAAAGAGCTATTCCATGCCACAGCACGTCATGCCCAGGATGTAAAATACTGGGGGCAGGAACTCGGAAGTGGCTCTCTCTCTCTCTTGGCTCGGTCGGGCGGCGAGTGGTTGTATCCTTTTCCCTTGTATTTGCCTTGTCATTATCATTATTATTATTGGTGGTAGCAGTAGTGATTTGTGTTATCTCTCAGT
The DNA here is from genome assembly GCA_017639245.1 of Myiopsitta monachus. NCBI lineage: Eukaryota > Metazoa > Chordata > Aves > Psittaciformes > Psittacidae > Myiopsitta > Myiopsitta monachus. Next base: position 73,194,436 of record CM029922.1, read on the forward strand.
TCCTGGACTGTTCTTATCTCAACCCGTGGGAGTTACATTCTTTTGGTTCTTCTCCCCATTTCCCCCTCATCGGAGTGGGGGGGATGGAAAGGGAGGGAGAAGTGAAATTTACAGCTTAAACCACCACACAAGAAAAAGGAAAAAATCTCCCTAATTGCATTCAAAGCAGCTGATATTCCAGTTCCAGCAGGTTCCAGGAAACACAAATAATCATCTTGAAAAGACAGTCTGTGATCTGAACCCTTACCTCATACTTAACAAAAGAAAAAAAAGATGAAGACATATAACCACTTGGTCTTGAGTAGGATACTTTCAGCCGCGGCCCGTGTAACAGGGAAGTGTGCCACATGTGATGAGTGTACAGCTTTACTTGGGGAACTTGGCTGATAATACTTAAGCATTTTGCATGGGCAGATGGAATATGTGGCCATTTTTTAAACAGAAGCAAATGTATGAATTTAATTACAAAGTGATTTGACAAGCACTTGTTCACTCATTGCATAATTTTCTAAAGAAACTTGGGACAATTAATTGTTTCAGAAATGATGTTAAATAGACGTTATAGATGTCCTTTTGGTGACATTTCAGAACTCTTCAGTTACAGCATTTTGGTTTTGTTCTGCTATTTCTTGCAGGCTACTTTGGTAACCTCCAACTGTGCACAACTATCCCCCCACCCAAAAAAAAAAACAAACCCAAGCAACACAAATTCCAAAACAGGAAAAGCAAACCTAAAGACAATTTAATGTCTATTTTTTCTAACTACAGATGTTTTATCTGTCTATAAGGCTCACTAGTGACCAGATAAACCATCCAGGCAATGCTGAGACTCTTTGTCTTGACTGAAAAGTTGATGTATCTGTGAGAAGTAAGTCAAGGTTATGATTTGTAGTAAATGTGGTTAATACCAGACTTTTTGAATTGATTCATGTACTTACATAAGAAAAATGGCTTCACTATTAGGAATGCCTGATACTGCCCAATACTACAGTAAGCACTGAGAAATCCAAGGTGCTGTTCAAGCATCGCCTTCTAGTGAAATTGGTCATTCTGGATTCTTTAATTATTTCATTTTAAAAAGAAAACCTCAAAACATAGTTTACTATTCTCACTTTTTTCAAAGTGAAAGAAAAATTTTGTTTATGCCTTGCAAATAATAGGACTATGCCTTTATAAGTTGTCATACTAATACTCTCTTAGAGCTTGAGAGTTATTTTCATGTTATCCTGGGTTCAGCAGTAGCAGTCATTTTTCGCCTTCTTGGTAGCTGGTGCAGCGCTGTGTTTTTGACTTTCGGCCTGGGAACAGCACTGATAACACCAATGTTTTCAGTTACTGTTTGGTAATGTTTTTGTCTGACTAAGGACTTTCTGAGTCTCATGCTCTGCCAGGGAGGAGGGGAAGCCGGGAGGAAGGAGAGACAGGACACCTGACCCAAACTGACCAAAGAGGTTATTCCATACCACAGCATGTCATGCCCAGGATGTAAAAATGGAGGCAGAGACACGGAAGGGTGTGGGGGTGCACTGCTTGGTCGGGCTGGCTATAGGTGGTGAGCGATTGTATTCTTTTCCCTTGTATTTCTCTTGTATTATTACTGGTGGTAGCAGTAGTGATTTGTGTTATACCTTGGTTACTGAACCGTTCCTATCTCAACCTGTGGGAGTTGCATTCTTTCAATTCTCCTTCCCAGTCCCCCCGGGACTGGGGGAAGAAACAGGGGGGAGTGAGTAAGAGAGAAAACTGCATGAGTTATAGTGGCTTAAACCACGACACATGTATGTATTCATCCACTTATTTTAGTATTTTTTGCCTTCTAATTCTTTCTAAATTAGCCTTTACATAGCTGATGGCAAAATGCATTAAAAATATTTTAATAATATCTGCTCCATTATATTGAAATTTGTTTCAGTCCAGTTTTTCTAACGATGTATAATCAGGGGAAAGAATAAATCTTCATAAACTTGTTCCTATTTTATCAACATCTTTTTTTCTCCTTAGCAATGCAGAAGGAATTTAAACTTCATTTTATACTTGTGTGTATTCAGAATACTCTTTCAAATGAAGTAAGTCTTCTTCTTAACCATATATAAAAAAAAAATCTATTTTTCCATACTCATATTTGGGTCATGTGTTAAAATATTCCTGATCTGACTTTTCCCCAAAGTTATTTCTTGCAGATCAGCTCAATCTTGATCTAGATAACAACAAGAGCTTTTCAAAGCATTCACAAGGAAATCTGGAGTTATGCAAACTCCAATTACTTTGTTCTGTAAAAAAAGAAAAAATAAAAAGAAAAAAGGGAAGGAAAGAAAATGCAGGCTAGGTTTATCTAAAGGTATAAAAAAGGTGATGACCCTTTACATTCACACCTGGAACTAATTTTGTGTTAAATAAGGCACAGATTTTAATGTTGCAAATTCTTTAGCATAAATTAATTCAGCTCCTCAGGGACACATTTTCTTCTTGGTTTTTGGCACTTTTAGTTGAGACTTGAAAGGCTTGGGACCCTTAGAGCACCACCTAGCCTTCATTGCCCTAATCAGCCTGAACTGGGATGCACACACACAAATGATGTAAAGTCCCCTGAGAGGATGGATATACTACTATAAGCATGCCAAGGCACCATGCTGAGGACCCGGGCAGTTTCAGGGCTAGAGCTAGGTTGCTCCTGCTAGCTCACAGTGTGGGCATAATGAATGTGTGCTAGATAGAACCTGGCAGTGCAGACAAGTCTACAAGTGTAACTAATCTGATATTTCAGTAAAGAAATATATCAAATAAACTTTCTTCTAAGTGTCCCACCTTGACACACTTGTGAGGTGAGCTGATATCAACCTGATGAAGTTTAACTATGCCAAGTGCAAGGTCCTCCACCTGGGTCGGTGCAATCCGAGGCACAGCTACAGGTTGGGCAGAGAAGAGATTCAGAACAGCCCTGCAAAGAAGGACTTGGGGGTGTTGGTTGATGAGAAAATAAACATGAGCCAGCAGTGTGCACTTATAGCCCAGAAAGCCAACTGTATCCTACTAGGTTGCATCCAAAGGAGCGTGACCAGCAAGTTGAGGGAGGTGATCCGGCCCTTCTGCTCTTGTGAGACCTCACTTGGAGTATTGTGTGCAGTTCTGGTGTCCTGAACATAAAAAGGACATGGAACTGTTGGAACAAGTCCAGAGGAGGGCCACAAGGATGTTCAGGGGACTGGAGCACCTCCCGTATGAAGATAGGCTGAGAAAGTTGAGGCTGTTCAGCCTGGAGAAGAGAAGGCTGCGTGGAGACCTCCTAGCAACCTTCCAATATCTGAAGGGGGCCTATAGGGGTGCTGGGGAAGGACTCTTCATTAGGGACTGTAGTGGTAGGACAAGGGGTAACAGGTTCAAACTTAAACAGAGGAAGTTTAGATTGGATATGAGGAAGAAATTCTTTAGTGTAAGGGTGGTGAGGCACTGGAATGGGTTTCCCAAGGAAGTTGTGAATGCTCCATTGCTAGCGGTGTTCAAGGCCGGGTTGGACATAACCTTGGATGGCATGGTTTAGTGGGAGGTGTCCCTGCCCAATGGGCAGGGGTGTTGGAACTAGATGATCTTAAGGTCCTTTCCAACCCCAACTATTCTATGATTCTATGATTCAATGCCAACTGTCTTCCTAATTTTACAAAAAAATGTTCTCTTACCCGAAGTTTATTTACATCAGCTAAAAATCAACCACCTCCTTTCCAATTTTGTCATAAAGTATCTAGAAAAATGCAATGATTTGAAGAGATATTTTTGTTTCTTATATGAAAAATGTCTTATTTAATCATAACAAGTTTTGGCGAAAATTTTGCAATTAATTGTCATAATTTTTCTTTAAATAGATAAAAGATTTATTTTTTTTTCTTAACAGAAGTGTTTTTTTTTTAAAGTCAGATAGGGATGACAAAGCCATGTATCTGACAACCTGGATGCAGAATTCCACCACGAGGGTGGTCATATGCAGGACCATAAAAGAGTTATTCTTTTGGAAACCATAGGGTCTTGACCTTCACTTGCATGTAGTTTGACATATTGTATAATACAGGACATGTATTTTCCCCATATTAATTTCATACTGAAATAAACCATCCCTTCTTAGAAAGTAACAGTGTGTATTTGATTAAAAATAAAATCCATAACCCAGTAATGGAAAACTCATGGAAATCAATACTGATTATTTTTCATTCTTATTTAACCTTAGTGCAAAGCAGCACTATTTCTGTTTGGAATGGGTATGAGTTTTTATGTGACCTGCAATTTTTTCATGACTTCTTTGAACTCTCCCTGATTTACCATTTTGATAAAGCACTCCAGTGTCGTGTTCTGGCAGTAATGACAAATACAGAGGTAGTAGTTCTATTTTTCTATTTTGTGTCCTGTTTATACAGTTGATGATCATACCAGCTTGCTTGGTTACAGCATTTTGTATAGGCATCTCAAGTTCTTTGTGTAATCCATGAATATCCCTAGAAGTCTTGCCATCCTATATCAAGACGGGGTCCCTATCCTGTGTGTTTGACCTGTATGCTTTGTGTGACCTCTCCTTTTTGTTTGTAGATGGATAACTTTACACTTGGTAGTAAATACGTCAAATGATAGCTAATCCATCACACCTTTAGGTAAACTGTTCTAACGATTGATTACTATTGATGTTAAAAATGCTTGGTTTATTTTCAATCTGTTTTGATCTGCCCTCAGATTCCAGCCTCTACAGATTATTTTAGTTGATAATTAAAAAATGTTAAATCACATCTTTTTCTTTCATGAACATATTGTAGAGCATTTGAAAGACATCTTTTGACATTCTCTTCATTTAAAAGAGTGATTTTAATGAAACATTTTTGTCACAATTTTTTTTTTTTTTAAGCATTTTTTATAGACTTTCTTGTTTGCCAATAGCCTTTTCAAGTAGCCGATACCAGTGTTGAACACTGCATTCCCACAATGGTCTTTTCACATACAAATGTGTCACATCTCTCCAATCCTGTATATAATTTCTCACTTACACTGAGGGATGCACTTGATTTTTCTGTTTGAATCATTCCATTGCAAGTTCATGTTAAGTTTATTATCCAGCAAAACTCTTACAGATTTTTGAATAATTTCTTTCCAAAAGGCTTTTTATCAAAAAAGGGGTAATCATTTTATTCCTGCATGTGGCACATCACTGTATTAAATGTTATGAAGAAGCTGAAGTCTTTGATACTGTTATAAGGCATTAATAGGATCAGAACTCTCTACTTGCAATTGATTTTTAAGGATGCCTCAGTGAACTTTCAACTTACTCAACACCTGTCGAATGATTTTTTTCATTTCTAGCAAAATGTTAGAATACTATGAAATACTAATTAAAAAAAAAAAGCCTGTGTTTATCAAACAGATTTCAAATTTCACTACAAATATCGCATTTCCTGTCTAAAACCCCATCATAATAAAATAATTCCACCATTTAAGTCTATTCAGTGTTCAGCTTGGGACCTGGTGGTTGCAGGTAAGTTGCTTGTCTTACAAGTGCATTGTTCATCTGTAAACCCATTTAAGAATATCATCCTGAGGGCATCTCATTGTCTGGAATTTAATGTGTTTTCAGCTCTCTGAAAGTCAGTTTAACAGCATGGAGACCACTTTTCCTAGTTCTTCCTGAACTCTTGAAACTTACTAATAAGTTATGTTGATTTTGAAGTGTACTGTTCTTGTCTTTGTTGCAAAATCCCCATTCTGCCTGAATCTTAAAGACTCAGAGCTCTCCTGCCTTGGAGATCTGCCTGCTGCCAGTAAGACATGGTAACATACGAGAGATCTTTCTAACCTTCTAATTCAGTATCAGCCTAGTACTTCTGTCAATTAAGATAGGCTAGGGGGTCATTTATTTCATACTAATAGCATGATTCTAGCATGTCCTATCTGCTGTGCATTTGGATAATAGCAATTCTATCTGCCAGGCATTTGGACTGCTTCCAGTATATTTTTCTTCTCACAGTGTGTTAAGTGCAGAACTGAAGACTAGAAATTGAAGTCATCCCCCAAGCAGTCAGTAAATCTCTAAAGTTTCTTTGTTGCTCAACCCATAGTCTTCCAACAAATACGTTGGTAGTTCTGAGCAGGCAAACAGAATTTTAAAGCTTGTAGTCAAGTACAAGGAACAAGCACATTTTATTTGCAGAATGAATGATAGATGCGCAATAGTGTTAAATGCGAAGATTTGATATGACAATAAAATGAAACTTCTGCTAGTATTCATTCTCTCAGAATTATTCAACACTGTGAAATTCAAGTTGGCTGTCTGCACCCTGTCTGTTCTGCTAATTTTTTTAATTGCCTATTAGTTAAAGTGAGGAATCAAAAGGACATACAGTGACAAAATTCAATAGTCAGGTAAGCAGCTTCCTGTCTGTGATTTAGATGACACAGTGGAATGAGTGATGATAAGTGAGAGTGAAGTGGCATTTTAATAGTTTTTTTAATGTTAAAATGTCCCCAAGTAGGCATGATTTGTACATGTTCCTGGCTGTTCGACATCTCTTGTGTGAAGAAAATCTGTGGTATGTCTTAAATGGTGAGAAAGTTGAGTTTAGTGTTGTCTGGCATCACCATTGCATTGCAGTGTGATTGAAATATGGTAGTGAATCTGGCCCTGAGGATGCATATTTGCTACAGACATTTTCAGTGGACTGAAACTGTCTTCCAGGAGAGTTTTTTTGCATCCTGAACTTGACTGATATTGTGTGCAGTTATCCACTTCAAGAATTTCACCAACAACCAAAGTCCACTTACATGGACTTCCCTCTGGTGCTTACAATATTTGTACCTGGTTTACTTTAGTTGTAAGCCACCCTTATGCCATATTTTTTTTTTATTATTAATGTAAAAAATCAGAGTTGAAATGTGGAGTTTGGAAAGTGGTCAAAAGGAAGTAAGCATGGATTTGTCACAGAGGTTGCACAAAGAAGTGATTGTGTCCCTTTCTAGATGGGAGTGATATCTCATCAAATTGAGAATGTGTACTAACAGTACAAGTGGAGATCTTGGTACTCTTACCAAGCTCTTACCATTGCAGACCACTGGAAGGAAACTTCAATTCAGTGTCCATTGGACTGTTTGAACTCTCTGCCGACTACACGTGAGTCTGTGCTTTCTATGTGAGTGCATGTGTCTTTTTTTTGAAATATGTGCACACCAGGAAGTAAGTGGAGACTATGATGTCCTTTTTGATTTTAAGAATCATTGACATAGGAAAGAAGAGAAACAGTTAAAAATAATTTTACGCTGTGTTAAGCCTGATCTAAGCAAAGATATTTATCTGTGTTTATAAAACACTGTGATTTATTCTTGAAAATTGTTATATGATACTTCTCACAATTAGTCATTACATTATCACTGTAAATAAATAAAAAAAACCTTATGTGACAGAAAGGGTCAGAATGGCAGATGAGAACTTCCTCTGCCTGTAAGTCTCACTGCCATGATGTTTGCAGCATTTTTGTTTTATGCACTCCTGTTCCAACATCTTTTCGTATGTAAAATTACACTTGGTGTATAGTAACAGAGTAGGAAATTAATTCTTGAATAAACCAAAATGATTTAGAAGTGCCTCCAGTAAGGACAGTGAAGCAATGTCATTGTTACTGAGCTGAGAATCAGCCAGAAACATCTTTTCCAGAAAGTGTAATTTATTAGCCTGATCTTTTGAATGTTTACAGTACAAGTAAGATTATTCATATGCATTTTGTTTTAATCTTGCAGCCATATTCATTTGAAAGAAATTAATTTCTTGCGTAATAAGCTTAGAGAGGTTCTTAGAATCAGTGAAATTAGGAAGCACAGCTGAAATTACTGATTGTGGGCTGAATAAAATTGAAATGCACAATCAAACAGAAAGGGGAGATAGAAACTTAACTGGGGTTTAAGGGTTATGTACTTTCTATATTTCTTTATTTCCTCAATATACCTAGCAATTTCTACTTTAAATGACACTTTGATGACCAAATCTGAAAGTATTTGCGAATGATTTTCCACCTTCTCCTAAGTTCTCAAAAAAAAATGTGCAAGGAAACGGTAAGAGTACTGTCATGGGTTCAGCAGTAGCAGTCGTTTTTTCTCCTTCTTGGTAGCTGGTGCAATGCTGTTTTTTTGATTTTGGGCCTGGGAGCAGCACTGATAACACCAGTGTTTATAGTTTCTGCTAGACAATGTTTTGGCCTGGCCGAGGACTTTGAGTTTCATGCTACGCCAGGGAGGAGGGGAGCCGGGAGGAAGCAGAGACAGAACACCTGACCCAAACTGACCAAAGAGGTTATTCCATACCACAGCACATCATGTGCAGGATGTGAAGTCGGGGGGCAGAGACCTGGAAGGCAGTGGGAGTGGACTGGGGGTTCACGGCATGGTCAGGTTTTTGGTACTGGGGGGTTCGCTGCTGGGGGGTGCACTGGTTGGGTTGGGCTTGGTGAGCAGCTGTATTCTCTTTCCTTGTATTTCTCTTGTATTATTACTAGTGGTAGCAGTAGTGATTTGTGTTATACCTTAGTTACTAAACTGTTCTTATCTCAACCTGTGCGAGTTGCATTCATTTAATTCTCCTCCCCATCCCCCCAGGACTGGGGGAAAAAGAGGGGAGTGAGTGAGAGAGTAAAACTTCATGAGTTATTAGCCTGGGTGAGGCTTAAACCACGACAAGTACTTTGTTTTGTTGAACACAATGTATTATCAATTTCATTAAGATTAGAAAATTGTGTTAGATGCTATTTCTTTGCATGCCACACAACATTATGGGTGAAATTTAGTCTTCCTGCACCTAGAATTTTCAATAGGCATATTTTTCAGTCCATAGATTACATAGATGACTGTAAGACAGTTTCTCCTCATAGACTAGGGTTTGAATGGGTTGATAAGGTAGCAGAATAGGTAGAGATGAATTCGGAAATAGCAGCTTTAGTTTTACACTTGTCTCTTGCTGTGTTTGACTCAATAATGAAAAGTGATATCAGTTTCATTTGAAAATCAAATGTCAGATGTGAAAGAAGTTAAGGAAGGAAATTTTTCTTCATTTTTATCCCTGATAAAGTAGCACTGACTGAAACAGTTGCCATCTCACACAAGAGAACTACTTTTTAGACAACAGTTGCCTGTACATGCTTAAAGCTGCAAACTGGGTCGAATAGTCCCAGTGTATACCATATAAAACAAACATTTAAGTGTAACTAGAGTACATGTCCATATAGTTATTGTGGCCATGTACTAGCATTTGCACACATGAACGTTTATGCTATATGACTACCTAGAGCTCTAAATTGGCATCTGTGTGTGCTTTCATTTTTCACTGTGGCAGTGAATTTGGGTTTTCTACTTATTTACAAAACAAGCAAGTGATTTTCACTTACCTTCTATACTTTCCTAATGGAAACTTGCAGATGGAACTGAACTTTGTTTTAAAAAATGCTCTTGAACTGTTTGGGAGTTCACTTAGGAAAGAAAAGATTTATCAGTGGAGCTGGATGTTTATGAGGGCGTTATGCTACATTCAAAATGAAAGGTATTAAGTTATCATGACTCTGGAAAAGAAAGGTTCTTGTACATATAATCTGCATGAAGGCCGCCAGCACTGTCTGACAGCAAAGCCCTCTGGCATTCAAAGCACAGAGCTCTCCATTGCCTGATATCCTGGAAGCAGCCCACTGAGGATGAAGACTCAAGCGCACTTTCATTTCAGAAACGTTTTTAATTTTTGCTCCTTCCTGCAGATATTTTTCTGCCTTTCACCCTTGAAGGACCTCGAAGGTCCTCTAATTATGCATGGAAAGGACGACAAAATATCAGAACATTGTTAATAACACTATTCATATGGCTTGAAATCTTCCCATGATGTTTTACATCATGCTTTTTCTCCACGAATGCCACATTTTGATGGCAATTTTATCCAGTTAAGGGTAAAAAAATCCTGATTAAGAATCACAGTATCTTAGTTCTCTGCAGAAAATGCTTTGATTGAATGACTTCTCAGTCTTGACGTGTATATTTGCTATAACCCATCCTACATTCTCAGTAGTGTTTTGAATGCATTATTGATTGAAAGATGAATGAGCATTGTGCTGTCACGAGGGATTTTTGTGTGTAGTCTCCTACTTTTTTTATAAAACATCATATTAGAAAGTAGAATGGCTGATTCTGGAGTGAAGGATAAACCCTGACAGGCACAAACGAAACAAGCCATGTGGTTATTTCTTTGCTGGTCACTACTTTTTCAGAACTAGCAGCGAGGAAGTTGGTAAGACTTATAGTCACCTGAAAGTAATTCCTGCATGAATTAGGGAGATACTGCAAAGGAAGCGGCCACCATCTAGGAGAAATTGCAGAGTGTCAATTATAAACGTCCTTGACTAATGGCTACTGGTAAGATACATGTCTTCTTCCTTTCCTCATTCTGTGCATGCTCCTTCTGAGAAAAAAAAAAAAAAAACAAACCTGGTTTGCATGGCAGCCAAGGGGTACAGTATTTTTTTTATTTGCAGCTGAAGCATCATTTTCCTGTTGTGCATCTTCACTTGAAAGCTGCTAAAACTTTGCCAGTGAGGATGGATACTTTAACATTTAGCTTTGCTTGCTTTCATTACATACAGTCTCTGCAGATTTCTGCAGATCAATGTTTGAATATAACACTAACAGATTTATGAGAATTCATACCGTATGCTGCTCCAGCCAGTTTACAGAATATCTATGTTACATTTGTAGTAAAGCCTCTTCTAACTCTAAAATGCCAGAATTTTAAAACACAGTAGGATTTTTAGAAGTTCTTTATTGATTTACATAGTTAGCTTCCCCTGAAATGCCGAGAGGTTGTCACCAAGAGGGGTTTCTAAATGCTAGTGCCTATTAAGATCCTCATGTTGCAAAAGCTACCTGAAAATCTGCTAATTAATCCCTCAACAATCTTATATGCAGTTATCATTGGCATTGTTACTTTATATGTTCACAACCTGTATCAATTATATGGCGGCTCACCATTCGCATACTTTAGAACTACAGGTTCCTTGGGACATTATTTATTTTTTTAGATAAAGAATGGTGCTACATATGTTTTCCATGTACAAAAAGAAATTGAATACTCCATTAGCCAATAGATGTACATAGATGAACATGAAAAATTTATTATATTATTATGCTTTTTATTTCGTTGATTACTTGTTATTTTTTTCCCTTTAGAAGGAAAAAAATATAAGTAGTAAGTTTCATCAGTCCTTTCATCTTGTAAAGCAAAAAGGCATGAAAATGCATGAAGAGGGGATAAGACTGTAATGAAAGAGTCTGATGGCAGGTAACTGCATTGTAATTGTTTAAACGTGTAAGTGCGAGCACCTGGGAAATTCAAAAGGGTCAGCAAAGTTTATGACATGGTAAAATAGATTAATATGGGAAAAAATCAAAGCAGTGGATGCAGAGAGAACAGTGAAAAGCAAAAAGGACTATTAGAGCAGAAGCCTTAAAAAATACTGAAAAAGTCCCCTGGAAAACAGTGCATGCATGTTTTACGTTCACTCTGTTGTGTGTCTCTTTTATGGATGGTTTTTAATGGACAGATGGGGCTGCTGACCAAAACCAAAATACTTACTATTTTCTTTCTAGCAAATAAAGTACTTCCTCTTTCGTCTTGGTTTTTATTCCAGTTATAATGAGGATTTCTTTCAAGGATGCCAAGAAGTGCCTGATTTGAATGTGCAAAATCAAGATTAATATGAGTGAACTCTGTTAGATTTATTGATTTGCATAGAATGCAATCACTATTTTCCTCATAGGCTTTTGTGTTATATCCTGAGATAACTTAAGTACACAGGCTTTTTTTGTCAGCTGTGATTATGTGGTTTTGCATGATTTAAAATCAAGTATTAAAAATAATTTTAACTTAAGAGAATCCATAAACTTCCATGGTTTTCCTTTCCTTCCCCCCCCCCCCTTCCCCCGTGGCCTTAAACAAAAGCAATGCAATTGTTTGTGTTCAATGAATACACAGTATTCTGAGATTCTGTCTCTCAAAATAGCTATTCAAATTGGAATCCTGTAGAATTTGATAATTGCTCTGGACCTCTGAGTCATGCAAAGAAATATTTTTAATGATCAATCGACCATAAAACTCGTAACTTTTATTTGAGGTCCCTTGTGAACAAATTGATTAGGTGTTTCCATATGATTAAGGAAAATAACCTTCTGGTTAGGGAATTGCTTTAAAAGGTGAAGAAATAGGGAAACAGTGAATGACTTCTGTTTGTAAGAGGGAAACATCCTGCACTAACAGTGCAATTAGATTGTTAAAAGTGAGCATTTGATTAATTTCCAGTGTACCCCTTCTTGCATATGTGATCACAGGAGCTGGCAAATGAAGTTGCTAAGCCACTGTCCATCATATTTGAAAAATCGCGGCAGTCAGGTGAAGTTCCCGATGACTGGAAAAAGGGAAATGTAACCCCCATTTTCTAGAAGGGGAAAATGGATGAGCCGGGGAACTACAGACCAGTCAGCCTCACCTCTGTGCCTGGCAAAATCTTGGAGCAGACTCTCCTGGAAGGCATGCTGAGGCACATGAAAAAAAGCAAGGTGCTTGATGACAGCCAGCATGACTTTCACTGAGGGGAAATTCTGCCAGACCAATCTGGTGGCCCTCTATGATGGGGCTATGGAACCGGTGGACAGGGGTAGATCAGTTGATGTCATCTACCTGGACTTGTGCAAAGCATTTGACACTGTCTCACATGACATCCTTGTCTCTGAGTTGGAGAGACATCAATTTGATAGGTGGACCACTCGGTGGATAAAGAACTGTCTGGATGGCCGCACACAAAGCGTTGTGCTCAATGGCTCAATGTCCACCTGGAGACCAGTAATGAGTGGTGTCCCTCAGGGACTGGTGTTGGGAGAGGTCTAGTTCAACATCTTTGTCGGTGACATGGACAGTGGGATTGAGTGTGCCCTCAGCAAGTTTGCCGATGACACCAAGCTGTGTGTTTTGGTTGATACGTTGGAGGGAAAGCATGCCATCCAGAGGGACCTTGACACGCTTGTGAGGTGGGCTGATGCCAACCTGATGAAGTTTAACCATGACAAGTGCAAGGTCCTCCAGCTGAGTCGAGGCAATCCGAGGCACAGCTACAGGTCGGGCAGGGAAGAGATTCAGAGCAGCCCTGCAGAGAAGGACTTGGGGGTGTTGGTTGATGAGAAAATAAACATGAGCCGGCTGCAGTGTGCACTTGCAGCCCAAAATTCCAACCATATCCTGGGCTGCATCCAAAGGAGCGTGACCAGCAGGTCGAGGGAGGGTGATCCTGCCCCTCTACTCTGCTCTTGTGAGACCTCACTTGGAGTATTGTGTGCAGTTCTGGTGTCAACAACAAAAGGACATGGAACTGTTGGAACAAGTCCAGAGGAGGGCCACAAGGATGTTCAGGGGACTGGAGCACCTCCCGTATGAAGATAGGCTGAGAAAGTTGAGGCTGTTGATCCTGGAGAAGAGAAGGCTACATGGAGACCTCCTAGCAGCCTTCCAATATCTGAAGGGGTTCTATAGGGATGCTGGGGAAGGACTCTTCATGAGGGACTGTGGTGATAGGACAAGGGGTAACGGGTTCAAACTTAAACAGAGGAAGTTTAGATTGGATATGAGGAAGAAATTCTTTAGTGTAAGGGTGGTGAGGCACTGGAATGGGTTGCCCATGGAAGCTGTGAATGCTCCATTGCTGGCGGTGTTCAAGGCCGGGTTGGACAGAGCCTTGGGTGGCATGGTTTAGTGGGAGGTGTCTGTGCCCATGGCAGGGGGGTTGGAACTAGATGATCTTAAGGTCCTTTCCAACCCTAATTATTCGATGATTCTATGATTCTATGTCTCTGAGGGCCTCAGCCACACAGTTTCTGAACACTTCCATGGATGGTGATTCTAAACTTTTCTGGGCAGTTTGTTCCAATGTCTGAGCACCCTCTCAGTGAAGAAATGTTTCCTAATATCCAATCTATCTCTGGCTCAGCTTGAGGCCATTGCCTCTTGTCTTGTAGCTTGTTACTTGGGAGAGGAAACCGACCCCCACGTCACTGCATCCTCCTTTCAGGGTGTTCTAGAGAGCGATAAGGTCCCCCCTGAGCCTTCCCTTCTCCAGACTGAACAACCCCAGTTCCCCCAGCTGTTCCTCATGAGCCTTTTTTTCCAAACCCTTCACCACTTCTGTTACCCCTTTCTGGACCCACTGTAGCACCATAATGCGTGATGGAGACCTGCTTTCCTGGAGATGACTAACTACCTGCCTGATCATGGGCAGTAGTGAATGAATTCTTCCATGTTTTGCTTTGCTTGGGTGTGCAGCTGTTGCTTTACCTTTTAAACTGTCTTTATCTCAACCTGTGAGTTTTCTCACTTGTACACTTCCAAGTCTCTCCCCCATCCTACTGCAAGGGAGTGAGCAAGTGGTTGTGTGGGGCTGAGTTGCCAGCTGGGATTAAAAACCATGGCACTTACAAAAAATAATAGTTTAATAGACATTGCATTGTCATGGAATAGAGATGTCCATTTACAAATGTCTTTGATTTTATAGCTATTTTGTATTGCATTTTAAATTTTTTAAAGCACCACTTCATTGTTTTTTAAAAGGTACATCTTACTGCTGGTATTTTTAGAGCTCTTCACATAAGCATTGCTTTGTCAGTAATGTTTTTATATCTCTGAAATTAAACACATTTATTGCACGAATAATTCTACATAAACACAAACTTGCATATTTTCAGTGAAATGAAGTGGAATTTTGCAAAAATGAAGCAAGCAAAATACTTCACAGTTTGCATTCAATAATGTTAATACTGACCCCTTGGTCTTGAAATATTATTCAATTTCTAAAATTATCATTCTTTCAAGATGAAAAGCAAACATATTTTTCAGTCTATAACTTTGAGAAGAAGAAAGCATAGGCTATTTATTACTGGATGTTTTTATACACTCTCAACATACTGCATTTATCATATATATCGTCATTACATATAGGCATATGTAATAATGCCCCCTCAATAATCTCTCATAAATAAAAATATTAAGTTATTGAAAAAAAAAAATCATATGAAAGTAGGTATCCATTGTACCTGAAGCCTATTCTGTGGTAAGGCTTGGGTTTTTGCATCATCCAGCACAATTTCCTAGTTCCTTAGAGAGTTCCCTGTTTGTTTGTTTACAATGTTGGCCCAGAAAGCCTGTCTCTGTCTTTCCTGTGTTGTTTTGATTTTCTCATGTTTACCAGTTGAGAAGTTTCTGTGAGCTCGCTAGAGAGATGGAGGTAGGACTTCCAACTGAGTAAGTGCAGCATCATCCTTCAAGTGTTGCTGCATATATGATTCTCTGAGCTCACTGTGTTTAAGTAAGCTGTGAAGTCTCATAGCTGTGAACACATCTTGTGCCCTACAAATATGCACCACGTCATCTACTACTAATGGGAAAAGAGCGGTCCTTTCACATCTCTCTCTTGTCTGTCATGCGCAAGGAAATCTGCAGTTCTCTACAGCCCATATTCATTTAACCCCAAGTTTTGCACCGACACAAAAAAACATAGTTGTACCCTATAACTAAACCCAGGACTCTGCTGTGGAAAGAGAACAAGAAGAAATAGCAGGCTCATGCCAGTAAGAGTGTATGTTTAAATAAGTAGGATGCATAAAGGCTGGCAACAGGGTGACACAGGTGAACAGATTTGCCTATTTGGGCAGTGGAGCTTGGGACTCCTTACCTAATACAGTATGACTGTTTTAATAAATAAGGTTTGCATAGATTGGAATTAAAGTTTCTTTGGAAATGATCACATCATAACTTCTTCCTCATCATGGCATTGTGACTACAGAGAACTTTCTGACTAATTCAGTCCTGATTTATATTTCAGTTCATGCTTATCTATGACTGTTTAGCTCATCTCTATAGTTCATGGGGTTTCCAAATAGCCTTTCCAGAGTAACCTGAGAAAAGCTCTATGGATTGTGCAATGTAAAAGTAAATGAATTTTCTTTATTTGTTTCAAACTTTGAAAGACGGACACAGACTTTCGACTCCCTGGAAGTGTTCAAAGCTGGACATGGCTTTGAGCAACCTGGTCTAGTGGAAAGTGTCAGTGCCTGTGGCAGGGAGCTTGGAACTATATTAAGGTCCTTTCCAATCCAAACTATTCTATGATTTCCATCTGTTGTGTTCTTTCCTTAAGCATCTCATTATATTTCCAGTTTCATATTTTAAAATTACTTGTTAATCAAAAGCTACTTCTAAAATTCTGCAGGTTTCACTGGAAAAAAAAAAAAAACAAACAAAGAAAAAATGAATTCTGCCTATTGCTGTAAGCACAGTACTTAACTTAGCAAATCACAATGTACTCAGCTCACAAAGTGAAATTAGAAAAGTTGCTGGCTTTTTTCTCTTCCCCCTCCCCCTTTTTTTAGCCTCATATCTTTTTCAAAGCCACAATAAATGGTTTTGTGCAATGGCTGAGTCTTAATTTATTCCATTTGCATTATTTAGCATTCATTTATACAATATTGGAACATTTTATTTCAGGAGATTACATTTATCATGTTGTTTATTCTTTTTCTTTTTTTTTCAAGAAGCATATAAACCTCAAGACAAAGTTATTTGTTATGCATTTTTTTCCATATTTAGCCAGATAAATCAAGCATTGGTGATTGGTTGTTACAGTAATACAGGGTATAGGGGCCTTACAATATCAGACAACTTTAAGTTCTGTTAAAGCCATGATGTTCAAAGGAATTCTTTACAGAGTGTACAAAGGTCAGTGTTCTAGGTATATTTGGCATTCACTACAGGAGAGCACATGTAGCATAGAACAGATGCTTTAAGCAAAAATTACACTGTATGTCTACAAAGGTAAGGTTTCTTTTTGCTTTTAGACATTTCTTGAGACATGAGAATTTATTGAAATGCGTACTGTTTCAATGGCTAGGAAGGGAGATCAGCTGCTACAATGGAAATGACAAATATTGAAACAGATCAAAAATGGGGCATGAATATCTTTAGGAGAAAAAAAGAAAAGCAAGTCATGTGTTTTTATAATGAAAAAGGTAGAAACCAGTAACAGAACCTGTCTGCTGTATCCATGTAGCTCAAGGAAATCAAAGGAGAGATGGGACTGAACTTGTCCCACGCTGGTGTGCAAATCAAATCCTGGTGCATTTTCATCAACTGTCAGAAACAGATAGATATTTCTCTGGGGCCAGGCAGGAAATTAGGCTATTAAGTTACAGCTTTTTCAGAGAGACTCTGTCATTCTCTTCTCCTATTCTACAGATGTTCTATCAAAGCAAGTCATTGTAACCATTTATCTTTCCAAAGTTAAAATACTTTTTTCAGAACTAATTTTTTCCCTCAGTACTTGAGGTCTTTGTACTCTGTGTCTTGCTTCCCTGATCTTGTATGGATCTAAGATTAATTTGCACTAGCAAGGAGTTCAACAACAAAATCAATTTCAATTGGGTCAGGTGAGGTCGCTGCCAGCTCAGTAGTGTGAGGAGAGAAATAGATTATTACCATTCTGGGACCACTACTACTTCAGTATGGAGGGGAAAAAATAAATCTTCCATTAACGACCTTTACAATAATTATCATAACACGGGAAAAAAATGATTTTTTTTTGTTATTTTCTTAAAGACTGATATAGCCATATATATACGAATAATTCATGCTACAAAAAACTTTTGTATTTATTATGAAGAATGGAATAGAATTTGTTAACTGACTGGTAGCATTTCATTAAAAATGTGGTACTATAAAACTGACACAGCAATACTTCTGATAGATCTTTTTATATCCTTGGCACATAGGAGATGTAAATTCAACAACATTCCCTCTGTTAGGTATTCCGTGCACCATATCACAAAAGAGCAGTTGTAATGAGAATTTAAGTTAGACCTGTAAAGAAGAGGAAAAAATGTTTAAGTGTTTAAAATTACATTCGCAAGGAAAGAAAACCCATCCCATATACAGATTCAATTATTTAGTGTCCAATCTCACAGCTTTGAAGGAAAAATGAAATAAAATAAAAAAAAAGAAACAGCAGCAGCAGCTGAAAATGGTTAATAAAATTAATAAACCATTAGTGTTCAATGTGAACTAAATCTTATTTATTTCTTCCATCAGATACAGAGCACTAATTAAGACAATGCTTTGGGTATATCTGCAAGATATGTGTGCCTGTTTGTTCATATGAAAACAGCTTTTCATGTGAGTTAATGCTTCCTGGTTCCTTTAGCTTGAGAACAGCTGTGCAAACCTGTGCTAGCTGAAGATACGGGCCACACAGGTGAAGAGGAAGGTGAAGCTTCCTGACTTAAATTGCTGGGCCATGTCTGTGCTTCTGCTTGTGCATCTGAAATTTTTGTGTAATCTTAGCTGAAGTGTGACATGTATGAACTTAGTTATATTAAGTTGAAATCCGTATTCTGCTGTCTGTGAAATGACATTATTTGAAGTTAAAGGTTGCATATATTTGTGTTAAATAGAAAATAAGAAATAGATGTATTTTCATAAGAATCATTCATGGAAATTCAATTTTTTTTAAAAAAAGAAAAAGGAAAGAAAAACTTGGAATAATTTCTTTGGTGGTGTAACAGACCTGCCTTCAGGTATTGACCTCGATCAGTTTCATTCTATGCAAAAAGATTCAGATTCTCTGGGTCAAATTCTCCCCAAGTGTATTTCCCTGAAATCTGTGGAATAACACCAGCAATGAATCTGGCCTAATGATCTCAAATTTCCTCCATTTCCTCTTTGTGTGATCAAAACATGCAAAATGAAATAATGCTGCTAATGATTCTTTAGAAAAAAAGATACTAGATATCTGTTTGTTTAAATGCACAAGTTTGAATTAAATACTCCATCAATATAGACATGATTTTACTCTTTTTGCAAGTATGGCTTTAGATGATTAGCTACCTGAACATTATCGGGGAAAAAAAAAAAAAAAAAACAAACCTGAAAAAGCATATAGCCAAATTTCATCTTATTCCAAAAAATAAAATCCTTTCTTCCTTTAGTAAAGGCCGGAAGTCTTAAAGAGACTTAAATAAAGTTTTTGCTGTGTACTGGTAATCGATAAAGCTCCTTACAACTAGATTTGTCTTCACTACCATGTATTCAATGTTTAGCCAGATACTTCCCCTTCAAGATATCACTGATAATCATGCACTGCACGGAGCATTGAAAATGTATCCCTAAATGCTTTGGTATTTGGCAGTAATATATTTTAGACTTTACACTTACATAAGGCTTTTAATTTTTCAAAGGGATGAGTGAATACTCCCTGTGTATTTTCTCATGGCTCTGTGAACTAACAGTGGTTCAGGATTAATCTTTCGGTATTACAGATGAAAAAATAGACACAAATTGTATGAAGTCTGGGTCTGTACACATAGCTGCCAGATTGCCCTTTTAGGCCAAACTGTTATTCCAATGGTTCATAATAAAAAGTATTCCTAATTTTCCACTGTAGAATTATATAGGTCCTTAAAGTAAAAAACTTTCTCACTGCACCCACTGTGGTGTATGCCTGTAAGCATATAAAATTGAGACAAGCATATAGCACTGCTTCCATAGAACAGCTCTACAGTGTATGGACAGCTGTTACCTAAGGGATTCCTGAGAAAGTCTTAATAACTCTTATAAGGACTCTTATGAAATGCAATTTAAAATTTTGTAAATTTTAAATGGTTTTATAATTTATAGTAACTTTAATTTATATAATTTTATATAATCTATATAAAATTTAATTGCAATTTTAAGCACCTTAGTATAAAGCTCATTCAGTGGACATTGCACAATAGTATCTGTATTAAATCTAGATTATGTGTTACCTTGAATTGTGCCATTCTTCCTTCAGGGGTTAATCCAAAGGCCATTTGATGTTACTCAGCTCTGACTCAGATGCAGAAGAGGTCATTGCGGCTCCCATTGCAGTTAACAAAAAGATTCTTAGATTTTATTAGCTGTTAGTTCATATCTACAAAGTCATGTAACTTTAGGTGTAGGGACACTGGTAGCAGAAGAGGAAAGGAGGTTTGATGAGAAATTTTTTTAGAGGACTACTTAGAGCTGAAAAACAGTGTTCAGTCTAGGTTCATATTAAACATTTGAAAGTAATCAGACTGGAGTCTGAGGAGCATGAAGACAGGAATGTAAAATGAAATTTCTGAATATGTCAGGAAGTGTTTACAATAATCATGACCATTTGAGTGACTGGTACATCAGCGTATCTACCTTTTCAGTGCAGAGATCTGTGTTAGAGACACTCGAACTTGGTGAGATCTTTGGGACTCGGCTTTACACATCTGGAATACAACTGGGTTAAACGAAGCTATTCTTTCTTTACACCCGTGATCACACATCAGATAGGCCTTGTATTTTCCATTGAGGCACAGAACTGTAGACTTGATTATTTGAGAGCAAAGCACACTTCCTAATGGCCTGAACAAAATGGCAAAACACAGGTAAATTCCACCATGCTCGCTTAATTCTTGCTGTTTGCTCTGTCTCATCCTATTCTATTACTTTTCCTATTTGTATCACGCTACATCACTGAGCAGCTTACACAGTTATCAGTTTCTCTACTTGAAATGAGAACACTGACAGAGGTGACTTCTTAATAATATTAAGTTGATAACATATATAAAGCTCTTTTGCATTTAAATGTACTAAAGATTTTCTAATATCTAACTTTTTCAAGATGTAGGGTCTACTACAACTCTTCAATGAACGAATCTATTATCTCTAGATAAAATATTAATGAATTAACATGTTTCCACATAGTGAAGAAATTTGCATTTCCATTGGAATACACTGGGAAAATAACATCTATTTCTTTGGGACTAAGTTGCTTAACACAATCCACCAATTACTATTTGCAGAAGAAATAATCCATTTATATTTTATTAAAAGATTTCTGCTCCCCAGCAGACACTCGTGTTGCCAGAATATTACTTTACCTTCAGAGTATGGCTTCATAAACTCCTGACAAAACCTCACAAAAAGGTAGGGGGAAAGTACATTCAGTGAATGATACCGTAAAGGGAAGCACATCTTGAGGACATACACTTTGGGGATAGTTTTACTTAAGGCACAGCAATAACGTAGACAGTTTTATCTGTCTACATTAATATTCCATAAGTATACATATATGTTGTATATTATTATATAATATAATATAATATAATATAATATAATATATACTTATTACATAATTACATAAATTACATAAGTAGTGCAATCCATTAGCAATACTGTGTATTTCAGAAGTATTAAAAATCTGTGGATGTTTCTGGTAATGGGAACTGATATCTATCTAGCTATTAGATTTGAATTCATAGTTTGTTTTTTCAGGATTAGCATTTTGATGGCTATTTAACAGGTACCATTTTTAGTATTTCTTGCTTTATGTTCTTTTTTTTAGGCTGTATTTTAATTTTCAGTGTAACTGACAAATTATTGCAATTTTTTATTGATGCCTTGCCTTATCTTTTTCCTCATTTAAAAGGCTTTTACTTTAGTCTACAACTGCTGAATTCTGTAATCACGGAGTAAAACAACTAATATAATAGATCTTTTGCTGCTACTGCTATTGCTCTAGGCCTTGGATTCATCTCACAATTTCAGAAGTCTTTCATGATGCCGTAAAGACACCAAAGGTAAAATTTCCATTAACTATTCTAGAATCCATAGGAAAAAGATTGATGCATTCTAGGGAACGTTAAACTGATTGATCTAGGTCAGTGAAGTGGAATTTATATATTTGTACAGAGAGAATAAGAAGGTAAAAAGAGACATGTTGGCTAAGAATGATATGAAGTAAGAAGCTGGGGGGAAAGTAGGTATATATATTATATGCACAAAAAATAACAAACTGCAATTTAAAAGAGGTAAAATATATACATTTTTTTCAGTTAAATATATTAATAGTTTCAGTCAATATGCTTTTCAAGACTTCACTTGCTTTTGTTTTCCACATGAAGAGACCATGTGAGTGAGAAGCTGACATAAATTCAGTGTTTGGGTTGCTACTACCTTCAAATGTCTGAAATGTCAGCTTCATTTCATATATAGTTGGTAATGAATACTTTTCCATATACATGACAAATTCTGAAATGAAATTATTGCAAAATTTTTCAAATTAAAAAAAAATGCCTGAAATAAGAGCAATTAGTAACAATGAGCTTTTAATGCACTTCCTCATTGTTTTATATTATTGCATCTATATACGATGAAAAATAGTGGTGAGATCAGTAATGTGTAATATGGGCACAAAGTGCTAATATTAGTTTACTCTTAGACATAGAAATCATTTGGAAATAATCAAAATGCCGCTATATATTATTTCTGTCTATGTACTTTAAATAATTATTGTTGAAGGCAAATTTGGGGCTTTACCCACAGGGGTGATTCTCTCACTTGAAATGTGCTTGCTCGACTTGAACTCAGACAGATGGCTTATGTTGATGTGAATGTCAATTCTTATCATTGATATTTAGTAGCATTTCCTTTGCAGAGCTCTGACTCCAATCTCCTCACTACCTTATGAATTCACCTCCAACTCATCAATTTCATGTCACACCAATGGACTTTGAATAACCTTCTTAGGATTCTTATCCTTACAAAGCACTTGACAGCCATCTCTTATGTTAATTTCCATCAGCTTCCATTTCTACTTTTTTCTATTATCAGCTTCCGTAAGTGTTCTTCTCATCTGATCCATGAAATCTCAGTGTCAGCCAATGACATTTGGTATATTGTAAAATATCAGAAACAACCTGAGAGATCAGATCATCATGATAGGCTAAGTGAAAATTTGAAAATAACAATTGTCTAGCTGGAACCTTGTTGATATGATCAAGAGCCTGAAGACGTTGAACTGGGGGTGTTGCTTATAGTTTAACTAATTTAAATTTGTTACTGTTTTGTTCAAGTTAGCAATGCTGTGAAATAATTATTGTGCACTACTACCTTATTTTGACATTGAAGACATTAGATCCTTTCATCTTTGCATGTTGCTAATGGGAAATAGTTCTCTTTTAGACATAAAATGAATGCAAAAGAACAAAATCATGTTGGTTTGGGGTTTTGGTTTGTTTTGGTTTTTTTTGTCTTATGCTGGGGTTTTTTGTTTTGTTTTGTTTTGTTTTTTTTCTTAATGGGGCATATAAAGATGGAGCATATAAGCTTATTCACATCTTTTTACCCTTCTAAGACTACTCACATGAGCAGAGTTTAAAATATAATAATTATTGGTTAGGTTTTGTAATCTTTTTTTCTATTTCACAGTTTCCTCTGGTTTGACAAAGAAACCTAAACAAGCTGTTTCACTTCAGGGTATTTTGGATATTTGTGATTTCTGCTTTCCATTTCTGAATCTATGAGAAAAATTCATTTTTTTATAACTTTAATATGAGCTCAGAATTGAACTTTCATTGGCTCTTGAACCTTAAATAGTGAATTATAAGTCTGATATTCATGCTGTTTCTTTTACTTTCCCAACTAGCTTGTCCACTCCTGCCAAAAATACATCTCTTCACTCTTGCTGTTGCTGGATTCCATGTGGGTGTACTCAGTTTCCTCCTCCCCTCATTTAATGAAAAACTTCAGGGTCAGGGCGAGTTCTCATCAAAGAAGCAGTTAATAGCGAAATATATGAAAGCAAAGTAAGCATTCACACAAACAACCACTCCTTCCCAGCTCTATCTCACATAAAGGAGGTAGGATACAAATACAGTGTTCTTAAATGTTTGAGAAATGCCTGGTACAAATCTTTCTAAAATTTCAAAGGACTGAGGTTGAAATCACAGATAGGCCAGAATCTTGTTTCCACGAGAAATTAAAGCAGTACAGGTGTCTTCCACTTCACAAACTAAGGACTTCCCCTTCAGAAATTAAGGACAGAAACTTCTTTCCAAACTTTTGTGCTTCCTTCAAAAATAAAACAAAATCACTTGTGCTTTCCTCCAAAAAACTCGGTTTTATTTAGCGAGGAGCACTGAAAATGAAGGAAAGGGGCCAAACTATGGTTCTTTGTGGCCATTCTAGGCAGACAGAGTGTTTCTAAAGCTTAACTTCTCCACTACTTTGATTTTAAGATATTCCCATTACTTGATCTTCAGCTGTCTGTCCTTGAGTGTTAGTGAGGACTGGTGATAAGCAATTAGTACTGTCAGATACAAAACTTGGGTCAAATATTCTCAAATATTGACAGCCAACTTAAGCTTGTCTGCTGGGCAGATCTAGTTAACTTTAAAGACACTCAGAGACCTATACGTAGCCTTAGTATGGTTACGTTTACACTCTATTTCATTAAATAATTCACTCTGGTTTGCATACTGAAGGCCTGAATTGAGACAGGTCTTTGTCACAGTCACATGAATGACTAAAAACAATCAAGAACTTGAACTGTTAGTCTACCAAGGAGGATAAGAAAAGACTGTTCATGTGACAGACTTAAATAGATGTTGGAGTACCTGGCTAAATATGCATCCTAAATACCCACCTTTGCTTCCCAAGGACTTTTATCTCATATGCTTTTGACTGAGTCTTCGTTTCTTTTACTGTGGGAATATTTACTTGTCAAAATCTACCTTTGTCCAGAAATTATTAATAATATAACAGTATTTTTTCTTTTTATTAAACTTTCAAACCCTTATGCAGACAAGTTCAGCTGTGTATATGAATTCACCATTTTCATAGACAGGAAGCATTTCTGTTAAAATGTTAATCTGCAATAAAAAGGCTGGAGCTTATTCAGTGTTATAGAGTTCAACTGAAGGCCAATAATTCAATATATGTATTTTGGGGGAGGGAAAGGGGAGGATAAGGAGGAAGAAACCTATTTTTCCCTGGAAAGAGGAATAAAAATAACAGCAAATGTTATCATTTTCAGATTGTTACTAGCAACAGGGAGGCGTGATCAAAATAACAAGTGAGTGACTGCATAGACTGGTTCAAGATAAAGATCCCAGATAGGAATTTGATTAAGTATTATTATCAGTCACTGTACAGAGAATGGCAGCCATCCAGCAGAGCCTTCACTTTTCTGTCCATCTCTGCCTCTGCCTGACTGCTTATGCAGGTTGTCATAAAGGTAACATGGAGATAGAACTGCACATCAGATAGCAGCCATAATTTTCTCCATACAGGGTCTCTTTAAATATTACTTTCATTGTTGCAGAGACAAAATTAGGCTGGCAGATTAAACTGTTCTGTATTACTTTCATTGTTGCAGAGACAAAATTAGGCTGGCAGATTAAACTGTTCTGCTTTTCTGTTTCTTCATATTCTTAAGAGTTTTGATTATCAACATTCCTCTGTCTAAAAGTTGAGATTTACAGTCCATGTAAAGTTCTTCATATCTACCGTGTGACTTTTATGCCATATAAAAGGAAGAACCTTGATATTTGAGCGACAAAATAGAGGTACCTCTTCTCCAGTTTCTTTTGACTTCTTTTATGATTCGACTTCTTATCTAAATTTGGATTGTGTACAGCAATTTGAATTATAGATAGATTTTTGCATTATGATGCACTCTTTTTCTGATGCAGGTGAAATGGTAAGGGGTGAAAAGTGACTGTGAATATGTGGCTCTGTGTTTTCTCCACTTTCCAATGCATATATCTGTATATACTCTAAAGGGAAACAAAACAGATAAGAAGGACAGAAGCAAATTGCGTTTGTTCTAAGTAAAGTGGAAAAAGTAACCTAGACTTTGTTTTGGGGATAGCAATTCTACTAAGGTTTTTCAATTCATTTGGATTGATCCTTCCATCAGAATATTTAGAGGATATTTACAGCAATACCTGTTATCAAAGGTAGCATAAATTCCTATTAATTTGACATAAGAAAGTGGGAAACTGTAAGAATAAACATTGTGCCAACATTTGCTCGGAATATGACCAGCTGTGGGAATTTTTGTCCACTCTTCATCTTGTTACAAAGCATCCTATGGACAACTATTGGACAATGAATCAAATGAATGCTCTAAACTGAAGTAATCTCATCAGAAACCTAGCAATGATAATACACCTTTGACAGAGATGCTTCCACTTATCTGCTTAATAGGAATCAGTTGTGATGTGGACGGCTGTAAAAGGAATCTATTAAATTGCATAATCAAAATGTAATAAGAAAGCAATATGTCTGAGGTATATATTTCCCCAAACTTCTAGTTTTACAGCTAAATATGTATTGTGCTACCCATGGTTCTTGCTTAAGAAATTCAAATTAAAAGGGTTTTCTTAATTGAGCCATGTACAATTGAAAAAGAAAAATGGCAAATCCAATTTCAGTCATTTCTTATCACAGTCCCGGATCATTCAGTTACACTTTTGTTCATAATAGTTGGAAATGTGAAAAGCAAGAAGCCATAGATTAGTTGATTATTTTAATTGGATATGCATTCATGTGAGAGAGGTTAGTTTTGTCTGTTTGGTTACAGATTGTTCATTGTACCTCATGATGTTCCTTGCTCTGCTATGATCTTTCTTTCTGTCTTTCCTGCTCTGCATATCCCAACAGTTGATGACAAGAATCTTTCCAAATAAAATGAAATGCATTTATGTTAAGTCCATATATATATCTAGATTATGCCTACCAAGAATGCTTCAAAGCTTCTAACTCCAAAACTGAATTAAGTTTTCATAGTGCTTTGTAGACATGCTCTGAGGAGCGAATGCTTAACTTTATTATGCCTGAAAACTACAATCTTCTAACATATAAAGAGTGACAACATCTCCAGAAAGTGTCTTGGAAGGAGATGAGATTCTGTAAATACTCTCTCACCCAGACAAATGCTTCATGACTCTGCAAGAAGTTGGCATAAAGCTAATCACTAAAAATATAAGAAATTGATCTCAGATAAATCAAGCAAGGTTTAATGCTATCTTCTGTTACACACAACAGCAAAAAAACAATTTTAATTTGATTCAAAATATCTCACATTTAGGCTGTGATTGCCTACCTTACATTTGGAGACATTTCACAAAGCAGCCACTAAAATACAAGTTGCTACCTCCACAAGGAAAAAGCCAAGTACAGCAGTAAATTGCAAATTTACCCATTACATAATGGGTATTTATCCACTCTTTGGGACACAATTAATAAACTAATATTTTATTATTTTTCTGACTATACTTATATAAATATGACCAATAAAACAGATGAGAAATTGTAAAATAATATTTCCCCACAAAAGGTACCACATTGAACATGTGTATGGATTGAAAATATTTTTATAGCTTTCATAACACCTTGGGATTGACTTGGTTAAGCACTGAACATTTCAATCGTTCCATCAGTCTCTGGCAAACATCATATTCTCCAAGAATAAAAATGCCTTTATCATCATCCTAGCCCTAAAAAATGCACTTCCATGCTTAATTTCTGGGACTCAAAGTTGTACGATTTGTCCTGAATAGTACATCTGAGATAGACAGCCATAGGAAAATCTAGGCTGGAAGGGGATCTTCACGGGAAGACAAAGGAGTAACTAGGATGGCTTACAAGGCCAGCTAGTCAGCTCACAGAAAAAAAAAAAAAAAGGAACTATGATAACTATGATGGCTCTGTAGTGTCTTCTAGAATGCCAAAAAGAATCAGAACTACAACTACTGCTTTGAATTCATGCTATGTAGAAACTAGAATTTCATTTTGACGATGAACTACGGCCCACTTCCAGATGCCCCTGCTTATGCCAATTAACACCTTCTGTAGAAGTGCTCTGTTTCAGGCACTAGGGATCGTTTCTGAGTAAGATAGAATCAGAATAGTTAGGGTTGGAAAGGACCTTAAGATCATCTAGTTCCAAACCCCCTGCCCATTGGGCAGGGACACCTCCTACTAAACCATGCCATTCAAGGTTATGTCCAACCCGACCTTGAACACCGCCACCAATGGAGCATTCACAGCTTCCCTGGGCAACCCATTCCAGTGCCTCACCACCTCACAGTAAAGCACTTCTTCCTTATATCCAATCTAAACTTCCTCTATTTAAGTTTGAAGCCATTACCCCTTGTCCTATCACTACAGTCCCTCATGAAGAGTCCCTCCTCAGCATCCCTATAGCCCCCCTTCAGATATTGGAAGGCTGCTAGGGGGTCTCCATGCAGCCTTCTCTTCTCCAGGATCAACAGCCTCAACTTTCTCAGCCTATCTTCATATGGGAGGTGCTCCAGTCCCCTGATCAACCTCGTGGCCCTCCTCTGGACTGGTTCTAGCAGTTCCATGTCCTTTTGATGTTGAGGACACCAGAACTGTACACAATACTCTGAGTGAGGTCCCACGAGATGCTGCTTCTTTTCAGAAATAAAATCCCATGTTGTCTGTACAATATGTGTTATTGCATTTTCTGCAATTTTGATACTTAAACAGATATCAGCATGGATTTCATCTGAAAAAGCAGAGTGGAAGGCAATTCAGAAATCAGTGAGTCATAAAATGAATGCATCTCAATAGTTTTTGGTTTCCTTTTGTTTCAGCATAATGGACATAAGTTTTATTTAAGTGTCTTTATCACTTCTGTCACAACATTTGTAAAAGTTGTAGTATTCTTTGGAGAAATTGTTTTTGTGTAGTTGCTGAAAGCTGTTCTTTTCCCTCACATGAGACCATAAACACCAGCTTCAGGCACACATATTCTTCTGCTCTTTGTAATGTCTCGGAAGGTTGTCCAGTGCTTCTTAAGGAGTCCCCAGCAGTTGGGTTAATCAGTGTTGTTCACCAAGTCCAAAAGATGTCCAGACTGTGTACATTTAGCTGCTTTATCTTGCTATAGGTACATGCCATTCTGTACTGTGTAACTAATTAGATTCACAAGCTGGGTGGCAGGTATCAGGCCACTTGGGAGCTTGATGCACAATGGCCATACATTATTATGTTTTGGTTGTTGTTCTTTTTTTTTTTTTCTTACACTTTTACTATCTTGAGCCCATGTCAGGTTGATTCCTGTAGAAAATAAAAAAAATAATATTAGCTACAATGTTTTTACTAAATGTCAAGCTAACTAGATATATTGCACTTTTCTAGAATCCTGCTGTAGAAAGTGATTTGTCAGCATTTCCTGCATTGTTCCACAGATTCATATTGTACTGCTGTAACTTTATCATCCTTGTATTTCTCCTCCAGTGACTAAATGCCAGTATGGAAAGGAAAAATCTTCAAAACTGTCTCTCTATCTCCCTTGGTATGTGTGTTTCTGTGTGTAAATAGATCATAATTTTTAATAGGTATACAATCATTAAGTTCTCATTATTTTGATCAAGGAAAGAAATTGATAGAACCCTGAAGATCAACAGGAAGAAAAGGCAGAAGCTTACTGAAACAGCAAGATCATTTGTGGTGAGTTCTGATATAGCGAAGACCACAAAGGAGCTTCGTAACACTTACACTGCAAATTGACCTAATTCTCTGTCATAATCTACTTAGGCTGATGAGGTTTTCACCTATCTTCAGGTATAAAATGTAGTCATTCCTTTCTAGCTGATAAACAGCCTGTTTATTACTCATTCTAGTTGCTTAAAACAGCATTTTCAGAAATAGTCCTGCACTGCTAATGTTATCAGTGATACTGGAATAGCAAGGGAATAACCTCAGTCTTTGCTACGGGAGCTGTTTAACAAATCAAAAAATGTTAATCATTTTCAGGGCATTGTCACTTTCAGGGAACAGAGATTTCTTTCAGGAACGTGCCCAGAAGCAATCTATTTAGTTTTCTCTTCATATAAAGTTAGGAAATAATGAAGGTTTTATTAAATGAAACTTAACTCACTACAATAGGGACTTCAGATCTACCTGTTCCCACTACCAGGGGATGCAGTATAATTTAATAACAGTCTCTTTAGATTAGCTCTCTCTATTTGCATGTGACATTATTAACTGACTCCATCCTATAGTGTGTAAAAGATTTCAAAGACTGCGGTCTCAGCCTTTTTCACAAAAAAATAATAATCCTATATTGATGATTTGTAAACTACATTATTACAGTAAAAAAACTATAATAAAACCAACTGAAAGTAGTGACGTAAGCTTTTTGGCTGTGGTCCAAATCACTAAGTAGATTGCTAATGCTGTCTAGTGATGGTGTCGCAGTATGTCACAGCCACGGTGACAGCTGCTGAAAGATTTTCTATTATTATCTTACTATTTTTTTTTAACCATTAAAGTGTAATGATTTACTAGCCTATAATGTGGTAGCAATGTGTGAATTACTGTGGCTGCATTTATGTGCTCAGCAACATCTGGTTTACAGGTGTGAATATGTGTATTTTGCTAATTAATACTTAGTGGCACTGTTTCTGAGAGAAGGTATAGGGGTGGAAACAGAGAAATATTCTTATCTACACAGTATTATTTCAGCTCCCTGGAAAATGAAAACCAGATAATGCATACTTGGGTGATTTTTTATTGTTGTCTTTACTGGTTACTTTTTTGGTTTGTTTTATTTTACCATCTTCATAATCATAGAATCATAGAATAGTTAGGGTTGGAAAGGACCTTAAGATCATGTAGTTCCAACCCCCCTGCCATGGGCAGGGACACCTCCCACTAGGCCATGCCATCCAAGGTTATGTCCAACCCGGCCTCGAACACCGCCAGCAAGGGAGCATTCACAATTCCCCTGGGCAGCCCATTCCAGTGCCTCACTACCCTTACAGTAAAGCACTTCTTCCTCATATCCAATCTAAACTTCATATGACTATGGCATTTTTAATGGCTTGTTCATTAAGGACTTTTTCATTAGAAAACTCTTCAAGCTGAGTTTTTCAAAAACCTCTATCATTATGATATCAGTGCCCCATAATTTGTAATGTATTCTTTTTTTATGTCTTGTCTCAATAAAGGGAAATATTATATCTTTTCTGCCTGCATGGAAAAGGGAAGAGCAGAAAAGACAAAACTGATATATTCAGTTTTGCTGCCTAAAACTCATACAAGTTCTGGGTTCAATACGAATCTAAATATCTTTGAATAGCTGACCTGAAACTATTTGCCCAGTATCAAACAGGACATTTATAGTTAAATTGTAAAGACTATACAATCTTTAAAAAAGATCACTGTCCATAAGGATCTCTATAATCAAAAGTCTACCTAAAGCTGGTAATCCAGACACAGATGCTGTATAGCTGTGATTGTAAGAGAGTCAGATTCCACCACCACTGTTGAAGCAGGCCCAAGTATTTCAGAGAATGAGAAATTTATTGTTCCAGGAAGTCAGGGAGTGAACACGCAAGAAGAATCTTGATTTGCCAGCCACATCAAAGAAATTACTTGACTATGGCAGAAGAAGGGATCCGTGACAAATACATGCTCCAGAGTCTGTTTATACATTTTAAAGTAAAGAAAAATAACATCAGCTATGGTGCAAAACCATCAGGACCAGAGATAAGAATCCAGGGCTACCCTCCTGCAAGGAAAGAGTACCACTGCAAACTTAACAGTTTTTCCTGCTATTTCTGTCTTGCCTATGCAGTGGTTCAGGCTGCGAAGAACACTAATTCTAATTTAAATGTCTCAATGAGGATTAGAAATTCCACTTAAGCAGCTAAAAGCTGAGCTTTTGGCTCATGCTTCAATCAGCATTTGTCTACCTGTCTGTGAATTTGGTGCTTGCTGATTTTGGCTCATTCTAACAGTGTTAAGTTCAATTTTTATTTTTGTTTTATTATTTATTTTTTATTATTATTTTTCTTTGCTGAAGCAACAGCTGATAATAAACTTCCCATATACGCTATTGCAATTACTTCAGGCCAGATAGGGCCTGAAGCAAGGAACCCATAATTTATGTTCTATGATATATCAGAATGCATGTTTATTCTATGGACATATTCAATATATATTTCAGATGATTAGCACAGCTATTAACTGTTTTCCCTCTTCTGAACAAGCTAAATTTTACCCCAGATTAAGTTCTGCTTTACAGCAGATATGTTATGAAATGCTGCAGAATTGTACCCTCTCTAACTTTTCAGTGCTATTCTTGGCAGGATTCAATGCTCAGAAACACTGACTGAGGAAAGAGCTACATGACTGTGAGGCTACCTGGGAAGTAGTACAGGACAGTCAATAGAGTTGGCATAACATTTTAGGCCTGTAAGATGAGGGAAAAGCTCCAATGATGAAAAAACATAGGTATTACAACACTGAAAACTGCTCTGTGTTATCAATCTTCTCTTA
This sequence comes from Myiopsitta monachus, assembly GCA_017639245.1. NCBI lineage: Eukaryota > Metazoa > Chordata > Aves > Psittaciformes > Psittacidae > Myiopsitta > Myiopsitta monachus. The sequence continues at coordinate 73,226,660 of CM029922.1, forward strand.
AGGTTTTTATATCCTAGAAAGTCTTAAGGAAGGAATTTTAAAAGTTTTCTTCAATCTTGGATAGAGAGAAAGGAGTAAGGATAGAGAAACTTGTGATCTGGGAAGGGCAAATCATAACTAACTCAGTTTCAGGAGGAAGATGGTCCACTGAGTTATTCATTTGTGTCAGTCAATCACTTCATGATCATTACATTCAATATGAATTAATGGTTTAGGTTAATCTCCCCGAAAACTTTGTTAGCCCCAAATTACTTATATCTCATCTGCATTTATTTTGTATGGATCTTCTGCAGCCAGATATTAATCATATGGTTCTATGAAGAAGGTATAAAACTAACAATTACCTGCATTGTTGTAACCTTCTCAGTCTGGACAGATGTGAGTTGCTGTAGCGTGTAAGATCATGTTGAGAAAATGATACCTCATATAGTATCTGCTATAAAGGCTTACTTAAGGCCTTCTGTTACAGTAATATTTAAAGCACATATTCTTTTGCAATGTGAAAAGCAGTTTTCATTTTCTGGGTATGAAAATGATGCCGTGATTATCTAAACCTAATAATCTTTCTTTTTTTTTTTTAAAAAAACCAGAAAATGTGAGTGGAACTGAGGACGGGCAGCAGAGAATGAATACAAACATGCATGTCTGTGCAACGAACAATTCCACAAAGCAAACTCAATACAGAGCAGTAATAGATTGACCTGTTAGGTGACCTGGCTTCAGAAAAAAACAGACAGGCTGTCAGGTACATATAAAATAGACAGAAAAAAGTAGCTCATTCAAAATGAGAAAGGAAAGTGTTTCTATCTGCAGCTCCCAGACAGTTGTCATCACTAGTAACTTCCGTCCTTTAATTTTTATTATTAATTTTAAATTCAGTCTATTGGAAAGAACTGAAAAAACAGAGAGATACTGAATGTTAGAAGAGGTGGTAATAGCTTCAAGACTAGGTAAGGCAGAGAAATTTCCATAGGAAAAAAGATAGCAGAAGTCCACAGGACAATAAGCAAACTCAACAAGAGTTTTATAAATCTAAATTTGCATGATTCTAGTAATGAAATCATATGGCAGGCCTGAAGTCAAGGACAGCAGAGAAGTCTTTGCATGCATTGCAAAATTTTTGCAGGTATTTTCAGATTCAAGAAATCACAGCTGTTCTACAGGTTCCCCCTGATTAAAAGATGAGGAAGAGAATAGACCTCATTTCTCACACATTAAATCTCATGTGGAAGGGGAGAGATAATTTGTAAAGTATTTGTGGTACTAATAGCTGTAACCTCTGCCAAGATTAAGAGTGAAACTGAGAAGCTGGTAATGTTTTGTAGTTCTCAAAATATATGGATAGAAGCTCATTTACAAGCCTATTTAAAGTTAGGTGGAAGAAAGGAAGAAACAACTTGCTATACTAATGATCACATAAATCTTTTGCACTTTCAGTTGTGTGACTTGATGATTTATCATAATGAAGTAATGATAAATGAGAAGGAAAAGTAGGAAATATAGTAGATAAGTGTCAGCTGCATGGAGCGAGCCCAGTAGCTCAGTATGTTAATGATAAAGCTATTTTCATGAGAATTTTAGCTGCTGCCACCAGCATAGCATTGCTACTTAATAGGTGCTATAAGCAGTGAAAACTTTGTTGATGCTTGACATCATTGAAAAATTCTGTTCTAAGAATCTGACATGAAAAATATCACTTCTTTACCCTACGAGATAGGAGTGCATGTGGACACTGGATTGCACAGAGATGTTGTTACTGAGCCTCAGCACTGAAGGCTTTTTCAGCAGTCAGTATTGTTGCACACAAAGCCACACCAGGGTAGTTCAGTCCTGATTACCATGGGATATAGAAAAAGAAGAAAACAAGAATCATCTACAGAGAGACATTGACCTAAATCTGAACTAGCTTGTATTGTGGTTCCCTGGGTAAGCATGTTTGCATATAAATAACACACATGTTTACGGGTATGTCTATATAAACATACAGAATTACTTGGAGGTTTGGCAATATTTTTCAGGTTAATAAATGCTTCAGATTTTCTGCCTTAAGGAAACAGTGTACAAGTTGATATATAGCTAAATTATCCCAATATAATTAGGCTAATATGTAAATAGCCAAATGTCAACATAAGTAACTATTCTAATGTTAGTACTTTCACAGTACATATTGATCAAGCAGTTCTAAAAATAAGCAAGTCGCTAATTAAATTTTTTATTTTCTAACATCTTGCTTTTGACTAGAGAATTACAGCCCTGTTCTTGCATTTTACTGAAGGGGAAGATAATATTATGTCTTGTGGAACAGAGTGATGCTAATGTTGCCTTTAAAGGCTTCAAAGTTACACCTTTGTTCAGCATGTTTTCAACACATTTTAAAAGCTGACTTTATATGCTGTTCTAGCACATGTGTAAAATAAAGAAATTATAGGATTTATAGTTTAAATGTGATGGTGCTGCCAAATTTTCTATGACCATTTGGGGAAAAATCATGGTGAATTGCAGAAAACCACCACCTAAGAGTACACAGTGGACCTTACCCTTGTTACTTCCAATCTCAGTATGATGCTGATGGGCTATATATATCTATGGTGGACTACTATATATTTATAACCCAGACTACAGTAACATCTGTATTTCTTAGCCCAGCTCACTTATTTCTTCCCCAGAGTTGTAAAAAAGCAGGAAAAAATAGTTTTGGAAACCCCTTTCTTTTTCTTTACTCATTCCTTGAGCTCACTTATTATCAGAAGTTCAATGACTGCTGGTGTTTTAATAATCCCAGGATAGGATTTAAAAGCAGTAAGCTCTTACAGAAAACAAAGGAGAATCACTATCTTATGGCGTCTGAGCAGTGATGTCACTTAAGATTAACTTTTTGGAAAGTGGAAAGTCTGTTCAAGAATTCAGTTTATTTGTCACTTCCACATAAAATACAGTATTTTAGCTGCTGATAAAAGTTACATTTTGTGTGGGGACATAGATAACACAAAATATTGTAGCAGACACTAATTAAAATGAGCTCTAGGGGTAACTTTTCTCCCATGTCTTGTGCCATGATTTATTGAAAAATTACTGTATTTGGATTGATTGACAAAAGATCTGGCTCTCTGAGGTCAGCTGAAAGATTGAAATTAAATCAGTGTGTTAGCTAATTTTAAACATTTCCTAAAACCATTTTACTGTGTGATATATACAGAAACTGATAATACTGTATAAGATACTGAGCTTCTTTTCTTTTTTTTTTGTGTGCAAACTGAACAGAGATATTCAGATGAGTCCTGCCAATTGAGATAAGGACCAGCAGAAGGATGCACAAACATGATGTGCTTCTGAAGCGCTTTGAGTGCAGAATGCTATATCCCATGACAAAGCAGAAATGAAAGTCACAAGCACCCAATGCAAAAAAAACCCAAACAAAGCAGAAAAGCCAGCCTTTTGTCACTGAACCATTAATTAACTAATAATTTTTAAACCTTGAAAATTCAGCAAATTTATTGCAATGTTTTCTATCAAAAACATTTTTTGTCATATTTTTTACCTCTTATGTCACAACAATATGAATATAAGCCAGCACATTTAATTGCCCTTGAAGTGTTACCTCTAGCAATAGAAATTATTTCTACTCTAAGATACTTTTTCCTTGACTTCATTTGGGCTAATGCACATATGACAAAATCCCAGTGTGCCACTCCCTTGAATATCCTTAACATCTGACCTCACACGGCTGTATATTATTAAGAGACATTTGCCGCTGCTGTGCATGTGGCCATACACTGTCTCTATAGTCGGCATAATTTTATCCCAAATACTTGCATTTACAAATAAGCTAGAAATGTATGCCTTGCATCAGCTTTAATTTTATAACGCAGTGACCCATTCTACTGCTGTGTAATAACAGGTCCCACTGTGACAATTAAAACAAATCACCCTACAGAATATGCCATTAGATACATTCATGCCTCATCAGTAACTGAATTGTCTTTTATGATATATTTCAAAAAAAGGTATATAAATTTAGTATGATTTCCCCAAAGCACAAAATGATTTATAACAAGTCTCCCATTTTCTCTATTTACTATGAAAATGAAATACGGATGAAATGAAGTAAAAACTTTGATTAAGAATAAAATAGCTGTTGGCCACTAAATAAAACACAAGTGTGTAAATAATTTTGAACCAATAACAATTGAACTAAAATGAAACTAAGCTCCCAGAAATCACTGCAGCTATTATTTCTTGCCTCTTCTATTTTGAACAAACTAGAGATAACAAGGAGTAAGTGGAAAAATTAATTCTGCTAGCTCACATTATATGCTGATCATTTTACCTGATATAAGAACCTGTTTTACAATGGATTAGATTTCAGCCCATCAGGTGATGGTACCACTGTAGTCAGAATGGCGGACAGTTTCCCCCTGCCTAATCTCTAGGAATGGTGCTGTGCCTGTAGCAAAAGTGCTGCAAGAGTAGTAACTGTACTGTCAACTTGTCAATGCTTTTTAAGAGGGGTTAAACTATTTCTCTTCCCGATCTTTGCACTCTCACTGCTGGGAGCTCTTGGAATTAAGGCATTGTATATGAACAATGTTTTCATTTGTATATTTTAGTCAGTTGCTTCCAAACTCTTTTTCTGTTCCTAAGTAGGATGCTTATGGCTGGAATTCATCTCATTAACTTTAGACATCTGCAGTGCAGACATCTACATCTGAACTAATCACTTGAGACTAACTTTGTAGGCAACAGAGAGATATAAACTTTTTTAAAGGAATATTCAGATGACCTATTTGAATCACTTGGTAGCAGGGCATCCATTAAAATAACCAGTTCGCGATTAGATGAGTACATTTAGGTGTTTACGCTTGGTCAGATGAATTCCCCAGAGAGTTCAAGACCTATATATAGGTCCTTTTGCAAACAGTTCAGTGGAGAGATGTTTTGCTCCCCTGCATCCTGTAACTTGCAAACTCAAACTGTGCACTGTACATTCTGGCTTTTTCTGTTTGCCTGAAACCCATAGCATCCCAGTAAGTAATCATGTCCTTGCTCACTAGAATGGTTCCTGGACTGGGCCAAGTATAGGTTTGCCTGTTGTCTTCACAGGACAATATTGAAGCCTGGCAGCATTTTCCTGGTCTGACTCTACTGTTCCGTGAGATGGTTCCTAAGAACCATCCCATTTACGAGTGAGCAAGTACAGGCTGCAGTCACACCCATAGTTTCTATACTCTGGATGCTCTTGCCTTGAGCATGCAACGTGCAAGCCGTGAACTCCCAGGGCATATCCCTTCCAACTCTTGGCCCTGGCTCATTTGTCTCTTACACAGCTCCTCTGCCTACTGTCCTGCAAAAGCGACCTGTCTTACTCTCACCCCTGCTCTCCAATACAGGAGCATTTTCCTCCTAGGAAAAGGGAAACAGGAGGCCAGAACTAAGACAAATATATTAGCTGCTAATTGAAGTTAGCAAATCACATAACCCACAACCAATTTCAGTACTTGTTTCCCATGCAACAACTCTACAGTACATGACGGGTCACCTAAAAAAAAACCTTCCACTGAAGAAAAATGTCTACAGTCTTTGTCTGTAATTAGCTTTCTCCATTGGTTTGGATTTCCTTGTCTTTCTGCATACAAAGCACCACAGGCCAAGCTGCAAGGACTGAAAGTAAAGTAAGTCAGAACTGTGGCACTTCTCCCCTTTCACATCTGTGAACCTCTTGCTTTTCCTAAAAAAGCAAAGTAATGGGTAGTCTAATGCTGCCAATGACCTAACTAATAGCAGGATTTATATTTCTGTATCTTTGGATGAATTAATTTAATTCTTTTTAAAACACAGATTCTCACTGCAGATAAGCCATCAGAGTGCTTAACAGGATATTAAAAGTAGAAAGCAAATGTAGAATAGCAGGTTCATTAGACAACACTTTTTCCAAATGTGGAAGCTGAACACCAGATGCCGTTTTGCATAATAAAAGCAGTCAATGATTAGCCCTTAAAGGTCTCTGATCTCTGAATAATAACCCATTTTTCAACCTTGTCTGTTATTTTTCTCTCTTACCCTAAGCTTTCAGCTTTAGGACTAGTCCATTTAAATAATCACATAAACCAAATGTGACTTGTAATTCCTAATGCTGTTTTAAAATTAGCTGGTTTTTTTCCAGAATTTATTCAAAAGGAGAAAAATCCTACAGTGAACAACAATTTATAGGAATAATGAAAGCGTGGGACACACTAAAAAAATAAAAAATAGGAATAAAATCTTGAAGTGAAAGGAAAACACTTGGATATTGGGCCACCCCAGCTGGTATAAATCCAGAAGGAGTTAAAAATATACAATCCAGTGTCAGGCTCTCCTGACACTGAATTCTGCTTTTTGAGTCCTAGTGAAGAAAAATGGAAAATCCAGTTCTTTATCATGAGGGAAGATGCTATAATCATTATCCTCCCTGAGCTCAAAAAGAGGAGTTTAGGCATATGGGTTACTGATTTCTTTGAAGAATGGTGGCTTTCTAATCTGTTTCATCAGCTTTGAGTTTGGGAGTGGGAAATAGTAGACACGGCATGATCAAACGTGGGTGATTTGGCTTTTAGCCCTTCTATCAGCTTCTGAACCTACCCAGGTCCATCTGCTGTTCATGGATGATCCTTCCACAGCAGACCTCTATTTGACTCTTCTGTATAATGACAAAAATGATGCTCCCACCATAGGTGAGTAAATGGTGCCTGTCTTCAAAAAGAGCAAAGCGGTAGAGTGCAAGGGAAAATTGTCACAGAGGTAAAAAAAAAAAAGATAAAAAATAAACCAACCCGCAGGACTTGGAAGTTGCTGAGACACCTCTGGGCAGAACTTTAATTTTAAGGTCAATATGCTGTCTTGTTTGCAATTTCTAATGAGCACAGCTCATTTCAGGCTGATGTCATGCAAGATGGACATGGTACAAAGACAGCAGAATGCAAACTCATGGCCCAGGAAGACCCTATTACGTTATCCTTTCAGGCTTCTGCAATCACAAGAACTAAAGGTTCAGCGCAATTTTGGACAAATAGAAACATACTGACACAACAGATTTGGTACAATAATCTGAAAGCCAATGCATTTTTTTGGTTTAGTGACAGTTATCTGTAGTCTGTTGTGTCTGCAAGCTGGTGGCAAGACACTAGAACAAACTTAACAGCCCATCTTGCATCTGGAATAAAGTATTTCTGTGCTTCATATTATTACAGCCAAGGCTGAAAGCAGATAACCTCCTGTGGTTCAGATGATACTTCCATGTGAGGTTAATAGGTTTGTCAAGCTAATAGGGGTTGTAATAGCATTTTAATGGCTGATGGTCATTTCTTGCAAATATTTTGTGTGTATGTTTGTATAAATGTATGTATAGTAAATATATAAATGAAATGTAAATCCAGGGTGGGTGACCTGTGAATCAAGTCACCTTTGCTAGAGAATTTTAGCAAAAATATGCTTTATAAAGAAATCTCTTTATTATGCCACATAGTTTTGCTATTCACTTGCTTGGGGTGACTTATTCTGAAGGTACTGTAGTAGAATAATTAACTGAAGTCCCAGTTTTTAGCTGACATTGCTGAATATCTTCATACAGTGTTTTCCCGCTAAAACACATTTCTGGTACCTTTGTTTCTGCAGCACACAAAGTTTTATATTCTTTTGAACTTATGACTAGATACTATAGCCTGTGATGAAAATATTCTGGATATTAGTAAAAGTCATGGTTTAAACAAGTAAATCAGGACAGCAAAACATAATTATTAGTTTATTAGCACTGTCTATAAATTACATAGTTTCAGAGATATTCTTGTAACTATCTGATAGCAATTCTCTACCAGAATAAATTACAATTAAAGCTGTTCTTGGTGTAAATCACAGTAAAAAATATGGAAAAGAAGACAGTAGCAGGGCACAAGGCCTGAAACAATTTATTATTGTGTGCTTAATGTCACAGAATAGGTTGTTTTCTTTTGTTTGTTGGGGTTCTTTCATTCCATGTAAAAGCTTTTGTTTTGGCAGGTAGCACCAGGTGGCACTGTTACATAATCATCTACATTCCAGGTTTGTTTTGGTTTTTTTTTCAGCAGGAGAACAAGGTTCCAGTGTTGGGAAAACATGCTTCAATAGGCAGGGTGGATGCTAGGCTTCATGGGAGGAGAAGTTGAGGTAGGAGAAAGAGAATCCTACTTTGCGCCCATTCAGTACAATTTTTATACTCGGTATATTGTGCAGATTTACCCCAGGCAATAATTTTCCACGAAGTAGCATTTCCAATATGCTTTTTGTAAATTGCCCTGTTCAAGGACTTGTGCATGGCTAAATAAAATGGGATTTACTTAGCGTTTACTTAGTTACCTCGTCACAGTATTCTACATTAACAGTCAATTTTTCCAAAGCACTGTGAATTTGATAGTACTTGACAGAATGATGAAAAATGGAATACAGGTATAGAAAGAACCAGCCACAATGGGATTATGAGATTAATCCTATCAGTTGGAGTCAAGTGAGTACCACACTGATTTGTGGTACTGGGTACTGTGACACTGTGTGCTTTCAGTTTCCCATTTCTGAGGATTGCCACAGTTTTGGTTTTGCCACTTGCTCTTACATCACGTTTAATACAGGATCCAGTCAGTAAAACTAAGTAAATTATATTTTTAAAAAGTTCAATGCAAATAACAATTTTCCTAATGTTAGAAAAAAAAAAAAAAACAACAGGACACAAAGTAAAAGATATCGACTCATATGTACCTCTCTCACAAATATAGCAATAAAAGCTGCTCTGCCTTTCCATTATGTTTCCATCTTAGAGAGGACCCCAGTCTGGAAAAGCAGATCTATCTTTATATTCTGGGGTTTGAGTTTGTTGGGGTTTTTTTCCCCTTCTCTCTTTTCTTTTTCTTTTTTCTTTTTTCTCCTTTTTAATGTTCACTGCAGGCAGTCATATTTTTATGTTGTCTTAAGAGATGTTAGTTCCGTCACTACTGTCTACATCCAATCTTTGACTCCTAACTGCCCAGCTATATCAGCAGATCATCAAGGTCGAATAATCTTTTAACCTCATATAGAGTATTTCAAAACCTGTGTTGAATCTTTGGGTCTTCTCACATGCAGAACTTTGCTTTTCATTTAATACCTACAACTTGGCATTATAAGTTATGCAGCTGTGGATTTTATCTACGCACTGCTGGCTCTTGAGATCCTACATTGTAATATTTATTGTTTTGACTTGGTAATGGCTTTGGGGTGCCAAGATTAACTGTAGTGTTGGTTAGACTATGACAAGAACTCTATACCTCAAATGTAGAAAAAGGTATGTTGTCTGCCATGTACCCATATACTCTGTACATGCTTTAATAAAGCCTTGTAAAATTTTGGAACATTTGCCTTGTAATTCCAATTTTTTCATGAAATATTAGAATAATGAATAGTGAATATAGGAAGTCAAGTAATACAAGACAAGTAAGCAAATGGCGGGACATGTTGCTTGGGTCAATTGCTTAACCAAAATGACATCTCAGGAAAGGGGAGGATGGAGGTAGTTTATCTAATTGCCAAGGTGGATACAGGGTAATGATGATTAAATTAATAAAATGTAGGAAAATTAGGTTTGGTATACTTTGTCCCCCTTCCTGTATTACATGAAATTTATCAGTTTTATTGGAAATGATCTAAGAATGAAAAGGCTACTCAAGCCAGAGAAAATACAGTCAGCCAGTGGGTCAGGATCGCTTTTCATTTCCATCAATAGAACTGAAGTTTGGCTCTACTGAACCCCAGATTTACAACCACCCTATCAAAGCCTAGAATATGAGGTAGTGGGGCATGTCTGAGTATAGATAATCATTGCAAGAAAAAGTGTCGCATTTAAAATACCTTCTAGTTGTTTATAACAGACTCTCTGACTGAGTTTATTGATCTGAAGGCAAAGCCAGGGGAAAAAAACCATGCGAGCGTTTCTCAGATGCCTTATAATCCACTGGTAAAAACTAGAACTAGTGTTAAGGTTAAATGGAAATCCAAAGTGGGATTCATGACATTCTTGCAGTTGATTTCTTATGGTGTTCAGGAAATGCTGTTTTTCTTGAAAGAATCTAGGACCTGATAAAATGTATGTCAGCCAAAAACAATTATGGAGGTAAATTGGGGAATACACAAACAAACAAACAGAAAAAATGGGGTGGGGAGAGTTAAATCACAGTTAATCATTCTAAGAAGAATCCCAGTCCAAGAAACTGAATACCTCATATTCCTTCCTCTGGCTTCTGACTAAGGTTTCTGAGAACTTGTCTACTTGTCAAATGTAATCACCTCATTCAAATGTAAACAGACATCATCACTGTTTGCCACGATAGAAAAATATTGATATCATTAAAAGTATCTTTTCTAATTTCCATCATAGAAATGCAACAAAAAAAAAAAAGTGAAATAATATTACAGCTATTCAATCTTCTACGCTTTTGCCCAAAGCTAAAGTTCACTTTATGAACTTTCATTTGTCAATACTTGGATTAATTTGATGAGAGTGCAGGAAGTTTAGATTTGCATGTAAATTCATTAAAAGTTGTAACAAATAAAAGAACGGACTAATATCAGAATTTTCACTTTTTAGAGTGAGTGTATGACGCAGGGTTACTCAGTCTGCTTCTGCAAAGTTGAGCAAGTGAATGATGGGACACATGGGCAGCTGTCCTTGATCACCCTGCTGATTTGCCCTTTCCTGGTATATCTCCGGTCAGGCATAATGGCCAGAAATGTGGGATAACATGATATTTTTTTTGATCTTGAGTCTGCTGGCCTATATCCTGGATCATATCATGGAAGCTATTATATACTATTACTATAATATTCTTGAAAGTATCAAGTCACTGAAAGAGAAAGATGCACTGGAAGTGGTTGCCCTGGCAAGTGTCAGTAGTCAGGAGAAAGAATAACCATTTCCTGCAGTACCTGTTATTCCTTAGAGGTCTCTCAACCACGCTTAGCACATAATATCTGACAAGATTAGAACCTCAGGTGGTATGGCTTCAGGCAAAGGAGAAATTCAGTTACCTGTCAGTAGTAATAACAAAGAGATGAGTGAAACTACTACAACGCTGTCTCTGTCTTTCCCCTGGATTACTGCTCTTTAAAGATGCCCTTATTGAGCAGTTATTCCCTCTATCTACTGATGAAATAAGAAGTTAATGTTGTGCAAAGAAAAAGTAAACGTTAAATCTGTTTTATGGGTTGGCTAAGTTTCTTCGAATATTCTTATGACATTTTTACTTTTTTGTTTGCTGTCCTTTAAATGGACCTATAAAAAAGAAACAACTTCCAATGTCATTAAAAGGTATGCAATACTCAAATGCACTCCTTACTTTTCTTTTGAGTAGCTTTCATCTTGTGAAGTAAATTAAAGATTTCACCTGAACCATAGAAATGGTTTACTCCAGCTCCCACTGAAATCAGTCTCATTATCTTCAAGTATTCTTACATCAATATCTATTTCCTTTTAATGGAGACTGTAGACTACATAATTTGTTGCAGTTGTGCTGAAAGGCTACATCTGAACCCTGTTGCTTAACCTCCTACACCACAGTTTTCCAAGAAAACACATATAATGAAAGGAACCTAGATACCTATATTAATGCTATACATTTCCACTGTGCATATCCATTTGCACTGTGTTTTTAGATTAGATTGCTTTTGGTTTTCCTGGGTAAATCCTCTCAGGATGTTCTGATTTTTACCCAATTGGCTGTAAAATATATTCTTTTCCATCAAATGGATTGGGGTTTTTATCTGAAATAAGAATAATATAAAACAGATTTTCTCCTGTAGATGGCTCAATTACCTTAAAAAGAAAAATCAGACTCTCCAATACTTTAGAATGATAGTTTTTTCATGTTAGAGAATTTGTTGTAAATTTTTGGTTTTGTTATATGCCTTTGTTGTTATGGCCATATGATTGTTACAGTACATTTAAAAACCTTTGAAATGAAAGTTGTTTTGCAAAAACAAGGGAGAAATATTTCAAGTCAGAGAACCATTTAACATGTCCCTACAGGAGGTGAAATGATTCCTCCAGGTGGAATTTGACACATATCCAGTCAAGTTTTCAGATGGTAAATCTGGTGACTTGCATAGTAAATACACAAAGATAAATAGAACACATCTTTGATGTAAGCCTTAAAAAAAAGAGACAGATTGTGGACCACTTAACCAGATGCCACAGGGTCTACGCAGTGCCTCTGTAATCTTGTTTTTGTAACTACTGCATCTATTAAAATGGAACAGAGTCCTGAATGCTTGTAAATGAGAACATCATCTACTCAACACAGCCTTGCTTTTGGAAGCTTTCCACTTGCTTGTTAGTGAGTGATATCCCTCAGTCATCAGTACATTAACATTTTATCAAGTTGCTGGTTTTTTTGAATTTCAGTTTAAAAGCTGCTTTTTTTGCTTTCTGGTTGGATCCTAGCTAGATGTTTATGTTATTACTTCTCTCTGCACTATACAATAAACTGTGATTCTGTGACCTTAAGTCAGGTGTAAAAATGTGAGTCCTTTGTACAGCATTTTGATGGTAGAACTTCAGATAGTATTAGATAAATATATATAAGCAATCCTGTCGAGATTCAGACTAACATTGCAGTAAGTAGGTGTGCTGTGCAAAGCCTTGGCTAGAGCACAGCTTCAAATGTGCTGGATTGTGTCAAAACGGTTTTTGAACTGTGTTAAACTGATTTATACAAGCTAGCAGGGTTTTAAAATACACCTGGTTTTGTTTGTTGGGCATATGCGTTAATTCTCCCATTTCTGCTTGGGATGAGCTATAGCTTTGCTCACAGTCAATATTCATGAACTATAGAGTGATTCAATGTCAATTCGAGTACTGAATGCATAGACACTTTCAAATACTAGCAATAAAAATTCCAATTTTAATTATATCTCTGAAAGAAAAGTACAGAATAAGTTATTTTGAATGCACATGAGAATATATCTTTTCATGTATTTTGGTTCTGGCCTGCCCTAACCTTCAGATTGTTTCAAGCCCTGCCTTGTGGCTGAGCTCAGCACTATGATACGGTATTAATTCATCAGTTTTCAGGTTTTACCTACTATCAATGTAAAATATACAGGACAAGAGGTGCTTTATATACATTTCTGCACATACCTGTTTACTTATGTACCCTGGCATATAATCTAAGGCATAACGTCTCTCCAGAGATTCTTCCACGCAAGGTGGTATTTTTAAAAATATACAGAAGATTTGCATTATTCATTCATAGAAATAGCTTCTGTGGTGGGTTGACCTCGGTTGGCTGATACATGCCCACCCAGCCACTCTCTCACTGTGATCCCTCAACAGGACAGGGGGAGAAAATAAGGTAGAAAATCTCATGGATCAAGATGAAGACAGGGGGATCACTGACCAATTGCCATCATGGTCAAACAAGACTAAACCTGAGGAAAATTAATTTAATTTATTGTCAATTAAAATAGATATAGTGAGAGACAAAGGCAAATTAAACCACCACCTTCCTCCCTTTTTCCCCTCAAGGCGCAACTTTTTTCCTTCATTCCTGACTCCTTTACTCCTGCCCAGAGCACTGCAGGCAGATGGGGAATGGGAGACTGGATCAGTCCACAACAGCTCCTCTCTGCAGCTCCTTCCCTCTCACACCTTTCCCCTGCTCTAGTGTAGGCTCTCTATGGGCCACAGCTGCTTCAGAGCATACCCACCTGACCTGGTTCTCTCCATAGGCTGCAGTGTGGATATCTGCTCTACTATGGTGTCTTCACAGGTTGCAGGGGAATCTCTGTTCTGCACCTAAAGCACCTCCTTCCCTTCCTTCTTATTTCACCTTGGGTTTCTCAGGGGTTTTTTTCTCACTTTTTTTCCCCTGCTCCTCTCTGCCAAGCAGCATTCTGCCCTGTCTTAAATACGTATTCATAGAGATGCCACTGTCTTGTGCGAGAGGCTCTGCCGTGCCCAGAGTTGGGTCAGCTGAAAGCAGCTGGTAATGGCTATTTGTGACATGGGTGCATCTGCACCCAGTCACCTGCAAATATAAAATAGTGTTGTCATTTTTGCTTCTGACATTAAGTCCAGCCCCTCCCAAAAACTTTCTGTGAAATGAGGTTGTTTAAATACATCTATATATCTCCTAAAATATAGTCCATTTAGGTTTGGAAAACCCAACATACACAAAACCTGTGAAAAGGTTGTTAGTTTTGTATGCAGCTTATAGACCTGTGTAAAAGTTCATCAGATCAGAGTGGAGAATTTCCAGCAATTATTTGCAACTTGTAAAATGTTTGTCAGTCTTTACGGCTAAGCAAGGTCTATCTTTGCCTGTATTCCTTTCATAGGCAAGTTTATCAGCAATTCTAATTTTTACTAATTCCAATTATTTTCATAAGTTCTGATGGCATAAATGCCTCTTTTCAGAAGCCTGATGTAGTGTCTGGGTGCATATGATCCGTAAAATGTTTTTCTCTGAATACTGTAATTGTTTTTTAATTCATAATCACAAAATGTGATTAAATAGTAGACACTGGATGTTTCTTCCTCTGCCAATAAAATCAGTTTAACTTTACTAATATTTAGCCATTTCAAGTTGCAATAAATAAATAAATAAACACATTCATATATTTATATTTACTACAGAAAAAAAATCTTTTCAATAGGATGCATGCTAATAAAGATTGACTGTTGAAACACTGACTGCCTTGCTCAGCTGCTGTAGTATGGTCTTGGCGTAGCTTCCCCTGTCATTATTCATTAGAAATAACACTACATTACATCATCCAGAGTGGTTTTTTGTTCCCTAAGCATAACTTAAACTGTAACACCTATCAGTTTTGCCATTTATTTTTCACCATGGGGATGGAAGGGACTTTACTGTTTCCAAAGTTGTACAAAAGATTGACTCACTTCACCATTTATGCGTGACAGCTGCTTCTCAAAAGAGTTTTCCATCACATGTTGTGGAAGCTCAGTCATCAACTAAGAACCACAAATGGTGCTTCAGCTTCACTTCGATAAAACTTTCCGGAATATGGGGTAAGTTCAATTGCTCACTTGATGGCATCTTGGGTTATGAAGTACAGCTAAAGTTACTGCACTTTTAGCTAATGGATAAAAATATGGATAAAAATATGGTTTTATTTTTTAACATCTGAAGTTTGTCTGATAATATCTTTAAGAATAAAATAAAAATTTAAAAAAGCTAATGGCAGAAGCAGTGACTACTGACAGTTTGACTTAATTCACAGCTACACAGCTACTTGGACAATTAAAGAAGGCATATGGTCCAAAGAGGAGGAGAAAAATTTGTTGCATTTAAATGACATCCAGGGCTCTAGGAGACACCAAGATCAGGATTCAGTGAATGACATAAGTGCATAACCACTATGGAAAAATCCATAGATATTAGATAATCACATTTAAAAAATCTCTAGATAAGTGAAGGTGTGCAATTTACAATGCAATTTACAGAAGCCAGTATGCACAGCCAGGGATCACCTGAGCTAGCCAGTAAGAAATACTGAAAATGTATGTCTACATTAATGCCACCTAGAATCTTAATAAGCATAAGTTTTGAATAATAGTATAATTTTGAAGCAATTTCCCCCATAGCGTCTACCTCTGCACATGTATTTGGTATGCAGTAACTCAATTCTTTTCAGGAGAAACTAAACCGGAAGCTGCTTGAAATGCACACAAAACATGTTGTGATCCCCTGTTTGGTTCTCTAAATAGTTTCAAATCACTTGTGTGATGGAGATGTTAGATTCAGGTCACTAAATTAAACCTTGTGTAGGAAAAACTTTCAAGACACATTCAGTGTCTTGGACTCAGCACTGACTGGCTTGGTCTACTGGTGTAATCCTGATGCTCAAAAGAACTTCTTATTGCAAACCTAGTTCAAGTCCCCTTGACTCTTCTGAATTGTGTTGCCGTACTAGGATAAAAATTACATTTGTCAGACTTCATAGGTGGTCTAACTACGTTCTCTAAATCCTTTTTTTTTGAATCTAATCCGTAACGACATTCAGGAGGATGTTCCTTACAGGCACTGTAAACTGCAGTGATGTTCAGGGCATTAGCTAATAAGGTGAGTGGGGAAAAGAGGACAGATCCTTTTGTTTGTTTGTTTTGTGTTTTTGTTTGTTTGTTTTGTTTTTGTTTTTGTTTCATTTTTTCTTTCATACTGGAAAATGAGAAGAAAATACCAGAAAAAAACAACCACAGCGCACCTCTTTTTTTTTCTTCCTAAATATGGGGTTTCATTTCTTTGCTGCAAACATTTCACCCATGACTTGAGAAGTAGTAAAGAAGAAAAAAAATAATATGTCTTTTTATGGATTATTTGGTGAATAAAGTGTTTTCCTAAGAAAAGGCAAAAATAGCAAGAAATGTCTCATTTTCGGGTATCTTCTAACAAAATCTAAAGAAGAAAAGAAAGAAATCCAGAGGAAAGCTCCTACCTAGCATATCCATCTTTCAGCTTACCCTGTGTCAAAGAATGAACCATCAAAATCTTAGCTGAAAGATTTCCGAATGCTATCTAAGTAGACAGAGGTCATTCAAACATTACCCATATACAGTGTCCTATGTGACATAACAACTAGAGCAGGAGGACAGCCTGTATCTGTTTCTGACCATTCTTTTGGTTGACAATTGGGAATGCAAGTTCGTGCTAATTTTTAACACTAGCTCTTGCAATGTACATATCTGTTTAATTGGTCTGAACTAAGACTATTATGAATTTGTGGAGACTCTTGAAATATACTTTATACTGCAGTAATTTTCAGACACTTCACATCTGAGCTTTATTTAGGCCTACACCTCTGGTGTATTACCAACCACTTCAATTCCTCATTTTTAATTTCCATTAGAAAGATAAGAAGACTTTTTACACTTTTAAAGCCTCTAAAAATATTTTGAAGTGTTCATATTTTCCTTTTATATATTATTTTTTCCGTTTGGTGCGTTCAGGCTTTCCTCTCTACACTGTACTATACAGCAAAAAGACCCTGAAGTGATATGCTTTGAACAGTTTGTACAGTAAATGGGGTAGAGAAGCAGCAGAGACGGTACCACAGGAGAACGAATAGCTACAACTTATTTGAATTATTGTGTTAATGCAGAATTTCTCCCCAGGATTGGACTTGACTCTTCTCATGGACAGCTTGCCTACGTTTTCATAGAATCATAGAATTACTTAAGTTGGAAAAGACATTTAAGATCGAGTAAGACCACAAACCTAGCACTACCAAGCTCACCATTAAACCATGACCCTAAGTGTCACATCTATAGGTCTTTCACATCCTTCCAGAGATGGTGACTCAACCACTCCCCTGGGCAGTCTGTTACAATGCCAGACAACTCTTTCTGTGAAGAAGTTTTTCCTAATATCCAGTCTAACCCAATCCTGGCACAATTTGTGGCAGTTTCCTTTTGTCTCATCACCTGTAACTTGGGAGAAAAGACAGAAACCCACCTCGCTGCAACCTCCTTTCAGGTAGTTGTAGCGAGCAATAAGGTCTCCCCTAGGCCTACTTTTCTCCAGACTAAACAGCCCCAGTTCCCTCAGAAAATTCTCATAGAACTTGTGCTCCAAACCCTTCACCAGCTTTGTTGTCTTTCTCTGGACCCACTCCAGCACCTCAATGTCTCTTGTAGTGAGGGGTCCAGAACTGAACACAGGATTCGAGATGTAACCTCACCTGTGCTGAGTACAGGGGCATGATCACTGCCTGGGCCCTGCTGTCCACACTATTGCTGATACAGGCCAGGATGCTGTTGGCCTTGGCTGCCTGGGCACAAGCTGGCTCATGTTCAGCGCTGTCAATCAGCAACCCCAGGTCCCTTTCAGCTGAGCAGCTTTCCAGCCACTCTTCCCCAAGCCTGTAGTGCTCCCTGGGGTTGTTGTGACGCAAGCGCAGGACCCAGCACTGAGCCTTGTTGAACCTCATAGTGAGTCTCCCATTGTGGTTGTAGTCTAAACTGTAGATCTCTATACCACTTCATCTAACAAAGCTTGGCTAGTCCAAATACTTTTGTCATCTGAGTCACAGGGAAGGTCTTTCTGCTTGTGTCCATTAAGGTGTTCTGCATTTGTCCTTTTTTCTTTGTTACAGGTATAAGAAGGAACATTGGTACAAATCATATGGAAAAGACAAGCTGGCAGGATTGCTTTCAGATTACGACTGGATTTTGGTTGATCTCATGATTTGATGATATTGAGAGAGATACTGTTTCATTTTAACACATTGTACTGGTGCCTCTTGATATGCTTCCTCCCAGGTGTGTATTTGGTCTCCCTATTCAGTCTCCTTTATAAAAATCTCCTTTGGGAATATGCTTCTCAAACAAATAAAAATTGAATAATAAACAAACAAACAGGTTTAGTTTGCTTTCTTTCACATTATCCTATAGCATTTGTATACCATTCATGCCAGTTGCACAAATAGCTTGCTAACCTTTACTTATCCTAAGTTTGAACATAGCCCTGGCCTTGCTTCTTTGCTGTTTGGGTCAGCAGGCAGTTAGTGATTTCTCTCAATGCCATTGTAACCCAGCTGTCTCTTGCCCTTTGGCACACACACGCTTTGCCTCTCCTCCCCAGAGCTTCCACAGGCCACCATGCTTCTTTTTCAATTGACCACGCTGCTTGGGGAGTCATGTCAGAGATTCAAAAGCTTCCCACAGCTTTATCATAGCGACGCTACTGCTTGGCTTGGCTTTCCCCAACAGGCTGCTTCACAGCTCCATTTCTGCAGCTGTCCATGCCCTACTGAGGCACAGCTTGCAGCCTTCTCTTCCTCTAGGTCGTCTGCTTTGTGATACTGCTCCCAGCTGTGTTTTTCTTCTTCTGATGACTGAGGTCACAGGAAAAAGCATTCTTTTTAGATGTGGTTGTATCTATTTAATGCCTCAAACTGAATACACAGCCACTCTGAAAATACAGTGTGCAAGTAATTGAAATTGAATTCAGATCTCTTTGAAATAATTGTGCAAAGGCTTAGTTACAGTGCAGCTCTTCTACTGTTGCAGGGAGGAACACACTCTGAACAAAACTCTGGCATAAGGCATGAAGTCTGACAGTCGGCAATGATCCCAGTATGGAATCTAAAAAAGAGGCTTTCTTCTGCTTTTGTATTAAAGATCTAGGCACTATTTAAGATGGCAGGATTTATGCTGAGATAAGATTTTTAATTTTCCATGGTTTCTGCTTAAAATCAGTTCTGTATTCAGATCCACTTCTGACCAAGTTCAATTTAATAATTTGAACACTGACCAGTAACAAAATCTGTGCATAAAATCAGCATATTTGTTCTCAAACATTTGTCATAGGTAGATGAATGTTGCTTTGCTAGCATGGAATTTTAAGTTGGTTTTGACCCAATTGGACTATGGCCCAGTTCGAGTATAGCTAGACAAAATTTTTTGGTTTATTAAAACAAACAAACACAAGCAGAATAAAATTTGTTATTTATTTCTCATTGAGATTTCCTCTTTTATAATGTGTCACATAGCGTATGTGCAGCAATATAAATTCATGTACTATGATATGCATTGTGGTATGTTCACATGGTGGGCATGGAGTATTACCTTCAATTTATATAATTTATATAATTTCCTGTGTTACTGCTAAATAAAACCATAGCTAAGATGTGCTTTTTTGAATGACATGTGGTAGCCTGTACTGTTGAATTTTTAACATCTACCCTGGCATGGCTTTCTCTTCTGCCAACTAGCAAGCACTCTTGCTGGAGATGCAAGGCATGATTAAGAGTAAGGAATCTGGACAAAGACAATCTGTCTCCTTTTATCTGACACAGATCTCCAGCACCAGAATACTTTGTACTTTTAAACACTCATGACCGTCTACGTGAAATAGTTGTAAAAACACATTTGGATGGGCTTTCCACAGCCTTCAAAGCATTTTGGATCCTTTAAAATTAAGAGAAAAAAATCCCAGACCCAATCAAACAAAACCAAACCCACAAAGAATGCTCTCCTCCCATACTAGTAGAAGTTTATCCTCTTTGCTGTGGATAAAAGTAATGTGACACAAAGGTATGAATGGTACGATCATGAATAAGTTGTTATAGAGGCAGAATATTATCAAGGAATAAATTAAGAAGTAAACAATTTTACCTGTATTTTTCGTTTTAGAGGATATTTAAGCAAAGATGTTAAAAATGGAAGTAATTGACATATAAGGGAGTTTATGCACAAGTAAAGTGAAGACTGAAGGATAAAGAACTATTGTGCGAGTCACAGTAATCCCTCTTGCCATGCAACTTGAAACCTGGCCAAAGAAGTTGTGAGCAAGAAGCTACTTGTCCTATATGCAACGTATATGTTTTGCTACTTGATTTAATTTAATCTGGCAACAAATCACTTCTCTTGTGAAAGGAAATGTTTGGGATTTATTTATTATTACTCCCTTCTATCTACAATTATTACTATAACAGTCTGAGGACAGCACTTGCCTTACGTCTCTTTGGCAAGACCATCAATTACAGAAGCTACACTGGGCATCCTACCTAGCTGTGTAAACAAAGCTCATGGTCTTCATATCTTCATAATCTATCACCTTGCACAATCATTTACATCAGTATAAAGTAGAAAAGTGTCAGAGGTCCTTCTATACATTTTGTTGTGGCTGAGTTAATGATCTGAGGTGGAAGAAAGCTGTGTTTGCTCTATAATAAGAAAGCTTATAGTAGATTATAATTAGTGTGTTTTATTTTAAGACTCTAAACCAAACAACACTCCAAAGCAAAGGAAGCAAAGGTAAATAAAATACCTAGCAAAAACACTGCTATGTTGATTTCAAAGATGGATAATTATAGCAGTAATATATTTAGACGTGTCTTGTTCATATTTTTTTTTTCTTTTATGAAAGCACTGCACAATACACGATTCTATATAGTATTTTTTTATTATCATTTTGCCAACCAGGAAATATCACAGAGCGGCAAAAAGGACTTGCTCTTGTTACAATCTGAGTAACAGCCTCTGAATTATAGTTGTCAGCTGCCTCTCCCAGATCTACTTCTACAGAAATGACAATTGCTCTACTGTTCCATGTCTTGCTTGTGCAGCTATTCTTGCAGAAGTGCAGTTTTCATTTGTACATGTAAAACTTCATCTTGGTTTTTGTACAGTATTTTAGGGTAGATGAAATTCTAACATGGAAGCCCTGCCTTATTTGACTTACCATGTTTCTCATAATGTAATATTTGTATTCTCTATTCAATCATCTAATGAAAATAATGAATATTATCAGACCTACCTTTGACCCCGTTTGCCACATCTGTCTAGTTGGAAAGGTGAACCACTGGTAACTACTCTTTAAGGATTATTTTTCCAACAACTATGCATTCACTTTGCAGTAGATTATTTTCTAAACTATGTTTTGTCTGTTCTGATGAGTATCATCTGAACAGAGCAAAATCTGAGACATTAATGTATGACATCTGTTGTTTCCCTCTGCAAGACTTGCTACCCTGTCATAAAAGTAAATCAGTTTGTTGTGACATGATATGCTTTTGACAAGACCACCGTGGATGCTACTCACCTCCTTGTGGACTTCTAGTAACATTTTTTTTCTGCTGATGAAATCATTCCTGACTTTTTCCAGGAACTGAAGTTAGGATAACTGGTCTACAATTTCCTGGCCTACCTTCTTCTGTCTTCTACAGTTTCTCAGAAAAGAATATTACTAATGGCTCTGAAATTACTTCAGCCAGCCCTCTGAGTATACTAGATCATAATCATAATATTCTCAGGTCATCACATTATTAAATGATTCAGTTTATCTAAGATTTGAATTTCTTCTTTTCTTATTTTACCCTGAATTGTCACCTTACTTTAGCTTAATATAGTGCATTAGAGGTACAGCGTACATGAAAGAATGGATTTCTGAAGGCTAGATTCTGCCAGTTTTAAATAGAATTAGTTTTTCACCCATAGAACTTGGCTCCTTAATTCAGTACGGCTTCTTGCAGAGTAAGAGAAACACCTCAAGCCACACATTCCTCTTGCATATGGTGAGTATCCACTTTTACTGTTAGCTTCAGGGAAGAGAAGGCTAAGGCTTCCTGTTGTGAGCAACTGGCTGATCAGATAGAGATCAAATCTGTTCCTCCTTCTATAGGAGATGATTAAAGGTGGTTTTTTCTTATTCACTCCAAACATACACAAATATGCCTGCACACACAAATACATGTCCATGTATGCATTTGTGCATCCCTCTATAGATTGTTTATGTATATACATATTAATTATATTTGAAAAATTACTTTTGCAATGCATGCATGCATATACAAGTCTCTTAGCAATGGAGATGAATTCCTCACTTTCCCTTTTTATGTATAAGAGCTTCTGCTTCCATCAAGTGTCCTGTCAGCACAACTTAACAGCGTAGCTGTAAACCTCAGCTACAGAAGTCAGTGCTATTTCCTCCCACTATGACTTTTTCACACTGTCAGACGTTCCTCACTGTATTTTACATGGATTCAATATCCTTGAAGTTTTGCTTGAGTTTAAAGTTTTCCATTTTTAAACTCAGATCCAGGCTTAGTCAAATCCCTTCTAAAATAAATATGGTAAACAATTATTTTTTTTTTTTTTTTTTCTGGGGGGGGGGTTTACCTCATTTCCCCATTCCTGCAATTACATCATATTCAACAAAAATTTGACCCAGGCTAATTTTACAATATCATAGACTTTGATGAAATTTTCTACTGGTAACAAACATGAAATCTAACAAAATATTCCTCTTGTCTTTTCTACTATAGATTTTTGACATAACTCCTATAAAATCAGTATGACTTTGAGATAGATGAAATTCTCTTCTTGCTTCATGGAAGCTTAATAGTATTAGCAAATGCACTTGCTGCTCAAGTCATTAAACACACTCTGTAAGTCCTATTAAACCAGTCAAGGGAAGAGGATCTCAAATTCAAATAGTATGTGCTCTTCAAATTCACTAACAACAGAATTGCAGAGCAACAGAATTGCAGAGCTTCTCTCACTTCCATCTTAAAGTCTAACATGAAGCATCTCTTAAAAAAGGTATTCCTGACACCAATAAAATCTGCTTCATATCAGCATGCTTTTAATAACATTAAGTGAAACCTTCTCCATGTTCAACTTCAATGCATTAGAATCAAGAGTAATGCCACTTTTAATTAAACTAGGTTTTGCAAAGGATCTGTGCTCTTGTGCATTTATCCTCATAATCTTATTTCATATTTCCCCGCTGAAGTATGTTTATTAATAGTGCTACAGAGATTTTGGCAGCTGGGCTTCTTAGATCTTCTAATAACCTTTTGAGCCTAAGATTGCTTCTTTTCATACTCGACCAAATCCTCTACCTTTAAGGAATGTTTCACTTTATTCAAAGCCTTTTTTCTTTTACTACCTTTTAATAATTCTTCTGTTAAAAAGTACTGATGAATTACTTTGCTTCCTACACTATCTAGAAATAGGAAAAATGGGCCACAGACATACCCAGAGAAAAAATGTCTTTGTATTGTCAGTAGCAGCTTCCATAAATTCTTTAAAATAGAAAAACTAAAAAGAGATCCAGACAATCTTTTGAACTTTATCTTTTCTCTATCAGTGAATCAATTTAGAAGGCAGCTGTAGATGAATAAACATTGGAAAATGTCATGCCATGTCTAATAGATTTTATAATATTAATCCAAACTCTAATATTTACTCCCAGCTTTCTTCAAATTTATATCTCCTTAATGCTTGAGAGTTTAGCAGTAAAACTGTTAAAACTACTTCTTACCAAATGGATCATATTATAATCATACATTATTTTTTCTTCTCAAGACCTTATTCCTATGCATAGTTTGCTTACAGCCAAGAAGTTGTGTATTAACTTTTTATCATAGCATTATGAAATGTTTATGTATGTTTACAGCTAAGTTTATCCTTTGTGTAAGTGACTTTTGGTTGGAAAGGATTTGCCCTCTTAATAGACAGCTTCTCAACTTAAGTTTGTTTCAATGCATTCACACTATAGTCTCAACAACTTTTAATCTTCCATAATAAGCAATCTAATCAATAGATATATTTGCAGCAACTACTGAAAGTATTGACATATCAATTTCAATTTATTTATAACAGTACATTTGTTTAAAATGTTAAAATACTGTTAAAATCCTAGTTACTCATTTCCCACTATAAAAATTATAGGTTGAGTTTTCACACCCAAACTCTTCATTCCCACTTCCATTGCCCAAACCCATCAAGACCAGTTACAGTGCTTTTCTTCATTCCCCTGAATTTGTGATGAATACTGATCAGGTTCTCAGCACTTCTCTAGACCATGTAAATCCTACTCCTACCTGTCCCTATGAAGAAACAATGAGAACATCTGTAGTCCAGTATGTCCTCTGCCTTATAGAGGTCTGCTCTGGCCCACCTTTGGGCAATTCATGGCAGGGGGAAAGGTTTTCTTTCATTTTGTACCTGTTAGTCTTCACCCAGGAAAGATAAAACTTATCACTTCTGTGTTTTAGAAGTCCATGAGGATACTATTCCAGGAAAGAGAGAACAAAAGAGAGAAAGAGAGAAGAAAAGGCAAAGCAAGGCAAAATAAGGCAAAGCAAGGCAAAATAAGGCAAAGCGAGTCAAGGCAAGGCAGGTTCTGAGTTCATAACTGTCTCTGCTTTTAGCACTGGTTTGGACTAGAAGGTATTCAAAGGTCCTTTCAACATAAATTATTCTAAAGTTCCATGATTCTATAAATTACATGTTCATGTATTAGTAAGCAGAGATATCTTGCACTACCCATAGCTTAGGAGCATAATTTCTGGATCTAATAACCTTGATGAACTATGAAGATATGGCTCATACCTCTACTCTCTGTTCTGCAGAGACATGATGAATCATTTTTCCTCTTTTTTAAAACCCAACCGTGTCATGACAAGAAAGGTTGACAAGAAAAAGAAATTAATCCTATTTCAAAACAAAACAAACCAAAACAAAACAACAGTGTGGCATGAAGTTGGAATCTCTATCTTCTCTCTTTCCGGGGTTTAAAAATATCAGTCTTCTGCTCCTACATAGACAAATGGAGCAAATTTTACATTCTCTCAAAATTATTTCTGGGCTCATGGTATGATAGCCTTCTCCTGTGTATTCCAATGGCTTTTCTCATGAGACATAACATTGAGGACCTGTCTTTAGCTAAAGCGGAAGACACAATTACTCAGCTTCCAAACAACTGAGTAATAATAACTCTCTGAAGGAATCATCTGAGGACAATTTCAGGATGAACCTACCTGTTGGTCACACGTATGTTTCTAAGCTGATCAGAGATGAAGATCTCTGATAACTCGTCAAGTAAATGCAGGCAGTTTTGAGGGTTTTTTTTAGATTTTGTAACAAGGCATGCTATATAAACAGGATCTCAGAATATAGCTAATTTTAGGCCATTAAAAAATACATTTGTTTTTATACCAGTAATGCAAGCATATCTTTTACAGGAAATTGCATTCTTGTTTCCTTGAAACTTCTTTACCGCTTACTCATTATTTGATATCCTCATTCTCAAAGTAGCTGCGTTAAAGCAGTCTAGAAAGATTTAAAAGATTAAAAAAAGATTAAAAAGATTTTTAACTGTAACTTTTAGGGAGCAAAATAGAGAATAGAAAAATGTCCAGAAGTATGTTTTAAATGCAAAAAGATTTTCAAAGATAAGAATGGAAAGAGTAGAAGTCACAACTATATTTTGTCTGCCACCAGCTGCACAGATGTCTTAAAATCTTGTAGGTATTAGTTACAGGACTCAGAAAAGCCAGCCTAGTCTGAAGTTATTGTTGCTAAATACAGAAAAGCAATATTATCTAGCTACAGCACACACAGAGGCAAGGATCAGCTCCTGTCTAAGGCACTGATCTGTTGCATCACTTTCCAGCTTTTTGTGTCTCTACAAACCTTCCAACTCCTTGATTTTTTTCAGTGTAAGCTTGTAAGTGCCAAAACGGTAACCTGCTGTTGCTCTTCCCACTGCCTGGCATAGTAGGGTACTGATTTTGGCTGGAATATCTAGGCACCACTGTAGTACAAACGATAGTAATGCTGCTTCATGAATATGTTCCATATACACAGAAATGTTCCTATCCAGCTTTCCTATCCTGCTGCTCTGTTATCAGTTGAGCAAGGTCTGAGCAAAAAGTCAAGGATCATGGGAGGAAAAAAAACAACTAGGGGAAAAAAGCAGTTTGCATACCATGTACTATAACTCTCATGCTGGATTAGGAAGAGAGAATGAACAGCTTGAATTCAATTCAGTGCATTACAGAGGAACCAGAAGATGAGATGTAAGAGTGAATGGATGCAAAAATGAAATCTAAAAAGGTAAATGAATTTTTGCAGCAAAGTGCAATGAAAACTTTCTATGCACATACCACTGATAAATGCCAAGACTGTTACAGCATGTAGCATTAACTGAGCAAAGAGACTTTGTTTGGCCTTTAAGCATAGAATCATAGAATAGTTACGGCTGGAAAGGACCTTAAGATCATCAAGTTCCAACCATCCTGCCATGGGCAGGGACTCCGCACACTAGATCGTGTTGCCCAAGGCTCTGCCCAACCTGGCCTTGAACACTGCCAGGGATGAAGCATTTACCACTTCATTGGTCAACCTGTTCCAGTGCCTCGCCACCTACACAGTAAGCAAATTCTTCCTTATATCTAACCTGAACATGCCATGTGTAGGTTTTAATCCATTGCCCCTTGTCCTGCCAGTACACTCCCTCATGAAGAGTCCCTCCCTGACATCTTTGTAAGCCCCTTTCAGATACTGGAAGGATGCTATGAGGTGTCCATGCACCTTCTCTTCTCCAGGATCAACAGCCCCAACCTTCTCAGCCTATCTTCATACAAGAGGTACTCCAGTCCCATCATCATCCTCATGGCCCTCCTCTGGACCTGCTTCAACATCTCCATGTCTTTTTTATGTTGAGGACACCAGAACTGTACACAGTACTCCAAGTGAGGTCTCACGAGAGCAGAGTAGAGGGACAGGATCACCTCCATCGACCTGCTGGCCATGCTCCTTTTGGTGAAGCCCAGGATACGCTTGGCTTTCTGGGCTGCAAGCACACACTGCTGGCTCATGATCAGTTTCTCATTGAGCAACAAGTTCTTCTCCACAGGGCTGCTCTGAATCTCTTCTCTGCCCAACCTGGAGCTGCGCCAGGGAGTTCCCTGACCCAAGCGTAGGACCTTGCACTTGGCATGGTTAAAATTCATCAGGTTGGCATTAGCCCACCTCTCACACATGTCCGGGTCCCTCTGGATGGCATTCCTTCCATCCAGCCTATCAACCAAACCACATAGCTTGGTGTTGTTGGCAAACTTGCTGATGGTGCACTCAATCCCACTGTCTATGTCACAGACAAAGATGTTGAACAGGATCTGTCCCAGCACTGACCTCTGAGGGACACCACTCATTACCTTTCTCCACATGGACATTGAGCCATTGATCACAACTCTTTGCTTGTGGCCTTCCAGGCAATTCTTAATCCGCTGATTGGTCCATCCATCAAATTTATATCTCTCCAGTTTAGAGACAATTATGTCATGTGGGACAGTGTTGAATGCTTTGGACATGCTTAGGTATTATATTCATAGTGTGTAAGTAAAAAATGCTAGACAAGCTTCTGACAGTGGGAGAAAACTCCAAGAAGAAAAAAGTGGCTGTATTTCTGGATTCCTCCTTTTTAATGTGCTTTATATTCCATGTGAAACAATGAACAGGTATATTTGATTATTCATATGACAGTTGAGCGGATTTAACAGTAACATGACACCAACATTACAGTCTTTAAACCTTTAATGTGTGACTTTGCAGTATAATAAGCCTGTGAATTAACGAATCATACTTACTTTTAATTTCTGCAGTAAGGGTAAGTGAGAAGAACTTCTACAAATTATTGATATCTTGTCAGCCTCTCAGGACTTGTCTACGTGGGAAATCTCAGGAAGTCCAGGTGATAATTTACTGGAAACTAGCTGCACTGAGCTAGTCTCTGCGCCTGTGCCTGGGTACCTGCTGCAGTGTGCAACATGCAAGCTATTGTGGCTTTTTAAGAAAGATAACATATTTCACAGAAAAATCCATCATACCATGCTAGTTAGATGGGAATGGAAAGATGCAAGAAACCAGCGAGACAGAGTGAGCTACAGTTAGGAAACCATGCAATTGTTGTAAAGTGCATCCATTTACTAGGAAAGCTTTTTAGCGTGGTTGTAATCTGTACTAACAGCTTCTGTTTAACATTTGGAATGGGATTGGCTTGTTTGTAGCCAGTTCAGATTATGGGCAAACAATAGAACTTCATCTGCATCAGATCTTACAGATATACTCTCAGAATTCAGCAAGGGCAATCACAGGAGACACAGAAAATGAAAGGAAACAAGGACAAAGTAGCTTAAAATACTATAAATTCATACCTAGCTGTATAGACAAATCCAAATTCATTCTTAAATGCAACAAAGTGATAGCAAAAAAAATAGAACAAAGTGATAGCAAAAAAAAAAAAAAAAACCAGATAGCCTATGCTATCTGTTGGAGCTGTTGTTTGTTATAGTAATGGAGGATTTAAATACCACTTTATCATTGTTGCACAATATGAATTCATAAACTGTTTAGCTACAGGAATCAGTTCATCAAGCAGTCTAATAATATTTAATCATTGCATTTAAATTTTCTGATAAATTAGAGATTTAAAAAACCCACTCAAACCAACAAGTCCTCTTGTTTTAATTATGAGGAAGCCAGTTAAAGACATCTATGGACTACAACTTGTGAATAATTTCATAATGCATACTTGGGATTGAAGTCATGTTTTAGCTCAGTGAAAACAGTGCTGTTTTGATGTCCTTCTGTCTTTGATACTTGGGAAATGAGATTCAGAATACAAAGAATGGAGACACCTGCACTGACTGAAAAAAAGGCAGAAACTGCAAAACCAGAATAAAACACAGGCAACTGGAAGAATCTAAATGGCAAGCACAAAAGATGAAAATGCAAACATGAGATCTAATCAGCTCATTTATAAAGCCCTGAGTAGAAGGGCTTTATCTTAATAATATATACTTATACGCAAAGAAGTTATATGTTGGTTAATAGAAAATTGCTCTGTTTAGTTCCGAGACTATCAGCATTTCTGACACACAAACAATAGATCATTGTCAATTTATATATGAGCCTTCATAAATTCTGTATTTTGAAAATGTTTTTCCTCCACTAAGCAGGCAGCAATATAGTATTACTTCATTGCATATCATACATGGGTACATACATAAATGCAATAGAGTTGTAATTAAGAGAGCTATGTCTAGTTCACGAAAAAAAGGATGCAATCTTTGTTCTGTAAAGAAATCTAAAATAATATTTTAATAAATATTATTTTAAAAGTTGGAGTGAGAGGGTAATAGGAATTTTTATTTAACTTAGAATGTTTATAGTATCTTTTAAAGTAGTATTTCAAGTTATAAATTGAGACTTTTATTCCAAATGCTGAAATAGAAATTTTTGCCATTTAATAAAATAGAAAAATAGAAAATTATTTTTAAGTTCCTTTTCCAGCAAATATATTTAAATAGCATTTTCATAGCAAAAATTATTTCAACTTTAAAAAAATTATATTCTAGTATACTGAAGTGTAATAGGATTGCTGCAGATGAAGCTGTGAATTTTAGCTAGATTGTGTTCATTTTCAGGGCCCATTATGCCGCCTTCAAAATGCTTGTTTTCCTGTGTCTGATATCAGGAACTGTAATTTACAGCCAACTGATTTTGATGCAAGACAGAATTTAAAAAATTATTAGTGGCATTCCTTGTACTCCAGTAAATATCTCTAAGGTATCTCACTTTCCTCTTATTTAAATTTTACAAATTACTTTCTCACTTCAGTCACACATCAATGCAATATTGTTCCTTATCTTCCGCATATGTGCATGTGCTGAATTTCTGACACTATAATCACTCTAATTGAATATAATTAATTATAACTGTTGCAAATACCAATATGAAATAATCTTAATTTGCCATGGTCATTTGTCAAGGTGAGTAACTCCAGAAAGGAGACTTCAGCACCAGTGTGAAAGGAAACCCCGCATCCAGGAGCCTCACTTGTGAGTGGTGGGAGCCACTGAGGGAGCCTCAAGCCCTTGACAGGCCTTGCCCAGGAGCCGGCAGCTCCACTGATAAGAGCATCTGACCCTCAAAGCCAGACTGGAAGGAGTCTTGGGTGACAAGGTCTAGTGTGAAGTGTCCCTGCCCATGATAGGGAGTTGGAACTAGATATCTTAAGGTCCTTTACAACCCTAACCATTCTATGATTCTATGAAATTAAGATGATAATAATGCTGTATGATAGTAATTCAATATGACATTGGTTTTTAACCTTATAAATGGATAAAAAAAAAACCCAGAAAATCAGAGCTTCTGCTAATTCAGGATCACTCAGGCTCACACCTGGAAAAAAACCTCCCCAGACCAAATTCAAATGCAATGTCATGTATATTGTTAATTTTTGGGGTCAAAAACTGGCTGAGAGGAAAGAGGTAAAGCTCTTCATAGCTTGTCAGTCTCAGTTAGAAATATGGAGGGAAAATGAAGGAAAGTCCATAGTGATGATTATTTCATAGTGTTTGCATTTCTGTGCTGTGTAAAGAGATTCCTACATAGTGGGTATATGTTTGCACACACAGTCAAGGAAGAGGGCACCTGTTTGAAATATATGCATCTTGCCTAGCATGTCATTAGTACAAGTGTGAGAGTTTGGGTAGTTCAGCTTCACTACTTTATTCCTACATAATAATTCCAGATACTAGCTGTACGTCCTTGGGGTCTGGGATAAAAGAATATAGAATCATAAGAGAGTTTTCAGAAATCAGAGCGGGATCTAAGTGAGACATACTTGCCAAGGATCTTGTATTTTTGATAGTACTTACTGCAGGCTGGCTGTGCCTCAAGTATCAGGCATCCCACTGAATCAAATACACATATTTCCTGTGACATGACTAACTGTTGGAATCGGTTAGTTATTTTCTCTCCTTATTTGCCTTTTTCTGATAACTCAGCAAATTTATAAATTATACTAAGACAACAACAAAACACCTTGCTTCCCTAAAAGTGTGGATCAATGGTTTAAGTGACTATGGTTGCGTTATTTTTTTTAATTACTCAGAGTTGCCTAACAAACATGTAAGATAATAAGACACTACTCTTCCTATGGTAAATTGTACAGCATTGCTTTTCTACTGTCTTAGTCCTGTAGACACTAACCATATGAAAAAAAATTATTTTATTCTATATTACTATTCTGTTCTTTTAGAGAAACTTTCCTGTTTTTACCATATCTTCTTTATTTGAAAATTGTTGTAATGCATTTGTGAAGTCCTTTTAGAGGGAGACAGTGGAAATTATTATCTGTATGTGTATTTGTGAATCTGTGTGTACCCAGTGTTTCTAAAATTAAATAGCATATTTGTGCAAAATGATTGCTGAGTTGGTGCTGAGTACTGGTGTGTGTTCAAACTGCAGTAGGGAGAATCTCTTTTACCTCATTGTAAAATATTCTCATTTTCTAGCTCTGTGAAGTTTTCTATCCCATCTACTTCTAGATCAATTTTTGCTCTGAAGCGTTCAGGTTTATATCTTATCTAAAAATCATTTAACTCTCATTATCTGTTTAAATACTGAATGCAGTTCAAAGCCTGCAATGCTTTTGGCCTTAGAAACTTAAAATCATAACACAGTTAAGGAGAAGTTACTAATTTTCTTTGAAGTCATTAATCAGCTTGGTATTCCTTAAGTGTGGATGGGTTATGTAGATGCAATATTTCCCATTCTTTTGCACTCAGGCAGCAATGTTTCAGTGGTAATTATATTCTAACTCTGTAGTTCATTATTGAATTTCTTTACTTATTTTGATATATTATTTTATTCCAGGGTACTTTTATCTGTTCAGAATTTTTTATTCATTATTTATTGTTATATAGTAGCATTGCTAAAATTACATTAATTAGATTCTATGGTTCTTATAACTAATTCAAATTTTTATCACAGGAAGAAGCAACACATAGCAGTACAGAACTTCTAGACTAGGAGAGTTAAAATTAAACTGAAAACACATTGTTCCTTGGTGTCTAATCTGCTAATTTTTTAATGCTTTTTTTTCAGACAGCTTGGTTAAAACTTAATCCATTAAAACCCAGTGTCATTCAGAAACTTACAATCAGACAGTCTAATAGTGTTAGTATACTCATTAAGCTTATTCCTTGCAGCTGTTCTGTTTGAAGTTCCATTTACTTCTAGAACAGAATCTAGGGTAAGAATGTAAAGATTAATAACTGATAGATTTACAATTTGCAACAATAATTGATTAGAAAAGAGCACTATAAATAGACGTATGCTGCTGTTAAATACTACCAAAATATTAATAAAATCAGTCACAACTTCACAACTCCAAATTTCTTTCCACAATTAAACCTTTCAAGACACATACTCTTTCTTTCTCTCAGTGAGCACAGATGAAAGATCTGGAGAAAGATCTTGTTTTGATTTCTTATCTAAATGATTGCTTCATTCACTGCAGGAATGTAGAGTTTCAGAACCAGGTAAGGAAGTGATGCACTGTGAATCACTTTCTAAGTGTCTCCTCCCATAGAGACCCTGCTTCAATAAGCTTTCACAGGAATTTTTCCCCTTACATTTGATTCAGCAATCGGCGTTCTTCTGTCTGAAAATAGGTGAAAGCTTATGTGTAAGGCCAAGGTATGACTGTAAAATCCTGAATGGAAGTACAGTGTCTAAACAGCTTTAGCAGCATAAACCCATGTCTATGCCTTCTTCTACAAAACAGAGTAAATCATGCAGTTTCTAAATCAAGAAACAGCAGCAGTGATGTAGCTCTGCTAACACAATGCTGTGCTGAGGGTAAGTAGCTCCCTTATCTACTGTTGGAGCTATCATGAGTGCATTTGTAAATTTTCCAGCCAGTGTAGCCAGTGTGAATTTGTGTTGTATCCCCCCCCCCCAACTTTCAAAATAATATATATAGTCCTGCATTAGCTGAATATTTTGGAATAGATTTGTGACCTTGCTAGTAGCACTTGAGTTCCAATCGAGTTATGTGATGGAAAGATGTTATTTTTAATGGCTATGTCTGGTTTAGTTTGATATTTGACTATGAGCTTATTTTAAGAGCCTCAATTAACTAGCTTATAGTAAAGATAATATTTTTCTCTCTTCAAGTGTGACTACAAGGTACAATGAATGCAACTGTGTTATTCCAATGAAGAATACATGCTTACATGTTTTGAAATCAATGATTATTGTCAAATGCATGACTGGCATATTTGTAGTAAATACTGCCATAACTACACGTAGTGTCTGTACTCAGTAAGGATTAATATGTCTCTTGAATTAAGACTGTGCTACACCCAAAAACTAGATGCTTGTTATCAAAAGTATGCTTGATAGTTTGAATAATAGAGATAGATAGTTAACAGATCTTGCAGACCTAAACTCTGTAAGAACATACAGTACAAGGTTTTGGAAATTAATTTGTAAGACAACTTTGGAGAAATTTCACTGAGCTGAGAAGGTTTCAGTGGTTGGATCTCAATGCACATGCACACATATAAAATGGGAAACTAAGTTCTGCCAATCTGATGGAGTTATTTGAAAAGGCAGATTTTTTTTAATATTTTTCTACTTCTAATGAATTTTTATTTCTGTAGTTTACATTTTGTGTTATTGATATAATATGCTATATTGCCAGCTTAAAGCAGAGATTTTAGAATCACCTGTAATGATCCATAATATCAAATTTTCTTCTTGGCAAATGAGGAATTTTGGATTTAAGGAATTTCCTAACTGGGAAGAAAAAAAAACCACAAAAAAAAAAAAAAAAAACAAACCAAACATAAAATCAAGCTTTACCTTTTTATGCCATTATCTAAGTCTGCCAGTTCATAATGTCTGACTACTTCCAGCAGAAAATCTGTTGTGATGCCTACTATGAAAAGTGATAGTAGATACCAGATCCCAAAATGAACTGTCATGTTTCATTGCACCATGTTGTCTTAAAACACATTCCACAAAAAACAGGGTGCAGTGTTATCCACAATCAAGCGAGAGCGAGCAATAAGTGTTTTTCCCATCTCTCCTTACATTAGATTTCTATTAGATTTATGGTACTGTTGTGGTTAGAGTAACTTCAGGAATCACCTGTTCCAATCCTTTTCTGAGTTATAGACACAAATTGGACAGCAGGCTGCCTGATTGCAGTGCCTGATATGTACTCATATTATGGTGGCTGTTCACTTTGAGAAGTCCAACAGTCCCCTGATATATATTGTACACTCAGCAGTCTCACTTCTTATGATCACCCACTTTGCAGTACAAGGTAACATAGGCACATCTAGTGTCTAGACAAAGACACCTCTGAATTAGAGAGGCATACACGTCTTTTACTAAAAACATCTCCTCTGCAAAATAGATGACATCTGACAACAACATTTGATTTTGATGTGGTCTTAGAGCATTAGACTTTTGAGTGCTCTTAAAAAGGCTCCTTGTTCTTTGCAGTTCATAATCTGATTCAGAAAGCTACCAGGATTTATATAACAATCAATTTAGATTCCATTTGATACAGTAAATAAAGAGACAGAACTCTGCAGACAGTTGAAAGTTATAAACTATTTTTAAAGCTTGTTTTAACAGGAAGGGAAAAAACTTTAAACTTCTCTTCTGCCTTCTATTGCTAAGATGAGAGTAAGGGAATTGATAGCAGAAAAGTGTATTTGACAGGGGCAGTTTATGGAATTGGATTATCTGTTTAAACCTGGCACTTTCTTTTATAGCTTTATCCTGCAAGTCTTGATTTTGCATTTTGTATACATTTTTGTAGACAAAAAGATTTTGTAGAGATAATAAAGGATTCTCAGACATACACTTCTGAAGAGACATAACCAGAGAAGGACTGGCGTAAACTACTAAAGGTGTTGCAAAGAATATGCACCAAAACTTGAACCCAGGCCACAGCTGAGTTCTCTATTGTATGTGTTAAGCTCCTTAGAGCAAGATAAAAAAGGTCCTGTTATCTGAGGACAAAATATAGCATAAACTCAGAATAAATTTTATGCCTCTAAGGAGACCAAAACCTTGGAGCTTATAATTTATCTTTGCTGACCATCATTGTGACAGTTACAGATAGTTGTGCCTGATAGATGTGAGATATTTGACTGGGGACTTCATTTATAAAATCATAGAACCAAAGAATAGGTAGGATCGGAAAGGACCTTAAGATCATCAAGTTCCAACCATCCTGCCATGGGCAGGGACTCCGCACACTAGACCGTGTTGCCCAAGGCTTTGTCCAACCTGGCCTTGAACACTGCCAGGGATGAAGCATTTACCACTTCATTGGTCAACCTGTTCCAGTGCCTCACCACCTACACAGTAAGCAAATTCTTCCTTATATCTAACCTGAACATGCCATGTGTAAGTTTTAATCCATTACCCCTTGTCCTGCCAGTACACTCCCTCATGAAGAGTCCCTCCCTGACATCTTTGTAAGCCCCTTTCAGATACTGGAAGGATGCTATGAGGTGTCCATGCACCTTCTCTTCTCCAGGATCAACAGCCCCAACCTTCTCAGCCTATCTTCATACAAGAGGTACTCCAGTCCCCTCATCATCCTCGTGGCCCTCCTCTGGACCTGCTTCAACATCTCCATGTCTTTTTTATGTTGAGGACACCAGAACTGTACACAGTACTCCAAGTGAGGTCTCACGAGAGCAGAGTAGAGGGACAGGATCACCTCCCTCGACCTGCTGGTCACGCTCCTTTGGATGCAGCCCAGGATACGGTTGGCTTTCTGGGCTACAAGCACACACTGCTGGCTCATGATCAGTTTCTCATTGAGCAACAAGTTCTTCTCCACAGGGCTGCTCTGAATCTCTTCTCTGCCCAACCTGGAGCTGCGCCAGGGAGTTCCCTGACCCAAGTGTAGGACCTTGCACTTGGCATGGTTAAAATTCATCAGGTTGGCACTAGCCCACCTCTCACACATGTCCGGGTCCCTCTGGATGGCATTCCTTCCATCCAGCCTATCAACCAAACCACATAGCTTGGTGTTGTTGGCGAACTTGCTGATGGTGCACTCAATCCCACTGTCTATGTCACAGACAAAGATGTTGAACAGGATCTGTCCCAGCACTGACCTCTGAGGGACACCACTCATTACCTTTCTCCACATGGACATTGAGCCATTGATCACAACTCTTTGCTTATGGTCATCCAGCAAGTATCCACTGGGTGGGCTTTCCATCAGATTTATGTCTCTCCAGTTTAGAGACAAGAATGTCATGCAGGACAGTGTTGAACACTTTGCACAAGTCCAGGTAGATGACATCAGTTGCCTTGCCCTATCCATAGTTCTATAGCTCCATCATAGAAGGCCACCAAATTGGTCAGGCAGGATTTGCCCTTACTAAAGCCATGTTGGCTGTCAACAGCCACCTCATTGTTTTTCATGTACTCTAGCATGGTTTCCAGAAGAATCTGTGCCATGATCCTTCCAGGCACAGGGGAAGAAACTGACTGGTCTGTATTAAAAATCTGGGTATCAAAAGTCACATCCAGTCCTGTGTTCATGTTATAGACCTCTGTTACAGTATTGTCACCAATCATTTAGAAAGCCAAGAAAATGCGTCTGTAGTTTCCCATTTAGCTCTATGTCTTCACGCCAGGTAAGGAGGCAGATCTGTGAAATTAAACAATAGGGAAACCTTATACTAGTCAATATGAACTGCATCTTTTAACAGCCATCTGGTTTTGATTCTTGAATCTTCTAATTTTTAAGTTTGATATCTTGGCTTGTTTTCAAATGTTGCCAAAAACTCCTGTTCATTGCTCTGAAATTATCAGATATATTGGCTATAACACAGCAGACACAAGGTCCATCTGACTCAGTGCTTGTCCTTTGGTGCCAGAACTCCCTTTAAATATTCTAGGAAAGTATGGAAATTAAAATCTGATGTCAAAGAACTCTAAAGACTTTTTTCCTTGGCTGATATTTGAAATAATTTGGTTTTGCTTTATTGTTTATTATTATATAAAGGAGAACTTTGATCTAAGCCACATACCTCAAATGTTTTCATAAGTCTTCTGTAGAAAGAAGTTTAAGTTACACAGTGAGACATAAAATTCTAAGAGACTCAGGATTTTGAATTTGTGTAGAGAAGCAGCAGCCCAAGAATACACCTATACTCAATGTGCTGGAAGACAGTAGCTGAAAGAGATGCTAGAACCTGCTCTCCAGAGATGAATTTTTGACACCTTAAAAAAAAAATAAATCTGTACACACAGTCTTTGACTGTTGCCATGTGATACAATGACTTGATTGATAAACCTATGCTGGAAGATTAAACTGATTTCTATGTACATTCAGGGAACTGGCAAGAAAGCTAATGTCATGTAGAGCTTTAATCAGGGAGATCCATAAGCAAAAGTGAAGATAAATGACCAAAGCATGAACAGCTTGTGGGAGTTTAAAGACATGGCTTTACAAAGTTGAGTAAACCAGACCATTGCCTTGGAGGCCTTCATCATTCAAGATAGGAGTTGATCAGATTGCATTTTTTCCTTGAACAAGTCAAATGCAACAATTACTTAAGACTGTTGCTAAGGTATTTAGAAGAAATTCAGCTTTGTTTTCTGCTATGAAGGGAGAAAACCCTCACTAGTTAACTATATTTGTAGTCTTTATATTAAAAAAAACACTTCTCATATCCTCCAAGTATATAATTTTTTACTTAAAACCCATATTTTTATTTTGTACTGACTGTGGAGGAAACTCACATTATCAATTGGTGTAGCCATTTGCAGAGAGGAAAATTAAATGGACATTCAGACAATGTAATTTTTTTTTTAGAAGTGCCCCGTTGCAGCAAAGAGAATGTTCCTCAGCAGTGTAATGGCATTCAGTAGAATACCTTTATTCTTAATGATATTCTTCAGAGGTAACATTTTAAATATATGAATTTGAATAGTGCAAAAAAGATCTGAGGAAGAATTCATGGATTGTTATGCTGTTTTATGCAACTGTATATGCCACAAAAAAGGAAGTTTCAACTCTAAGTGAGAGGCAGCCTATTAGATAACTTCAGTGATAAAAACATTTTCCCCTGCATTTTTTATTCTGCACGATAATAAATTCTACAGGGTTTATAAACTACCAAAAAAATATAAGAGGAAATAACATGTTATCCTTCTTATACTGTTGTTTATTGTCTTCACAAGATAAGCATCATCTTTATGTAAGCTTATTGCAGGAGTGACATATTAAGATGCATACCAGTGAGACGGTGACAGTTCCACCAGTATAAGACAGTCAGAGAAAAAATAAACACTATTATATTTTGCATCTTTTCTTTGTCAACTCTCCTATTGACGGCAATCATTTGACAAACAAAAGGACAGTATGTGGGTATAGGGTCATCTCTAACAAAAGTGATTTATATGTTGCAAAGTTCGTTCAGTCATCAGAAGTGACCTGAACATATATAAAAGAACTGATATTTTTGACTTGTCTGAATAGAAACTTTGACAAAACAATTTGACCTTTTTCGCATGAAGGATCATCTACTCTGTATGCTTTATATACATATATCAATCTTGAAAAGCATTCACAGTCATAGGTCACCAATGATAGTTGGAATTGCTGGGTTCCTCTAACCCCCCAAAAAAAGAAAAAATCCAGAAGCGATTTTGAGATTTGTTTGCTGTTTCTTTTTTTTCTTTTAAACTATGGGATACAGTTGTTCATTTGATGTGATATAAAGTCAGTACCTAGGGAGTGAGAAGCTGAGACCTGCTTCTCCATTTGTTTAATCACAGGTGTGCTCTACATCTTGTGTTCCTTTCTATTGGAGAGGGTCTCTGAGGGCTAACTTACCGTTTCTCTGCTACAGCTAAAACCAGCAAAAGGCTGCACTTCTTGACAGTAAAGATACTCATCAGGTCTAAGGCAGCTTATTTTCTTCCAGCTGAGGAGATAACAAAAGGATGTAGACGCATCTTTCAACTGCTTTGGGATGATGGTGGTGGTAGCATTTTGGGGCATCTTTTCCTTTTATTTTCTTTCCCCTTCCAGCTTTTTCAACAGTTGTTTTGTTGTTGGTTTTCTTTTTTTTTTTTTTTTGTTGTTGTGGTTTTTTTTTTGTTTGTTTGTTTGGTTTTGTTTGTGTTGTTTTGTTTTTTTTTTGTCATTTTCTATTGATACTCGTCAGCCACCAGACCCCAGAGCACTCAGTAGCACCAGTTTCCCTACTGAGCACCCTCCCTACCTAGCATCCCATTGGTCTGTGTGTGGAGCATTCGCTGAAGAACTGATGTTGCCTTTACCTCTGTATCTTGCAGATAAGAGTCATCACCACATCCCACAATAGATTTAAAATGTGTATAGCATATTACTGTGTTGTTACAGGGCAGGTAGAAAACAATCTTGCTTTCTCAGTCCTTTCTCAGTCTAGGGATCTCCTAGAACAAAACAAAGAGATGTTCAAAGGTCAGACCTTAAAAGCACTAGTAGAGGGCTAGCACTGAGTAATCATCACTTTCACCTACAGAAGAAAAGCTGGATTTATGTCAGATACAAAAGTGCAATGATGATAGTTTTATGGAATGATATAGATAATTTACTTTTGTAAGTAACAAGCTGAGCTTCTGCGCTCAGTCTCTGTAGTTCTAAATATGGCAGGAGAGATGTGTTAATATGGTGGTTGATTGTATAGCTACAACGTATCACAGGTTTTACAAATTTAGAACTGTCTGTAACCGAACTAAAAACACGACTACAGAATAATCCCACATGTAAAGTTCTGATAATTAAACCCCTCTGACAATTACATCATACATTATCAGGATTAGCCAGATCTGTTACTCATCACTGGTGCCTTGAACAAAACAAAGCTGGTACGCTAGGGACTGTCAGCTGAGCAGATGCTCCTATGGAAGAAAGGAGCCAAGCACTGTTTATGTAATGCGAGAACCAGCATGCTGGAGAAAGATACAGCTTCAGTTTGCACAGTGTTCCTGGAGTTTAGAAACTAGGAAAGGCAGAAATCTGAAAGCACCATATTGACTATACCATATCTGAATACCAATTTATTTCATGTTCTGCTTTTCTGCTATAATTGAGCTTTTCTGCAACCATTTTGCATGTATAGAAAGCACCCAGCTTTGCATTTCTTCTGTTTTTGAAAATTAGACAATAATCCGCAGAACACAGAAGAAAAAAGGGAAGAGAGTTATTATGAAGGGATATTATGCTAACTGTAGGAGTTTATATTGAAGGCTGGGGTTTAAAATAAAATGTACAGGGACATTTATGCTAGCACTTTAGTGCTGGGGTTTTTTTTTTGGTGGTGGGTTTTGGGAGGTTTGGAGGATTTTGTTGTTGGGTTATCTGTTTTGGTTTTTTTTTTTGTTTGAGCTTGTTTTGTTGGTTTGGTTTGGTTTGGGTTTTTTCTTTGAGTTTTTTTTTTTTTTGGTTGGTTCTTTGTTTCTTTTTTCTTTTTTTTTTGCCTAAATTACAAGATAATTGGAAAATCTAGTAATACCAGGAGCACAGTGTTTCATATTGCTGTTTCTCCGTACCGCAGAACAAACTTTCCAAAAAGGGGGTTTCTGAGGATATAAACCTTTTTCCTTACCCTGCCCTCACCATCAGTTTCCTGTCCATGTAAACGCATGGAAAGCAGAAGTCTGTGTGTAATAGGAATGTCCTGTTTCCATAGTGTTTCACCCTGGCAGAAACTTTCCGACCAGCTTTTCATTTTCTGAAGGAAAATGTTTTATTTGAGTGGTTGGTGAGGACTGTGGTAAAGCAGATAAGTCATGGGGACCTGCTCCAGCTAGTGACTGCTCTTCAGGATCTAATACCGATTAAGCATCCATATTTCAGAGATTATGTCTTATTCTGTCCCAGCCTGATGAGAGTATGGAATTCTCTTCACAGAGTAGCTGAGGGCTCCATACGACAATGTGTGTGTGTTGCCCCTTCTTTTTTGTTGTTTTTTTGTTTTAAGGCAGTTTTCAGGTAAGCATAGTCCTTTGGGCTTCAGAGAAACTTCAGATGTGTGCAACTGCTAAATAGCAACTACTGAAAAACTGGAAAAAAGTCTTATATTGAAGTGAAAAATTGAAAAGGAATCATTGTATCAGCTGTATCAGCATTGGACACTGGGAGATTTACGATACATTCCCTCTTAAAAACTGGAAGATTAAGTTGAAATCTCTCCAATAAAAGTGTGTCCAGCCCTATAAGAGATGAATCTTTTAATTTTAATTAACATTTTAATGTGAATATTTATTCTTTTGTTTGCTGTGGTAGGGTGCTGGCTCCTTATTGCCACTGACGTGGGCCCTAGGAGTCACAAAAAAAACCAGTACATCTGAGCAGTTTGGAACGTAGGATTTGGTAAATCATAGAACGCTTAGGGTTGGAAAAGACCTTGAGATTGCTTAGTTCCAACCCCCTCACCATGGCAAGATCACCTCACACTAGACGAGGTTGTTTAAGGCCCTGTTCAACTTGGCATCAAAGCCTCTATGTCCTGTGCCAGAACAGGGCAAGGAAAATCAGAGATGCTGCAACTCTCATACTAGAGTCTTTAATGTAAAGCCATCTTCATCTGTAGATTAAACTGACAGGCTGTGAACTGTTGGTTGGAGTGCATCTCATGCTTAATTTCATACTCCTGCGAGGGTGATAATAAACGGTAGAAAAATAGGATGAAGAAATGAGCATAATTTTGCCATTAGCCATTGTGCTTGGAGAAATGTAGCTGCATTTACAAAACCTCAAATCTTCTATGACTGGAACAGTATTTGTCCATCATCCACTGTGTTGCAATTATTATGGAGCTTTCTTCCTGTTTACAGGTGAAGTCATCATGCTACTAGTGAAATGTAGGGTAAGAGTGAGGTAGAATATTATCAAATACTCTTCTGAGCATGAATAATATTTTGTATTAATGATTGTAGAGTCTTTACTAATTTTATAAACTGTATCTATATCATACAATGATGCGCTCATGTTACTTTTTGTTTAAATACTGGATGAATACTGAAAAAGAAAAGAAGGAAATTAATTTGTCACTCCATAATGAGTCATGTAATATGTTTGGCATTTTTTGTGGAAATTTGGGTTATACTAGTTTGGAGTATGAAATATTGACAGATTTTCAGGATTATAATCTAGTATGATCTGATCAAGTATGAGTGCTTGTAACCAGAATTTCATAATTCATTTTTCATTATTTAACTTTCTTTTTCTAAGATAAAGCCATTGCTGTTAATTTTTTACCCATATGTGGTGCACTCTGTATCTATTTCTGTTTGGGAATCTGGATATATGCCTTGGATCCAGTTGCACAAGATCCTGCTATTCACCAACGTTGGCTCTGGTGTCTTATGCTCTTTTTTCATTTTCATAGGGATAAAACCCAAATACACAGAGATTGTAGAAGGATCATTTGTTATGTGGATTATTTATAACCTCAGATGATCTCACACATGATTTTAGGTTTAGAAGTTGAAAACATTGAGGAGATAAATCACAGACTAATTTCAGCTGTTTTAAGTGAGGTGCACCATTTAAGTTTGATGGTTGTGCTTTCAATTATCAGTGGTTAGAGGAAAACCTCTTCAGAGAGTGATTCTGCTATTCCAGGGTAGGTATTTCAGATAAAACAAGCCACTTACTCGGGTATGGCTCTCTCACTTCACTGACTACAGATAAGTCTGGATGATGAATTTAAATCAGGCAACTAACTTTCAAACTGTAGTTAGATGAGGTGAACCTCACCTGCAAATTATTGCATGGTCACGGAAAAGTAACAGTAGAAAACAGGAAGAATTCTGAACGGTTGGTGACAGACAGAGGTAATGAGATTTCAGTTAAAGCCTGATTAAAAAAGTGAACCAATACTTAAACTAGTCAGTGTTACAGGGCTGGCTGCCCTGAGTTCCCTGCCTCACTCTGGGAAGTGGCGCATCACAGCTCGTATGTGCCAAGGGCAGGCTGCAAGTTCAGGGATGTCTAGAGAAATAAAACACTCTTCCCTTGCTTCCTCAGCTTGTTCCACCACTTCCTCTGTGTTTTCTAGCGTGATAGAAAGCAGGTTTTTAAAAAGGCAAATATAGTTCACATAGAAGTTAAATTTCCTGGGGCTTCTTTCCATTCAAGCATGACTGCTGTGCTGTGTGTTCACATGTAATGTGATTTTATAGTCTCATTACTTGGTGCAAGCTTTGAATAACGTACAGCTTAGCCAATAGGTAGGGGAAGAAATGCAGTTTAAACCTTTGCTCTTGCTATTGTGGCACCTCCTGAGGAAAAATCAAATGTTATATTTTTGGGAAGAAAAAAAAGAGCATTCCCCTGGTTGTTTGAGATGATCCTATGTCAACATGGAGCAGCCAAAGTTGCCATCCAGCTACAAAAAGGTGTCTTAGACACCAGCACAATGCTCCCGGAGAAAGTCTCTCTGTGCTTTTCACCTCACCTCACTTCCATCTGTGCTTATGAGATGCAGTTAAGCCCAATTAAAAACATGACTGGAGGGTGTTGCCAGAAAGAGCAGTTTAGTGCCTGCAATTAAACTGGTTGCTAATTATGTGGTAGGATTTCTTTTTTTTTTTTCAGTGTTTAATTTGTTTCACACATTGCAGTTTCTGCACACACGTGCAAGTGCTTCAGTCTGTGCGGAGGAAATACTGCTCTAAAAATCCTTTTTTATTTTTTTCTCTTTTAGCTATCTCCTTTTCCTCCTTGCTTCCCCTACTTCTTAAACTGTAAGTTATTCTTATTCAACAAATGTATCATAATTCAGATTTACACCAGCTTCATTCACATAATTTCTTCTTTCTTGTACCAGGG
The DNA here is from genome assembly GCA_017639245.1 of Myiopsitta monachus. Classification (NCBI taxonomy): domain Eukaryota; kingdom Metazoa; phylum Chordata; class Aves; order Psittaciformes; family Psittacidae; genus Myiopsitta; species Myiopsitta monachus. The sequence continues at coordinate 73,270,672 of CM029922.1, forward strand.
CTGCTTTAATCTCCTAGTGCTCATCTGTGGAGGTCACTGTGGGCTTCTACCCATCTAGCTGCATGCTAATCTTGAATCCTTCAGCAGACTCTGGATCGTTATCAATAATTTTCTTTTTATTGTTATTCTTTAATTAAACAGAAAATGATAAATTGTTTATGCCTATTGTGCAGTCTACAAATACTTACTTTCTGGTTCATTACCATTATTATATGACATGTGAAAAGAATGGAAAGGGGTAGATTAATGGAGCTGCATGCTGATCACAGCTTTGCTTGAAATCACAGATATCTGCACTCTGACAGCTGTTCAGAGACTGCTGTCTGGCCTGATCAGGTGCCTGAGCTTCAGTTAAAACCCAGCAGATTATTTTTTTTTAACAATACACTTTCCAAAATTATTTATTAGAGATTATTGATCATTGTTGTGAGAAATATAATAAAGACAAAACTACTTGATTTCAATAATGTCAAAAATATAATAAAATACAGGATGAAATCTTTAGACAAAATAAAAGCAAAACTGCCTTCTACAAAGGACACTGAACATTACTCAGAACTGTAGCCACAGCACAAAATTCTGCTTTCTCTGATGTAGAAAGATTGCGGGGAACAAGAATGATTGCAGAATATTTGAAGCTCTTTGAAGGTGCTTTTCACAGACATAAAACTGAGCTCTGTTCACTTACCTAGCTTTTTATTCTGCTTTTGGCTTTTTCCTTTCCATTCTTCTCAAGCACCATCTAGCCTCTGTTCTGTGGTTGGGTGAACTTCTGCGGGTTAGTTTGCTCTTACATGTTATTCTATTGAATGCTAAGGATGTGAGTTTCCACTGCAAAAGTGTTCACATCAATACAAAGAGAGTATAAAACTTTACTGTTTTGACTTGGTCATATTTGTGTAAAGGAAGAAACTAAAAAAGAAATCCAACAGTTGCAAAAATTGGGATTTTTGACAAGGATTATCAGTGATACATGCTTTTGTAATATGTGTGCAGTGACCTGCTTTTCCTTTCTCCTTTCCCTGTTTTGCAAAAGTATTTCTGTCATTAATGACCCTCTGTTTCTGGGCCTGCCAGTGGCAAATTCAAATGGACCATTAACTGTGAAGTCTGTTGTCAGTTCTCTCCTGTCTCCAGTTTGGCACACTTCTAGGTAACTTGTTTCATTGACTGCACAGTGATTCTGCACTGCACAAACGAACCTTGGGTCACATATCTTGAGGTTAATTCAAACTATCTAGTATTTTCTGTCAGAGAAGTTGGTGTATTTTTTCAATAGAAGCAGACTAGTAATAAATAAAAATAAAATAAAGGGCAGGATTTTGCTGAAGGGAATATGCATTCAAATAGGTCTTTCTGAGCTTAAGGGACTACAGTTGTTGGATAAGCATGTGATTTTGTTGTGCAGCTTGAAATATATGTGTTTGATTACATTTAGTGGTTACTTCATGTTTATGGGAAAGATGAGAATAAAATGCAATTTCAGTTCCTTCCCTTACTATCTCACATCTTATCTACACAGTTACATGGTGCAGAGTAAGGTTGTTTCTTACATTTAAAGTAGATCATCAGAGAGCATTGAGCTATACTCTAGAACTGATAGAGAAATAAAAGAAGGGTCTTCCTGTCAGTGAATTTCATAGTGACTTTTTTCCCTTAGATGGGAGTTTCTTGAACTTACTGATTTTGTGCTGCTTACAAGTTCTTGCCTTTCCCCACACCTTATAAGTGCATCTGTTTAGGATGGATCTTTCTTATCTTTTTTCCAAAAATTATTTTAATGTTATTGCACACAACCCAGGGCAGCAGGAAAGTGACTGAAAAAATGATTCCCATGTACACTTTGATCCTGCAATTCAGGGTTCCATTGTCAGTTTGGTTTGTTTTTCACTCTAGGCCACAGTTTCCTTGATTGCTTCAAGCTTGCAAATTGCTTTGTGCTAAGGATCTACTATAAGAGGAACAAAAAGAGACAGACAACAGAGACAGAAGTCAGGTCTAGCACATAAACTGTGCAGCACGACTTTCTCCCTGGTATGGGCAGCAGCAATACTTTTTAAAAAATTCCATCAGGATTTGGTATTGTCTGAATGGTCTTTAAATCAGGCTGCGTTGACTAATTTTCTGAAAATATTTCAACTTTAAAATAAAATACTGAATTTCAAGTGTTGTGATCTTTTCCCAACATGTGTGGGAAAACATATGGAAAACTTTGAAAACCGAAATTTTTGTATTCATGGCTTTCATGATAAGAACAGAGGAAGTAGATATCATGGGAAAAAATAGCCCCATTAAAACAAACGAACAAGAATACTTTCCCCCTAATAGTTGGTTTTGCTTCACTTCCAAATGCTTGCATAAACACGAAGAAATGGGGAATCTCTTCCATTTGTAATTAGATGTTTTAAATATTGTTGTTACTATTATGTTTTTATATACAACAACAGCAGTAGCAGCCTGTTCAAATTGTTGATTTTTAATCCTCATGTCCAACTCTCTTAGGAAAATGTGCTGTAATTGAGTTGGGAAAAAAATCTCTTTCTCCACTGATGATAGCAAGATTTTGGAAGCTGTCAAATGGCTAAGAAGAGAAAATTCATCAATGAAAATTGTTTTACTCAAAAGATTGTTTTAGTCCTAGCCCATAGTCTTTCCTGTTCCTCCTACTCTGACTTCCTGCAGGATATTCCTGTCTCGAAGACTTTAAAATTAATAAATAAGCACCATTGCAAGTCTTCATTTGAAAGACAATTCATGGAATACAAGAATGTATATTTATGTAACAAGACTCAGCAGTACACTTTAGATTATTTCGCTCCTGCATGGAACCTTTTTCATTAACAGGGACATTTAGATCACAAAGGTGTCACTGCACTGCTCTGCACATGTGATTAAGTTTATCTGCTGCCTGTTGAAAGTTAATATAGTTTCTCTAAACATGGATCAATGATGTACAGGCAGAATTGCTATAGTTTCAAGATAATCCACGTCCCAGTAAAGAAAATTATATTACTGTGGTCTTTTGCACTGAATTTTTTTCTGCTTTAGAAAGGTTGTTATGACCAATGGTATTGATGGGTAACTTAAGCACCCAAAGGTGCAACTCCAAAGGGCTTCATCTTTAGGTGTTGCTCCATTTTTATTTCAAGTAGATTGTCATATAGTTAATCCAGGACTTAACTAACAGCTTATTAACGGTGCAAACAAATAAGGACTTCTACTCCTCAGCTAAGGATGTGTTTTAACACTTTTCTGACATACAGTGTAGTTTACAGGAGACATAGCTATTTTTTTGGACTTTAAAGTGATAGGGATACACATACACTAAGGTAACCCCTCTCCTAGTCATTGCTGTTTAATATGAATGTGAATTCACCATTCTAGCTGCTTTCAAAACTGGGGTTATAAAGTCCTTGCTGAAGATAGCTGTATATCTGAAAAACAGTAGTTCTGTGGAGTATGTCTTTATCTTTTTTGTGAAGGTAATTAAGTTTGCACCTTTTTTGTTCCACATGGCCCCCTATTTTACTCAAACTTGAGCATCTTGTTCCTGGGGTCAGCATTTTCCTTGTAGGATTACACTGAAAATGTTAACTGCAGTGTTGGGTTTTTTTGTGGTTTTTTTTTTTTTTTTTTTTGGCATGACACTCAAACTAATGTTTTCCTCCAGAGTTTTAAAAAAGCCTTTTGTTTCTTTTTCTTCCTTAAACAATTTGGTTATTTCCCTGTACTAATTATTCTACCCATAATGTGTTTCTTCTTCTCTAAAACTGATGTACCAGCTAAGAAGAAAACAATCTCAGACCTCTACAGGAAACATATAATGTAAATGACAAGCTTGTCAGACTTTTGTTAAAAGTCTTATCATATTTGGTTTTGATAATGAAGCAAAATTGTAGAATGAATTAATCATAAAATCAATACATGTTGTGTGAATGCTATCCATATTTTAAATTTTCTAAGCAACAATTGAATTTAGTTGTGAGTTTGAGTCAGATAGATAGGCTCAAGAAAATAGTGCTATCAGCGAATGTGCCTATGACTGCATCTTCATGAACTTTCAGAAAGTTACGTGGCATAGTTTAAGCCCAGCCAGCAAAACAGAACCACGCAGCCACTCGCTCACTTCCCTCCTTCCTCCCCCCTCTCTCAGAGTGATGGGGAGGAGAACTGAAAGAATGCAACTCCCATGGGTTGAGATAAGAACAGTCCAGTAACTAAGGTATAAAACAAACCACTACTGCTACCACCAATGATAATAATGGTAAGGGAAATAACGAGGGAAGAGAATACAACCACTCACCATCCGCTGACCGATACCCATCCTGACCTGATCAGTGATCTAGCCCCTCCGGGTAACTGTCCCAGTTTATATAATGGGAATGACGTGCTGTGGCATGGAATACCTCTTTGGTCAGTTTGGGTCAGGTGTCCTGTCTCTGCTTCCTCCTGGCTTCCCCTCCTCCCTGGCAGAGCATGAGACTCAGAACGTCCTTGGTCAGAGTAAATACTATTGAGCAACAATTAAAAACGCTGCTGTGATCAGTGCTGTTCCCAGGACGAAAGTCAAAAGCACAGCACTGCACCAGCTACTAAGAAGGAGAAAAATGACTGCTACTGCTGAACCCAGGACACGGCATTAGGAAGATTTATTCTTATCTCATAGAGCAGATCAGGTTTTGATATCTAGTTTGTCTACATTTACAACTTATTTTGTATAGGTATGTTGCTAGTTTATGATAATATATGCAAAATTGCTTCTAATTAGTTAGGTACCAAGATGTAGTGTTCATATGTGGTGACCACAGGGTCAGATTCTTATCTCCCTTACACTTTCTGACATATTAAACTTAATAAGGATGACTAGGTTTAGCTGAGGATAGAAGTTTGGGGTTTTTTTACACTTCCTTTTAAGCCCTGTATAAGGTATCTGCTAAATTTAACTGATCTTATTAGTCTGAGGTGAGATGCAATGTACTGCAGAGGAGGACTGGAGGGAGATGCAAGAGAATATATGACCATTTTTTCAACACATGACCTGAAAGGTTCACCTGCAGGTGAAAGTGTTAAGAACAGGAGGAGCTCTCTCTTCTAGCAAATTTTTGTTTCAAACCTGGCTTAAAAACATTCCATACACCAAGATTAATGTGTAGGTCCACTGTGATCACCTAGTCTGACATTGTCTCTAATAAAGAATCCATGAAATAGTTTCCCTTCTGTCTGAAGAATGTCTTTCAAAAAAGTCAAACCTGTCTAGCTTCAAACTCATTGTGAGTTGGTTTTATAGATTCAGAAGACTTCTTTTAAAACTTTGGCTCTACATGGGCAGCAGAAATTTAATAAGTTACATATAATGTGAGCAAGTAATACTTTGTCCTTCAGTTTTTAATTCAGGCTGATCATCTTTTGACTTTTACAGTGACATTTTTACATTTTTTGGTATATCCTTGAAACTTTGCTGTGAGGCCTTTGCAATCTATAACATCCCTGAAATGTGCTCAAGTGAAAGGAGTTAGCATTCCAGTGCTAACTGCTGCCAACTGCAGATGCAATCTAACCTCCCCGCTGCCGCTTCACCTTCTGTAATTATACACCCAAGGATCACCTTTTTGACCCTATCATTGCAATTGACTCTACCATCAGCAATTCCTTTTCAAAGGCCACATCTAAGCTTACCTGCAAGAGAACACCAGGAGACACCCCAGATCCTGCTTGCTCCTTGGATAATGAGATTGTGTGTTTAGATTTCACCTACATGGAGACAGGGATGTGGGAAATGGCTGGTGCATGTCTAGATACCATGCTAATGGGAAGTCAGGATGCATCAGGGGCCAGCACCTGCATTTGAGAATTCAGAAACACTCCTAGACTTTAGATTACAGATATAACCAAAGAAATTTCCTCTTGGGATTACCTCTGACATTCATTAATTCTGGGTATATTTTCTGAACTGCTTAATACTTCTTAAAAAAAAAATCTGAGGTTTGTCCTCCGCATTATTTACCTTTATTCTCTGTTACCTTTGATTTTCTATTTTAGAAACCATGATTTTCTGGTTTAGTTCAGATAGCTTCTACAATTTCTCTTAAGTGTAAATATGTAAATTAAGACTCCATACATTTAGTAGGAATTTGTAGCACATCTCAGAATGTCACAAAGTATAAGTTTTTAATCATGCTTTTCTTTGGATTGCCATGTCTATTTTATATTCCTTTAATTTAATCAGAATGTCCAGCATTCACAAGTCAGATGCTGGCAGAAGCATCAATACTCATGCATTCATTAAATATTTTAAATTTGTTAGACAAAATAGCAAACAATTTTGACAAGAGTAGTTTTTATAAACCATTACTGATTGGCATTAATTGACTTCCACAACTTTAATTTTTTTTTATCAAGTTCTGTATTATTAATTACATTGTTTCACCTGCTTGTTTAAGTCTCACAACCCTACAGTTGCCTTACAGTTACTTTGGTTATACTACTTAAGGAGTGTCACACTTTTTTTCCCAAGGTCTTTGGAATTTTTATGGTGCCCCAAGATGTACTAAAAATGGACAGTGATGGTCCAGATAGCTCTTTTCTATGATACTTCTTTAAAAGTTCTTTTGCACAAGTTTTCCAGACCTGCTGATCCTTCATGCTTTTAACCTAGCGTTTCATGTTTCCTTACTAATGGCCGAAATAAAAATTACCATTCAAATCTCCTCAAGCTTTCCCTAAGGACACAAGAGATTTATTTATTGAATACTTCAGCTCTTCCTAAGGTTTTTATTTATTTTTATTTATTTATATATTTATTACATTATTATTAATGAGAAACCTACCAGCTCTAATAATGAACCAACACCACTGCTAGTTTTATTTTTTTTGTTTATAGAATCCCTTCCATTCTCCTACTCTTATCTCCATTGACTATAGACTTTTCCGGAAGTTATTTTGATTCACTTACCTTTTGCATTCTACATATCCAATTTTCTGATCTGTATTTACGACTAGTATTTTTCTTTTTCCCATTTTCTTAAATTTTAAAGCTATCACTAATCCCCTCTAAATTCGGTTGGTTTATTACCGCAAGTTACCCTTTGTTTGCTGAGTATTTAAAGAAGCTCCAGGTTATTTTCTATTTTCTCTGATGATGTGACACATATATTTTAAGTCTAGTTTATTTTATTTAGATCAGCAAATTTAAGTATTACTGATAAGGACTTTGGTGTCTTAATGAGATTATGGTATGAACACTGTACTGAGGATGTTACTGCTCTTTAGTTTTGTGACCAGCTGTTATCTAAGTCAGGGGAACTAATAGCATGTTCTTCCATGGCTTGTTTAGGAAGTCATCAGAATTGTGGTGTGTATCGAAACAATAGCTAACTATAAGTCCAGCAAGTGCCAACCTAATGTGCTGTGTGCTTCTGGGATCTTAGTCACAAGAGACACAGCACTTATGTCTTCAGAGCTGACGTGACTCTGTGAAGCATTGTACTCTGTTGTATGAATCTATTCTAAGATACCCAAAGTTTGTCATTGATATGGCTTTTTCCAGTATCTGAAAGGGGATCTACAGGGATGCTGAGGAGGGACTCTTCATGAGGGACTGTAGTGATAAGACAAGGGGTAATGGGTTCAGACTTAAACAGGGGAAGTTTAGATTGGATATAAGGAGGAAGAAATTCTTTCCTGTAAGGGTGGTGAGGCACTGGAATGGGTTGCCCAGGGAAGTTGCAATTGCTCCATCACTGGCGGTGTTCAAGGTTGGGTTGGACAGAGCCTTGGGTGGCATGGTTTAGCGTGAGGTGTCCCTGCCCATGGCAGGGGTGTTGGAACTAGATGACCTTAAGTTCCTTTCCAATCCTAACTATTCTATGATCTCTAATAGAAAAATAGGCCTCAACTAAAAAAATATGGAAATATATCTTTCTGATAATCACCTTTGTTTTCTAGAATACCCTCATTCTTATACGCAATACAGTGGAGGTCTTAAGAAATGAAGTGGCCAGGTATTTAACTAATATATCATAAAAGCAACGTAATACATTCAAAGGTTTTCTCAACAGGCAGAATACCCATAGGCTGAAGGAACAGCAGAAGCAATCCATGATGGTCATTGCTAGACAATGTAGTAAGTGTGGATTTCAGATTCACAACTGATTTATGTTTGGTATAAGGCCATTTATAGTAATCATTATGCTACTACTTGAGGTTTTTTTTTTGGATGACATCTTAAAATACAGTCCAGTCACATGAAAATTACCTTATATGTGTAAAGGTCACCACTGAGGCACTGGGAATGTGATGGAGGACTGGTCCAGCAGAGGATCAGAAAGCAGTTTTAATCAAAGAAGTTTTTCTTCAAAGAAAAGAAGAAATCTGTTGCTTTGTATGTTGCAGGTTAACATGAGTTTATCAAGTAGTACCTTTTTGCTTAAAAAAGAATCCTTTTGAAATTTTTTTATCCTACCAACTAGGGCTCCATCACGCTCAATATCTTCTCTTCAGCAAGCGATGGGCAATTTCCTGATGGAAGTTCAGTAAAACTTACAGAAGCTGCAAGGTTTCCTTGTGTCTGTTAGTTTACAGGCTGAGAAGAAAAACTGTTTTCTACTACTATTCTAAGGCTTTACTACCAACACAGGGACAGAAAGGGTTTTTGAACCAAAGTGAAGTGTGACCTCCTTTTCCTACTCCTCCAACAAAACCCCCAAACTTAGTCACCGTTTAAATTCAAATTTTCTTTTTTATCTATGAAGAAACTTAACTCTGATGTGTGCAGTATTTGACAGGTAAAAAACTCTGTCTGTCTTACATTGCTACTTGATAAACCACCATATGGAACTAAGAGAAACCGGCCTTGAAAGAAACAGAAAGGAAGTGATATCTTCTGCAATGGACAGCAGATCTGGGAAGCTCATCATCAAAGGGCCCTGTGGGTGCAAGGATCTTTCATGGGATCCAAAAAATACCGAGATGAAAAGAGATGTTGGGAGAGTACTGGAGAGGTGATGAATTAAAACCTGTACTTCTTCTGATTTTATTCTTCTGCAGTTATTTAGTAATGCTAGTGTTTGAGACGGGAGACAAGGGAGATGGACCCTTTGACAGTGGACACTTAAGAAAGTGCAGCTCTCTTAAATTATGTCTTGGAGGTCATGGAGACAACTACCAGTATCTTTGTTTCATGTCATCACCAGTGCCTGATCTTTCTTGTGAGAACTCATGTCCAAAACCTCTGACTAAATTAATTTAGCCTTGATCACACACATGCTTGTTAAAAGAATGCATTTTAAGTATTTGGGAGCTCTCTTGAAAATGCAAATGGATTTATATTACATTTTGCATTCCCTTTCTTAAATGTTGCTTGTCTAACTGATGTCAGAAGGGTTATAGTTGATACTGGTATTGAAAGCTTCCACTTCATAAAAGAAAAAAAAAAAAAGAAAAAGAAAACAAGATACTATCTAAGAAAGTCACAATAATTTAAATTGGGCTGTGTGATCTATCCAAAAATATGAATCAATTATTTCTAATGTTCAGCACCTGTGACCAATTCTGATGACTTTTTTCAAAAAATAATCACTTGATGTTTAACCATAGTGAATTGGAACATCTCTATATGGGAGAAAAACTAAAACATTCGAATGAGCTCACTCAATTCTTCTCTTTGGTATGATCATACGGATTGGAGATTTTCCATATGCTTCTGCACAAATAAAATGCAACCATGTAAATGGACACATGGATGTGCATTTCTTTGCATGAATGTGTATATATACATATACATGCATATACTTCAGGAAATATAACCCTGCTTCATAACTTTGCACTCTGTCTTTCAAAGTTCACATTGAATTCAAGGCTAATGTGAAGGAATTAATACTTTTTCTTATTTTTGACAGGGAGAAGGAAAATCTATGTTCATAATGAGCTAAACCATATATTTTACTGAAAGTGACATATGTAGAATGGTTTTATAAAAATAAGACTGTCATTCTTCTCTGATGAAGTTCACTATCATATGGCATCAAATTAATCTTTTATAGATTACTGTTTGTGCCATTTGCTTATAATGGTTTGTGGTTGTCTTCTTAAAAAAACAAAGTTTTGTGAAACACTGGCCATGGGTGGTACAACTACAGCAGCTAAAATAAATTCTGCTAACTGTTTGAAGCTGATAGTGTCACCCTTGGGTGATTCTCTCAGGCCAATTAAACTGTGTTGTCAGCTATCCCTTTGCTGCCATGTCTGCTGCCAGTTAGCACTGGTTGAACTGGTGGTCAGTGTAACTCCAGAAACTCAGGCGTCCAATGGGAAGCTTCTTGGTAAGGAAAACAGAATTCTGTTAAGGACACATGGTCATTTCTGCACCCTTTTTTGAAATTTTGTGGAATACGTGGAGCGCTGGGGGGGGGGATTAAGTATCTGTTGTCAAAGACCAGTAAGATCTTTCCTCAGAAAGACTTGAAGAACATATCACCTCTGAAAATCAGACCACTGATGTTTTTTCTTTAGACTTTGTTACAGGTCTAAATCTAAGTTTTCCTGTTTAGCAGCTCCCATAGCAATCTCTATTTTTGGCCTTTTCATAGGGTAGGTATTCCCTCATCTCTTGTGACAGTCCTCACTGAGCTAGTGTCCTCAACAGGGACCTGAACTCCATTGACTCCACAAAAACAAGCAAAGCTAGTTATATCGAGACCAGATAGATATTTTATAAAGAATACTTAACTTTATAAAATGTATTATTATAATGCAGAGGTTTCAACTTCTCTACTAAATCATCTTCCTTGTGGAGAGACAAGGCTGTTTCTTGTGAAAGGAAGAGCATGAAGGAGGAAAGCAGTGACTCCAGGCTCTATGGGTCTTGCAGATTTCAGGATGACATTTGTCACAGGGATAAATAGCATCCTTGTCTCTTGGCTCTGTACAGGGCAAAGATTCTTCCTTCCTACTTCTGAGAGCAGCTATATTCAAAGCACAGAGCTCATCATGAAAGTATATTAGTTTGCCCCTGTATAAGATATAGCTCCTACCGCTATAAAAGCTCAAGGCTGCATATCCCTGACAAAGTGGATATACTCTTAGTCTGAAAACCTTTGTTTTAAAGGAAGGAGAAGCTATTGCAGTTGCGGTCAGAATGCCCTGTTCTTCCAGACCCTCCAAGCTGTAATTAAGGGTATAACTAAAATTTGCAGTTTGGCCAATATTACAAAGATCAAGAATAGCTTACTTAGTACTCTTTCTCCCTTAAGCACTAGGATGACAATTCTTGTATCCAGTCACTGTCAAAACTGGTATCACTTCTGTTTTTTTCCTAAACATTGCAGTTGAAGACGAAAAAGATTGAAGAGATATATTTTATTTTGTTATCTCAAAAAAATTTATTTTTTTAGATAAAGATCTACTAAGAAATTTTAAATGTTTTGTTGCAACCATTATCAGTACACTAAGTAAAAAAAAAAAAAAAAGAAAGAAAATCTTTACACAAACATCTTGGGATTTTCTAGATTAAAAATGAATTTTGAGAAATAAAAAGAAATAACAGGCTTGTCCCAGAAAACTGGTAGTGTTTTGTCTTTTTAGTAGTGATTCAGAAGATTTCTTTTATCCTTTTCTGTAACTACATTTTTAATGCATTTAAATCCCTCCTAAGTAATCCTTTCCACGATACTTACAGTAAGTTTTAAAGCTGATAATCCATAAGTTTTAAAACTGATAATCGAAAGAGTTTTGGAAACCTAATGTAAATTGCTCAGAGGACAGAATGACAGTATTAACCATATAAATCATCCTAAGACTAAATGGTGTGTTTTTATTCAGAAGTCTTCCTTGTATATTATGCTAAACTGCACTAACAAGCAATATCCTTATCTGACATAATTTATAGTGTTATGATCTTTGTCACATCATATATCCACCACCTACCACCTCCTTCCTATTTGTTTTAATTTATCATTTCAGCCTCTAGGTTGGCATCCTGTCTTATCAGCACTGACTTCTTCCTGGCTGCATGAGCAGTTCCCTTGCACATGATACCGCTGCTCACAAAGTTATTCCCCACAGTGTGTGCTGTAATCAGGCCCCAAAGTTTGACAGCTGTGTTAGAGGTCAGACTATGCACATGTGGAAAACATCAGAAAAAGACAACTTTTCCCAGATTTCAGAAGAAGTCTTCATCTTGCTAGTCAGCCAATGGCTATATCCATGTTAATAAATTTAATAGGGCCAGAGAAAGTACGGGTTAGGGCCTGAATGATATCGGTGAATGTACATACTGCTTGATTATCATTATGCTCACTGGCAGGTTTTTGACCCATGCCAGCTGGCATTTTCCTAAGTCATGGCCAGACCCGACATAAAGACATGATTTCTGGGAGGCAACATGGACAAGGTCACCCTTCTTTGTAGGGTGGGGAAAAAAAAGAGCATTTCCCATGCCATTTCTGTCTCAGGATTTGACTTCACTCCACACTTTATTTGCTAGGGTAGTTGTAGTTTGTATCCAGAAAAGTTCTGCATACTGTTCCATCCTACGCTGTCTAACAAAGACAATAGAAGAAAAAGTATTTTATGCTGGGTTGAACAGGAAAGGAAATAATTTGCTATTAAGGCTATCAGCCCTCTCCAGAGCAAAAGTGTAATGGAGTCATGCTTAAGGCCTCCTCCTGTGGTAAAACACAACATGCTGGGTGCACATAAATCTCATGTTACAATTGTGTCCAATCAGCTCCTTTTTGTAACATGAAAATGTGAAAGTCAAATATTTAGGCACAGGATGGGAAGTTTCTTAATTATTGTGCAGATATTATTCCCGTGTGACAATTTTTGTTGTAAAGCCATAACATTTATATCATATTTTAATTAAATGTTCCTTTTAAAGGTACTTAAAAATATCCATACATGCCCACTCTTGGGATTACTGACTTCTATTACCTTAAGCATGTCATAGAGGCAATTTATGAGAAAAATTCAATGTTTGGGTTCTTTTTATTCCCTTTGTGATTCTGGTTTTGATAATCATTATTAAAGTACTGTTCAGCTTAATGGTTTTGCAGTAAAAAATAACAATGCAGTGGAGAGAAAAAGAGATTTATTGGAACCACTATACAAATAAAAAGGTTACTGCAAAGTTTGGTGTTTTTCTAAAAGCTATGTCTATAGTAGTAAATAAAATGGACGAGAGACTATTCTCTGTCCCTGAGGATGAACGATACAGCACAACTCACATTTATACAACTAAACTCTCTTAACTCTCAAAACAAGGTAACTACATCCAAACCGCCTATTGGGAGCAGTCCTTTGAGCATGCTTATCGCCGAACCATGCTCCAGGACTGCGTGGGTCGGTGTTATTTGGTTGACATCCAAAAGTCTGCCAGGAGCTGTGCTAACAGGGTAGATGCTTCTGGGCTCTGTTGCTTATTATCACAGCCTTATTTCTACAGAAAAGTGCTCTTACAGAGCAGTCAGTGATCAACGACTGTGGTAGCTGCTCATGGCACTTGTTCGAGTTCCAGCTCACTACTAAGACGTTTAACTCAGAATAAAAAATTGATGGATTCAAACAGTGATATTCAAAATAAAACATTTACTTGGTTTACAGCATCTCTTTAGACAAAGGAGTGAATTCATGTCATGTAGCTGAAAGGTGAGTTGCCCTCAGAAGATTGCTAAAACAATGGATAAAGAGAAATTAAACCCCACAGAGCTCTAACATTCCTAGAACACCTTTACTTTTAATATTCTAAACACTCTTAAGGGACTCTGAAATCTAAGTCAGGCTTTTAAATGCAGCTTGGCTTCTATTGCACTTTAACCCTTAAACAAGAAGAGAAGCAGTGAAAGAGGCAAATTAATCTGCTTAGAGCTTGTGCTGAGGGATGTGGTCTTGAGCCAGGCTTGCTGAGAGCTAGCTAAGGTGTTTCTTCACTGTAGTGAACTGTGCAGTACAGATGCAGCCAGTGCAAGACATATCATTCCCTGTTCACCCACCAGTCCAGGAAAGAAGCATCTTTCACACTGGTGGCATCAGCATTCATGCTGCCTTGTAGGCTGAACCATGGCATGCTGAAAGGTGATGAAGGGATGAAGGTCAGGCAATGCCATCTCTTTTGTACTGCTCAGATGAGCAGGGAGCCAGGCACTGAGAAATCTGCAATGCATATCCCATTTAAAAGAACAGGGCAGTTTATATGGAAAGCATTGCCTGCAATTCAGGAAAGTGCCTGAGCCCATGCTTAGTGTTCAGCATGTTTGCATCTGACTGTATGAAACACAATCTCAGTGATTTCCTGGACAGGGCTCTGAATAGGCAAGAAGTAAGGAAAATCTCCTGAGGAGAGACAAAGGCGCCAGGGTAATAGAAAAAAGGCAGTTATGCCAGTCTTGATTTTAAAACACTGAGCTATAAATGTGAACAAGAGCAAAATGGTAAAGTAATTCAAAACACTGGAGGAGGAAGGCAGCCAAAACATTTGTCTGAAAAATGTAGCTTCCTTGGTACTCATGGGCTAGAACGGTTTGTGTTCATAGCTTGCTCTGAATTTTGTTTGACTTGAACATGATTTTCTTTTGCAGTCAAAAGCAGACAAGGCTTAATGGATATAGTATATTTTTTTACAGTCTTCTGTAAAAGACAAATTGGTCTGTCCCTGCAGTAAATCTGATGGGCTGACTTTTTTTTTCCCCCCCCCAGAAAAAATAAACTTATTGCCCTATGACATGGTGAAAATGAGCAATGTGCACATCTCTTGCTGGTACCTTTTTTAGTTATATTGGCTACAGATCAATTCAGATGTATTTCAGAGAGCTGCTCCGGTAGAAAATCTCCAGATTGTTTCCATAACGCTGGACAGAGAGTCAGTGGTTATGGAATGAATGACAGCCACAGATGTGACAGCTAGCAGAGCATGCAGGCTTCGATGCTATGAGACAGTCCTGTTCGAATACCCCTTACAGTTATTGCTCGGGCAAGCTGAATAGCTCCAGCTTCTCCAGCGCTGGAGAAGTCATTTTAACTGCAGCAGTTCTTCATAGCTAGAGATGAACTTTCCGCTGAGGAGCACAACAAAAAAAATACAGCCTTTGGTCACGAAATGAGTGAAATTCCAACTCAATAGTATACAAAAATGGATCAGGATGATCACAGAGACAGTACAGTCTCTGCTCTTTAGGATTTTTCAGACTTGACAGCACCACACTCTCTCCATTTAACTTTGAAGCTGGCCTGTTCTAAGCAGGAGATTTGACTTCAAGAGATCCCTTCAAACCTAAATCATACTACTGACACTAATTTTCACATGTTATAGAAACCTAACTAAGAGAGATAAGAAATAAAAAGCTAAATAGAAATAAATTATCCTTTTCAAATCTGTTTTATTTATGACAAATATTTTCTGCATTTTGTTTAGAAACACACACAAAAAAAAATCTTGTCATAGTAACTCAGTGTCATCATAATTTCTATAAATCATACAGATATAGACATAGTTGGATGAAATAATCTTCAATTAGCATTTTACTGGCTCCAGAATATATTTAATACTGTCATGGAAAGACACCCACCAACACTGTTTTTTTAAGTATACATTAAGAAGTAAATTACACTGAAAATGCCGGAACATTTTGCTGGACCTCAGAGATATCCAGTAGTTTTGATACCACACACTACGAATTTCTTTTTCAGCTTGAAGCTCTGAGCTTCATGTTTCAGCAGACTCCAAATTCAAAGGAAGATTAAGGAAAATTACAATGTTTTCTCTGCTTCTTTGTCAAAGCCATTAATCCCACAGAGGTTTTCATAGCTGCCATGCTACAACAGCAGCTTCACTGAAAAAATTATTTTATGAAATCAATGAAAATGTTAAAGAAGGGGAACATGAAAGAAAAGGATCCTACTTTAACAGATTTTCAATATGAGTGTTTAGATGAAAGAGAACCACGCACACACAGAGGCAGAAAATAGGCCAAGTTGGTGCCATAGCAAGGTATTTTTCAACAGCTTCATAAGTAATTGCATTTCATTTACATGGGCACAGGGAAGACCAAGTTTAAAGGTGGCCCTGAAAATTTCTGAGAATAAGAAATGAAAAGCCACTTAACTAGTACAGTCCCTCATTCATCAGATAAATCAGGGGATCTAGTAGGTCCCTGGCAGTCATTAGTATCGCAAGAGCCTCACACCATGGCATGACCCAGGGTTTCGAAGTATGCAAATAATTTTGGCTGTTATTTGAAGGAATCCAGTCCTTAATCATCAGTCTTGCTACTTTCTGTAAGAAGAAAATTATCTTTGCTGGTGCCATGTAAACTTTTAATGCATTTCTGAAACGTAAATAAGCAAATAAGTGTGTGTAGGTGTGGAAAAGCTGCAGAATGACTGCATGCAAAGGAGAGAGTGGATGTATTTGGGATTAAAGTAGTTTAGGTGACTAGGTGAGTATATATATATCATCTTTCATCATTGCACTGTCATTATTTGAAGCAACCCAAAATAAAGTTCTACACTTCTATTAAAACACTTTTTCTTGTGTAGCTTTAATAATCTGCCAATTTATTCCTGCTAAAAATCTGACCCTTATCACTGTCTACAATTGTAAATTAATTTCATGGGAATTTTCTCTGCTCATTGCTACATTTTATAAATGACAAACATATTTCATTTCTATAGAGCAAGGTCAGCTTTCTACATGGTTCATAGCAAGTCAACGTGGAAAGGCAGCACCATCCATCATTTAGGTGTGTTTCCTCATTAACTACATGGGTATTACTGGTTTTGGCTTTATATCTATCCTTGAAAATGTTGCCTAGTTATTTTGGTCTAATATAAATTTCATCCTCATTTCACTCCTCAGGGAAATGAGAACTATTTACACTGTTAGAGAATACTAATGTTTTACCATTAAAAATAATTTTATTTTTTGAGATAAGCAGATGACACCATTTGTAACTAAGCACATTCACAGAAACTGTGCTTCTTGCTCAGATGCTTTGGCAGGTGATATAATCTGCTTGACATTCTGAACTAGCATCTTTTTCACTGAATCCTTTGGCTTGGCATTGTCAAGCTGTTTCAGGAAGCTTTGGTGGTCCCCCTCAATTGCTTTAGTGTAAACTGAAAATAATTATTTTTTTTTAAAGTGTAATAAAATCATAACATTTTGATTTTCCAAATGAAATGTACTTTTCTATTATTATTTAGTATTTTCCTTTAACTTTATTTTTAAAAATTACATGCCAGATTCTTATATTCAAGGCAAACATTGTAGTTCAGGGAAAGAAAAACTATTTTTTATTAGGTATTTGTCTTACAGAAATGTATTTTCATCTGTCTTATTTTAAATTAAATGTTGCTTAGTATTGACTTTACTTTTCTCTTCCTTAACATAAATAAAAAATGTTAAAAAAAAAAGAAAAGAAGCTGACAGCACAGCTTGGATCTTAACTATATCTTTAGTAATGTATCATGGGTTCAGCAGCAGCAGTCATTTTTCTCCTTCTTGGTAGCTGGTGCAGCACTGTGTTTTTAATTTCGTGCCTGGGAACTGTGCTGATAACACCAGTGTTTTCAGTTACTGCTTGGTGATGTTTTGTCCAGCCAAGGACTTTCTGAGTCTCATGCTCTGCCAGGGAGGAGGGGAAGCCGGGAGGAGGCAGAGACAGGACACCTGACCCAAGCTGACCAAAGAGGTATTCCATACCACAGCACGTCATGCCCAGGATGTGAAGAAGGAGGGCAGAGACCCGGAAGGGTGTGGTGGTGGACTGGGGTTGCACGGCATGGTCAGGTTTTTGGGATTGGGGGGTTCTCTGCTGGGGGGTGCACTGGCTGGGTTGGGCTTGGTGAGCAGTTGTATTCTCTTTCCTTGTATTTCTCTTGTATTATTATTGATGGTAGCAGTAGTGATTTGTGTTATATTTTAGTTACTAAACTGTTCTTATCTCAACCTGTGCGAGCTGAATTCTTTTGATTCTCCTCCCCATCCCCCAGGACTGGGGGAAGAAAGAGGGGGAGTGAGTGAGTAAAACTGCGTGGGTGGGGGGCTTAAACCACGACATAATGCAACATTACTAAATGTTGCATTACAATTACAAATGTAACATTACTAAATGGTCTAGTGTGAGGTGTCTCTGCCCATGGCAGGGGGATTGGAACTAGATGATCTTAAGATCCTTTCCAACCCAAGCCATTCTATGATTCTATGATAATGGGGGCAGCTGCTCACTAGAAAAATGGCTTTCATTTATTCACTCATTTAATCTTGGACACTTAATGTGATTGACAAATGTGTCTATTCAGGTTTTTCACTTGTTCTGACATCCTAGTGCTGGCAGAACTGCATTGAATTTTTTGAGAAAGTCAGACTCTGTTGCCACAAACCAACAGGTGCAAACTTATGAATGTTGTTCACACCAAGCACTGCAGAAATAATCTTAAGAGAATAATTATGCAAGAAGTGATGATGTGTCTTTCTAACAGAGAGCCAGCAGCCAAGTCATGGATAGTTTGCAGTGAGTTGCTGGGATCTGACTGACTGTCTAGACAGTGATGATACATGAAAATTCTGCTGTAATGCTTCTGATACTCTGACTGTAATAAAACATTTTATTTACTCACTGACTGAGCTGATAAGATGCCTTAACACTTCAACTACATAGCACCTTGCTTACTGGTGCATGAATTAGTAATTCAGGGCTGTTTTGTTAGATAGCAAATTAGTCATTCCTTCCTTCCTGGCCCCTGGCAATAATCCTGATGATGTTTCAAACCTATGGACTGGTAATCCATGGGTGCAAGAGCATTAGGCAATATATTAAATCTGGGTAGGCAACTGTAAAATTCTAACCACTTAATTCAAAGTCTATTTTGCCAAGATTTCTTCTTCCAAAGTAAGTTCAACACATCAATCATGCCTTTTTCTTTAACCAGGATCTTCAGGGGCCCCTCTACTCCCTGCAGGATTATATTTCACAGGCCATCTGTAGAAAATCAAGGAAAACTCTTATGCTTTCTCTGTCCTAGCCTTCCTCTTGCAGGAGAACAGAGCCACAGGTCACAGCTGAAAACTCCTGAAAAAAACCTTTCTGTTTTCTGATGTTTTTCAGCTCACTCAGGCTGTTGCAGACTTTTACGACCCAGAGCTCTTCGTGCTGATGTTTGACTATCCTCAGCAATAGCTGTACTCTAAAACACAAGTAGGTGACTAGACAAGCAGCTGAAGTGATACTTCTATTGACTTTCTTATATCTGGTTTTACTCTTAGAGACTGTGCCCTCCCAGCATGAAAAGTCCTAAGAATGAGTTTGACAGAAAACTTAAACTAACCTTATGCAAAATACAGAACTAACAATGAAGGAGCTATTACTGAACCATGTAACTAATGAGAGTACCTTTCTGATTTTGGTTATTACTACAATAATTATTTTCCATGCCTGATCTAGAAATTATCTGTATCCCCTTCTCATTGCTCTTCTACATTGTATTTCTGCTTCCCTTGATTTTCACAGGAAGTCTCTCATCTGCACACCAGACAGACCTGATGGCAGGAAATTTCTGTTCTCACAACAGGAGGAGTACTTAGGCAAAGTCTATGAGGTTAAAAGACATAGCCATTGCAAATGATGCTCTCAGTGATAGGTAAAGCCAGAAATGATAAAAACATTCAAACCAGAAGACAGAATTGAAAGTGTCTGAGTTTGTGTTTACATGACAGCATTAATTTTCTAGGAAGTAGATGGAGGGAAAAAGAAATAAGAAATTTTAACCAGAGCACTAGGGCAGTTGGCACACCTTGCTGAGGATAAGATTGAACCCTTCATCTGGACCTGTCAAGGACACAGATACACAGTGTGATGCACATGGTTTTCTTCAGAGAAAGGCCTTAGCAAAAAGCTTTTGCTGGAAGGAATGAGAAAAAAAAAATCATGGTTTTGAGTAGCAGAGAACTTCCTGTACCACATGGCTATGGTTCACCAAAGCATGGAATAAATTTGCAAATGCAGCCATGGAAGGAATCAATATACCATTATAAAGCTAGAAGTCAGGCGTCTGCCTAATTGCTTGCTTGAATTAAGTCTAGTGTGCCATAATTCTTTCAAGATCAAGCCAAAAGGTGACTGAACAAAGCAAAATTTAAGCTTCAAAAATACTAGTAGCCATTTTAAGATTTTGTGAAGCATATATATATATTTTCTATGTAAAAAATATAAAATGGACTATTGTATGGCTAAGCAGTTTATATCAAGCATATTAGCTATCTTAACCTTATTCAGTTTCTTATCAAAGAAATTGTTTAATTTTAAATCATAACATTTAATTACTTAGTCTAATTACTTTAAGCAAGGAAATATATTTATACCTTTTAACAGCAACTTCTTAATTAGCATATTTTCATTAATAAAAAAAAAATAATTTAGAAGCACAGTAACAGATGAACAGTTTGCCCATTTTTCCCATATATAGTACTGGGCACCAGCCCTAAAGCTTTGTTGTCTCTATTAGGGAAACCAAAGGGCTGCAATATCCTTTAGTTAACTCCTTTGCTTTGGACCTGTTAATACAACAGCTTCTGCTGCTTCCAGATTCCTCCAGCTGTGACTGAACGAGGCACCTCTAAATTGTAAATGGTGTGCAGTACCAAAAATAGTACATTACATAGGGGAATGTGTCATTTGCAAGAATCCAGTGCTCTGTGAGACTGTGGATGGTTGTTTCCATCTTTGTCCTAACTCAGCATTCTGCACAGTGATGTTAGATTCAGAACTAGGCCAGGCAGTAAGACCTAAATTTTTAACATCATGGTTTTTGAAGTAGGATTTTGATGCACTTACCCTTTAAAAATATGAAGTAACTTACATTACTGATGTGCTGGAGCACATTCAAAGAAGAGCAACAAAGCTGGTGAAGAGTCTAAAGAACAAGTCTTACAAGGAGTGGCTGAGGGAACTGGAGAAAAGGAGGGTCAGGGGAGACCTCATTGCTCCCTACAACTACCTGAGAGGAGGCTGCAGTGAGGTGCGTGTCGTTCTCTTTTCCCAAGTAACAAGTGATAGGATGAGAGGAAATGGCTTCAAGTTGTGCCAGGGAAGGTTTTGGTTGGATATTAGGAAAAAATTCTTCTCCAGAAGGATTGTGAAGCACTGAAACAGGATGCCAGGGAAGTGGTTGACTCACCAGGTCTGAAGATATTTAAAAAAACATATAGATGTAGAGTTTAGGGACATGGTTTAGTAGTAGACTTGGCAGTGCTAGGTTTACAGTTGATCGCAGTGATCTTAAGGGTCTTTTCCAACATAAATGGTTGTACAATTCTATGATTATGAAACAGAAGATTCAACCCCATAAATACACACACACTGCTGTGTAAAATACTTTATCCTAAAGTCTGTTATCTCTCTTTCTTAGTTATAGATCACACTTCATTTCAAGAAAAAGGAATCCACACATGCTTGACATGATAATTCCATAGGAGAGAATGAGCACAGCTGCAGGATGAACACACAGCAGGATCTGTTACAACTCATGCCAGACAGAAATCAGTGCAGATTTATGCCATCTGAGAATTCAGCTTATAAACTTTTATTAACTAAAAACTGAAGAAAATTGAAAACACAAAGATTCAGGTACTGATCTCAATTAGGATATAGATAATCTTGCACAATGTCATTAGTCTTGATTTTCTTCTTGTACAGTTTTAAAGAACCAGGTCAGGTCATTGACTCAAAATTTCTCCAGGTTTACTCATGTATTTTTGGAATTGGGAGTAAAGTGAAATAAAGCAAAAGCTTGTTTAGATTTATAAGGATCAAACTGAGGTACTGTGATTCAAAAATGCATCATAAAGGCCATCAAAGACTATTCTTTTTTTTTCCAAAGAAACTCCAGATAGAGTCAAGATAGAATCTTTTATATGATGGTACTGTCACCCAGTCAGTGCAGCTGCCTGCTCACACAAGAGAAGTGTTGCTGCTGTTAAAAACATAAGACTCTTTATTTCAAGATACTGCGTATCAGAAAAGCAATGATGTAGTTGATAAAGCTTTATCACCTCCAGGACTGGCATTACATAAACTTACAAAGTTTCTTGGTTACTGCAGTTACATCCAAGGTGACAAAAATACTTTGATTGAGTCATTTAACTCAGAAGGCTTTATTGGCAAGGAGTCAGTATTGTAGACAAATCCTCTGTATCTTCCTTTGTGTCACTGGTGAGGGAAAAGATGGGAAGAGTTAAAGTGCTCACTCTTGCACATTTTAAACATTCAAGCAACTCTTGAAATCCTAAAGCAGATACCTAGGGCAAGAGGCAAAACCAACAATGTTTTTCTTTCAACGTAGTTCAAGGCTTGCTAAGAGTGAAAATGGATTATGATAATTTTTAATGGAAAAGTAACTTCCAGAGGAAGACAGAATATGCAAGGATCTTCTCCTCCACCCCCAACCAGTGGAACACATAGACAACAAAGTTGGATGTGGTCCAGAAATTGCCAAGTTTAGGGCAAGTGAAGAGCTTGGGCTGTCTCCATCACAGGAAAAAATAATTTATGAAACATCAAGACAATATAAATTTGGCAGAGTTCTTAAAAATTGCATCTGTTCACCATGTATTAAGCTTGGTGACAGAAAGAACAAACTGTAAAGCAGTATATAATAAAACAGTGCAAGCACAGCAAGTTGGTTGACTGAGGTAGCACTAGTAATTAGGAGAACTGGGTTGTTGATTGTCATCATGTTCTCCTATAAATTGTATGGACCTGTGATGTCTAACATTTAAAAGATCTTCATTCAGCAGCTTATACTACAACATTGTTTCCTATTTCTAAAACTGTGAGAGCATTGTCATGTGATTATGCCATTATTCTATTATCAGTTATCACTACCTTCAAAATGTTTATTTTTTTGAATAATAAATATAACATTATCAAACTATTAGTATTTTTTGATGCAAGGCTTTTCTTAGTAACTTCTGGATGCAAAAAGAAATTCTTATTTACCTTTCTGTCATTCAGTGTGGTGCAGCATCTAAACCAGATTATTAGGAAGGGCAAGATTTCATATGCAGCTTTTCCAGTTGTCCTTGTCTTTCACATCTGCGTAATCAGACATTAGAAAATAAGGAACTGGGCGGGGAGGGAACTTAAAAGAATTCTGCAATAAATACAGATTGTTAACTGAATTATGCCTTCTTTTATTTATTTGTTTTTAATTGTTCTGTGGTTTCTTTTTGAAATTATAGTTTGGGTGTTTATTTTCCTGGCTGATTCTAGGGTACACCTTACTACACAACACATTACTGTCCTCTTAAAGTGAGGAGCGCTCTTGGCATTTCTGGTTATTGTAAATTTTAAGGATGTATCTAGCTGAGAACCAAAACCACTGAGATAACTGCAACATAGATCTCACTGTAACTTATACGAAGTGCAAATATTTGTTTTCAAATGTTTATAGCACATTTTGAAACATGAAAACAATTACATCTAATTAAACATGGAACCACAGTCCTCTGTTTCTAGACAGCGGTGTCCTTTTTTCCTAAGCAACTGATCACTTGCACTAAGGGACAGCCTGAGTCATGCATAAATTGATGCGTTATGTACATGCCATTGTCACATTACAGTTAGATCTGATCAGTTAGTGAATCCAGCTCCAGCAGTTGTGAGGCTCATCCTTTGAGTTAGACCTCACCACACTTCCAGTGGGAGAGGGATTTAACCTTTGAAGATTATTGGTAGGAAAAAGGCCTATGGGATAAAATAGTTTTGTATTTACTCTGGTTATCAGACAAGTCAAATTAGGCTGACTTCCAGGACAAAGGACAGAAATCTTGCATCAAATTTCTTAAAGAATAAGGGAAGGCAGATCACTTCGGTATACAGTACACTGATCTCCCCCCCTTCTTCAGTAGTCTGAGCTCTCCAGGTCCCTAACTAGCCTATTAACTGGGCCAGAAAAACTCAGAATATACACTAGCTCCATTTTGCCTTCAAAAGAGATACATTTCACTGCTGGATAAAATGATTGCTCTCAACACGAGGTACTTTTCCTGGATGAAAGGTCCTGTAAGCCATAAAGGCAATCAACAGTCATTATTTTCAGGTCTCTTTTAATCTGTCATGACTTTTAAATCCCCAAAGTTCCCAGGTTTGCAAGAGGACCTCTCCAAATATGCTTCTCTTTTATGAACAGTCTGAAAAAAATAAAGGCAACTGTGTAAGCATGTTCCAAGCTTTCAGTCCATTTTTTTTTTTCTCAAGCCAAGAACATATTCTTACTCAGTCATACATCAGGGACAAGTTAGCTCAAGCATTATAGCAAGCACAGGGTTAATTATGTTCCTCATCCCTATTCAATGTAAACCAAGCTTTGGCATTGTAAAATGGGAATGTGGGAGGGAGGGGAGTTACTTCCTCTGAAGTGTAGAAAGAATGTAGAAAAGGGAAATGCTCTCAGAGATAAAAGAGCAGAGCCTGTCGCAGCACATAGAGAAAACGACAAGCAGAGGAGGAAGCAGGTGGTGGGTTTTAGATTTCAATTGAAGTGCAGGACAATTCAGTGACCTGTGAGAATGGTTTAGCACTTTTCATGAGCCTGAGAATTTTTGCAGTTTATGTTTGCTACTCTTACACCTTATTGGCATGCATGGTGATCTCTGTATTGTGAGAACTCTCAGCTTTATTTATTCAGAATAAATATTTTGTGATGGGTTTTAAGGTAAGGGAACACTTGCTTCTATTTTCCTTGTATCATGTAGTCAGTTTGCATGTTTTCTAGAGTAATTACAGTGAATGATATTATACATGTAGAAAGAGAAAAATTGAAATGTTTTAAATAGCTAGTCTGGAAGCATTTTGCATATATATACTGCACCATTGTCCTGCCATCAAAATGCTTGAAGCCCTGTGTTGCAGAGAATTCAGGAAGGTTTCCTGCAGATATTTCGTACCTGCAATGAAAGCTGTATGTGTGTGTTTGTTTTGGTCTCTGTATGCTTATTTCTTGGTTTTAAGTTTTTTCATACTTCTCCTTAGTTCCATCCTTTCCACCCTTTGTACCTACTGGGAGAATTATGTTCTAATCCTTAGTTAGGAAAGGGGCAGTGTATCATGACATTGACACCAGCCCGCAGGAAATTTGCACCAAGATCCTACTAGTGTAATGGAAATAACTTTAAAATCCAATAGCTTTTTGATTGCAAATATCGAGGCTGTGAAACATAGTTTTCTGAGGTACTTTTTCCCTGCTCTGAACATTCTTGACTCGTATTCTTTTGGGGAGAAGGGCAACAGAATTTTATACATTTTTATAAAATTTTATGTATTTATACATTTTTTTATATTGTATCCTTTATATATTTTAACTCCTTTGTGCTAAATAAAGTTCATCTAGCCAGTTATGTGTGCTGCAAATTATTCTTTGTTTCAGCTTGGGTATTTTTTATGGAAAAGCAAATACATCATTAGTTTGAAAACCAGTGCAGCAAGTGTGTAAAGAGAGAGCAAATTCAAAGGTCACACAGGAGTTTCTTGAAATGCGTTATTTTGCATTTAAGCAGTGAATTTACTCTGTAATTTAAAAACTTCTAATTTGCTAGTCAGCAACCTTTCTTCTGATTATTTGTGTTGCATGACTGCTCTTCAGGATTTGTAAACGTTTCAGAAGTATGTCTAGTTCTATACACTTCTCTTGAAATATTCAGACTTGTGAAGAATGGTTATGTTAGATGTAGGAAAAAAATCTTCACTATGAGGGTGGTGAGGCACTGGCACATGTTGCCCACAGATGTTATGGGTGCCCCATCACTGGAAGTGTTCAAGGCCAGGCTGGATGAGGCCTTGAGCAATGTGGTATAGTGGAAGGTATCCCTGCCCCTGTCAGGGGGATTGGAACTACATGATCTTTAAGGCCCCTTCCAACCCAAACCATTTATGATTCTATGATTCTACGAATAATGTATACCTTTTTATTTTTTTTTTCCTAAAAAAAGGTTAAACCGAGCTTTTAAATTTTGTTCAAAACTGTTTTTCAGGTCATTTTAAGGTAAGGTAGTGAGGCTATTCCTGTAAATGTTGCTGTGTATGCCTGAGGTTGTTTTAAAAACTCAAACATTTTTGATTCAGTCTTTACCATCAGAAAACAAATTATGACAAAACATTCAACAGAACTGTTTCTTCCATTGTTGAATGTATCATGAAAGGTTTACTGTAAAGCAAGAGACAAACAGTATTTCAAAAGTGTAGCAAGTGTAGTATTTCAAAGTAGCATTGAAAAAAAATGCCCAACACAGAAAGCTGTCCCCCTCAAATAAGCAGAAAGATTAATAGACGTTGTTGAAATTGTTACTGGTGCTCCATTTCATTGCTTGTGTATCAAAGTCATTGTGCAAGAACAATTCAAAGTTACAATGCAGAAATATGCATAGAAGACTTGGTTCTTTGTGGACTTCTTCCAAAACCATCTTCCAGAGCAGTGGAGATGAGGAACAGTAACAAAAGGAGAAAATGTCATTTGACAACCCTAGTTGGCCTAGCTTTAAATTCTGGAGAGTCAGACCAGAAAACAGAAGGGGGGACTCAGATGTGGATTTAATGCACCAAGGTATATCAGTGTTTTCACCCAAGTTTGATTTATTCTAATAAATGGTAAACTTCTGTCAAATTTAAGAGCTTGATGATGATGTGGCTTCAGCATTTTGATCCTGACTCAACTCAATTTCATGTTGCTTGAAGTTGTAACTCATTCTGCTAAGGACTATGGGATTTTTGTGTCATGGGTGCAGTATTCTCTGTGTTCCCCAGGTGAGGATAAATGCTGGAAGGGCAAAGATGAGCATTCATACTTGGTTCTGAAGGCTCACCACAAAATTTTTTGACAACAGAATCATAGAATCATTTAGGTTGGAAAAGACTATGGTCATTGAGTCCAACTGCAAACCAATGCAAGAGCATTATTTCATGTACCTGTGAACACTCTGAGCCACTGAATTGAGATATGTTGTGGGGAATACTTTATTTTTGTTCCTGCTTTTGGTGCTTTCAAAGGGTAAAATTTATCCTGGAAAAAAGGTACAGACAAAAATTTTTTATAAGTGTGCAAATCACAGAGGTGAATTGGGGTGGAATAAGTGAGTGGGGGGCTCTTCATTACAGTTAGGAACTGCTGTAAAAGCACAGTGTCTGCGAGCCAGTGGGAGAACACTTCACACTGAAGCAAATCCTATGGCTCCCACACTCAATGCAGTTTGCAGAGTGGCTGTGGCTGCTCCCTGAATACTGTGATCCCCAACACTTGAATAGCAAATTCAATTTGCTGTTGCTGTGTTTATGCCTCTGAGCAAGTTGGAATCCCGCCTCACTCCATCTGCTTATAGGCACAAGCACAGCTATAGAGAATTCAGTTTTTCACTTAAATGAATACTGGTGGGGGCTTGAGGTATTCACTTTGCTCTGGTGAAAGCCTGGAAATTGTTCAAAAACTGGAGAACAGTAAAAGACAAGGTCTGTCTCATTTGGATTGCTTTTCAAGGAAACAGGAGCTACAAGAAGATTAAAACTGAGATGATAGGGTAGGAGCAGATGTTCACTCTTGAGGGCAGTGATGGAACAATAATTATAACGTATGTCAGTATCCTGTACACAAAAGAAGACTTGTACCAGTAACTGTAACTTGATAGAACAGGACGAATATGCCAGTACCACTCGTCTTTATGCTCATTGGATATGTACATTGGGAACAAAAGGGAAAAATAGAGAAACCACTTTTCACATATAAACAAAACCTCTGAAAAACAGTGACATATAATTCAAGAAAGGCAGGATTATAATAATCTTTTTTTTTTTTTTTTAGTGTAGCAAAGAGGAGAAAATTGATATTTAGTGTTGGATGGTGGCTAGAAGGGGAAGCTTTTGTGAAGGTACTACTTTTCATTTACTTGGGGAGGAGGGAACTGGGTGAATCAGTAAAGAAAATTACTTGCATCCCAAATATAGTAAGTCAAATGTTAATCTCAATTAAAAAACTTAGAACTAAAGATCTGGAGAAAAAAATTGTAAAGCAAGGTCAACAAGAAACTGAGCATGAGCCAGCAGTGTGCTCTCACAGCCCAGAAAGCCAACCATTTACTGAGTTGCATTAAAAGTAGCATGACCAGCAGGTCCAAGGAGGTGATCCTGCCCCTCTACTCTGCTCTCATGAGACACCACTTGGAGTACTGCGTGCAGTTCCGAACCCCATAGCAGCACATAGAGGGACTCTTCACCAGGGACTGCAGTGATAGGACAAGGGATAATGGGTTTGAACTTTAACAGGGGAAGTTCAGGTTAGATATAAGCAAGAAGTTCTTTACTGTGGGGGTGGTGAGGCATTTGAACAAGTTGCCCAGAGAAGCTGTAAATGCTTCATCCCTGGTAGTGCTCAAAGCCAGGTTGGACAGAGCCTTGGTGACATGGTCTAATGTGAGGTGTCCCTGCCCATGGCAGGGGGCGTTGGAAGTAGGTAATCTTAAGGTCCTTTCCAACCCTAACTATTCTATGATTCTATGAAAGAGTCTGGAGAATGAAAGCTTCACTGGAAAACCAGCTTTGAAATGCAAGCCAGGCTTAACATACTTAGCAGTGGACTTCAGGCTTCTGATGATAATTCCTGCTTCTGGTCGTGATCCTCAATTGTACAACTGAATTAGACCCTTATTTGCAGAACTGCTGATAGGATAACGCTTACAAATCCCTGATGCAAATCATCAAACATATGCAAGCGTTTCTCCTTGCAGTTTGTCATGTCTGGTCTAAAATTTCAGCAGATGTTTTTTGTTTATTTTATCAAAAGCAGATTTTATATAACATTGGTGTGGAGCTTCCAAGTATGCATGTCCTTTTTCTCTTCTCTCTGTAAAAGAACACTGCTTTCACTGGGGAACTCCAGAAAGCTGTTCCTGATGAAGCCAGTGGTCTTGGTTAACAAAAAGGTAATTTGAAAGGTTTGATAGAAAAAGCAATAAGCAAGGAGCATTGCCTCTGGCAATTTTATGCAGAATTTTACCATATATTTCAGTGAAACTGAGATTCCACTCTGTCTCCTTAAAAAATGTCTCTAACTGTACAAAATAAGAGGTAATAGAAAGATTTCCAAAGGCTAAAAAGTAGCACTTAATTTTCTTAGTACACCTTGCAAGAAACCTTTCATTTGCTGTCTTTTTGTATCTTTTTGGCATTTTCATCAATGTGGGCCACTGTGACAGCGTTTAGGATTTGTCTTGGGTGTGAAAAAGAATGGTGAAAGTGGGACATCTAACTTCATGTTGCAGGGAAATAATACTCTCCCTGTGTTCTTCCTGCCAGTTGGCCTGCAACTCTGGCATTAAACAGCAGTGAATAATAAGAAAGATCAGGGAGAATTAAGTTTGAATCAAAGTATCATGGAGAATATTACATGATGACAGACTATTTTTAAAAGACCTATTTCCTTTGGTTTGTAAACACATTATTCCATGTGCGTATGCAACCTATATAGGGACAGCAAATTATAATACCATCTTCTCTAAATGAAATGGACCAAGGTCTTTATTTTTCTAATGCAGTGAGTAAATAAAAAGGAAACAATCAGAAAGTGTCGAAGAAAAAAGGTATAGATTTTCACTGCAGTGTTTGAAGTTTTATGAGGTTGTTTAAGTCTACCCCTGCTTTTGATTCTTCATTTGCTCACAGGGTTTATGTTATCAAACACAGCTAGAATAGCGGATGCACCAGTCACTGCAAGACTGGTAAATACTCATGGCTTGTCATAGCTATAGTAGAAATTTGATGGCTGCAGGTGGGTACCTGCTCCACCATGCACCTCCATGGGCTGCAGGGGCAGAGCTACCTCACCATGGTCTGCACCATGGGCTGCAAGGTAACTTATGCTCCATCGCCTGGAGCACCTCCTCCCCTCCTGCTTCACAGACCTGGGGGTGTGCAGTGCTGTTTCTCTCACATATTCTCACTCCTCTCTCCAGCTGCAATTGTGCAAGTTTTTGTCTTCCTTCTTCTGAACTCTGTCACCCCAAAAGTGCTACCAGCATTGCTGATAGGCTTGGCCTTGGCCAGTGACAGGCCATCTTGGAGCCGGCTGGAAGAGGCTCTATTGGACATGGGGGAAGCTTCTAGCAGCTTATCACAGAAGCCACTCCTGTAGCCCCCCCACTACACAAACCTTGCCACACAAACCCAATACAAAGTAGAACTCATACCTCTACTTGGACCATAGTTTACTCCATGTAGTCAGCAATGATATTGCACTGTTTTGTATTGTTTCCCTGACCTTTTTTTCTGGATCCAAAGAACTTTGTGTAGAAGCAGCTTTGCATAACAGTAACTTTGCGCAAAAGTAACTTGAATCCAGTCGATTTCATCCTGTCTGTCCTGGACTAGAGGGGAATACAGTTCTCAAGAAGTATAGCTTTCCTTATGTAGTATTGTGCTTTAAGCAGAGACACTTTGGGGTGCAGGGGGTTACTTCATGATCTGGATAATCTGCATTGACAATCTCACTGCAGGTAAACTATGGAGGACTAGAGTGTCATTACATTTGAAATACAATGGTGTCTGCAAATATCTGGAAACAAGTTATTTATCCATTTTGCAAATCTGGAGACACAGTCATTGACATTTAAATTGAATTTATTTGTCCTATGCAATACTACTTTACATTAAGTGCAGTTTTTTATATCTATGAGAAAGAATGACCAGCAATAAAATATATGAAAGTGCATTAGATGTTCTTGAAAGTCTCTGCTTGCCTGCTTGGGTATATAAAATATGAATTTTGCTGAGTTTGAGAAATAGAGAATGAGAAGAAATTAAAAGTGCCAGATATTATTTTTAAGTATCTTTTTTAAATGTGAGATAAAATATTGAAAACACTGAGAGGGAGGAAAGTGGAAGATAAATAGGGAAATAAACAGCATAAATTAACATGAACAGGCAGATACCCTGAACATGAGCCCCAGCAGGCTTTTGCAGGAGCCAGTCCTGGGTATTGAGGATGCACAGCTGGGGCTTGTGTGTGGTTCCATGTGCCAGATCAACCTTTGCTTCACCCACACACACCAAAGGCTTTGGTAACTTTGGTAACTTAAGCATCTTCCCTGGACTCTCCTAGTTATCTAGTCATAGTGGGTGTCATGAGGAAAGTTTGATCTGGATCAGCCTCACAGCTTTGGCCAGGGCCACCTCAGGCTGCCTGGTGACAAGGCAGCTTGGTGGCTACTTCACTTTGGAGCTGAGAAGAGCTTATATCTGTAGAAATGATATGCACTATGCCGGCTGGCTTTGAAGCTAGAGAACAAGACTTGGTCCAGTAAAACTACAAGCACAGACCTCTAGACACTCCATTTTATTACTGAACTCCAAATTGGGCTAAGACACACAGACTCTTGTATATCCTTTGAGAGTTTTTTGTACTTTTTTAACATGAGAAGTGCACAGACCTATAGAAAATAATGAGCACACTTACAGATATTACTTTATCACAGTTTCCTCTCTGCACTCAACAGGA
Source organism: Myiopsitta monachus (assembly GCA_017639245.1). Lineage (NCBI taxonomy): Eukaryota > Metazoa > Chordata > Aves > Psittaciformes > Psittacidae > Myiopsitta > Myiopsitta monachus. The sequence goes on from CM029922.1 coordinate 73,302,196, forward strand.
GTTTTGGCCAAAGACAGCATCCTTTCAAGATTCCCTGACTCCTCTTTCCTGTAAATGTTTTTCTTTCCACTGAATCATGTTCTTTCACTCCCTCCCTTTGCTGCAGATTACTTTTCTATGATTTTGGATTGTCCTGCTTTTACAAGAGATTATTTTCCTATGAAAACATACATTAAGCTTCCTGTCTCCCACTGTAAAGCATACTGACCTGATATTTGAGTCTTTCAAAATTATATGTACTATCATGCTTTTGTTCAGCCTTTGGGTATTTTCCACTCTCAACTTTTTATTTTTCAACAACAATTTGGAATTACTGTTTCTTCTTGCCCAGTTCAAGGTATTCCTAGCAAAATGAGATGTTAGGAAGCTAAATATTACCCTGTTGTTCCAGAACTTGGATACAGCAAAGACAGTAACTGGCTTGTTCCATGGTGAAATAACTTCATAATCAGAACCAAAATTCATGTATTTAATTACCTCCTGTAAAAGGAAGACTCTGTCTTTTGTTATATTTGGTATATTTATGAAATCCCCAAATAATCAGTTTATTGCTCAGTGGGTGAAAAATGAGGCCTGACATTACAGGATAAAAGGATAAACTTTTTCCAGGGAAAACCCCTGAATATTTATAAGACAACTAAGAATAGATCAGAAGGCATTCAGAGCTCTCCAAGTATCCATAAAGATCTGACCTCCACTGTCACTGAAGTCTAGAGAGCAATTCAGATGAGCCAGTAATTTAGAATAGGCTGAATTCCTCTTTCCATTGACTACAGTGAGTGTATATCCCTTGTCTGGGACTAATGCTTCTCCATCTATCTCATATAGAAAACCATGCTATGAACGACTAAGTTTAAGTATGTGGGTTACTTACCTATGCTGAGTTGCCTGGCGTCCATTGAAACAACATGGGACATCATGATTGGCTTTCCAGGATCTGCTCCAGAAGGCACATGTTTCATGCAGGTCTTGTGTCACATCTGTCACCCCATTCAGATACACTCAGAGATATTCTATAGCAGGTCAAATGGCTACAGACTCCTATTTTTAGGCAACCTACGCAGGAGCAAACACAAAAATCAAAGATTCGTATCATAGAATACTTAAGGCTGGAAAGGAACTTAAGAACATCTAGTTTCAACCCCCCTACCATGGGCAGGGATGCCTCCCACTAAACCATGCCACCCAAGGCTCTGTCCAACCTGGCCTTCAACACTGACAGCGATGGAGCATTCACAACTTCCATGGGCAACCCAATCCAGTGCCTCACCACCTGAACAGTAAAGAATTTCTTCCTCACATTCAATCTAAACTTCCCTGTTTAAGTTTGAACCCATTACCCCTTGTCCTCTCACTACAGTCCCTCATGAAGAGTCCCTCCCCAGCATCCCTATACGCCCCCTTCAGATGCTGGAAGGCTGCTAGGAGGTCTCCACACAGCCTTTTCTTCCCCAAGCTGAACAGCCCCAACATTCTCAGCCTATCTTCATACAGGAGGTGCTCCAGTCCTCTGATCATCCTCATGGCCCTCCTCTGGACTTGTTCCAACAGTTCCATGTCCTTTTGTTGTTGAGGTCACCAGAACTGTACACAATGCTCCAAATGAGGTCTCACAAGAGCAGGGTAGAGGGGCAGGATCACCACCCTCTACCTGCTGGTCATGCTTCCTTTTGATGCAGCCCAGGATACGCTTGGCTTTCTGGGCTGCGAGCGCACACTGCAGTCAGGCTCATGTTCATTTTTTCATCGACCAACACCCCCAAGTCCTTCTCTGCAGGGCTGCTCTGAATCTCTTCTCTGCCCAACCTGGAGCTGTGCCTCGGATTGCTCTGACCCAAGTGTAGGACCTTGCACTTGGCATGGTTAAAATTCATTAGGTTGGCATCAGCCCACCTCACAAGCGTGTCAAGGTCCCTCTGCATGGCATTCCTTCCCTACAACGTATCAACTGAACCACACAGCTTAGTGTCATCGACAAACTTGCTGAGGGCACACTCAATCCCACTGTCCATGTTACTGACAAAGATGTTGAACAAGACCGGTCCCAACACCGATCCCTGACGGACACCACTCGTTACAGGCTCCAGCTGAACATTGAGCCATTGAGCACAACTCTTGCGTGTGCAGTCATCCAGACAGTTCTTTATCTGACCAAGTGGTCCACCTATCAAATTGTTGTCTCTCCAATTTAGAGACAAAGATGTCGTGTGGGACAGTGTCGAATGCTTTGCACAAGTCCAGGTAGATGACATCAACTGATCTATCCCTCTCCATCACTTCTGTAGCCCCATCATAGAAGGCCACCAGATTGGTCTGGCAGGATTTCCCCTTACTGAAGCCATGCTGGCTGTCACCAACCACCTTGTTGTTTTTCATGTGCCTCAGCATGCCTTCCAGGAGAATCTGCTCCAAGATTTTGCCAGGCATAGAGGCTGAGGACTGACTAGTCTCTACTTCCCTGGCTCATCCATTTTCCCCTTCTTGAAAATGGGGGTTATATTTCCCTTTTTCCAGTCATTGGGAACTTCACCTGACTGCCGTGATTTTTCAAATATGATGGACAGTGGCTTAGCAACTTCATTTGCCAGTTCCTTCAGGACCTGCAGATGGATTCATCAGGTCCCATGGACTTGTTCAGGTTCCTAAGATGGTCTTGAACCAGATCCTCTCCTACAGTGGGCTCAGGGTCTTCATTCTCACTGTCCTTGCTTCTGCCTTCCAAGACTTGGGTGGTGTGGTCAGAGCATTTGCCGGTGAAGACCGAGGCAAAGAAGTCATTAAGAACCTCAGCCTTCTCCAAATCCAGGGTAGCCTGTCCCCCTGATAGCTTCTGGAGGGGGCCCACATTGTCCCTAGCCTGCCTTTTATTTGCAATGTACCTATAGAATCCCTTCCTGTTGTCCTTAACATCCCTAGCCAACTTTAATTCTAAGTGCGACTTAGCTTTCTTAACCTGTTCCCTAGCTTCCTGGACAATATCCCTGTATTTTTCCCAGGCCACCTGTCCTTGCTTCCACCATTCATAAGCCTCTTTTTTCCTTCTGAATTTTCCTCAGCAGCTCCTTATCCATCCAAGGAGATCTCCTGGCCCTCCTGCAGCACTTCCTTCTAGTAGGGATGTATCGCTCCTGAGCTTGCAGCAGGTGATCCTTGAATAGCAACAAAGAGTCCTGGCCCCCCCTGCCCTCTAGGGCTATAATCCATGGAGTCTTACTGAACAGGTTCCTGAAGAGGCCAATATCTGCTCTCTTGAAGTCCAGGGCAGTGAGCTTGCTGCACGCTCTTCTCACTGTCCTGAGGATCTCGAATTCAACCATCTCATGATTGCTGCAACCAAGGCTGCCATGGAGCATCACATTTCCAACCAGCCCTTCCCTGTTGGTGAGGACGAGGTCAAGCATGGCACCTTTCCTTGTCAGCTCCTCTATTACTTGCAGAAGGAAGTTGTCTTCCACACAATCAAAGAACTTCCTGGATTGCTTGTGCCGGGCCATACCATACCTCCACTAGATGTCAGGGTGGTTGAAGTCCCCCATGAGAACAAGGGCCTGCAAGCGTGAGGCTGTTCCTATCTGTCTATAGAGTGCTTCATCCACCGAGTCCTCTTGGTCAGGCACTCTGTTACAGATCCCCACAATAATGTCACCCATCACTTCTCCTTTTAACCCTGACTACAAACTCTCTGTCAACTGCTCACCTGTCCCCAGACAGACTTCCATACTCTTCAGCCTATCCCTAACATAAATAGCAACTCCCCCTTCCCACCTACCGGGCCTGTCTTTTCTAAAGAGCCTGTAGCCTTCCATTCCAACACACCAGTCACAGGAGCCATCCACCATGTTTCTGTGATGCCTATGATATCTTACCCCCATAGATGTGCACACATCACTAATTCCTCTTGTTTGTTCCCCATGCTACGTGCATTTGTATAGAGCCATCTGAGCCGAGCTTCAATTGAAGTCAGTTCATTGGTTGGAGCAGCTGGAATATCTCTACATTGCTCCGAACATTTACTATAGGTGCTGGTCAGTGACTGGGTGTGTTGGGATGGAATGATGTCCCCCTCTCCCAAAACACCTAGTTTAAAGCATCCTTGACCAGCCTGGCAAGCCTCCTACCAAATCCACTCTTCCCTTTCTTTGTCAGACCAGCTCCACCAGCCCCCAGGAGACCTGGCCTACTAAATTGAGTCCCATGTTCAAGGTACGCAAACCCCTGACTATGATACCACCCTTCTAACCATTTATTAACCTTGCCAATCCTCCTAGCCTTTTTAAGGTCCTCCCCTGTATCCTGGAGAATTGATGAAAAGACAATCTGATCTCCAGAGCCCCTAACCACCTCTCCCAGAGCTCTGCAGTCCTTCTTTATGCTCTCCAGGCTACTGCTATCTACATCAGCAGCACCCCCATGGATCACTAGAAGTGGGTAATAGTGGGACTTACTATAGCAGGCAGCTTCTCTGCAACATCCCTGATCTGAGCCCCTGGTAGGCAACACACCTCCCTTGAGACTGGGTCAGGCCTGACAGATGGGTGCCTCTGTTCCTTTCAGAGTAGAGTCCCCTACTACTACGGCCCACTGCTTTTTCCTGGCAGCACCAGTAGTGACCTTCTTTACCGGTGCATCAGCCGGTTGTTCCTGGTGGGAGCGTGTTTCCCCATCGGCCCCCTGCAGGACAGCAAAGCAGTTCTGGGTGGGGACATGTTATAGGTTCGGCTCCAGCGCCCCCCCCCCCCAACCCGCAGAGTCTCATTCTATGCTGGGAAAGAGAGAAAAGCTGGGGGAGGGCAGACAGGGCGCCTGCCCCGGGCTGACCAATGAGGTTATTCCATACCACAGCACTGTCATGTCCAGGAGGCAGGATTCGGGGCCGGGGCTCTCACACCACGCGGTCTCTGGAGCCCTGCGCGGTCTCTCGGCTCAGTCGGGCGGCGAAACGGTTGCATCCTCTCCCTTTGTATTTACTTTGTCATTATTACTGTTGGTGGTGGTGGCAGTAGTGATCTGTATTGTATCTCAGTTACTGGACTGTTCTTATCTCAACCCGTGGGAGTTACATTTTCTTTGGTTCTTCTCCCCATTTCCCCCCCATTGGAGAGTGGGGGGGGGGTGGGGTGGTGGTGGTGTGCGGAAAAGGAGGGAGAAGGGAAATTTACGGCTTAAAACCACGACAGGACAACTGATTTAGAAGGAAGCCCCTTGCTTTTGATTGTCCTCTTCCTCCTTGTTTTGTTGTTTTTTTCTGTTACTATTTCCCAGCTTCCTGGGTTAGCGGCCTCCTTTCCTGCATGAGCGACAGTGGACGCTTGAGGCCCGGGCACAGTCTGGTCCTGCGGCGAGCAGCGCTGTTTCCCCTCACCTTCCCTGACACATTTCAGCCTATTGACAGCGTCCCGCAGCTCAGCCCCTGCTGCAGGAGGACCTCCACCAGGTAGCACCAAGTGCAGCCCTGCCCATTGTGCAACCCTCCTCTCAGGAGAGCAGTGCAGGCGCTCTCCACACCCCGAGCTCTGCACTGCAGCCTCCTTTCTCATCGGCTCCGTCTGGGTGCCTACACTGGCCACCGCCGGGGCAGTCGGAGCAGAGCTCCCAGACCAAGCCCTGGTCATACAGTGAGTGCTCACCATTGCACTCACCTGCCCACGCGAGCTGCTGCGCAAACTGCCTTGAACCTGCCCTGCTCGCCGCTCCCCTGGTCGCTCGTGCTCCCTGGACAGACTTTTACCCAGTCAGGGCTGATACTGCTCTTCCTGGTGCCGCCCCCTTTGAGTCAGCTGCTCGTGTCAGCTCAGCTGCCAGCTCCTGGGCAAGTCCTGTCACGGGACTCGAGGCTCCCTCAGTGCCTGTTGCTGCTCCAAGTTGAAGCTCCTGGACACTGAGCCTCCCCCCGATCAGGCGCTGCAGGCGTCCCCTCTCAAGACAGTCAGTTTGGCACCCCAGATGGGACCCTCTCTGGTCGGCTGCAGGACCCCCTGAAAACACGGCTCCCTCGGGCCCCCGGGACAAATTTCCCCGGAGGGACCCCTTGACTCACTCAGATCACTGTGGAAGCAGACAAAGACCATCACCATCACTGTAAAGGTATTCTTTTGATTACTTTATTTTGTAGCATTCCATAAGGTGTAGGAGACGTCCTATGCAGGCACGCGGGTTAGCATTCCATAAGGCGTAGGAGACGTCCTATGAAGGAGCGCGGGTTAGCATTCCATAAGGTGTAGGAGACTTCCTATGCAGGAGTGCGAGATGGTGTTCCACAAGGCATAGGAGATGTCCAACTCAGGAGTGCGGGATAGCGTTCCGTAAGGCGTAAGAGACATCTAACGCAGGAATGTGGCTAATATTCTGTGAGACGTACTCAGGAATAAGAAAGCCTTCCATAAATCGAGATAGGAAAATCTCATAGGTAAAGGAGTATACCCGGCTGCTAGCATCCATTTGGTATACAGGTATATATTCGGAATTGTTCCGTAAGGCATAGGAGGCGTCATATGTGGGAACACGGTTGTATTATTCTGGTATCTGACCCAATTTCTGAAAACTGGTATTTGATGCTGTACTTGAGTAATTAATGAATGGTGAACTGTTTTTATTTCTATCATGCTGCTAATTAGTATTTGTGTCCTTGGTGTATGCTTTTGTCTTTGTTTTCAGAATTGTGAGCAACTGTATGGAATATGTCTATGTGGCTTGTTATAGTGATGATTTTGGTACTGTGATTTTGGCATTGGTGGCAGACTGTTATAACTGTGCTAGTAATTTTTGTTTGATAGAATTTTGGTCTCTGTCTTAAGTGTTGTAACTGTGGAATGTGTCTGTGGGATCTCGTGTGAGTGTGTGTGTGTGTATCAAGTGCGTAAGAAAATAACAGGAAATCGGCAGAGTGGAGGAATCTCGAAGAAGAGTCTTTTAGGGTGCATTTTGGCACATTGGAAAGAACTGGAAGGGTTTCCTGGGGGCTCGGTAAATAATCCCATCCATTCACTGGTCACATTCTTTGTTTCTGTGGCAATTAATAGGTTATCCAAATATTGTAACAGTCCCCATCCAAGTGGGTGGTTTCCATGATTCTAATTGCAGTGCTGAATTTCAAAAATGGTTAGACTGTTTTTAAACCCTTGAGGTAATGCCATCCAAGTTAATTGGGTTTTACTTACTGTATCAGGATTTTCTCATTCAATCCCACCACTTCTGTGACTGCCACCAAGTGCTTTAATTTCTTTGAATTTAATTCTGATTAAATGAAGGTGACCAAGTCCACATCTGTTTCCTGCTTCTGTTTGTCCCAGAGGTTTTTATTTTATTGTGGACATGCCTGGATAAATAATTGATGTTTGCTAATTTTTACAAAACCTTTCCAGGAAAGCAAGCAAAGCAAGACTGGTACTGCTGTTTGGAAGGAGCCAATGGAGCAAGGTTTGCTGCCTGTTGTTTTCCTACCCTGCCAGCTCTCTCAGGCAGAAAGCCATTTCATTTAGCTTCTCTCACCTTTTTTGGTTAAATGTGTGTAAATTAAAGATAATGAGTCAGTTCTGTCCTCACAATGACCTGCTTGGCTCTCCAGGGCCAGTAGTATCACATTTTTCCCATTCAGGGGAGGAAAAGACTTGATAAAAGCCATCTGACATTTTGTTACTTGAGGATTAATCATCTGAAAAGCCCCTTAAGTGAGATAGCATCAAGTGGGGACCAATACAAATGTAAGGTAGAGCAAAATGTGACATTTTACTTAGAAGAAAAGGAAAAAAGGCAATGTAGGATCAGCTTTTCCTATCCACTTCTTATATTTATAACTTACTTCTTCCACTGAGGAAGTTTGTTTTTAGTTATTTGCGCAGTGAAATAAATGCATTTAATGTACCAGTAGGAAAAGTTATAATTCTGTAATGCTGTGGTTAATATGTGAGGAGTAGTTTAACTCTGGAAAAGTGTCAGAAAATCTGAAAGGAAAAAAGAAATGCTCAGAAATTCATCATAATCTTTGAATTCAATGATTCCTGCACTAGTTTTTGTTTGATTCAATTTTTGGTCATCAGATTAGAAACTGTCAGGACAGCCATTAATGTTGTGTCTCCAAATATTTATGTATGACGGAAGGAAATCACTCATCTGTATTGAAGCCCTGGGGGGAAGAGGGAATGAAAACCAGAGAGAATCTAAATTCTCTTAAACTGCTACAGCAAATAATGTTGGATCAACTAGTGTGATTCTCATGAATGTGAAGCGGGGCCTCCTGGCAAAATGCTGTTCTCAGTGTGGGTCTGAGCAGCAGTTTTGTAGTGCAGTGCTGCTTTTGAAAAAGAGGACTCTTAAAGTGCCTGTGTATCAGTATGGAATTGCTTTTGCAGGACAGAATACTAACTCACTAATTGCAATGTGGGTTTTTTTCCAATTTTCTCTTTACATCTGTCACCACTTCCTTGACTGGAAAAGTGCCTGTTACAGTCATTGTTGCTTTCCTACTGATGCCATTAATGTTTTCTAAACATTTGACATTCTGTTAGCATGAATAGCATTTTACTTGTAGAACAATGTTTATATAATGTCTTCCATTGCATCTAGTAAACTGTGTGGAAATGATTTTTGTTTCTTTGTAGGTACATTATAACAGTACACTAAAATGTCTGGGTTTGGCCCTTGGCATTTTACGGCAATTCATTTAACTTCCTAGAGTTTCAGCCATTCTGCTTGCACACCACTCGTACATTCTCAGCAATGCCCTTGATTTCACCTACACAGTCTTGCAGTCAGTGGTAGATCTGATAGAAATAATAGAAACCTTTTTTCCTCTGGAAACTGCTGCTTTGAATAAATAATATCTTTTCACAAAATCACATTGATATGATCAATATTTATTAAAAATAGAAGGAAACTGTTTTGAAAATAGAAGGCTATCATGTTAGCATTTTAACGATAGATTTTGAGTCTTAGCTACAATTTAAAGATATATTAAAGCAGGCATCAGTAAGAATCAGTTGTAATTTATCAAAATAAAATATTTAAATCTTATCCTAGGAAAGTGTTGCTACCTTGGCTGAAAAATGCCTTTTTCCTTTTTTTCATGACTTTTGCTATTTTATCAGAAGTCCTATATATATCTGCCAAAATTTTTCTAACACAGAGACTTCAGTTTGATTTGTGCCATAATGATTATCTAGGTGGCTGGCATTCCCTGTGATTTCACTTCAATGCCAGAACTGTACGGTTTGATTTTTTTAACCTCTCTAAATCTGAAATACACATACTTTCATCAGATGATCCCTGCTGAAGGAAAAGTTTAATATTCCTATTAAAAACTCCTTTAAAATCTCAGAAAGTCACTTCAGTCATTTACAATCTTTTTCTTATGTTCACTTTATCTCCTATTTTATTTTTTGCCATATATTTGTATCTAAACACATAGTCTTCCATAACATCCTTTAAGGAAACTATAAAAGGAAAAGAAAAAGAAAAATTTGTTTAAATACTCACCTATTCATGGTTTTGCGTGTTGTGTCTGGTAGATATTCTTTCAATTTTCTCCTCAGACACAGCCTTAGTAAACTTCATTCCATCATTTTTTTTTTTACTAGGTTGTTCCTTCTTTTCTGCTGTTTTGTGATTTTTTTTCACTGACAGAAGTAAACTCTTTCATTTTTGTTAAAGGAAAGAATATCGTTGAACTCTTTATAACAAGGCAATGAACTCCAGTACTGACTGATATCAGCTATTTGATTTTAAGGCACTGGGCAAACTGGGGTGCAGGTTCAAACTCTAGACTAGTCAGAATAGATTTTTCTTTAGGGTGGAAATATGGGAGCACTTTGAGACCCAGCTTCAACCTGGACCAAGATTTTAAACGAAATTAATAAATAGACCCAAAATATTCTCATCTCTGGGGTTTCATATCTAGATTCAGGCATTTTCATCTTGAGACATGCATAATATTAGCATAAAACCTACTTTATTTATGAGTGATTGTTAGATCTCTTACTATGCATCTTTCAAAGTGAGACTTGAGCTCATTTATTATTATTATTATTGCCATTATTAATTTCTGTTGTGATGTTGTACAGAATTCCCAGTCACTCTGAGGTCCAAAGGAAAGTGTAGAGGAAATATACAATCAAATGTAAACTGTTTTTCTAGGTATTGCCAATTATTGCTGTTATCAGCAAATAGTTCTCACCACTGATTCTTCTTCTCAGTCTATTTATTAATAGTTTGATTTCTTATAATCATGCAGAAATATGAACTATAAAATAATAACAATAAATTATTTTTAATGCTTTATAATTATAATTTTGGTAGTCTTCTGTGCATTGTACATCACAGATTTTTTTTTCCTGGATTGAGACAAGTTGGTTTTACTCTTGAAACAATTTAACTGCATAAACAATGCACAAATGGTGTCCAATACACAAGAATGTGAAGCATGCAGACTTGTCTAGTAGGCATCTCTGGAATAACATATGTCCTAAAAGTCAGCTTGCCATCACTGGGGAAATGGTGACATATCTGAGGCACTACTGCTGACATTGCATGAGGTTAATGAATGACAGTGCCAAAATGCTAGCACTTACCTTGTCACCACCAAAGAGCTACAATTAAATTGCCCCTTAAAGAACTGACAAGTGACGAAAGGGGTTTCAGTGAAGGTCATGAGTATCTAAGATTTCTGTTCCTTTGAGCACTGCTGTAATTTCTGATTTGCCACAAAGAAATCACAAGACAAATATCCTTTATAGCCCAGCAATCTTCGCACAGAATTATTAAATTACTGGGGCACAGTTAGTATTAAACCTGTAATATTAAGACATACTATATGGCACCACAAGTTTACACACTAAAACTGTTCTGTGTCCTAAGTTATATTTCTTTCTTGCCCAGCAGTATCTGTAAGAAGGGAAGAAAGTCCTCCCAAATGCATTAGAATTTTCCTTTTGAAAGAGTACATATATTTTTTTTCTCCTGAGATATGATTTGTATCACGCATCTGAAGGGAGGATGGGTACTGTCTAACAAAGCTTGACTGTTATTCACTGACAACAGAGGATGGAATGAATGTACCTCTTGTGCTTATATTAATCCAAGCAAATATTTCAGTCTGTTTTTCTTTTTTTTCATTAATCAGGCAAAAATCCTATCCACAGAGGTCACAGAATTTGGTTTCCAGGGTTTAAATGAGCAGTTTCAAATAAGCCTCATTTTTTAAAGCCCTCACCTTTCTTACTGCATAGCAAAGGCAAACCACATTCCAAGAACGTGTAAAAATTTATTTACATATACCTCAGGTAAATGACTGAAACTATTTGCTTTATAGTAATTATGTCACATGTAGGAGTCCTTGCAATACTAGGAATTTATTTTATTCATTTGAGGGAAAGGGAATTTTATTTATATTTTTTGACACTAATTGTGAGAATGCTTTGGACTTAATAATATGAACTCAAAACAGAAAGGTAGATAGAAGAAATAAACATAATATTAGGCAAGCTGGCAAAAGAAATCCTTCTGAGCTCTGAAAATAATGTATGCATGTGGAAGGTCTGTAAAATGGAGAAAGGTGGGTTTTTTCTCCTGAGGTGGCAGAAGTTGCCGACAACAGAGGTGTCCATGAAAAAGCAGTGATGTGGAATTAGGAGATAGAGAAAAGCCATTGCCAGCTGAGTGACAGAAAGAGGCAGAGAGGAAGGCAAAACCAGTTAAACACACAAGAGCTAGCCCATGGGAAGCTGTGAAGTGCAGAGAACAGCTTTGTATCTTCCAGAGGGCCCCAAAGGAACACTGAACATTGCTGAGGTTTCTGAAACTGAAGCATCCCGCTTCAGGAATGGAATACACATTTATTGACTACAGTGGTAATACTCTGAAATACTGAGTTTTCTCTTGCCTGGACTTGGGGTCTTCCAGTGGTCCTGCAGCTAAGGCGCGTGGCACAATTGCTGCTGAGGAACGAAATACCCATTCTGTGTTATGGTTGAAAATTGTGATGCTGAATGGCTCTCCCAAAGGTAACTAATGTGAACAAGTATCAACCATGACCTCAGCCATGCCCTCTGAGCCACTCCTGCAAAGGGTAGTGATTCAGCCATAATGCCACATTAGAATACTTTAAGTATGACACAGGAATATAAGAAATGGTCCAGCTATTAAAAATTAATGCTCTGGACAGCTGTTTACCATACCTAAAGCCAAGCAGTATCTATGTCTTTGCTTTCCAGTCAGTCAGATCACCCTATCTGCAATATACTGTCAGTCTCTCAGGGCCACCCTTACAGTAAACTAGAACTTTGCTTTAGAGCATAATTTATTACTTATTTCTCATATGTAGGAAAAGTGATACATATCTCCAAATGTGCCTACCCTTAATTTCAAAATCTTGCACATTAATTTGCAATAATGAGGTGTAATGAATATTTATAGAAGATTTTATCTATAACTATTAATTTACCATTGAATGCCATGGATATCTCTAGATTTTGAGTTAGTAATGCAAGGCAAAATTAAATGGAAGGCTGGTAAAACTTCTGTTTGCTGTGTGAGGTTTGAATATTCTGTTTAAAGGGTAGTATGTTCTGTATAAATGGGAGTTCACTATGCAGTTTATTGGCTACATCATTGAGAACTGAGTGGTGCCATAGATGTACAAGTCATCATTTTCCCCCTTATATTGTAGGCATAAGATAAAAATCCCTGTATTTCTGCATTTAGTTGAAACCGAATGTTCTTACTTCCAGTGGTTATTGTGAGACTCTCAAGAAATCTTTCACTTGGAGTAAAGATCAAAGGAAAAACTGTGACTATAACTCATACAGTTTTCACCATCATCTTTGATAGAAGGTTTCAGTCTCAGTCACCAATCATTACATACTCAACAGCATAAGACGCTATTTAGTTTGGCCGTGTTCTTCCCTTTTAATTATAACTTCTATGTATTATTTCTTTTGTTACATAGTTTCTATAAAGAGGAGTAATTGAAAGATTTCAATTTAATTTTGTTTTATGAAACAAAAGCTTCAGCAAATTCTGCAATGTATTGAATTTATCTAATGTGTGCGTTCAAAATGTGAAAATGTGAGTAGATGTATTCAGGAGAAGAGTGATAAGGAAGAACCAAAATGTTCATAACATTGTATTAACTTTTTTTTAACTATTTGTTTTTCTTTGTCGAGAGTTCCCTTGGGATTTTTAGTAAGGAGAGATGCGGAAGTAACTTATGGTCTTCAAAATTCACCAGCATTTCATACTCTGTAATGGTGCTTCTCACATGAGGGAATAATTCTAGCTAAATCACTTAAGCTCGCCAGACTAAACAGCTTGTACAGTGTAAAGTTATTGAGTTTGAATATATTTACAAAACATCTACACCTAAAATTGGTGTCTATCATGGTTCTTTCATGCTTGTACAAATTAAGTAATAATAATGAAGGTCCATTACTGTAAATCTAATGTAAAGGTTTTGTCTATAACTACAAGAATACATATACTGCAATAGAAATGTCAAATACCATGCTGACACTATCCTGATTTTGTTGCACTGTAAAGCTCAGCTCTAACCAGGGCTCTTTGCTGTATTCTATTGGTTCTCCACCTGATTAATTCCTTACTCTATTGAATGTTTATCAGTGCTATCAGAAGAATTTGGTGCCATTATACAGAATTCAGAGAAGTGAGTCTTCTTGGAAAAGCAAAAGCCTTTCTCTTGGGAGCTCTGGTTACAGAAGCCAAACAGAAGGACCTGAAAAAGGTCTCCTAAATGTTTTTAGTGGGGATGGAGTGTTGTTGGTTGTTTTTGCATGGTCTGCAAAAAGAAAACCAGCCCAGAAATCAGTTTTTCTGCATGGGCAGCTGTAGTCTGTCAGCAGTTTGAAAAACACACTGTATGTCTCTCAGAAGGTAAGTGAAATGTGAAAGTATATGACAGCCAGATATAAGCACAGCTACTATCAGAGCATAAACAAATACACTTTTTTTATCAGAAATACGTAGGTTGAAGCTTTGGGTTCAGCTCAGCTTCTCAAAAACTTAAAAAACATTTCTGAACACTAATTTGAAATCTAAATGGCTTCTCACATGGGCTATATTTATGTTTCTTTGCTAACTGCCAAAATCTTTCACAGTAGTTTTTTTGTTCATACAAACTATGAGGAGCAAGTCTACATCCATCTTTACCTGAAGACTTCGGTAACAGTGAATAGAAACTGAGTACTTCCCTATTCATCCCTTGTCTTTCATTCATCTCCTATCTTACAAGTTTCTTTTGTCAGACCAGAAAACAGAAAAAAATGCCTAATGATCAAGACAACCCATCATGCAACCGAATGGTAAGCAGTCCATAGTTCACACATAATCAGCCTACATGATCAATGGAGGGAAATTCAGCAAATGCCTATGTATGCCATAACCCATTTTTGTTAAAATCAAGATTGTATTAGCTTTACTTTTTGCTTTCTAGAGTATCCTTTAATATTGAAATCCCTATAATAAATCCTGACTTTTGCAGTCTCTTCCTGCCACACTTCAGGTTTCTTGCACTTGTACAACTCATGGACATCATTATTTCCTGCTATTTTGCTGAAAGAAAACCAATTTAAAACAGTGTCCTGGGTTCAGCAGCAGCAGTCATTTTTTCTTCTTGGTAGCTGGAGCAGCACTGATAACACCAGTGTTTTCAGTTGCTGCTTGGTATTGTTTTGGTCTGACCAAGGACTTTCTGAGTCTCATGCTCTGCTGGGGAGGAGCGGGGGCTGGGAGGAAGCAGGGATGGGGTGCCTGACACAAACTGACCAAAGAGCTATTCCATGCCACAGCACGTCATGCCCAGGATGTAAAATACTGGGGGCAGGAACACGGAAGTCTCTCTCTCTCTCTCGGCTCGGTCGGGTGGTGAGCGGTTGTATCCTCTTCCCTTGTATTTACCTTGTCATTGTTATTATTGGTGGTAGCAGTAGTGATTTGTATTATATCTCAGTTCCTGGATTGTTCTTATCTCAACCCGTGGGAGTTACATTCTTTCGATTCTTCTCCCCATCCCCCCCCCCATCGGAGGGGGGGGGGGGGGGGAAGAGAGGGAGAAGTGAAATTTACAGCTTAAACCATGACAGTTCTAGTTACTAAACTGTTCTTATCTCAACCCGTGCGAGTTGCATTTTTTTTTTCGATTCTCCTCCCCAATCCCCCGGGACTGGGGGAAGAAAAAGAGGGGAGTGAGTGAGTGAATAAAACTTCGTGAGTTATTAGCCTGGGTGAGGCTTAAACCACGACAGTTCTTGGCGCCTAATGTGGGGCTCGAACACACGACCCTGAGATTAAGTCTCATGCTCTGCCGGGGAGGAGAGAGTTTGGGGGCAAAGATATTCAAGGTCATGTCTTGTTATATAGAAAGGTAGCAGTGGCTGCCCTTACATGTCAGGGCCACACCAGTTGTTTGATTAGAGGTACGTTTCTGACAATGTGATGAACTGGAACTAGGGCAAGGACTTTAGCTTAGACCCTCATTTATTTCTAACCTTGGTCCCCAAAATGGTATTAGAACACTGGCATGCTCTAATAGCAACATTGATTTCAAATGCAGGCACATACAATTTCAAATCAATGAGAAAATTTGGAGGGGTTTATGGCCATCATTTAGTGGTAACTTGCATGCTTTTATGGAAAATAGTAGAGAGATTGGGTAAAATTAAAGGGAGGGATGAAGACATGAGCACAGGATGAAACACTGAACAACACTTGAAAAGTGACTGAAAGCTCTGTGGCTGAAAAGGTGACTTGGATTCATGAACATTGCCCATTGAACTTTGCTGCATTCAGAAAATAGAAGTTCTTGCATTCTTGAGCATAAACAGTAGTGCATTCAAGCTACCCCACTCCATGATTCATTTCTCTTCCTAATGAGCCTAAACTTCACTGCTCAGAACAAAACATCATAATGATATTGTTATGAAACACAGGCTGATCTTGCTCAGTTCTCAATGAAGCAGAAGAAAAAAAAAAAAATAAAAGGTGCTGAGATGAAGCACATGCATTAAATGAAATAGCATCTCTGCAAATAATACTTTAACAAATGCTGCTTGTAGGGAAAACTATAATGACAGAGCTGTAAGAGAGTGATGTGCTTGGACCTAGCCTTTGAAATTGAATATTTGAGCAATGCAGTTCTTCAGCAATTTCATGAATTTTCTCAGCTAATCTCACATCACTAATATCAAGCTTGTCATATTGATTTTAAAGGGGAGGTAAAAAAAATGTGAAGGTGGTTTGCCTTTGTCAATCCTGAACACAGTTGCCAGGCAACTTGATGACCTGACTTGGGGTGGATTGTTACAGTGACCTGGCTAAATTCCCCCAAATCACCTGAGAATTTATAAAGAAAATACAGCAAAGTTGAATTATTTCTGCAAGAATAAGTATTAAGTTTCCAGTTTTCCTCTGTAAAGAATAATATACACAAGTTGTTTTGTTGTAAAAAGCAAGGAATATTACTTGTGTCAATTAAAAATGGACAATCACATAATAGAGGAAGAACTGTCTATTTGGCATTGAAAACTCTTTGAATTTATATTGTTTCCATTTAGAGTATTAAAATTGAAATATATAATCAATTTTGTATCTTATTTTGTCTCTTAGATGTGCTATTCTGGAAGGCTATGTAGGACAGATGTGTGCAGATTCAGCCAAGATATCTTAAAGAAAATTTTTTAAATGCTGATTTATATTACAAATTTTGACCTTCATTTTTCTGTAATGCTTTGTATTTTCAGGCTGCAATTCTAAACTGAGTTACACTAGGTATATAAAAAGCATTGCTAATTTTATTTTTTGCTACAGTCAAGGCCTGCTTTTGAAAATAACTTTTTAACTTCACCAAATACTAACCATACTTATATTGGGTGAAATCAGATGTATTTTCATGAAATATCAGATGAAGTGACTCAGCAATTGTTTTATAGATCCATCGTATCAGCGGTGTTTGAATTTCTGTCTGCAGCACCAAATGCAAACAAACAGAAGGCACTCAGCCCTATTTCTAATATCTTGTTCTGAAGCATTTGATGTTTTCACAGTTTTCACTTAATTGAGTCATAAGAAGACAACTCTGAAAGTGTATTACAGCCTGAAGGGTACAGGTTTCACTGTAGAACTGAAGCATCCAAGAGAGAGACTTTTCTTACTAAGAGGTACAAAAAACTGTTGAAAAAAATGGAAGAGTTTGTGAATTATTTCAGGCAGAACAGTGTACTTTGAAATTCCATTAATTTATAGAGGCCTTGATAAGATTATGGTTGATATGCGAAACAAAACACTTTGAGGAAAGCACATCAGAGAATACAAAATTTGCCAGTCCTAAACTCAGAAATTGCTATGTAAGAACATTCCAGACTGAGGCTTTCTGTAAGTATGCCATTGTGGGCTTTCTAGAGTGAGAAGTTCATGAAAAAATATCTACTAAGAAAGATACATGGAGCTCAGAGTGAAGATTCATGAAATGATGCAGAACCAGTATGCAGAACTGCGCCTCTGGAGGAGAAAAAAGGACCTTGGAATTAGGTGAAAGCACCAAAATAGATTATATCTCTTCTCAGTAATGCATATCTTAGATGTTGGCAGGCATTGGAAAACTTGTGCTTGAACACAGCAGGTAATCCTCACTAGGAAAGACTAGTAGATAATGTTCTATGAATTTACAGCTGATACATTAGTCCTAGAAGTAACAAAACTTCCATTAATGGAAAATAATAGGTTTATAAAAAAATAGGCACAAACTTGGTGCCACTAGATCTCAAGAAGACCTTTTTTTCTTGTTTCATATTGTTTCATGATGTTTCTCATTTCATACTGAATTGTCCCTGAACAATACAGATTAAGATGAATACTAAGCCATTCAGTCTAAGGTGAAAGCAACGTTTAATGTAAGAATTATAAAGAAGACAACTGTTTAGGGTAGGCCTCACTGGATTGTACTGAGAAGGAGTTATGAGAAAATATGAGTGTCCTACAGAAAAAGATTCTGGGGCCACTTTTTTAATATTGCACTTAGTGATAACTCAATGCTGCAGGGAAGGATCTACCACTGTTTGGAGGAGAGATCATGACCCAAAATAATGGCCTGCTTTTTGTGTCTGGTGCAATCCAATAGACCAGCCTAAGAAAAAATTTAACTACTATGTGGGCTAGCGCAAAAGAAATATGGTGAAATGTTACACAAGAAAAATGAGAGGCCGAACTTTTGCAGAACAAATGCAAGAAAATCTTCCATTTATACTACTAAGAGAAAGGAAACTAAAACAAAACTAACAAAAAACCCAAAGACTATACAATTGGTCAGCAATTAGTCCTGGAAATTAAAAGAAATTTCATGACCATAACATGTCCACAATTTTTAGTAACTTTTCAGAGAGTGGTGGGGACCTAAATTGTTTCAAGATGAAGCTTGATAAATCTGTACAAAGGTTTGTCTGATATATTAGAGGTGATCTGGTGTTCAAAATAAAGCCTGAAGATGAGACTTTCTGATATTCTTGAAATGGAGTTGAAAGCAATGTAATCAACACTTTTTTTAGTCATATATTTATACTGAAAATATGTTTTAGTCATATATGTAAACTGAAACTGCTGTATACTTCAGGTCATATGTAAGAAAGTGGAAAAAAAGTGAACAAATTAATATTTTTACCTTTCCCCATAGCTTGGTTTCCCTCCTGAGGTGCGACGGGCTAGAAGACTATATGGTGGGTGGAATGCTCTGAAGTGCCTCATAATACTGAGAAACTCACATTTAGCTTGTGTGTCTTCCAGTGTTCAGTAATGAAGTGATTTTCAGATACTGGAACAAGAAGCTGTTTACCCAAGGTCAGAGTCTTAGGAACCATTTCTTTTCCTGAGTAGCATGCAGGTAATGTACTGTATGTAATGTCACATTTTTTCAGTCATATCTGCTGTTTTTCAGTGGCATACTCTGCGATTTTTTTTATTTTGTCCTTCAATACATAAGTTTGTAAACATGGTGGATGCTGTTTGTCTGCTCTGCCATGGGAAGGACAAAATAAAAGTTTGCCATATAGTGACCTATATAATAATAATCTGAACTAGATGGTTCAAATGGCATGGTCATATGTTTTAAGGCACTTCATGTACATTACTGGGTAAGCATGAGTTAAAATGCGTCTATTATCAAGGTGGGTATAATTCATTAAGAAATTAAAAAATCTTTATAGCAGTTTCCTAAAACAGCTGTTTCTCACCTTATTAAAAGCCTAAAAAACTTTTAGTAGTACCTGGAACAGGAGATTTTACTCTTCCAAATTTGCCTATGTTAAGGAGTAGAAAGCATAAAGGTCAATCAAATAATTTCAGGTTGTCTCTGGAAATTATTTCTTTTCATTATTCCTTTGGAGTGTTCAATACAATCTGGCATTTGCTTAACAAGACAACATCCTTTCTGTTCACAGGTCTCTTTTCAGAAATTATCAGTCTACAAAAGATAATGAGCTCAGTGAATCTTATTAACACAAGTTACAGCTGACTGACAAGTAAGTATCTGGCTGTCATGTAATCTAATAATGGTATTATAATTCAATTAACTATTGATTATAGTTACCAATACTCTATTCTAACTGTTGCAGAAAAACAATATCTGTAAAGTTTTATGATTAATACAAATTATATCAGACTCAGACATCCTTGAACTCTCAGACATTATAATAATGTGTATACTTTAATAAAAACACTATTCATTTTCATGTATGTACTAGCTATGAGCTATACTGAAATTTCTTCTAGTTGATAAACTAATTACACTTGGAAATAAAGTAGGGACTATTTGCTGTTTATTTAACACCTATGCAGACCCAATGCTTTATCATTTGGCACTTGTACAGTCATTTGTATCTATGCAAAATGAATATAAAACAGGCACGAGGCCTTATTTTCCACAGTGTTGATTTATCTATCCCTTTGGACTAGCATAGATGACTGCACAAATGGCAAAGTGTTTTGCTCTCAAGCATGAAGAGAGAGTTGTGAGTCCAATTACAGATGCTAGGCTGAATTGACAGATGCACTATTACTTCAGTGAGTCTCAGGCCACCCTAGCACTTTTTTTACAACAGGGGCTTGGGAAGGGAAAGGTGAGGGAATTTCTACCATTTTCTCAGCTAGGGCTTTATTAATTTCCCATTGATGGCAGTAGTCAAGCAGTCAGGCTGGGGAGCCATTGGTGCTTTGCTTCTGCTCAGCTTGCCATAACTATTATAACAGAGAAGAACAGAAAGGCAGAAGAATCTGTGTCTAGTATTTTTCCAACAATGGTGATAGACAGTGTAATAGGTTTGATTCAGTCTGAGGAGGGAAATAAAACTATAGCTATGACACTAAATGCTACCTACACTCTGGTCCAACATTATAAAAAGAAACAGCAGCGGTTATTTACTTTATGATGATTCTTGATCCCATAGAATCATAGAATCATGTTAGCAATGATATGTTTTCAAAAATATCTACTGCAGTGATCACTTTAAGGCCTTATCAACAGCATTTCTCCACTGAGTTTCCCAGTTAATTTTAAGCAAGTGTGATGTGTTGAGAAGTGCAGTCACAAGAAGCCATAAATCTTTTGATTATTGTCACTTGATTACATGAACCGGCTTTCTTTAAAGCAGAAAAACCTGGTGTGCAGGTGGGTCTTCGAGACCCATGTAATTTTGGACTTGTGTGCCAAAAGTACAATTCTGATTTAGGTTCTTAATTTCCACTGTTTGGATGTGGCCAGTTCTCGGTTAGTTCTGCACCAGTGGGTACAGTCCCCACAGCCCTCCTACAGCAGTCTTTCAGGCTACTGATGTTTGAATCCTTTTTGAACTGTCCTCAGGGCAAAAGGCTTTAAATCCAGTTCTTACAACGTAAAGTGATACTTTCCTAAGAGCTGCCGCTGCTGCCTTTCTTGACTTGTTTGGATTTCAGCTCATATTGCTTTAAAATTAACTGTGTATATATTTTGATTTAGTATGTATTTTCTATAGTACTATGAATGTCCAGCATGCACTATTCCCTGAATCTGGTTACACCAGAAGCTACAAAATCTCAGGGTCTTTTACCTGACAGATCTATCAATCAATTTAAATGACTGTGGCTTGCCAATTTGCCTATATACCAGTTATACTAACAACCTGAAAAGACCAGCAAAAAATGTAAGCAATTCAAGGCAAGAGCCTTTTATGACTATCACACATAATTTACATATACAGAATAGTATATTAAAATGACTTAGTAAAAAGAAAAGCCATTGCAGAGCATTACCTTTTAATGCCATTCTTTACCTCATTTCTTGTTCCAATATGGCCCAAGCCCAAGCAATTTGTTTTGTTGGTGGCACTGCCAGAAGACACAGACGGCAAGTTAAATGTAATAAGCAGTCTGCCTACTTTTGGGAAAGTAAGACATTATTTTTCTCTCACAAATGGGTACCTATCACCAGCCCCTGCAAATAACCATTGCAATATGTGTTGCATCTTGGCTGAAGAATTTTTCTCATGTGTCGTCTCAACAGATAAACAGTTCTTCAGTATGACTCAGTTTTGTTATTTTCTGAATTCTTTTCTATGGGATACATCACCGTAACAGATGAAAGCGGTACAGGTAGGGAAGCCTTTCACAACTTTGGTTTTGCTAGTGTGACTGAAACTGAAAATTTGGTGTCAGGGTCACCTGTTATGTTCCATAAAAAGAAAATCATAGGATGCCTACTAGCCATGTTCCTAGATTGCTAGCGCATGCAGTCATTTTAGTACTAATTTATTCCCTAAGATAAATATATAAAAGCAGGTACAATATGTCTGTAGCCTTTACAGTTTCACTGCAAGTTGCTTGTAGAGATTTTCAAAGATATTGTCGGGGATGGGCTGTGACTCTTCAGTGACAGAAAAGTGAGTGAGAGGGACACATTTTGCTATTCGCAGCTGACTTGTTTTCTTTATATATGTATACCCAGCTTTTGGAGTAATGATGGAATATAAACAACTTAAACTTGTTTATTTTTTTCAATATATGCCTTCAACCATAACAGCTAAAATAACAGGACAGGGTGGAAATAAATATAAAATGTGCCTTTTAGCATAGAGGTGTCTAGAAGCATCCCTTCACCCGCTATCATGGCCTGCTGTCATGGCCCTGAAACATTGTCAGCTTGCAGTCACAGCACTCAATCAAAACCAACATTATTACACAGACAGACAAACCCTGTTGAAAGCAAACACTATTTAAGGATTTAATAGCAAACGGAATCATAATTATGATATAGCAAAAAGCCCTGATGAAATAGAGCTCATTAATTCTTAACACGCTTTGCTTTGATGTCTACCTGAGTTGGTTTATAAATTAAAAATCAGACTGCTGGATGTTGGATGAGAACTGTAGCTTTTAAGATGTCCAGGCTTTGCAACAGCCCTCACCAAATCACCCTGTGGTCTGCCACTTCAGTTCATTGCCCAGGATCTCAGGACAGCCTGGCTGCTTCTGAAGGGGATCTTCATGGCTCAGCTGACTGAAAAGGCACCTGTGTTAATTAGGAATGAAGAAGAAAAGGAGCCAGTTTTACATGAGTGGGCAAGATGTTTATGCTTATGGCTGAGTATGCAATATGAGCAGGCAGCCCTGCAGTTTGTCTTCAACCCTACTAACTGAACCTGTCTGAAGCCCTGCTCCAAGCCAATGAGCTTGGATTTTGCCACATTGGAAAAGCAGGTGCACACCATTTGCTGGCTCTGTACATACCAATACGGCTCTTTATGGGAACAGTCAAGGCCAGGACTACATCATCCCCCATGCAACACACTTCCGTGCACAGACAGAGGATGGGTCCTTGACAAAAGACTGTGGGACCTACCTGAGGCCTTCCTCATCTTGTGTGGATGCACCTAAATCTTATCAGGATGATGTTTAAAAACCTTAACTACTTAACTAAGAGTACAGAATAGAGGTACCACAATTCTATAAATACATAAATATTAGGGACTTTAAAAAAAAAAAAAAAAGGATAGAGAGAGATAGAATGATCTGGGTTTTGTCTCTGTTGCAGAAGCAATCACCAAAATCACATCTTTCCAGACAGGGCTTACCTGCAGAAGAACCACTTCTTATTTTTCTCTAGGGAAGGCAAAATTCTGTGACAACATGTTTAAAGCTAAAACAATGGTAATCACATCTCTCACCCTGAGCATTTGTCCACCTGTAGGTAAAGGTCTTGGCTACAAGGATTCACAGTTTCTTCTAGTGACAAATGCTGCCAAGGTACCATGGTATCTTGTTAGTTATCAGGTTCTGCTACCTGGGAAAGAAAGAGGTCAAGATTTGAATGCTGATATAAAAATAATTTGAGCTAACCAACTGCTTGCTTGAATATGCCATGTTGTGGGCCTACTATTCCAAAGATCGTAAAGAACGTAAGAAAGAAGCCCCAGGCAATACTGCAAGGGGCACACGTGTTATTGCACAGATTTAAAAAAAAAAGCTGACAGGCAGACTTGCCTAAATTGGGTGGCTTGGTGTTTGCCCAGAGCTGTCACTAATTCAGTGCAGATTGTCTGTGTAATATGAGTGCTTATTTTCAAATGAAACAGGGTGGAAAAAGTGTATGCAATCCTCAGGAAATTCTGATTTCAAAAGGCATGGTTGGAGCTGATTAGCCTGTTTACCCTGCCAGTTTTCACACACAGACAGATAGGCAGTCTCATGCATTTCCTCAAGCAGATTCTGGAGAAGGCTGAGAAAGAAAATAAAATCCAATTTAATTTCCATTTTCTACTCAGCCCATTGTTGTAATTGGGGATAGTGGTTTAGCTGGAGATCTCTTGCCATGAGCAGGAAGAAAAAGCTAATTTCTGGGACTCTGTGGCAAATCAGTAGTTCCTGAACTTACTCCTTTACATTTGACTGTCAGGACTGGGATTTATTAACCTATTGGTTATAATGCAAAATCCATTCACTTTTTCTTTTCAAAATTTTGGTTCTGGGTTACAAAAGGACTGATCTTTCCACTGCATTTTTAGTCACTTACAACATTTATATTACTTACAAGGTCTTATTTTCCCTTGCGTACTGTCAGTGATTTAAGCCTCTCAGGCAGTTCACTCACTCACTCACCACTCTTTCTTCTCCCCGGCTCCTGGAGGGATGGGAAGGAGAATCGAAAGAATGCAACCCCTGCAGGTTGAGATAAGAACAGTTTAGTAACTAAGGTATAACACAAATCACTGTTGCTGCCACCAGTAATAATAATGACAAGGGAAATACAAGGAAAAAGAATACAACTGCTCACCAACTGATACCAAGCCCAACCCAGCAGTGAACCCCCCCACCTTCCGGGTCTCTGCCATCTGTTTTTACACCCTGGGCATGACGTGCTGTGGTATGGAATACCTCTTTGGTCAATTTGGGTCAAGTGTGCTGTCTCTGCTTCCTCCCAGCTTCCCCTCCTCCCTGCCGGAGCATGAGACTCAGTAAGTCCTTGGTCAAACCAAAACATTACCAAGCAGTAACTGAGAACACTGGTGTTATCAGTGCAGTTCCCAGGCTGAAAGTCAAAAACACAGTGCTGCACCAGCTACTAAGAAGGAGAAAAATGACTGCTACTGCTGAACCCAGGACATGTACTTGCAGAGTATTTAATTTAATGACAAGAGTAGAAGTCTTCCTTTCTAGATGGTTCCCTGTTTCCAGGTTCAAAGTCAGAGTCTGGCTTCTTCCCTGGGAAGTCCTATGGTCTCCTCTTCAATCTCAGCTGCTTCCATTAACATACTTGTACCATTGCTCTTTAACGGAAAAAGGAAATTTATTTCCCTAATTTTAACACCCTGCTCCTTTCTCTTGCAAATAGAAGCATCTTGAATACAAGAAAACTTGAGTTTTGAATTTGGTTCAGCCTGTCCATGGCCCTAGAGAGCCACAGACTGTTCAGGGAGAACTGCATTATCTCTGGAGGATTCACATAATTTGGATTGATTTTCATAAGCATACCTAGGACAGTTTTAGGATTGCAATACTTAGGGTCCTTAGGATTGGTGAATTTTTATGTTAATTTTCTTCCTTCTAATAATTGCTAAATAGTTGTAGAGAAATTCCAAGAATGGGGAATATCACTAAATTTCAGCTATCCAAATTTAGGTGGCAGGTCTAAGACATTTTAACAGGGTTCTGCTCTAAATCACAAAGAGACAGGTACCTTCAGACAGCATTTTATCACTCCTCTTAAAACATCTATTTCATTCTCTCACTGCATTTCTCTGGGTCTTAGGAAGACAAACTTTGCCTTAAACAATAGATAAATGACGAATTTGGAATGGTAAGAGAACATATCAGTCAAAACACAGAGCTCCAAAAAATCAAGCTGGTTAGCTAGATCTTCAGGCATTTCACAAAACCAAAAGCGAGTCGCACAGTAGAGCAAGCACAAAACCGGTTGACTAAAAGAACACCTGATTCTGATTACACTAGGCTGTGTGGCACAGTGAAAAGGCTTGAGAGAGAATGTAAATATAATTTACTCTCAGAAGAAGGATCTTTTATCTGTGTTTGCTTCGTATTTCTTCCATCTTGGATGGAAGTACAGTAAAACTGAAAATCAAGAAGGATGTGTCCTTTTAAAACCAGATTATTTTATGTGCCTGCTGCATGTTAAACAAAAGAAATATATTTATTTTATTTGTAGAACAAACTAGTCCAAGGCAATTTTAGTGTCTCAAACTGATAGCTTAGGACAAATTGGCAGCTACAAATTGCTTATTGCCTGTTTAATGCATAAGCACATTTACAGAATGATATTTACTTAGGCATTAAAAGTATCCTTCCTAGAAATAACATGGCTATGCAAATAATGCCTTGTCCAACTTTTCACTCTAAAATAGCAATGTGATGAAATTTCTAACTTATTTTTCTCAGTTACAATACTTGGAAAATATTTTACTTCTGACTAAAGAGGTTTAAGGCAAGATCTGTAACACAGGGACATCTCCGTGGCACGGGGGCACCTTGGAGGTACCTCAAAATTTTAATTTGCAGACTCCTGTTTGCACCAAAAAAACACATTACTGTTGACTGCCTCCTAGAGATTGTATTTTAGGATTATTATTATGCTTCTAAAAGAGACATAAAGCAGCTTTCTGAGTAGGGAGATACCCAGCTTTATTATAGCAAACATGCAGTCAATTGGCAGCTAGTAGGTAGGAACAACTACAACTATGAGAGAATCTTCAGCTCTGTAGTGTTTTGACACCAGAATGAGGGCTGCAGGGAAGATTGCGTTTTATTCTGGGTAATTTTGTTGATTTCTGCAATTTTGGCTGTTGAAAACAGGATAAGGCGTAAGAGCAGTGATTCCATCCAAGCCCTCCTAGAAGAGGTGTTTCCATAATTCTGCTGATACGACACCATTTAATCTGTTGCACCAGATGATTAACAACATTAATCCGTTATCTTAATATCTGTTATCTTAATATCACAGATATTGTGGTCTTCCCTGATTTAAATCTCTAGTCATTTTGCCCCTGCTGGACTCCAGAATCTTTGCTGAAGATCTGAGACACTGAAACCATATTAAGTTATATAACTGTATTGCACTAACTGTACTAAAGAATTTCACAAAATAACATGTAGGATACTATGAGTAAGATTCAGATGCCCTTTCTCATGTGGAATATTTCCATGCTGCACATCTAATTAGAAATGCCCGGACTAGCAGTTTGTTCAGTTTTGTTCAGTATCCTTAAAAGGCACAGAAGGTGCTGACACATGATGTTCAAATACTTTCCCATAGGCAGAGGATGGCATTCTTCTCAGTATTCCCAGTGTGACATGCATTTACAATTCCCTCACATCATTCTTCCTAAGATTACATATGGCACTGCTGACAGGTAACGAGGCTCTTTGAAAATGTGGGGGGTTTTTTGCATTTCAGTATTATCACTGGTTTCTTGTCATTAAATGTGGGATAATGGGTACAGGGAATTTTTAACTACATTGCAAAACATTCAGAAAATAATCTGGTCAGAAACTTCAGTCTGCCACTGCAGATGCCTTTAATTTTTCTGATCATCTGGAGTTTCAGACGTTAACACAGCTGACATTTTCTCAATTGGGAACAAAAATGCTAAGCAGTTTTGTGACCTTATTTTGTTACTATAATGCCATCATGTTTTTCAGAGCCACTTTCTCTTCACTATGTTTTTGAAATGAATAAAATGGGACCATAATTTTAATCTATCAGAAATCTGTAATCTTAAGAAGACAACCATTCACAGTAATTGTAAAAGAGTTTGCTTGTCCTTTGCACTCATATGCGATCATGACAGATTTGGAACCTTTGTAAATACAGTCTGAACCATCCATGATACTGGTTTCTCTATGCTGTCTAGCTCTCTGCTGTTTTGTTCTTCATCTGACAGTTTTGATGGGACTACTGATGCCATGCCCAATTCAGACAGTTTTCTTCCACACCTGAAATGGCACAAAATGGATGAGAAAAAAAGGGGAGAAAACTAAAGCTGGCCTTTCCATCCCAAGAGCTCAGTCGTTTGTCCATATCAAGGGTCTTTTCCATCCCTTCCACGAAGAGGTCTGGACTCAACTCAGAGGGAGGGGCAAGTCTGAAACTGCTGTCTCACAGCCAAGATATTGCCATTTTGGTGCTTAGTGGCAAGTGATGAGGTGTATCACACCTCTGTGTGAGACAGACTTTCACTGAGTTGCTGTGTCTATAAATGACGCAGTCCTTTCCAAAAAGAAATATTAGGGTGGGTGAGCTGGTTTTCTTTAAAAAAAGAAAATAAAAAAAATATCACACCATGTTTTCACTTCATGTTCTTTTCTTCAAATGCTGAAAATAGCTGTCCTCAGAGGCACATGCTAATGAGGGTTGCAATAGAAGCATTACAGAATTGTTGTCTCCCATCTACAGATGAAGTGAGTCTAATGAAAGCTAGTATAAATATATTCTTATTTATAAGGTGCTACAATGTTACCACCCCCATTTCAGAAAACTTTATAGGGTCTGAAACAGGTTTAACTAACTAGCAGGCAAAAGTTTGCAAGTTTCAGTCCTAGCAATCCCATTTTCTGAAAGCTTTGTCTTTTATAAGGAATAATAATTTATAATATTTTCATGGAAATCAGGAAAAAATAAGGGCAAACGTATTATTTTCCATCAGCATCCTAGATATTACTGTCCTCCTGGACACAACAGTCCAACAGAACACTGAACTTTGTTACTGAAGAAATATCTATCTATCTTTCAAATATCTAAAGAAGTTTTTGTGCAGTTTAATGGGATCAGTATTAACAGCATTAGCACTGATACTTAAATGGGAGCCCTGATCCAACTTTAAGCTCTGTGAGTCCTGAAGGCAATACTTACTGCAGCAACAGAAGCATCATCTTCAATGCCATTAAAATTAAATATGAGTACACATCAATTTCAGTGTCAGGAGATGCACTGTAAAGATCAACAATAATTCTAACTGAAGATCTCTCTGGAAGCCCATAAAGCCTGAATATCATGCTATGAACTATATAGAAATTAGAGCTGTTCGAGTAGTACTTACAAATATAGAATGCTGTTATTTTTGTCTTTCACTTTTATAGAGTGTTCCTGCAATTGAGAAATTCACTAAAGTGAAGTGCATCTCAGCATTGTACATAAATGAAAATATCTGAAAAATCTTTAATGCTGTTCTTTGTGATCTGAATTTCAAACCTGGATACCTCAGACATCTGTGTGTCATATGAATGTCTTCAGATCAGTTTTGAAATCTTGCATTTGTGTGAATAGTGAAATATGCAAACTTGGTATAACTGAACTGAAATGCTAACATGACTAAAGACTGAGATTCACTGTCAGGTCCTGACTGTTTTGTGCCACTCCAGTAGTGCAAGGAAATAGTAAATCTGTGCTGTCTGTTGTGCTGTGGCTGGTCAATAACTGCTTTATGGCTTCAGGCTAGTACAAGGTAGATGAAGAGTACTGGTGAATCTGGCTCAAATATTCACAATTATTCTTTTTTGCCTTCTCTTTTGCCTTCATCCAGCTTTGAAGAAAATAATTTAACTGCATCCAGAATATGATAAAACTACCAGAGTTTCCAGTGCTGAAATAATAACTCTTTTAATAAAAGGTCTGTCAATAACTTTTACCTAAGAGCAGTATTCAAAGTGAGCACTTAGGCTCATTAAGGGCCTAATGCTCTGGGAGAATGAGCTACTGCATGTCAGCTGGTCCACAGTAACCCATCTGTGGTCAGACTTACTGTAAACACTTCCTTCTGTGAGTCTGAGCCCAAATGTTTCGTACAAGACTTTACCATGGCTCAGGAACCTTCCAGGCCTTGCTCCCACAAGTCTTCCATTGTGGGCTCCATTATAGGTCCAGCCTTAGAAGAGGCACTCCACTGGGCAGCAGGATCTGTGGACAAACCTACTGTCCCACCCTCCTTCCTTCCTCACGTGCAACATTCCTTCATTTGCTGGGGAATACAAACAAATGGAGATACCCATGTCAGCATTTCCAGCTTCATTTCCCTAATTTTGTATTCTTTTACATCCTAAATCTTCCGGTGCCTGTTGATATTTGGACGTAAGATTAATTCCTAAAAAAGTAGTGTTTGCACAAGATAATTTCTGCCAGAAGGGGGGGTTTACAGGTGGCCCTCCTGAGAATGCAACATCCTGGCTCAGTGCAATGGGCTTGGTCACACATGTTCGTTATGCG
Source organism: Myiopsitta monachus (assembly GCA_017639245.1). Classification (NCBI taxonomy): domain Eukaryota; kingdom Metazoa; phylum Chordata; class Aves; order Psittaciformes; family Psittacidae; genus Myiopsitta; species Myiopsitta monachus. The sequence goes on from CM029922.1 coordinate 73,331,927, forward strand.
TATCTGGTAGCAAGTCTCATTAAACTATGGGAATTAAGGAAAGTTAAGAAAGAGTCTGTATGATCTGCAGATACTAACAGGGATCTTGGTGTACTCAAGGATGATACTGGAGCAGGAAAGTGGGATGCGAGAGATTTAAAGCAGAGAAGCCATGCATTTGACAGATGTAACTCCCTGGGGTAGAAGTTGTTTTAGAGTGAACCCATAAGATGGAGCATAGAAAGTCAGGCATGAGCAAGGTTCTGGAAGAGAAGTTATTGATTAAGGAGGTCTTTGAAAGAAAAAGAAAAAAATTGAATGCGGAGACTTCTTAGAGTCAAAGGCAGAAACTAGGGACACTAAGGGAGGACCTGGTCTAAATAAGAAACCTGGTGTAGTGGAAGGTGTCCCTGCCTGTTGCAGTGGGGGGGGGGGGGGAGAAGTAGGTGATCTTTAAGTTCACTTCCAACCCAAATAATTCTATGATTCTATGACTAGAGAGCTTTGGCTATGGGACTTGATTTTTCAGACAGCCTATAATCAGAAGGGATAAGAAACAGAAAAGCCCTGTAACACAAGGAACTCACCATCACCACATGGTGAGCAGCCTATCAATTTAAAGGTGAGGACATACTGGCTGACTGGTATTTCTCTCTCCTCTGTTTCCTGTTAAGTGATTTGATACACTCCCACCATATAGAATCATAGAATAGTTAGGGTTGGAAAGGACCTTTTTCCATCAACCCATTCATTCCTCTTTCTTATGTATTAATGAAGTAATAAATGTATTATCAATGAGGAAAATCACACTGAAGTTTCCAATGACAGTGGCATTCTTGTACTCTGAAACAGCTTCATAACCAACAGCCTTCAAACTACCACAAAAAGCTACATTCTTCTGAGATTCTAATGAGTTTATGCTTATTCATACATTTCTAATGTTACACACAGTGTAACTCTGGTTATTATAATGTCATATCATGGGAAAAGGCAAATCTGTTTCTAAAGACCTGGAAACAGATTTCCCTGCGTGTCTCACAAGAGCTATGTAAATTAAATTCATAGTATTCATGTTGATACTAGGTGAAACAAAATGTATTTTACTACATTCAAGAATCAGAGATTTAAATTTTGTTGCAGAAGTTCTCTTATTACTGAGAGTGCAGGTGTCACTGATGAGAGGTTTAACAAGGCTAGTAAATGAGAAGTGCAAGTTGCATTCTGTACTGAGTTTTGCTCAGCAGAGAGGTTTGACATCTCTGCTGATGTCAGCTGCCACGGTAGACCCTTATCATTTGTACAGAAAAACAACACCTCATTACAATGGGTATAATTTTTTCCATTTTCTTTTAATCTCACCAGTCTCACCACACACAGTCTAACTGAACGGCACTTTGTTCAAAATGTGCTGGTTTGGGATCATATGTCAATGCAACTAGAACAAAGCTGAAACTAGCAGCTAAAATATTTTGATATATAATCTGAAAGGAATCATAAAACCTGTGAAAGGACTTTTTGAACAGTATTGTAAGAATGGCTTCTGCCTCTTTTACAGAGAATGAAAAGGCATTGATATACTATCATATATGAGTCAAATATATGATTTTTTTTTGTATTTTTGGAATGTGAATTTGTTCAAAACAGTGTCTTTTCTTTATATTGCTTGCTATAAACAATATTTATGTGTTTCAGAATGTTATATATTGAGAACATTTCTTCTGGAGCTGTTTAGGGCAAACAGAAGTTAACACTAACAAAGATTATTGCAGTACCTTAGGGCATTTTGACAAGAGTTTACAGGGTTGTCAACCTGCAAAAAGACAATAATAAGACACCTCTAATGGTATTCCTTAATATCTTGCCTGGATCAGGATGTTTCAGGGTAAGGTCCTCTCTTGGAAGACTCATTTCTTTGCAGAAGTTCTGTGACAACTCTTCTGCATGTCCTACATAAAGATCCATGGTGCAAGTATTAGTTGCACTGTGAAACTAGTAATTTCAGAGAGCAACTCAGGCTATTAACATTAAGGGATGGAAATAAGCACTTTTCCATTTCAGGGGAAGACAATGTTACATGGAAATCCAGCTGCTAGAGCCTCTCGAGCAGGTTCACTCTACTTAGGAAAACTGATAAATTCATTTTGACATCTTCTGATTTAATTGTGAAGAGGTGGCACAATCTGCAAAGCAGGAACTGTAGAGCTGTGGCCACCAGTCATGGAGCAGTAGAATATGGGTTTATGCATTTTGTTGATCAAACAACATTGTTGAGCTAAACTCAGAGCAAAGGGAGAGGATAAGATAGGGGGATAAGACAGGAATAGCATGACTAATGATGACAGCTAAATGAAAAGATGAGGTCTACTTCCCAATCTGTGTATGAATACAATATAAAAAGGGAGCTATCTTTTCCTTCATAGTGGATGGCAGGTTTTAGTGGTTCTGGCTGAAGCTTTGAACAAGGGAAACAGCTGGTCTTTGAGATGAAAATATCTTCAGTATCATGATGTCCTGCCTGAGTATTCCCTCACGCACATGCTCTCCTGGACTAATGCTATTACCACTTCTAGTCCTCTTTCTCCTTAAGTAGTACTGGGGCAGCTAAAGCAATTACACAAGCAAAATAATTTATATTCTCTCCTAAACCGAGACCATTTGCAACATGAGAGTTCCAGACTTTTCCTCGTTTTTCCTTGCTGTTGGCTTATAGACAAATGAAAGCTTTCCAAGACCTCACCATATGTATCTGCACACTGGGGAGTAGCAACAAAGGTTAAAGGGTATGAGAGGGATAGAAGAAAAGCAGGTAGCTGAAGAAGTGAGTTTAGCAGAGAGTAAAACTAATGAAGACAGCTAAACTGAGGCAAGGTGTACATAGTGTATGCTCAAGGCAGAACAGATTGATGTAAATATAACTCGATGTTTTCCTGCTGCTGTCCCTGGATCTGGACAGCAGCACAGGATGGTTTCACCCATCCACAGAAACCTCCATTCCAGCCACTCCATTAATGACTTACTGATGCTGTGTGTGAAGCACAGAGTGAGAGGCTCTCGTTAGCATATAGCCATTCTTCATTTCAATTCCTAATGCCAGTCGCACACATTAATCTGAACAAGCAGCACTCTAAAACTCCAGGAAAAAAGCATGAGACAGGAAAAGAAAAAAAAAAAAAACAAAGAGAAAGATTTCTGAGGATGGTGGAAGGAGGTAAATAGGAGAGGTATTGTTTGCGGAAAAGACGTAAAGCGAGCAGAAACCCCAATTTTCTCTGCCAGATGGGGTAATCTATTCAAACATTTTCTGCCAGAGTCATGGTTAGAATGTGTCAAGATGCGAGTCTGCATTTTTTCATCAAATTTGGGCTTTTATTAAACATTCAGTAAGTACTAAGAGCACTTTAGTTGCAGGACACTGTCTTTTCGTATATGTGGCTGAATCTTGCAGGTAGCTACAACTGAGATGTCGCGAGGCTTCCTGTGCTATAGGGAGAAGGCCAATTACTTTGCATCACTAAGAGATGCGAAGAGAAGTAGTTGTGGCAGCTTAGGAGGTACAAAGGTCTTGCACTGTTCCACAAATCAATTCTCATTGTCTTAATATCCTCTGCGTTAAAACTTGTACAACTACTGTGCTGTATATGGTATGGATGACTGTGTCCTGTTGCAGTTGATTTCTCTGCTACTAAAGAAAAGACTCAACAAGAGGTTTCCATCTCAGAAAAAAATTATGGAAAAAAAGCCTATTAAATGACCATTTTATTCTCCCACCAAACATTCTAAAATATATTGAATCAGAAATATTTCTTCTGCACATAAATTTCTTATCCTCATGTCACCAGGACGATATAATTTATCCTGCATTTGGCTGTTAACTAAGTGTCTGATATAGCTGATTGACTGAGCCAAATCAGGTACCTCATATGGTCTTTAATTATCTGTGCTTTTTCCTTCGATTAGTAGGATTTGTATGCTACTAACATATGTACCTGTGAGTTGAAGCATGCTGAAGGAGTCTGAGTGACCAGAGGTAGTTAATTTCTTTTTTTTTTTTTCAGTTAAAACAAAATAATAATAATAATAATGATAAAATTGCTTTTTCTCAGAGCCTGAATTTTCTTTTCGCTGTGGCCTTTTTATACCATTTTGGCAGTATAAAGTGGCTTTGTGTTGTACTCAATTCAATTATGCCTACTTGAAAGACAAGCACCACTCTGCTTGAATATGAAGAAGAATCATATCCAATGCATGTGTATAGCCTGAACTTTGAACTTATAGATGAATGTGGTGAGAAGCACCAAGTTTCAGATGATTGTGCCTCAATGTCTTCATATTTTCCTTTACTGTTTTATTATCTCTGTCTCTTAACTACAGGCACTGGTCATTCGTCACTACTTCACCAAGCAGTGATGTTAAAACACAAAATAAAAAAATATTGGATCTGTCACAAAGACATTCCACAAGAGGTTGGGCACAAAGTCCTGGAAAGAAAACTCATAATTTCCTTGTAATTATTATGAAAACCTATTATGAAACATACCCAAGGTACGCTTGAGTCCAAGGGAGTTTCATCTTTTGTTGCAAGTGTTTCATGAATCCCATTAGGAATGTAATTTTACTTGTGGTTTCTTGCCCCTTGAGTTTAGTTTCATGATATTCATTCACTGTTTCTATGATGGGGCTACGGAACTGATGGACAGGGGTAGATCAGTTGATGTCATCTACCTGGACTTGTGCAAAGCATTTGACACTGTCTCAGCATGACATCCTTGTCTCTGAGTTGGAGAGACATCAATTTGATAGGTGGACCACTTGGTGGATAAAGAACTGTCTGGATGGCCGCACACAAAGAGTTGTGCTCAACAGCTCAATGTCCAGCTGGAGACCAGTAATGAGTGGTGTCCCTCAGGGATTGGTGTTGGGAGAGGTCTAGTTCAACATCTTTGTCGGTGACAATGGACAGTGGGATTGAGTGTGCCCTCAGCAAGTTTGCCGATGACACCAAGCTGTGTGTTTTGGTTGATACGTTGGAGAGAAAGCATGCCATGCAGAGGGACCTTGACACGCTTGTGAGGTGGGCTGATGCCAACCTGATGAAGTTTAACTGTGTGTCATGGGTTCAGCAGCAGCAGTCATTTTTCTCCTTCTTGGTAGCTGGTGCAGCACTGTGTTTTTGATTTTGGGCCTGGGAAGCAGCACTGATAACACCAGTGTTTTCAGTTACTGCTTGGTAATGTTTTGGTCTGGCCAAGGACTTTCTGAGCCTCATGCTCTGCCAGGGAGGAGGGGAAGCCGGGAGGAAGTGGAGACAGGACACCTGATCCAAACTGACCAAATAGGTTATTCCATACCACAGCACGTCATGTCCAGGATGTGAAAACAGAGAGCAGAGACCTGGAAGGGTGTGGTGGTGCATTGGGGGGGTTTGCTGCTGGGGGGTGCACTGGCTGGGTCGGGCTTGGTGAGCTGTTGTATTCTTTTTCCTTGTATTTCTCTTGTATTATTATTGATGGTAGTAGCAGTGATTTGTGTTATACTTTAGTTACTAAACTGTTCTTATCTCAACCTGTGCGTGTTGCATTTTTTTTTTTCGATTCTCCTCCCCATGCCCCTGGGACTGGGGAAAGAAAAAGAGGGGAGCGAGTGAGCAAGTGAGTGAGTGAGTGAGTAAAACTTCGTGAGTTTCAGAGGCTTAAACCACGACACCATGCCAAGTGCAAGGTCCTCCAGCTGGGTCAGAGCAATCCGAGGCACAGCTCCAGGTTGGGCAGGGAAGAGATTCAGGGCAGCCCTGCAGAGAAGGACTTGGGGGTGTTGGTCAATGAGAAAATGAACATGAGCCAGATCCAGTGTGTGCTTGCAGCCCAGAAAGCCAACTGTATCCTGGGCTGCATCAAAAGGAGCGTGACCAGCAGGTCGAGGGAGGTGATCCTGCCCCTCTACTCTGCTCCTGTGAGACCTCACTTGGAGTACTGTGTGCTGTTCTGGTGTCCTCAACATCAGAAGGACATGGAACTGTTGGAACAAGTCCAGAGGAGGGCCACGAGGATGAACAGGGGACCGTAGCATCCTCCCGTATGAAGATAGGATGAGAAAGTTGGGGCTGTTCAGCTTGGGGAAGAAAAGGCTGCATGGAGACCTCCTAGCAGCCTTCCAGTATCTGAAGGGGGCCTATGAGGATGCTGGGGAGGGACTCTTCATGAGGGAGTATAGTGAGAGGACAAGGGGTAACAGGTTCAAATTTAAACAGGGGAAGTTAAAATTGGATATAAGGAAGAAGTTCTTCACTGTGAGGCACTGGAATGGGTTACCCACGGAAGTTGTGAATGCTCCATCACTGGTGGTGTTCAAAGGCCAGGTTGGACAGAGCCTTGGGTGACATTTGTAGCAGGAGGTGTCCCTGCCCATGGTAGGGGTGTTGGAACTAGATGATGTTAAGGTCCTTTCCAACCCTAACTGTTCTGTGATTCTATGATTCTATGTGTTAGCAGAAGTTCGATTTTTTCATTCATTCTATTACTGTGTTAATAAAAGACTAAGTAGTCCATCAACAGATAAATATTCTAATTTATTTCAGAGGGGTTTATGGGTTCACAATTAGATAGTAAATTTCCCTTTCTAAATTCTAACAAGCTCCAAAACTGACCAAAATTAGGTTGGTTGGGTTTCGTTTTTTTTTTCCAGCAGCTAATGGTAGATTTATGGTGCGGGACACAAAAACAGCAATAAAGTGGGATTTGTGTTTACATGATTCAGTGTGACTATATTCATGTTTACAATTCAGTAAACTTGAGAAAACACCTCACCGTGATACAACACATTGGCAGCTTTAGAATGAAATGTGTATTCCTGAGCCTGCAGGTGATTCTGGCTGCAGAAGATCACATATTTGCAACTACCCAGTAAAACCTGAGAACTGACAAAATGAAGGATAAAATATAACTTCAGAAGAATATTCAAAGGAAGCCACTTTAAAGTCAAAATCCTCAAACTATATTTAAGTTTTGAAGTGAGGCAATTCACCTCAAATAGGAGCAAATAAAAGATACTTTAAAAGCATAGGATTAAAAACTAGACATAAAAGAACAATGATACCCTCTTTTCAAGTAATAGAACAAACTATATTATGAGCAGCATTTTGAAGTGTACATCAAACTGATTTTCTTCTCTTTATCCTTTTTAATCTCCACCAGATGCATTTTCTTTAAATTCAAGTTTTAAATTCCTAGTCATAACTTGTCTGAACACATGGAAAGAGCATTGAGAGACATTAGTGGCATTCTTTTTCTTTCTCTGTCACTATTTTTTACAGCTGCTGAAGGCTTATCTTCTTAAGTCTCAGTTTTATAGACTTGGTTTGCTTTATTTTCATTCACATTTTAGGCTCCAAACAATTCCATGCCATTCTTCTCTCGGATGTTTGCAGTGAAAAAGATGCAAACTGCAGAGATACATATAGACAGATATGTGTGCATATACATATATGTATGTATTATATAAATGACCCCAAAGAAAATCTGACATGGTTGTAACTGGTATGGTAAAAAAAAAAAAACTTCACAATTGATATTTTAAATTTTATAGAACCTATTGTTATTGGAATCTCAGAATGAAAACGCTGCAGGAGGGAAGAAGGGTTTTCATTAAGACACACCAATACGCGGTAGAACTTTTTCTCAGTTGATCCCTTAGGGTCATCATTTTCTCAGGAACGATGAAATAGTTGCCTTTTCCATACACTTCAGGATATTTTGCTTTCTCAAGAGGTTTTCAGTAACAAGTTTCTCCTTTCTTCTTTCCTTCTCATCCCTTCCATTTCAATTAATTGTGGATCAGGATGGATATGCCATTTTCACTGTTTCTTTTGATTAGAACTGCATGTATGTGAAGCAAACTATTGTGTTACTAGGTTACTTTTTTCCTGTACAGGGAATAGCCAGGGCTAACATCCTTCCATAGTTGAGCCAGTTGAGCAGTTTTCATTCATTAAGGCATGATGATATGTTTTAACGGTGTTTAACAGAATCTGCACAATTTCAGCAAGTCTGTCTGCTGACCTTGTGCTGTAAACATCTGGCATATTCTATATTCCAAAAGACAGCAGAAATTTTATCTTTATTTTACTTTTTTCCTGCAGTAACAAACTTGACTGTTTGTTGTTTATTGTGGACCTGTTCATCTGGGTGGACAACAATAATCATATTTTTAAACATCGTCAAATCCACAAAACATAAAAAGTGCAATGCATATAATGCTGGAAATAACTCTCAGTGAGGAAACTCTAGGATAAATGGTGCAAAATAAACCCCTCATACATTTGATTAATCAACTCTATTCCCCTTTCCCCCTCATCTTTCAAATTCATGGACAAATGACATTTGCCTTTCCCCAGCATGCACCTCTCCATTAAACCAGGGGGTTTGCCTGGGGCCATACCTATATATCTGATCCATGCATAATGAAGCATGAAGCTGCCAATTGTAGGGAGCGTCTGCTGTGTCAGAGACTGATAGGCATTTCATTTGCTGAACTCCCAAGGGCCCACACACATCTCAGGTTTCATGTAGTATTTATTTTAGGCACTCACATTTCTCATCTGTGAACTTCACACCATATGTAGAATGAGTAACACAAGCTCTGCGTGAAAAAGCTCTCCAGGTAGTTTTAAATGTAACTCAGTGGAGTGGGGACATTGTGGGCTTGAAAAATAGGCTTGCATGGAAACGAAGGAATATTAAGTTTTGCCCATACAACAGCTGTCTGAGTCTTTCACTGAATAAGAATGGCCTTATTCTAATAAGATCACTGCTCTACACTTCTACCACATAAATTGTTTTGTAGCATGCACTGTGCAGATCTACATTTTTCACAAATTATTGCTATCCTGATGTACTCCCTACAAGGAGACTGCTCACGTGCTGTTTGCAAAGTGCAGTCTTGTTAGGTTTGAGGCTCACAGTCAGGCTGAGCTGATGGATAGCTGTGTGCCTTTAAAATCTGAATGCTGAATAACAATCTGCAAAGGATTGGGTAAGTTCTCAAGATCTGACCATACACAGTTAGTGAGGTAATTGTATGTCTCTTGTTTATTTTTGCTGTTAGGGATCTAAAAAACATTTCACATGCAATGTTCTCTTTTAGCATTACCATCAGAGAAAATAATAAAAAGGGGTAGTGACGAAAAAAAAGTCTATTCTCCATTAGTATCTTTCCCAAAAAGGTGTTTTTAAGCATAACAAAACCTTTGACATTTGCTTCTCTGTTTGTAGGTGATTATGACAGCCTTATGAAAAATCCTCACATGTAAGCATTTGTATTTGACATACTGCTAGGGCTTGACAGTAAAACTGACATTCAGAAAATTGATCTGCTTGACTGCTTGGGAATTAAGCTTGTTTCTGAGAGGAGATAAATAACATGCTCCTGATCACAAGCATTTAAATATGTGTGTCGTATGAAGCATTCGCAATTTCACTGGTTCCATTGCCAGATTACTCTTGCATAATTAAATATCTTTGTAGGTGCAGGGTATGATGAAGGATCAGACTCTCTGCTAGTTCAAAGTGCCTTTAATGGAGCAATGTCAATTTAAAACAGAAGCTTGATGCCCAGCACTTCCATCTTCATCTGTTTATAACAGTCTGGTTTCATGGGTGCTCAGTGTCCAAACTTTTGTGAATTAAATTTCTAATTTTTGGCCCCTGTTAAAGGAGATTTTAGGGGTTTTACCATTACAAAAAAAAAAAAAATCTTTAAAACCTTTTTATGTGGGTTTTATGTCGTGTACTAGTCATAATAGGCAGTGCTGTGAATGAGACAGTTCACTACTATTAAGCTAATGAAATACAAAGTGTAAATGCTTTCATTATGCCAGCAGCAATTCTTTCTTACATTTCATTGCAATACTTATTCCATAGTATGTTGTACAGTAGGAAGTTCTATTGAAATTTTTTTCTTATTATTAACTTTGAGCTGTAAAAAGACATTGCAGAATCCTGCTCTGTGTATATATAATTTTGAAAACATGCTGAATGAATAGGTTTGCCTGCATGGAATGAGGGTATTACAATAATGAATGCAATCATGTTGTGAAAAGCTTTTTATATTGTTCAGACTCACACGAGAGTGCAGCAAGATTTGTTTGGCAAGTAGCATTTTGGCATTCTCTGGCTTTCAAATTCCTAATCAGAACTTTATCATAATGTAGAGGGTTTTATTTCTAATACATTATTTGTGTGCACATACGTAGATATGCTGAATGGTTTTAAAAATAAGTGCAGTTCATTAGCATGGCTGAAATCAAGTAGATGTTATTGACAGAAGAATAATTGTGCAATGGTAAATTCAGTTCCTTTTGCTACAGCTCTTACAGCAAGGCTGTAAGCTTTTTTTAAACTGCTTTATTGGTATAAATACATGCATGTGCAGGTGCCCTGGTTTGTGTGCATACATCATGTATGCATGAAGACATGCTGCATAAGTGTTTGTGCATAATTGGCGTGTGGCCATGTGCACTTTTTTCTTTTATTGCTATGTTGCCATGCGGAAGGCATGAGAAGGAAGGATGCAGACATCTCCTGATTTATGTGCCATCTACAACTCAGCTGACTGCATTGCAGGTCTTCTCCTGCTGCCAGTCGAATTGAACCATGATGAGGAGGGACCACCCTCTAATGGAGAAAAATAGTATTTCGGTTTCGGGCCTGATTTGAATATTGGCTTTCAGCTTTGCCTTTGTAGCATGGCTGCAGCATGACACAGTGAAGCAGAGACCACACAGTACCTCAGCACAGAAGGGGCAATTTACAGACAGCTGGCCCCAAAACGTGTCAGATGCTTTCTATTCAGATTGCTCCCATTACTTCAGTCCTGTGGCATAGAACCTCATCTCTGAGTTTAGTCAGTTTGTATTTTGTACATGTCAACAAGCATTTTAGACATGTAAATCCTAGTGGCATAAATGGACATTTGCCTCTTGAATCTCACCAAGAAAAGCAGCGTTCTTAGTAGGGAGATTTCATAGTCAGGCAGTGGCAGTACTCTCTGTGAACGGTGTGTTTATTCTTGAAGCCTATATACATTTCAGATTAGTTTTGCAGATGAAAAGAAAGACAATTTATCCTTCTTGAAAGCTGACTTAAGCATCAGGAATGTAAAAGCTCTAGCTCCACAAATACATATCCTCAAATGCAACAAATATCTTCCTCAACAGTTCCAGATATGTTTGTTAGTTGATTAGGTTTGGTGGTTTTTTTTTCACTTGATACATAAATTTAGAAATATCTGTTTGTGCTTTTCAAGGAGATATACAACAAAAAATACCCAGTTTCTCTGTCAAACAAACCACGTGAATAGCACACTGTATGCACATATGAACTCCTGAATTTTCATTGCTAGTAGGTGTCCCTTTAATAAACACTGCAAATGCTTCTTAGCCAATAGAACTAATTCACTTATTTGATGCTGAAAGACTCCAAGTCTGTAAACATAAGCTTATATATATTGTTCTTTTTAGTTTAGAATAGCCTTAAAAAGGTATGAATTATGTTTTCCAGCCAGTGGTTAATTCAAAATTCACACCTTGCAAAATTTTTCAGAGCTGTCGCAATGAAGATAACATTCAGATGAAAATATCGAAAGCACGTTTATCCAATTTGTAAGAGGTAATTACATTTTTGTATTTCTAAAATCCCCCCAATTGTTTCAACAACAAACGAAGACTCTCGTCCTAAACTGCTGTGTGTTACTGCTACACATTATTGACAGCAGACCTTGATAGAAAATATTTTTTCTACTTTTTTTATTTTTAAATAATGCTTATCAGAAAGTACATGCAGGTATCTATATACATATACACATATACACATACATAAATATATATATAAACAGACATATGTGATTTGTTTTGGGTTTTTTGGTGAGCTGGGTACAAGGGATATGATACCAGTATACAGCAAACAGAATTGTTCTTACACTCCCCTGTGCAGGAAGCATGCACTTGACGTCAAATAAAGCAGCATACAATGACATTTCCTCTTTCTGGCCACTTCTTTGTCCAGGTGGTATTTGTGTATAATATTCTTTGCAGTCAGAATATTGTATGTATTGCAGATGGGAGGAGGGACTTTGGGGGGAAAGTCTGGCCCTGCATGTAGAAGAAAAGCCAGCTGCAATCTGGCTCAGGATTTCTACTTTCCGTTCTTAAATCTGTGAAATGTTCTGGGATGATGAAACATGGTATGTAAACATAAGATACTGAAATTCACATCTAAATGTCTAAAATATGTTGAAGAAATTGAGAGGAGAATACAAATAACAGAGAAGAAGGGAGAACAGTCTGAGCAATGCATTTTCACAAGTCAAGAGCTGTAATAAATAATATATAATACTCGACTCATTCAGCTGAGTCAATCTCTGAAATGATACTTTTTTTTTTTTCTTCCATTGACTTATAAGGTTGGTAAAAATGGTCACTTTACAGAAATGAGATTGCAGAATTTACCAACTCAGTCCCATGCACCTTTGCACTTCAGCAGCTACTTTTCTGTTTAACGACTTGCATGGGTTTTGTCCAGAACTAATTTCGTGTGGATGAAGGTGCCAGTACCTGTGCTAAAACACTAATGCATATTTAGGTTGTAGTACACTGGTCTATAGTGTTCCGCAGTCAGTCTTGCTACTGTCACTGCTTCATCTAAAAAACTACTCTGGTATTTATAAAATAGAACTCCTAGAGCTATTGAGGTATGGGACTTAAGGATTATATTTCCCCATTTTGCCAGGGAAGCAAAGAGAGTTGTGCAATGCGCTCATAGGATGCTGTAAATCAATGGCCAAAATGCAGTAAGAAGTTGAAGTTTTACATTATGAGAGTCTTTCCCAAATTTAAGAGATTTATCATAGCGACATTGACTATTGAGTTTTAAGATTACGTCTGTCTTAGTTACATTTATGTGCACCCCAAACCTAAACTGGCTTTCTAAAGTTCCATCTGTAATTAAAGTTAAAAAAAAAAAGGTTACATCCTGGGAGTAATTCCCTATGAATCTTAGATACTTGATACTTAAGATTGGAGCAATCATTCCTTTGAAAGCATGTCTCTCCTTCTTGACCACAGGGGGAGCGTGAGTAATAAATTTGTCTTAAACGTCTAATTTTCAGGTTTGTAAAGTATGATGAACCCCATGTTGCACAACTAAATTAGCATTTAGATCCAAATTAGACACAGAGGAGACTAGGTACAAAACAGAGCCATTGAGGAATACCATGCTGATATTTTAATGTAGAGGCTCCAAACTTAAATTTTTATATTTTTATGCAGGTTTAAAACAGTACTAATAAAATATCTACTCAGAGAGCTATTGTGTCTCTTCACAGACCTGTCATAGAAATTGGCTTTGAGATGTCATGGTTAAAGACTTTGTAGAAACACAAATGAAGGATTCGTTGGGCCATAGCTTGCTGTTGACTTACATTCCATGTCCTAATTTCTTGGTCAATTCCCTTCTGTAAAACAGTTTTGAATTGAAATAATGGGAAGTTGCTACAAAGAGACAAAAAAAGAGAAAGACAGAAAGATTTAAAAAAGGAAGAACAGGGAGAGAAAGGAAGGAAATTTTGCTGTAAAAGCATCAACCAGCCATGAAAATTTTTCCAGGGCTTATTAACAAAGCTGCAACTCCTGGTTAGCCCTGGCTCTCCTGACACAACATTAGCAATTTACCCTTTCTCATCTCAGCAGAGGAAGCTTTCAAATCTATCCTGTGCACTGAAAGCAAGGAGAAAACTTCAGCCACAGCTCTGCTGCAGGCTCTCCTTTGCAACTGCTCTGTACCACAAATCTGTTCTTCTCTTCACACCAGTGGGAGAATATGCAGCTGGACCTTGCCGCTCACCAAAAGCTTGTGTTTGTCTCCATTTATTTCCTGAACAAAGGCTGTTATTGCTCAGCCATAATGAACTTATGAAAGAACAGTTCCAGCTTTATCCAGCCATTCACAGTAGTGTGTATACACAAGCATTCATACGTAAATACATACACCTAAACCAGTATGATATGCAAACCATAATTGCTTTAATTCACTTTTACATTTACAGTTTCTCTTTCCCTTGTCCAGGCACGAAAAACTTGACCATGGATTTTATTTGAAAAACTCAGCTTTTCAGCAATCTACATGACAAAATGGTGAATTATTGGTAAATATTGTAGAAAACAGCCTATTTTCTGTTTTCTACAAGTACTTGGATAGAGGTATTAATCACACAGGCCCCAGAGTCAACTGTTCTAGCTCTATCACCAAAGGAAAATAAAAGACTTGAATGTGATGTGGCAGTCAATAATGCAATAATAGGCTTTTCTCCATGCAACACAATAATACATCAATATACATGCAAAGCAGTGTTAGTAACCCAGAAAGTCTTATACTGTTTCTAAAGTATGGGCCTATTTTTCATGTGTTATCACCCAGCATAGCTGTGGGAGTAAAAGGTCAAAAATGCCTTCCTTTTTTACTACTGTACTGAAATGCCACAAAGCCTCTACCCTTAAGAGTCTGTCTCAGGTATGAATGAGGGTCAGATCACTCCTACCGATTACATTAGAAAAAGTAGATGTTCTAATAGTGGAAATGTTATGGTACTGTCTGTGCAGTACCACAGAGTGATGCTTGTGCTGCTGTACTAAAGGCTCTAATGAGTAGTGGTGCCAAGGGTGAAATTGTCGGTAGTGAAAGTAAAGACCGAATTAGACAAGTTATAGGTCTATCATGAGGAAAATCATGGTGGCCTTTTTAGAAACATAGTTTGTGAAGATTTTTCCTTGATTTATCTAAACTACCTTTGTAAAACATAAACCTGAATTGTTTAAGCTCAAAGTGAAGAAGACAAATATTCTTAAGAAGCTCTTTGTCCCCAAACCTCATTTTTTCTTTCTTTTGTAACCTGAAACAAAGCAGCACCTTCCAACAACTTCCACTTTATGCAGAGATCAAATTTTAAGTTAATTCTGCAGCTCAAAGGAGTTTACCTATTAATGTGCCAGCTATGAATAAGCTGAAGTACTTAGCTCACCAAATAGTTTTCCAGGCAAAAGGTCTGCAGGTTATGTTCCATACAAATATTTGTGCAGGCATATTTCCTTCAAAAAATTCTATTCTATAAATTAGGTGGCTGCTTTGTAAGTCTAAGGGCTGCTTTCTCACTCTCACTTTTCTCACTCACTCATTTTATGTCATTTGCAAAGAGGCAAGTAGTGAACCAAGCTGGAGATCAGCAGAATCTAATTTGCTCAACTATACACATACAGAGCATGCTAAACCAAAATGAATTCACATGTGCTGCAGCGCTCCTCAGTCGCAGCACTCAAGTTCCAACATGTCCATTTCATTTCATTTATTTTTCTTTGCCTCCTTCCTTTCACCTTCCTGTCAATTTAATAATTTATTTTTGTTAAAAGAGCACATTTTTGTGGCAAACGTCAATGAATAATTTTGTGCAAAGTGATTTGGGCGTTCATCCAATGTATCTGAAACATGACACAAAAATAGAATCTTAAAAAAATAAAAAAAAAAATAGAAAAACAACAGTAAAGGTGTAACAGGATTTTCACCTTAATGTACAGTTCCCTCCTCCACTCTCTATGGAGTCATTTGGGCAATGCAAACTTTAGTTCAGAATCTGTTTCAGTTTTCAGAATAGTGGGTGTGAAAATTATGTGTTTTGCGTTCATAACTGGTAGTATTCATTACAACAAAATAATTCTGTTTATAAAAGTTATTTACATATTGACATGATGCAGATGTTATTTTTATATGAAAATTATAAGGTAAATGATACTGAAATCAGTTATCAAATCGTTCAACTTCAAGAAAATTTCGTCGTTAGAATGAAATAGCCTTGTGGGAGAATAAGGTGATGAATGTAACCTTCAAAAAAAAGTTTTTTTATGCATTTGGGTTTGGAGTTATTTTCTTAAAACTGATCTTTTTATCTGCAGAAGGCTTGATGTGATCTACCATGGTCTTCCTGGTTTCCTTCGGTACATTCTAGACGCATTCCCTTCTCAGCCTTCCTTTCGTTTTGATTAAGGAACAGCTAGGGTACTGGCTACCCTTTCACTTCTCCACATAAATGTTTTTGTACTGCTCTGGATAAATTATATCACTTATAAAGAACTTTAAAATAATGTTGACCTCCCTACAAATAAATTAAGTGCAATATTAACATTTAGTTATCAGTACTTTGTAGGCTCATGTTTTTGATCTCTTTTATGACTAGCCAAAAAGGAATGTACTTGAAGTCTTATTCAGTCTTAATGTGCTGCCATAACCAACCTTACACTCTATTATTACTTGCAAAGTTTTGACTGATTTAAGGGTGTTTTCAAACTATTGATTCATGTTTAATAACAGCCATATCAGGAAGACAGTCAAAGCTTTATTATTTTGTAGATTTTGCCCTTAAATCACTTGTATTAATCCTGCTTGATGACTAAATATTCAATACTCATGACTTTCCTCTTTTTCCCCTCTACCGCCTTCATTTCACACTTCTGTAACTGCTTTGATCTCTTATCGTCAAGTCTACAGCCAGAGCAAAAATTAGATAAGTCTGCTTTTGCCTTATTCATTTGGATGTCACAGGATCAAGATGTCAGTATCTTCTGGAGAGTCCCTAACAAAACAACAGATATTTCTTGGTTTGATGCTGTACAAAGACAAGGAAAAGAAGAGGAATAATCACTCCTGTATGACTGGAATACTATATTAGTGCTTTCTATTCACATCTCACTGTTCCATCAAAATCTAATGGGTGAAATCAAATATGTAAGTCAATTACACCACAATTCTTCAGATCTTAATTAAATCTAGGACCCAGGGTTAGAAGAAATAGGACTCAAAAGACCACATGTCCAAAAGTAGAATGCTCTTCCGTGTGACTATTTGTTTCATTTTCATTACCAGATTATTGCCTATCCTGTATTTTCACAGTATACAAAAATGAGCAGAAATCTCACAAGAAAGCTTTTTCATTTTGCTTGCTTCTGTTAGTGTTGCAAATATTGCCTTTGGAATAATAACATATAAACTTTTTTAAAATAGTGAGTTTTGTCTCTGTCTTCATGTCAAAGACAGGGAACACAAGGGTTAGCACTTCCTCTAGTCATAGCAGAGTCTCAGGGAGAAATCTGCTTGCTTTCAGCATTACAAATGGAAAAAGTTACAGAAAAGGAGCTTTTGTGCCTGAAATTATTCACCTGTCTCTAGCTTCTCTCTTTTTTTAAAAGTAAGAGCTGTCTTCCCTTTAATTCAAGTGCCCTTAGTTTCAGAGATCCTGCCAACCTCCCTTAGGCTCCCTTTTGCTGTGCTGGTGCTTGTAAAATAAACTTCAAAGCCTGAAGAGCTGGTGAGTTTCACCTCTGTCATGGCCTGGATGCAGTGATGTCAAAACTCCTTGCAGTCAGTATATCCTCAGGTTACTCTGATTTTCTTGGGTGAGTCATACATACAAAACCATTTTTCACTGCTCCCTCAACCTGTTTTGCCAGGTACTAACTGCTCTTCAATGAAAGTCATCAAGACTTTCTGAAGTAATAACCTGTCCTACAAATTTAACACATCAACACAACAACAAAGGAAATTCCACATAAAAACTGAATGGGATCTGTTAAATCCTGTTTAAAATATTTAATCAACTATATATTTTGCTTAAGGAATGCTTTATGAAATTCAATATTCTTTCACTGAACCTCAATGTTACTGTGTTATGCAGAGCTGCAAGAGCCTGAGATGGCAACTTACTTGATGGGGATCCTTTTGAAGAAACATTTCTCCCAGTAAAACTGTTATTCCAGCTGCCTTCTAGATACATCTTAAGTACTTGAAGACAGTTAATTATAAGAAAAATGAAGCTTGTATGCAGGAATATGACTTTAGTATAATATAAAAAAGTAATATTACCATTATTTGCACTCCTGAAAGTAGATATCTGTTCCAGCACTTACAGCAACGATTATTTCCATGAAATAAGGAAAGATAATGTTTTATCCTCTCAATAGCTGCAGTCAGTATTTATTGTGGACTATAAACAGACAAGACAAATGACCTCCCTTGGAAGCCTTGTGGTTCGTTTTTTTTTGCCCGTAGGTTGACTTGTCTAATCACAAAGGAAAAAAATGCAGTCCTAGTCGCTGAAATTATCCAAACAGTCAATGAGAATGGAGATGGAGAGAAACACCTTGTGCCACAGAATCTCTCTGAAAAGGATGAAATGTCCATACTTAGAAATATTAGAAATAGGTGTACAGATATATGCCCAGCTCTATAAGGGGATATGCACACCCTTACTACAGGAGGGAAGGATGCCAATGTTTTACAGCCTCAGCTATGGGAACTAGAAATCTTCTAGTTCAGTCAGAATGAAGGTACACTTGATTGTCCTTTAACCTAAGAGAAGAATCTTCTGCTGCCAAAATTCATAAAAGTCAGATGTAAAATAAACCTTAAAACCTAAATAGCACTATTAGATAAAAAAGTTGCCAGTGGTATTGAAATTATCTCAGCAAAGGGAAGTTATCAAGCTCCCTTAGTCATCAGTGTTGGTTTACTACGTTCGGAATGTATATATATAAACTGGATAAGCCTGTAATATAAAACATAGTGATGATAACATAGTAGCATGAAAATAAGACATTTTCCTCCTTAGTTTCCCTGTAAATTTGACATTAACCCTGCTGAACCTGATGCATCAGGTGCACATATTTTCTTAAATTTTACCATGGTTTCAAAGTCCTTTTGGAATCCCTAGTCCTGCAGAGAGAGACCCCCCTCGTCCTTCCAAGTGTAGCCTACCCTTTTTATTATTATATGCACAAATTTGTGTTTGGGTATACCACCAGGCATTTTGTTTGTTGCCAGGTCTCCAAGCGATTCAGATTATTCTGAACTGGTTACCTGTCTTCAACCATTGTATCATCTGTAATGCTAGATAACTTTCATATTTTCTTCCAAACCATTAAATCTGGCTTAGCACTACTAACACAACTCAGTTATAAATGTGACAGCTCTGTGATGACTCCTTGTTCATAGTTTCACCCTGTTAATTTCTACTCTATTTAGTAGATGCTATATTCGTATTAGATTGCACTGACTATAAAAGTTATTTAATCTGATATGTCCACAATATCTGTTCCCTAGAGAACTTTCCTGCACTGTTAGAAATTCTGCCATTTCTTCATCTACTACAGATTTTTTTTTTATTACTATAAGGAGTTGTTTAAAGTTATTATCTTTCTTTCTGCTGTTGATACATACTTTTGTATGTATTCCAACTTTAACAGTTGAATTGCATTATTTTTCCTCCTATCACCACTTTCAGCTTTCTTAGTTTTATAGCTCTTCCTTAACTAAATATTTTGTAGCCAATGAAGTTGTAATGGCAGGCTTATGACTGATGAATTATCTAGTAAGATATTTTGACACATTTCCTAGTTATCAATAGCTTTTTTTTATTATTACATTGCCTCTTTGATCTGGCTTTGGCCACTTTATCCATACTCGAACTAGTTCTTTATAGGCATCTTCAGATTACTGATAGGCACAGAGATTCTGACTCAACCTCAAGACCCTTTGAGGTGTGATACAAAAGCTTCAAGCTGAGCTGAATCCTCACCTTGCTCTTAAATCCTCCAGAAAAGGTTAAGAATTTCTGCCAGAATTTGTGCAGGTGTGACTGATGGTGTGTAACTCTGATGGTGTGTAATGTGATTCCGCTCCTCAGTTCAACACACCCTCAGAACCAGTTCCCCAAAAGGATTACATTTCCAAGTCCTGACCTTAATTATGTGTCCTTTGTGTTTGAACCATATAATACAGACCGGATGGATCCATCGCCTGATAGATGATACAATGGCAATCTTTAAGATCGTCCCTTTTCCTACCTTAAAATCATTTTCAAAAATACACCAATACACCGATGTCCTATATATTTTTATTTCCTACTCATTACACAAACAACAATTTTGCCTTCAGACCTTACAGCATGTCAATCAACTATAAGAGAAGACAGGATGAGTAGCTTGTCAGACCCTGAACTTTTAAATGCCTTTAAGAACTCTGTGTTTCACGAAAAAAACAGGCTGGTCTTTTGAAGTGACAGGTGCCTTTAATACAACCTAAGACAAATGCTTGGCTCAGCAGATGGAGTGGTTGAGACCACAGATAATATGTTCCATTTTGTGGCTATTCTTATCTTAATCCCTAAGCCTATAGCAAAGGTATCTGTCCATGGCCTTAAAGGAAGAGGAAGCAATGGTGGTTATGAATACAAACCCTATTTTTCACTGCAAATTCTGGCAGGTATGTTGGTTAAAAAGACCAATGAAGCTTATAATTCCCAAACCCTACAAGCCTGTGTACAGTTGTCACATCCTGAGCGTTGAAAGACCCATAAGGAAGAGGGTAGGTCTGATAAAAAACAGCTTCCTAATTAATTGAACTCTGCTGCATACGCCAAAATAAAAGCTCCCAAATGAAATAAAAGCTCCCAAAGGAAACAGATAATCCAGATGTAATCATAAAATACTTAACAAGCTCTCACAGTTCATGTAAACACCCACATCTATGAAGAGACCAACTTCCTGCATGACTCTGCAGACCTTGCAAGTCTCACTAGTAAGCTGGAAAATACAGAATTTTTAAGCCCTTTTTTTCCTAACCCTATCCTTGCTCTAATAGTAATTAGAGACAGCAAATCCCTGAGCTAAATCAGATCCTATTATTTTGATCCTATTAATACTATGCCCTCTTCCTAGCCCTGCAGGCATTTTGAATCCAGAAGTAATCATGCCTCTGAATGTCTGCATTCTCAAATTCTAACCCTAACAACACCCCTGAATTCTAACCCTAATTAAACTTAACTTTAATTATTGAAGGACCAATTGCACCTTAAAAGAGAACATGACTCATCAGACCTTTTCCTAATTCTATGGGCCCTTCAGTGACTGTTAATAAAATGGAATTCTGAGGGTTTTTTCCTTCTCAAACTCATACTCCAGTCTCTAGTTATGGCTTACAGTGAATGAAACACATGATACTCTCTTTTGTGGACAACATTCCTTCTTTCTAATTTCTAACTGCAGTAATGAATTGAACTTTTGAAGCTTTATATTCCCAAATTCTACATGAAAACTCAATCCTAGCTTTAAAGTTAATCATTACAGAGAGCTTGGCTCTTACTAAGCCTTAACCCTAACCCTAATCCAAATATTATAAAGTCAAATAAATTGGTAACTATGATGAAAAAGGGAAGGGGAAGGGGAAGGGGAAGGGGAAGGAAAGGAAAGGAAAGGAAAGGAAAGGAAAGGAAAGGAAAGGAAAGGAAAGGAAAGGAAAGGAAAGGAAAGGAAAGGAAAGGAAAGGAAAGGAAAGGAAAGGAAAGGAAAGGAAAGGAGAGAAAAAAAAAAAACACCAGCTATGCCAGCTTTGATCCTTATCAACATTAACCTACTTCTTTTCCTCAGGTAAAAGTTAACAATAGGTTATAGGGAACTGGAAGGTTTTAGAAATTTTAAATACCTCTTTTAGTTGGTTCTTGGGCTATGGAGAACCAAGTAATGGATTATATTAACTAGAGGTTATATTCTCAAACTCTAACCTAACTTGGAAGCTTTTTATTATAAGGACTCATCTCTATACAAAAAGAGAATGAATTTTAGCACCAGTTCCCTCTCCTGAACCTCATAAAATCCAGCTATAGATTCACACTCAAATCAGTATATACCAGATCCTTAATCCCCAGCTTTAGCTATCACCAGAAGACCAATATATGCAATAAAAGATAATGAAAAGAATCTGGCCTAACCCAAGCAGATGAAGAATCAAGTATTAAAGTAGCCTTTTGGTATTTCCCTTGATGTAATCTTGATTTGAAATATACCTCCTCTAAAACTAATTAGAAATATAGCTGAGACACATTCTTACATCAGATGCAAATATAGATGAATGGAGATAGTGTTGACATCACTTTCCACTTTTACTCTCTTTATAACATGAAACTTCCAGACTGTGTAACATACTCCCATTTATGGAATGAAAATGTTTGGAAATTTTTGAGAGTGGGATGGTTCTAGAGGACTGTGTAGGGTGAAGGGAGCCAAAATGGTTATGGTATTTTTAATACTGGGTAATACTGGAATCAGCCTAATGCAAGATGTTTCCAGTAATAAAAATCTGTGATTTGTTTTAGAGGGAATTAGACTATTCACTCTAGTATCAGCGATAGGAATAAACTAACTTTTATGCAATGTGTGCAAATGGAGGACCTGAACCTAGGAGTAAACTGCACAGATAAATCCTAACAGCATTATGAAGCTCAGTTGTATAGTACACCCAAGAATATAGATCCGCTTCCTTCGCTTGGCACCTAGCAGAGTCTTCCTGCAGTGCCTATTTTCAGATACAACCCTCAATTTGTCAGAAGGTAAAAGGAAACTACATTTACCTTGATGTTACACTTTCCATAAGCATAAGCTCCTGACCACTGCCCAAAACAGAACTGTATAACCCTTGATGTTTGTTGCAGAAAAACAAACAAAACACCAAAAAACATGCACAAGTTTATCTTTGGAGACATACCCTCAGCTACTGTTAAACTGCAGATCCACTAAAGTCATATCATAACCTGAGGATATGCATCATTGAACGCCAATAATTGCAGGATCTAGTCTATTGCTGTACAGATTCTGAAGATTTCCTGATTATTTTAAAAATCATTCTCCAATCCTTATCCCTGCACAATTATTGTTCATGTCTAATTGATGTACAACCTCAGAGGATCATTTGCCTCGTGCTGTACCTGACATATCATTTCTCAAACAGAGATTACTATTAGTCATCTCCCTTCCGTGCTTTGCATAGGTCACTAAAGTAGCATCAATCTGTGCTAAAATGAATTTTAATCTGTGCCATATTCTGAATCACTGCTACAATGGTGTACATGCTTGAGAGGAAATGCTTGAGAAAATCGTCTGTAAAACAGATTTTAAAAGCTATTCTAGCTATACTATTCCCTTTGTTCTTTTTTATTTCCAGGAAAAAGATAGAGCAATCTACTTTTGAAAAGAAAAGACAACAGCTCACAGAAAATATCATATTTATCATGTATTGCAATTTGGCTGCTGAAGGATTGTAATTAAAAAGGTGCAGTTAAAAAGCAATGCCATGCTTCTGAATTTTGCAAAATCTCAAAGCATTTTACAAATTCTAAATTAAGACCTATGGCGCAGTAACTGTTATTTGTTAACAAAAATACATGGGTTATATTTTAGCAGTGGATAATCTGAGTCACATACACCCTATCACCCTGTAGGAGACTATTTATTTGCAAAGGTCAGCAATGTGTCTGTGGGATCCAGTAAACAAGATTAAAGTTCCCCATTCTTCTGGTGATTTCTTGTGGAAACTTGGGACCTTATTATCAAAATAACTAAATTTTTACCACAAAAAGGCTGTTTATTTTCAAGATTATCCAAAATCCTATTGTCGTTTTGGTCAGAGCCTTTTTTCTATTCCTTTTTTGTGATATTTACTGATAAGCTTTAGGAAGAGCTATACATCTTGTGACCTTAGCTCAGTAAAAATCAAGCAATTTATTTTGATGCATCTAATTGGTTTTCGAAAACATGTCAGTCAGTCAGTCATCTTGCAGTTTCTCATTACTTACAAGAAGATATTACTGCTTCCTTTCCTTTTCACAATGATCTCTGTTAGAAATAACCATTGCTTTATGTAGTGTATCAGGCTGATGCACGAGCTACACCTATACTAGTAGGTGTGATATAACTGGGACTTCAATATCAGCTCACTGGTACTGCAGCCAACTGGAGGACATGTAGTTCAGCCATATTACTACCTTCTATTACCCTCCAGAAAACTATAGCATCATGCAGACTGTCATCAGGAAACAATTCCAAGCTATGCAACAGAATTGCCTGGGAGAATGTGAGGTGGCTTCAGTCTAAACACCGTGACTACTCTACCATCTCAACATCTCCACATTACAGACAATGGACGGATGGCACCAGGAAACTTTCTTGGTATTGTTTATGTGTATAGAGAAATATGAGACACTAGTGTAAATCAGGCTCTGTAATGCATTACTACCAACAATAATGACACAAACACATGACCTTGTGCTGGGATAGAGTTAATTTTCTTCATAGCAACTAATATGGGGCTATGTTTTGGATATGTGCTGAAAACAGTGTTGATAACACGGGGAAGTTTTCAGTATTGCTGAGCAGTGGTTACATAGAGTTTCCCATATTTACTCAATTTTGTAAAATTTATGACTAATAGACATAGGTAGGCTTTACTAGATTGAGGAGTAAAAGATGCACATCGTATTAAATGTGGGAAAAATAACCCATTTCAAAGTTTGTGATTGGCAGTAAAATTTGTTTGGCCCTACAGAAATTCATGAAAAAACTGGCTAGTATGAATAAAATTCAGAAGGCACTTTCAGAACCCACGAGAGTGAAAATTCCTCATAGACATTTGCATCATGGATTCTCCTAAGTTTGTACACTTAAGAAGGAATACTTGATAGCTGTAAATAATACAACATACACCTCGGTGGTAGCTCTGTCTTCAAAGTCCTCTATTCAGTCCTGATCAAAACAGAGACAGAAAAATAAGAAGAAAATTTTTGATAGGGTAGCAAGAATTATTAAAGCCTGTGCAAAGAAATTAATAACAAAAGCAAAAAGAATGAGACGGGTTTTTTTTAGGTGGAAATTAACAGAAGAGGGCATGATAAAATGAAACAGAATAGTTACTGGTATTAAAAAATACATTCCAACCTGCTGTTTAGTGTATTTCATGAGATGATATGGTCTCCTTGCTAAATGATACTGAGAACCAGACACCCTTCAGTTAATCAATATATAAGTGATCTGTATGGTAAAAATATCTAGAGTTTTGGCATAAAATCTCAGGATTTATGTAGGTTGTGTTGTATCAGACATGTGGAAATCTGTATTTTTGCTGTCCCTGGAAGGAAGCCTCCTCTGACACCAGTCAGGTGATTCCTGACTGCCCACTCCTCCTCTGATCTATAGCCCAACACCATGTAAAAATATTGGATACAGAAGTGGTAATTCCTGTCAGGATAACTTCCAATTTACAGACATATATTGCACTGGAGAAATGGAAAAAGAAATAGGGAGAATACAGCATACATACGTCTGCTGTGAAATTTCTGATGAAAACTAAACATTACAGAAGTGACTGTAACATTTGCAGTTGTGTTTTTTTTTCAGAGATTTCCTGGAGTATAATGCCAAGTTCATGTTTTTCTGAATGAAAAATCAATTATTTTTTGTGCAACTGTTATTATTCTTCTACCTCTCCGAACTTTAGTACATCTTTTGTGTGGATTTGTAGCTTGCCCTCTTTAATTTTCTTTCTTGCGATGCCTCAGTCCTAGTTACCTCATTTTATTTACGTTTCCTTTTCCATTCCCAACTGTAGTTCTTTTTCTCCAGGTCTCATTTTTTCCCTAGTTTTCAAGCATTTCCAAATTCTTAGTTACAAAGGTTGCCTCTGGTTTCTTTTTTTTTTTCTTGCCAGGATATTTTTCACCCTTATATTCCCCACATCCTTCAGTATTCTTTTCCTCTGTTGCTAATTCTCTCTGTCCCCCATAGGTATTTTTATGGTCTCCTGTCTAGACCTCTATCCCTTTTTGTTTTTTATTTCCCCTCAGTTTTTCATTTGTTGTTTCCCTTGCACAGTTCTGTGGCTTTGTGTACAGCAGCTACAACCTGTGTGAAGATGAGGGAAGCAGTTTGTGGCGATTGACAGATGGTCTTTTTTGCTCTGATTTCTATCTGATAATAATGCTAACATAGCAATGAAATCTTGGAATTCTTATAAAAATTTTCCAGAGCATCAACCTCCAACAGCATGAAAAATAATTTTTAACCAGGATTAACCAAAAAGTAAAGTTATAAATCTTTCTAAATAACTCTTCAAACAAGAAAAGGAAAAAAATACACATGTTAAATAACTAACTCCAGCTCTTGTTTTTGCCTCGGAAATGTTCAGGATGGAAATAGAGGAGGCTACTAAGTGGCACAGATTGTGAACTAGTGGCTGAAGCTAGAGCTTGACAGCTGTCCAGTATTTGATGGGCCTCTAGCATTCAAATTGCTCTCAGATTAGCCAGCATATCTCCAGTAATAAAGAAGAATAATGATTTCAGATCTCTTATTTATTCATTTTACACTGAGTCTGAAAGCCATAAAACACTGTGTTGATGGATGTAAATTGTCTCAGACAATTAGCTCTGATTGTACAAAAGCAAATTTGAAGTCTCTCCAGTTTAATAAGCAAGATGCCTTGGATTGCATTTCAAATATTAGTGAAGTAAACAAAAAGAGAGAAGAAGAAAAAGGCTTATAGTGGGCAGACAGATGTGTAATGCCCAGGGTATGTCTGGAAAGCACTTTTAGGCATATAAACCTGCAATAACAACTCTTCAGCACAAACTAATGCTACTGCCCTAATGCAAGTTTTCCCATCCTTTCTGCATGACTAATATTTTTTTCCTTAAAATAAGTAACAGTGTTATCCTGCTTTTTATAGTATTTCTTGGTTTGATTGTTAGGTCTAAACAGATTCATGATGTATGTAATTCCTTCACTAAAGAGTTATTTGGTCTCCTTAACAACCCAGAAAATCTCTCTGCAATGTCCATGGCAGGTAAAAGAATCCTGAAGAAGACTTGACCGGTAGTCAGCAAAGTAATTAAAAAAAATTTAGACAATTTTCCTTTTATGATGCCAAAGAACCACAATTGGGTCTGGACACATTCAAGTTGTACTGTAGGTTTTTCCCAAAGTTTCGGTTTTTTACAATTTTAAGATTTCCTGGGATTTGATCCAAAAGTTCAAGATATAGCAAAATGAACTCAATTTCTTAAGCACCATTGATTATTAATTTTAGTCTTGCCTTCCTGAAATTTATTTCTCTTGTTGGTCCTGAGAGGTTTGCAGTTGGAGGAGGATTAAACTCTGGCAATTTGGAAAAGAATTTGAAGGAAATGTAGGAAGTGATAGCTCAATCAGTTTCAGATTTAAGACATCCTTTACCCTTATGGGCATTAAAAAACTCATGGCTGTATTTGCATAAATGAAAAACATGACATATGCACAGCAAATCTAACCCTCAAGCATCAGATTTTATCACCCTTTTTCTGGACTTGTGCAGCAGTCAGGTATAGTGTGCTCTCAGTATGCCAGGATCATGCCAGGATCATGCCAGGCTTCCTGAACAATGCCGTAGAAGCCTTAAGCACAACTTCCTGTGTTAGATATATAGTCACAGAAGCTCAATAGATCATCCTTTAGTTGGCTCAGGGCTGTCTGTCCAATTTGACCATTTTAGCTTTGAAGTTATGACGAATTGCATCTGTGAAGTTGACATCAAAGCTGAAACAGTGGCAAAGTCTGAAACTGGATGATCTCTTTGGAAAGCATTGGTTTCCACAAAACAGATGGAAAGGTAACAGGGATCTACAAATCACCAATTCACAGCAGTACTGCTAGCTGTTAATTAGTACTTCAACTATGAGTGCTGTCATTTAATTCATCCCAAATCATTGAGTAAGTTTTTCAGTTTTGTGAGAGAGAAAATTATTATAAATATGGGATGGAAATAAATGTGTAATATAACACAAGAAATCAATAGAAAATCATTCCAGGGTCTCTTTTGGTGACTTTTGGTAGCTAAACCACACTTACTTCATAAGCAAAAGAGAGCTGCAAGGGATATTAATCAGTTATTACAAAGAGATAGCAGCACCTGAAGCAAAAGGCCTGGTTGCCATTTAGCCTAAAACCTTTTCCACTGCACTAACGGTGTAAATGAGCATACACAGTATGTGAAAATTGCATTTGCAGTTGTAGAAAAGCAAAGTGGGCTTTTGTATCAATATCAGTTTGATTGTCTCTCTCTATTTCTTGCTTTCCAACACATCTGCTATAGAGATGAGAATGATCCTGAAGAACATAGTCTGTATTAACAGTACCAGTGTGCTTGGTTTTTTCCACAATGATTGTTTCAGTTTGAAGTTGGGTCCAAAACAATAGCTGTCTAAAAGGAGGACTCTCTTGAGTTTCATTCATGGAGGTCATCACAATCAAATACATGGTTTGCTTAGCCACTGAAAAATAAGAACAATGTATAAGATTTTGTACAAACAAGTACAAATTGTGTGTTTAGAAGATATACATTTAAAACACTATGCTTCCTCAAATTCCAAACTGCTTATTAATGTGCTATAGTCCTAGTCAGCTTTTTTTGGTAAATCAAGTAACAAAGATGTGAGGTTTTATGTATAATTAGAATTTGCATTTAGAAAATGTCCTCTTCCAGCTTTTAGCAACATCTGACTTTAAAAGTCATTAAAACTAGTCCCAAGAACAATTGTTGACCATCTCTGTAAAAAACTCCTTCCAACCTGATAGCCTTACCTGTTATCTTTTCTCCTTTTGTCTGTGGCTGGTCAATACCAATTCCATTTGTTAAAAAAAAAAAAAACAAAAAACAACAACAAAAAACCTCTAAGTTAAGCAATTATGACTTGGGTTAAGAAAATAGTGCGCTTTTTTTTTTGCCTTTTTTTTTTTTTTTTTCTGGGTTGTTTGCCCCATAATTTTACTTCGAATTTCAAAATTCAGCCTAAGCTTTACATGACATTCTTAAGCTCCTATAGAATCTTCCTGAAGAGTGAGCCAAATCATGCTTGTTTTTTTAAAGACAAGATCTTTATCCAGACCTGATTGAAGTAACATCTCCTTTTCCTCTCTGTTCTGCTTTTATTAATAAAGTTCAGGATCTTCTTAAGATTTTTTTTAATTTCCTTTGCAAAATCTACGTCAGCTTGATCAGCTCAGTCAACTTCTGGCAGCCCTTACTTTATTGCTAGATTTCCTAGCCTTTAATGTAGAACTTCTTTGCTGATCAGTCCCTTTCTTCATTCCCTGTAGGCATTCTGATTACTCCAAATATCTTCTTTAAGGTGCTATTTTTTGAGAATAAGATCACATATTTTTCATGTCTTGTGTAAAGTATTTTCGAAATCAGAATTTAGCACATTTATTTAAAGTCAATGTTATAGTTTAGCAAATATGGATATCTATCAGCATATCTGCACAATCCATAGAGCATACCAGTTGGTGTCAAAGTAGTAATTAAATACAGCGCAAAAGCAAATCAGGTCCTCCAAATGTTAATCTCATTATCACCTTCTCAGCACTGCTTGCCAGAAAGTTAACAGCCGTTAAAGCTCTGCTGCTCATCCAATCAGAATATTAAATTAATCAGTATGGCCTGACACAAATATTGCCAGTGGTGTTAATCCTTTGCTTTGTACATAGCAAATGGGGAAATAAGCAGCTGTCTATGGAGCTCAGTGCATTCCTATTAATATTTCAAATGTGCAACCCATTTTGGAATGTTTTATGTCATAGTGTGCTGTGAAAAGTTTCTCAGAGACTGGAAAATGCATCTTATGTCTGATTCCCAAGCTCTTTCCCTCGCCTGTGCTCCCCCAGCACTGGGCACAGCTTTCTCTCTATTTGCTCTCTCTGTGCTGTCATACAATTTCCTGGCAAATTTTTAAATAATGTGGCAACAGTCTATGAAATCAGATATGATTAGATAGATGTACCCAGACAGGCTCCAGCATTCAACAGGCATCTGTTGTATGGAGCCATCTGAATCACAATCTAACATTGTTCCCTTAAATGCATTTCGGGTGTCACAAAAGCTATATAGCAATTTTATTTTATTTTTTTTTTTTTGCTATTAACAGACAAATGTGTGAAAACAGGGGCTGAGTGGCTGAAAGAATTCTCCTGTGTTGTAAATCCTGGCTAATGAAAGATGTCGTGTTCTCAGAGACTTGGATACTGTTCGACTGAGGCCCTTGCCCTGCTTTTGTTATAATAGTTGCAGCTAAACCATGCTCCTGTCAGAATTAATCATAGATAATGAAAAAATATTAAATGTACATGACTCCACCTTTCATCTGGATTCCTCTATTTATAAATAATGCACATCCATAAAGAGCATGTTTACAGTCTTCCATAATTACAACCATGTGTGTAGGTCCAAATGTGAATGCGTATGGGTAGATGTATAGAAAAGGTTACACATCTATGGGAGAACCTATATACACATATATACAAGTGTATAGAGCTACCTAAATATTTCTGTATGTGCATATCTATATAAACACAGAATATACATGCACGCATGCACTTATGCTGCGAGAAGAATAAATATTCATTGCTCATTTTAATAATTCATCATAATAAATATTTATATAACATACACAATGATGTGTTGTGGTATAAATGTTTCAGTGGCATGAGTTGGGGCTGAATACATTATTTATGAGTGACAAAACCACAAGTAAGTCATGCGGGTCAGCAGTAAAATCCTTCCACTTCACTCTCATGAATTTCTCACATATTATCAACAGAACTATTTTTCAAATGTGTAGAACTGTTAAAAAATAATTATTTCTGCTATTTTCCTTGTATTAATGCCCCTCTTTCTAACCGGAAAGAATAAAAAATGACTGCAAACACATACTTAAATTTAATATTTTAAAACTTTAGTATTTTGCTAAAATTAAACTCAGTCATCATTCATTAACAGGGAGTAAAGACAGCATTGAAAAAAAAGACATTATTACATCTCTAGTTATCTGCAACATTTTTAAAGTAGATCTGTGATTCTGAGAAGAACAGGGGAAAGAACACAGCCTGATGCAGAGCAAACTACAACACAATGACAATAACTTTTCCAAGACTCAGTTACACTTTTTTTGTTGTTGTCAGGTGTAAACACTGGAAAAGCTCCATATGGAACTATCTCTTATTTGGTAGTAGGATTTTCTTTCATCTTTCTTAACAGACAGTTGTCTGAAGAGGTGTGGAATACTCAAGCCAATCTTAGAGGAGATGGATTAGTGGCAGCAAACAATTGAGACAGTCAAAGGTAACTGATAACTTGAAGAAGCATGAGATGAATTTTATTTATAGCATGGTTTAGTAATCTATCATATGACTATACAATTTATCTCATTGCTATTGCCATTACTTGTGTACTAATGTGCATTTGTTTGCATGCTTTTACCTACGTCTTTTTTTTCTTGTTTGGGTACAAGGTGCATTTGTTCAAGTCTGTAAGATATGACAAAAAAATACACAAAATGTATCTTTTCCTATCTCATATGATGCCATGGTAATGACAGGAAATGACTGGTATTAATACAAGCAATTCCGGATTAAACAAAGTACACATCAGAATGGGCTCAAAGTAGGCAAATACACAAGTAAAATTTTGAAAAAGATTAGTATGTGTGGATAGCTTCCATATAGATCTTTTATTGTGATGGTCTGAAAAAGAAATTAAAATAGTATTGCATTAAAATCTATGTTGTGAATAACCCTTCTGTATTTTTTTAATATATATGCATATATTTATTTTTTTTTTTTACTTTTTATGTTTATTGCACGATCTTTTCCATCTGCCATTTAGAAGAAGGGAAAGAGAAGGCACGAGGCAAAGAAATATTTTTCCTCTACCACATTAGCAAACTACTGATACCAATACCTTGCAACCCTCAGCAACATAATGCCAGTATCTCTTCTTCCAAGCCCCTAAGCCTATCTGTGAATATTTTCATTAATTATAATTTGGAGGAGATGGAGAGTTTCTTTGAGGTGACAGACAAACAGCAGGATATCATGAATATGTATTGCATGTCTGAGAAAATAAATTAACAGGGGCCATCCACTCTGGTGACCCACTTAGGCTGTCATTGATGAGTGTGACAGGAAGGTTCTGTAAGAACTGAATTTGCATGGCAGACTTTTCTCCTGATCAACTAATTTATCCTATGTATTTAGATTATTTTAAGCTCTACAGCTACAGATAATTAATCATTAAATCACCAGTAGTGGCATTAAGGTACAAGCAATACATTATTGCTGATTACCACTTAAAACTCTAGCTTATCGGGCTTCAGCTCAAAAAATTGGTGTAATCTTACACTGAATAATGAAATATATCATCTGATATGTTCGTAAGGTTAGATGTTTAGGCAAAGAGGTTGATATGCTACAAATAAATGTGTTTTGTTGTTCTTTATGACAAAACTACAGTAATGATGGAAATTCTCACAGAAGTACTTACTTGGTTGTTACCAGTTGTTAGGTTATTATATTAAAAAGAAATTCCATTGCCTAAAATTCCTAGAGTGAAAATGTTTGTGTGCATGCACACACATCTTTATACATATAAGTATATAAATATATGAATGTAACAACCTTTACTCTGGCTCAGATATCTTTATGCAAATGTGTGCATTTTCAGCCAAATAAATCTAAAGATTAAAGACTATAAATAAATATTTATAATAGGTCTCTAAAAATATAATGACATTACAAAGTGTAATATGATGCAGCAGAGACATAGTACCTTCCTGTGTTGTAGTTTTTTAGTGGTTCGCATTAGTTAGATTCAAAGCCCCTAGCAACTTATAGGAGTCTCAGTCACTTTCTTAGAGGGTTGAGTTTGGCATTGAAGTTGTGCTAAGAAGGTCAGATATAACTGTCACATATTTTAAAAAATGCATCAATGAAGGCGTGTAAAGAGTAAAATAAAAAAGTCACCTGATATCTTAACAACTCAAAAATGAAGAATAGGATTTTTTTTTTTTTACCTAGCAGACATACGAAAAAGTCCTTTGCTCTGAGAACTCATCAGGCATCCTCAATCCTGTTAATCACATAGGGAATGCATACAAAGAGCCTGTAAAACTTTGCTTTGAAAACTGGCAAACTCTTAATGTTTGTATGGTTTTGACTGACTTTAGTCTACAGTTTTAATAACAGCGGAAAGATCCAGCACAAAATTCCTTAACGCAGGAGGCCTCTGACACTTATGGAAACTTAAGCTTCTTAGTTGGAGGATAACACATCAGTGTTTGAGATCTGCTGTCTTTAATCATCTATGCTTACTTGCAGCCGAAGAAACAAGTCAGTTCTGGAAGGCTTATTTATCCTGAGGTGCACCTGGCAAACCATTTGTTTGCAGCTCCCTCACAGTGAGTGACCATTAATTCATCGGTCCATACATGTGTCTCAGGCTCCTTTTGGAGATACCCACCTGTTGGGATGTAATGGACTGGGAAAAACATAATCCATTTGGTAGCCAAGGTAATTCTCTCTACTTATAATTAATTAGTTTTCTTTCCCAAACAACAGCTACTTCTGACTCTCTTTGGGTTTTTTTTTTTTTTTTTTGTTTTTTTTTGTGGTACATTTATTGAAGAGTACTGAACAGTATTGAAAAATTCCCCAGAAGCAAAGTTCTGCATTAATACTTTTTATAAGTCCACCTTGACTCCTATCACTTAGTAATTTCTTGTAAGCTGCGCTGCAATTTTATCTTAAAGGCTTTAGTTCCCATCCAGCAGCTGAGTTTAAGTGACTAGAGGAGCACAGTAAGAGGTGAGACTATTCAAGTAATCAGCTGAAGTACTGTGGAAACTTAGAAAATTGTGTAGGATTGGTTTGTTCAGAAATGCTGGAAGGACAGCTATTCACAATGCACTCTGCAGGCAATAAAACTTTTCCCAGAAGTCTCTTAAAATCTATGATTAATAAATAAAGCAGTAGCTTTTATGCATCACCAGCAGAGAACAGGAAAGGCTTATGTCCTAGGAAACTGAGCTAGACACTTCAGGCTCTCCACAGTATGAATTCCATACCCTGGGCTACAGAGCTAACCACACAAACAGTAATCATAGTAAGTTTGCTGATCTTACAGGAGATTCTCTACCTGTACCTACTTTTGGAAAGTGGTTTACCTCAATGTGTACTATTAATCGGCAGAGCTATTTATATGCTGTTACTGTGTGTAGCTATTATTTACATGCTTAGAGGAAGACTCCCTGTTTCCTATAAAATCAAATTGTACCTATTGTCTATCATTGAAGTCCAAGGGCTTCTCATATGAAATTCAGATCAAAGCTGTTCTTCATACATAGCAGTGAAGATCAGAAACTGTGAAACTGGAGCAAGTTATTCAGGTGGAGCTAAAGCCCAAAAGGAAATAGAAATTGTGTGATCCTTAGCCCAATCTGGCCAAATATATATCAGAGCAAAAGCAACCCAATGTCCATCTTTAAATAAGCTGCAATTCATGATCTTACCAAATATTTGTTTACATAATGTATGTTACTCTGGCAACAGCAGAAAGTAGTTGAAACTGAGACATCTTGCAGAAAAGAAACCAAGATTAATTTCAATGGAAAAGTGAGAAAGAAAACATGAAACCAGAAATATAATCACAGGCTCATATGTAAGTGCTCCAAGGAAAGTGATGGCTTTATCCCCTGCTCCAAGTCTTGCGTATACAAAGTGCATTAAATATATAGACAACATATCAACAGATCTTTGCTGGGAAAGGAGAATCCAGGATTTATGCCCCACATCTGAGTTCGTGAACACAGGTCCATATTTAAGTGCATGGTCTCCCCCCAGACATTCACAGTGGGTAGAAAGAGTTTAGTTCTGCAACACCCTGCTTCCCCTTGCATCTCACACACAGAGCTACAGGCAGGCTCCAGGGCAGCAATGGCAAATTAAGTCCCCCTCATACAAGGCAGAATAACACCAGATATTGCTGAGAGCACTATCTCTATCCTGGCCTCACACCTTTTCCCCAGCCATACTAATTCCCATAGCTTGCCACTCCAATATCAGCTTGGCTACTAGCTGAAAGAAAGGAATTCTGTGTTTCCTGGAAAGCAGGAAAGAAGGAATTCCCTGACATCCTTGTTCACTTAGGTGAAATGTAGATATTGAAATTCATTCAAGGTTTGGAATGCTAGCGTAAGTCTTCCTATTTTAGCAGGATTAGTGGGCAGAATGCTCATGTAATTCAAGAAATTTAATATGTACAAGTCACAAGGTTTCAAAATGAGGAAGCTGGATGTGAGTCATTTTTAGAGTAGTTTATGAGCAGAGCTATAAGAGCATGTAGCATGAGATATAAAAGCAAGGAAGTCCTTTCATCACTTTCCTTTCTTTTTTTTCCTCTTTAGATTACATGATACCTCAAAAAAATAGTCTGTTCCTGGAAGGATATTAATTTTGACCAAGTAATTTTGAACAATGTCATCTCAGTAGAACATATTTTCTGTTATTCTTTTCAAATATATTTTTCTTGATTTATATATTTTCTTGAGGGTTGTCTGGATTTTCAAGACTCATCTAGAAGGAAAAGAACTATGGCCAGTAAACAACCTACTGAAATTCCTCCTGCAGCTAACTTGTGTGGGGACAAAGGCCCTTTGCAACCACCAGTTCTCATACTTAGAATTTAAAAAAACACACACGCACACAAACCCAAAACTATGTGCTCTTTTCTGCTCTTGGGTCAATATCTTTCATTTACAATCAATAGAAACAGTGGATTTTTTGCTCCAGAGGTTTCAGGAAGAAAAGTAACTTTTCAGTTTTCCAAACATTAGTTATGTACAAACTGCAAGTGAAAAGACTTATTTGCATGCTTAGCTTAATCATGTGAATAGGTCTGTTCAGTATGTGCATGCATGTTTGGAGAATGGAAGCCCAAAACACCAATCTTAGTCCCAGTGGAATTAGGAAAGGCTTTACCAATTATTTCAGTAGAAG
This sequence comes from Myiopsitta monachus, assembly GCA_017639245.1. Lineage (NCBI taxonomy): Eukaryota > Metazoa > Chordata > Aves > Psittaciformes > Psittacidae > Myiopsitta > Myiopsitta monachus. Next base: position 73,367,679 of record CM029922.1, read on the forward strand.
CAGGATCATGACATTACATATGAATGAGAATTTATGGTTTAGAGACGCAATTGTTTTCAGAGCAACTACTTTGTACACTGCCAATTTATCCAGCTCCAGCAGGTCTGTTACTGAGTTCCATGATTCCCTGTCTTCACTGGGAAAAGCACAGATTACTTCACCCTTACAAGAAGCTATGAAATTAGGCCACTTAGTTTGGGAAGCAAAGAGTTATTTCATAATTCTTAGTAAAAGAATTTTGCTTAATAATTGCTTATAACACATACTAATAACTCTTAATATTAATCAAAAATAGAAAAAGAAACAAAGGGAGATTAACTTACAGTTCATTATTAAAAGGTCATGAACTAGTAGATAAATACAGCCTGTGGGATAGCTCCCTCCCCAAATAATTATTTAATATTTATTAAACAATATTTAAAGGGTAATTTGTGAACAAGAAAAGTTGCTATTCAATGAAATAAAACTATCCACTTATTTGGACTCTTCATTTTTTCATAAAAAAGACTTAGAAACATAATTAACTAAAAATCTGCAATGAGAAATACTCCAGTTGAACTTCCAAGTTTGCAAACACTTACCACCTCCATTGCGTAGCTCATTCTCCACCCTCCTTTCTCATCTCTTCCTTGGTCCCTTCTCTTTTCCCTGAAGGAAAAAAAAAAAAAAAAAAAAAAGAGACTACTGGAAAGAATGACCACTGAAACTGTTGAATCAAATTGAAGTTGAGCCAAACTTTCAAATAAAAAATAGAAAAATATAGATTCCAAATATTCCTTTTGCCATGGCAAGTCAGATTTTTCTTTTTTTTAGTTTCTCATAGGTTGTTTTATCACCTAGGGTCAGGTCACACCTTTGCATTTCAAGATCCATTCATTTGCTCCTCTAAATCCTTTGCCATTTATGTTATCAGAGCAGTAACAAGGTGATAAGATTGCAGATCATGAATCCAGAGGAAATTATTCCTTGTTTTTGGAAAATACAAGGCAACTAAAGGGATGTGAAGGTGCTTAGGGAAAAGACTGAGGAACAATCTCAGCTTTTCTAAAGATGGTCCATTGAGGGAATATCTAAGTGAGATTTCACATCCTCATAAAATATGTAGTAGGTATATTCTTAATGAATCATGGAGACGCAGATAACTACTGTAGGTATAAAAACAGCCATCAGCCTCCTGCCTCCACTTGCTTCTTTACAGGGTCATGGCAGGAAAATATTTTGAAATATTTCCCACCTTCATGTAAGTCTTCATTTTGGTCCCCTCCATTTCTTTCCCTTCCTCTGTACATATCATGATGGAATCTTCCACTTTTTCTTCTGCTTTATCTGAATTTTCCCTCTTTGTCTTTCAAAGGTATCTCCTCTTTTCCCTCACCTCTGCATCCTGTGTGTCCTTTACCTCTGCCAGCCTTCTCTGCCATCCACCCTGCTTGCCCTCCCCTTCATGTATCTGCAAGCAAATCCCCTCTCTTGGCAGAAGCCTTGGATTCATCTCTTTCTCAGCTCTCTCACCATTTAGCAACAAGGCACTGCCACCTGCAGAGAGCAGCTTTGACAGTGACAACTGCACGGGAAATGGGAAACGGTAAAATCTGGCTGCTGAAGGTGCAGCAGCTACATAGATCTGGAAAGTTTTCACTTTGGATTAGGAATCAGTTCTACACTTCCTTAAATCCCCTCTTATTTAATACAAGGTAAAAGAATGTGCCTGCTTCAGTGTTTAAACAGGATATTGTAGTGGAATGTCGCTTGTGATAGTTTTGCAATATTAAAATTCATTTTGAAATATTAAAATTAGTTTTGTAATGTTAAAATTACAAAATTAAGTCAAAGTCTGACTTGGATATGAATGGTACACTGAATATTTAGTTTGTCATTTGATCATGTACACAGGTTTATTAATCCCTTGTGTGCTCCTGCTTATTGCAAGTGGCAGTGCCTACCTACGTCTGTCTGATTTAACATCTGAGCTTCTTCAGAGGCACTGAAAAAGGATTCAAACAAGTTTGCACCCTGATATTTGATGTTGCCTTGCCAGTGACAATCTGTATTAAGACATATCAAAGGTGTGTTGCTCTGTTGCTTGCAGGAAACAGTAAGAAGCACTTCAGTTTTAAGAAATTTTCTTCCATACTTTTGAAAACTATTGGAAACTACAGGGGCATTCAACTTTTGAGCCTGGAAATCTGTACTGATATTTTCTCTCTGCAACTGAAGACAAGTGTCTAGTATGTCCTATTCACACTACTAAGTTTTCTTAGCCTTCAAAGTAAGACAGTTTTAGTCATGTCTCCTATTGAGAAGATCCCTAGCCAGTGCCAACTTCTGAACTGTACCCAGTTTCTGAAAGTGTTCATTATCCAGAGCCAAGTCATTTGCCAGAGCTCTCTAAACCCAGAAGTTTAGATAATGGATTCGTAGACTTGGAAGGATCCTTGGCAATTTTTACTATGCTTGGTGCGGCCTTTCGTCATATGACTCTTTGGAGCAAAATCTGGATGCCTCAGAAGTGTTTGTTTCAGACTAATTTATTTCCTCTCTGGTGATGAGACAGCTCTGCATCTCCTTCTCCACCATGGCCCCCCTTTACTAGCAGTTCGGTTTTCACTCTGAGACAGAAAGCACATCCCCTGTCAACATCTTTCAAAGAATAATAACCACTCACTCCCCTTTCATCCTGTCCTTTTGCAGATTCAATACATCACAGATGTCAACTACTGCAGCTGGAGAATTTGTTTAAGTGGGTGGACAACACATCATCTGTACTATGTACAGCTCCTTTGCCATGTTAAGGCCTGGACCTGCACTTGTGGCTGACTTTCCATCAATCACATCTCAGAACTGATTAGGCACATCTGGATATGGAAGGGTTTGATGAGGAGGTGGAAGAGCAGATATCATCAGTGATGGACAACCAATGGTCAGGGTAAGGGTCAATGACAGGACTGAAATAGCAGACAGATGTGTCTCCTCTTTTCCAAACGGTGTATCTCATAGCACAACAGCTGTGAAGGGAAAAGATGACTTGTGGGGACTTAAACCGCAATCTTCCTCAACTAGGCTTACAGAAATTTCACAGCAGATTTAACCTGATGAAAATACCTTGGTATCTGACATATATAGGAAATACCTACATTTTTCAAAATCTACAGCTTTCCTACACTGTCTCTGGACTGCTGAGAAATATTGAAAACCATTCACTGTAGCTGAATTATTGCTCTAATTTAATTCAGTCTAAATTCATTTTCACTTATGTCTTGCTTGTGAGATCTAGAGAAGTCCTCAGATTCTAAAACTATTCTTACTTTTATTGATCTTAAGCCTGACCACCAGATTCACAAATAGAAACAGCAATAGTCCTACAATTTAAATATATGCAACTACAGAAGTTAGACTGCTTCCTTAAAGGGATGAACTAAATTACTCCAGCAGATGAACTAGTCCTCTGTGTGTGTCTGAGAGATGATTTCAACTCCTGCGGAGACTTCCGTAACTTCAGGAAATGCAGAGTTAGTTATGAAATTATCATTTAAGGATAAAATTTGCTTATAAAATAAGCTTTTAAAATAAAATTTAAAAAGGTAAAACCTAAAACCTTTCATTCAACCACAGAACTGAGAAAAAGACGGTGAGAAGAATCTGTATTTCCAGGCACAAAACTGGCCCAGAAGCACAGTTACCCATAGCATGTGCACTGCCCTGTGGGAGCTCTGTTGTATGTTACATGCACTGTATTTTTCTCTCACTCTCATTCTCCAGATAAGCAAAGGCTGTAGCAGCATATAATTGCATACCTGGCAGGAGGCCAGGGCAGATTCATTAACTGAATTCTGGAAAAAGAAGTGTCATGTAATGTCTGATCAAGAATTATGCAGTTGCTGAAGATAAGAAGATTTTCCCCTTAAAATTCATGAGGAATGACTACAGAGTCCTGGAAGCTGGGTGACCTAACCTGTCCATCAACAAAGGGACAACCCTCAGTCGGCTCTTCTTATTGCTGCTGCTGTGCTATCTCATAAGTCCTACAGCCATTGTGCTGCAGTTCAGCTCGCACTCATTCAATTAGCCAGGCTCATCCAAGCAGCCATTTGACATGACATGTTCCTTTACAGGTGCACTGCTATAAATCAGGAGCAAGACCATGGAGGTTGGAGGGTTAGTGTCAATATATAAGCAACATAAGCAAAACCAGGCTCAAACAAGAGTAAAAAATCTGGCCAGCTTTTTGAATTTATACTGAATGACAGATTTATGGAGTAGATTATAAACTGTTCAAGGCAGGGACTATTCTTTTCCTTCTCCAGTATTCCATATACTGAGACTGGAGCCCTCAGAGTATGAATAATTATATGTCTATTATAAGGAACATTTTTATTTTTAAACATGAAAAACAACATTGTCAGCAAAGCATAAATATATCTTTTGAGAAAGATGGCTTACCCACCCAATCTTTAGTAATGACAGAGGGGAAAATGTTTCCTAGAACTGTGTTGAACACATATAACCAAACCTACCATATCTAGTATAGCACTGGCATATAATGATTGTGTTTTCTTTCACTCTTTTTCCTTCATGTTCAGTGTTTTAGGAGTTTTAATCTCAGAGTTTCACTGCTATCTGTCTTTGTGTGTGGATGATAGAAGGACTTTCCGTATGCTCAGAATAACTTAAACTCTTCAGCCATTTGAAATGTGAGTGTTACTGTTTAAAGGGAAAAAAAGAAGATGGAGGGGAAATGACAGATGTTTTTACTCAGCAGTGTGTTCCCATGTTTTTAATAAAGATTTCAGATATATAAATAGTGCTTTCAAGGCTAAATATTTTTAATGTGGTATTCAGCTGTAACTTTGTTAGGTTTTTTTTCAGAATGAAACTCAGCTGGAAAAAAAATATATGATATGGTATTAATATACCTGTATACGTCTTTATGATTCTATAAAAGCATATGGTTCTTTAAATTTAAAATAAAACCAGAGTACAAATTAAATAATATTAATATATTAGAAACTTGAACTGTGTAAGCAACCATGTTTGCAAATATGCTTACAAACTTCATATGGTTCCAGCAGTCAGATCACACCCCCCAATTTGAGACAAGAAAGTTTGATTCTATGCAGTACATAACATCAGTCCCACTCAGGCCCCACATAATCAGATGTGTGTTTAAACATTTGTCCTGCAAATGTACAGGAAAACTAGATATAGTTACAAAAATTGGGGTATATTCACAGTTTGCAAACAGTTTAGTGACAATATGTTGTTTTCCTCAGCTCTAAATGTATGATACTCAAGAATGGGTCCAAGTACTGAAAAACCGAGCTGTTTTGAACCAAGACTCTCAGAAATCAACAGGCCTTTCTGAGTTTATTAAATCTTCAAACTTTTCATCAAGGCTGCAGGTTTTGATTTAGTTAATAACTAAATGAGAGCCAATGGACACAAGCTTAAGGTCATTCTCTTCAGCACAACATTTAATTTTAAATACATATCAAAATTGCTTTGCCTAAGCAAAACCTCATTAACTTCCAACTACGTATGGAGATGTCATCATCATACCTCTCATCAGGGAAGTGTGATACCTCCCTTGTGCTGGTGTGCACAAAATGCATTGGAGATCACTGAGAGCAGAGGGATGGTCTAAAAGGAAGAAGATAAGGTTTAATCTCAAGTCTCCAAGTCTTGCTCTAAAAGGAATCTTCTCTATCTGTGGAAAAGTCACCAGGTGTTTCTCCACTACTAACATACTATATATGTGCTAATATACCATGGGTGGGGTTGATGTGGGTTTTTTTTTTTATGCATCCTTAACCATTAATGCTATCTAAAGAGGTAGCCCAGCCCTCTCCACCTTGCTATGGCTGCAAGTTCCCATTACTTACCTTACACCAGTGCTAGGAAACATGTCATTGTAATAATGGGTCAAAGGGACTTGACCTTATGGAAAACTGACCATTTCTCTTTGCTGGGAAATTTTTTAGCTGATAAAGTGTCTGAGTTGTTTTTCCACACAGCTGAGCTAACTTCAAGCAAGGCAAAATGGAGCTGTTAAGAACACACAGGCAGAAAAGAGGGAGGTCTGAACTACCCTTTCAGCCACATCCTCTGTTGTGAAAATCAGCCCACAGACTTTCAGCACAGTATGCTAGCTCTGGTGCAGCATGTGGCTAGGACTGTGTCTGGACCAAAAAATTTAGATGCAGACACCTACGTTGGTGTCTTTTCCCATATTTCCAATTCCAGTACTAGCACGGGAAGACTGAGCTCAGTTCTGCCTGTACCTGTTAATGTACACCTACACATAGCTTCTGTGCATCTGCTCTTTGTCTGGTAACTTGGGGAAAATTTAATTACCTTATATATCAAGGAAACATTCTGAGGGAAAATGCTTTCACAGCTTGGAAGGCCTTCAAGCACTGAAGTAAGATGTGCCAGTCAAACATCTTGAATAACTACGTTAAAAATAGTCATATAGTTCCAAATCAGAAAATTATTAAGATGCTGAAAAGGGTAGACTTATGTTTTAGTATCCTGCTCTGCTCAAAGACTGTGCATGTTTTAAAGTTGTTCATTCAGGCATGGGTCTCTGTCTTATTTTCATACTGGTTTTAATCCTTCATCAGAGAATACTGTACAGTTATTGAATACACACATAGCCAGAATGCCTTAGGGAAAGTGATCTTTCAACAGTTTTGTTTAATAACATGATTTAACATGTGTTTATTTTAGGCTTGCTGATGCAAGGCATGGTATATAATAGAGACTGTTACGGAATCCTAGTCTAAATAAAACTTAATCACAAAAAAAAGAATACATGCTACTACTATTTTTGTTTAATTTGTGGACTGCTGCAACCTGTACAGAACCTGTACAGAACTAATGGTTCTGATTCATGTTGAGAATACTGAACTGACCTTTATTCTCCATCCTTACTTTTTTTTTTAATATATTTAAATAATTTAATTTTAGATGGGAGTTTATATGTCTTGAACAACTTTGTTACTAAAATGCCAAATTCAATAAAGGGATCGAATATCATTTTTTTCATTTACAAATATGATATTGTTTCTGTTTAGAAAGGAAAACACATTGAAGTCATTATTGGAAACAGATTTCCCAAGTGCTTTTTAAATAAACTGTGCGAGAGACTTTGATCTAGTTAGCTGACTGGTATCACAATTCTGTACATATGTCCTTCCCAATTCTATTGAGAGCCTATTACAATTTCAGATCATGTGCTGTGCTGCCAATGGGTTTGGTTACTGGAAGTTAAGGCCAATACTAAAGGGCTTGTAAGCTAAAAAAAAAAAACAACCAAAACAACAACACCCCCCCCCCAAAAAAAAAAAAAAAAAACACCAAAAAAACAACTATGTAACATTAACTGAAATATTTTACACAAATATAACTCATAGACCCTAATGGAATCATTTTCCTTCCCTTTTTGTCTAGCCTCTGTATAGACGTACCGTTTAGTTTGGTTGAGTGGGGTCAGTGGAATCATCACTGTTTCAAAAGTATCATCCTTTTGAGTCTAAGCTTTTGGAATCTGACCTACATTTTCAACCCAAAAGAGACTGCCTGTGATGGGGAGGCAATTGTCAACTGATGCATGTGTTACTTCCATGTGCATAGAAGGCTGGTGCAACATTTGGCCTGTTGATTTATCATTTGTGTACAATATCGTGTCATGAAACACTCACCAACCTCCTGAAGAGAGTCAGAACAATATCTACCAAATGAAGTACAGTTCCAGTGGGCACCAAATTACATCTTAGATATTTTGTTACTTGTCCTTTATCAAGCTGTGTAAAATTGTAGTGGGGTTACTGACAGACTATAATTCATCTGTCTGCTGCTTTATCACAGCTCTCAGTAGGTCTCTAATGAATATTTCTGTATGCATGTTTCTGACTGATAATCAAACTAAGAACAAGTTCTAATTGGGTTTTCCAGTGCACAGAAAAGTGCCTGTGTTACATTGGCAGATATCCCAACCAGTGTTAAATTAAAAGTATGAACATAACAGACTTTCTCTTATATTTTTTTTTCCAATCAGGTACTTTTTTTTTTTTTTTGAGTTTTACATGACCATGAAACTTATGCATGAAACTGCATAGTGCCCTAGGCTAGAAAGATGGAAGTGAAGGGGTACATTACACCCTGTGAAAGTATATAAATAAATGACTATGGGTCTGATTCTCCATAGATTCACACCAAAGCAGATTGAAATACCTTCAGTAGAAACAGTGTAAATGCAATGAAGACTTACTTATATATTTATCAGACATATAGAGTAATAATGACTAGTATTTGTGACCCAAATTTGCACATTCAGGTAATTTTAATGCCATTAAGGATTTAGACCTGACCTGCAGGCAAAACAGACTTCTTTGTTAAGTGTGCACAGAATTGCAGCCAGTGTAGCTTACACCACAAATAGTTACAGACATGAAGACCAGTTAATCAATTTCCCCATACATGATTTAAGCAACTGTCTTTAGTTTGCAATGGAAAACTAGGTGAGTGACAGAAGAAAAATCCACCTTGTATCATCTTATAAGTTACCATAAATAAGATATCAACATGCAAGAAAGCAAATGATGGTTAAACAGCCAGGCAGGATATTCTGACTTAATCAGTGTAAGAGATGTGATCAAGATATGTCTGTAGCATTTGGTGACATATGTACACAACAGGTAACCGTTAGCATTATGTATTTTATATATGTTAGTCAAGAACCTGAGTTCCACTGCATAAATTGCACCGTGACTACTTCATATGGCTTCAGTTGCTTTAGATTGATTTTCTACCAGTATAACAATTTACACCTCAACAGGTTTTAGTTATTAGAATCATCACTGCAAGGTTTCAAAGTTTATTAGAATTACTTTTCAGTAGTTTGTGGGTGTCCTGGGTTTAGCAGTGGCAGTCATTTTTCTCCTTCTTAGTAGCTGGTGCAGTGCTGTGGTTTTGACTTTTGGCCTGGGAACTGCGCTGATAACACTGATGGTTTCTGCTACTGCTTAGTAATGTTTTAATCTGACCAAGGATTTTCTGAGCCTCATGCTGTGCAGGGCAAGGGAGGATGCCAGGAGGGAGCAGAGACAGGACACCTGACCTAAACTGACCAAAGAGGTATTCCATACCACAGCATGTCATGCCCAGGATGTAAAAAGGAGGGGCAGAGACCCAGAAGGGCTGGGTTCGCTGCTGGGTCGAGCTTGATATTGGGTGGTGAACAATTGTATTCTCTTTCCTTGTATTTCCCTTGTCATTATTATTATTGGTGGTAGCAACAGTGGTTTGTGTTATACCTTAGTTCCTGGACTGTTCTTATCTCAACCTGTGGGAGTTGCATTCTTTCTGTTCTCCTCCCTGTCCCCCCGGGAGCTAGAGTAAGTGAGCGAACTGCATGAGAGGCTTAAACCACAACAGTGGAGTATAATTTGCTCTGAATTAAATTATATATGTGGAAAAAAGTGTTAATCCAAGAGAGGCTGAAGAAAGATCCAGCTAACGTAAGTAACTGGACAGCATTATGGTGAAGTTATTTCATAGCCAATGGTAAAGTGATTTTTAGTAACAAGCAAGTTCAGCAGGCTATGAACACTTACAGTTCTAAAAATATGTACAGCCATAAACTGAATACAGCTAAGTAGAACTCTCTGCTTAACATCTAGACATCATGGTGAGAAGAGCCGTTACAAAAGGGGAGATATACATGAGTACTAGCAATATTAAAATAACAAGAAGTATCATAGAAAAGATACAGTGTGGAAGCAGAATGGCTACAGCCTCTTATTACAGAGACACAATTTCCAGAATCTTTATGGGCTTTTGCCAGAGGCTCTCTCCCCATCTCACTGTCTTCTGCCCTACCCCACTGTCTGTGAGCCATTTTAGCTGGGGCAGTGAGAGCTAATATCAGCTGCATAATTCATGTGCAAGCTGCTGGCCCTGTGAGCCTGAAAATGCTCAGTCTGAGCTTACATGAACTCTCGATCTTCTTCAAAAAGAGAGACAGAACTTTCTCATTATATCCTCCTATTCTGAACAAGGTGGAATTAATACACTGAGACAATGAATTAAAAAAGCTGTTTTTCAAGGCTAAATCATGCCTCCAGCAAAATGCAACAAGAAATAGATACAGAATGAAGAATACATACTGTTTTTCATTCAGAGCAGAACTGAAAGTTTCATTTAGTTCTCAAGACGTTTTTCTCTTCCTGTGAATTATCTCTACTGGCCATGGCTGGAGGCAAGATACTGGATAAATGGAGTATTCATTTGGTAAATTTAAGCATTCTTAATTTCATATGCCTGACTTCAGATGAAAGCGTCTTCTTAGAAAGACTGTTTTCTAGACTTCCTAGACATGGGTTAGGTTTCAAACATATTAAAAGTCAGAATGATGATGAAAAGGAGCAGGAAGGAAGAAATTTATTAAAGATGTTGTAGATGGTGGAAATCTTGAATGCCCTTTCTGCTTACATATTTATCATTATGTAAGCAGTTTTATTTCCCTAATACTGGGAGTTAGGAAAAGATCCTGCAGCTTTAGACTGTTACACATGCCAAGACAACCAATATCTTGGTGACTAAATTGTGCCTTTCCAGCTTCGAGGAGCTGTGTAACTTTGATTGGCAGAGGCCAGAACTCCTCACGTCTGCTTCATAAAAGCAGTTCTTGAAGAGCAGATATCTAATTATTGTCCAATCCACTATGCAATGTTTACAGTATCTGATCTTATGGTTACAGACAGGCGCACTTACAATACAGAAGATGTTTCTAATTCAATTTAATTGATGAGATAATTAGGACTGACTTTCTATTAAGGCCATATACTCTGCAGCCTTGAACTTTTTAGTCTGTGCCACCAAAGGCCGTTCCTACTTCTTTTGTAAAGCAAACCAAGAAGTTGGTACTGGAATTGAAAGCTCGTTACTATTATCTTCAGAAAAAACAGACTGGGTGGAGAAAGTAAATAAGTAACTACATGTTACTGGTAAAGTGGGCCTTGGGAGGAAGCCGAAGGACTTCAAAGCTAGTTCATCCTAATAAAATGAAAACCAGTCCTGATACCTAAGGTCCGGACAGACACTTCTATGGTCCAGAAGGGAATTATTAATTTTACAGCCTTGTAGAGAAACTACAGTTTGATTGCCACAGTTCTGTTCTCCTCCAAAAACTTTTCAGGGAAGAGTCAACCACAGATAATCTCACGGGACGATGACTTAAGGAAACTTTAATCTGTATTGCCCTCTAATATTATCCACTTGTTTGAAATAATGCTGCTGCTATTTAAAACAGATGTTAGGAGACCAGGGTGAATCTGGGATTTTAATCAAAAAGCTCCAAGATTAGTCTCCCAAACAGTGAAATCACTGGAGCAGTTATTAATTATAAAGATAATGCAATCTTCTTATGTTTTGAACAGCTACACTAAAATTTGATATGAACTCACTTGTATAAAAAGCAGCTGAGTACTCTTCATCCAGTTGATGAATTTGTCCATTGTTACAGGTCTAGAGACTGAAAAACCCACAGAAACCCCCTTTATTAAAAAGGAAATATCTCTTACTGGTATTATTTATTTGACAGTAGCTCTAAGAGGATCCAGATGAGAAATTATTGTTGTTCTTGATATGGTACACATGTGAAACAAATCTTTTTAGCTGCACTCTCCATAAGATGTAACCATTCCTTTCAAAACACTCTGTACATATATGTACATCTATAACGTAAAATACATAAAATGTATGGATATTATTTGCTTATGCAGCACACTGCACTGTGTGCATGAAGCAAGCATAGCTAGCAAAACCTGAGAATATTCTTAAGACACAAAACCAGTCACGGTTTCATTTATTCATCCAAAACATTTCGAACACCTGAAGGTCATCACCCAGTCTTGCAGTGCAGATTACTACAATCATGGTGATCTCCCCATCCCTGTGTTGTGCTAGTAACCCAGGTACTTTGACTCACATCTCTGATGTGTTTCTTCCCTGCCTAGGATAAGCCTGTGGTTGACAATTTAACTTTGCTGTTCTTAGGACAGGATTTTACAACAAGCTGAGCCACCTCTCCTTGAGGGTATCCTGGGAAAAACAGATTGATTCATATCCCTATGTTTCTTTTAGAGAAAACAGAAATAGGTAAATAGCAGGTTCAGTCCAAGGTATTGTAAATTTTCTTCAACAAGTTTGACAATTTTTCTCTCTTTAATAGGGACATTTCTGTCAAGTGTGCTTGCAGAAAAACAACACTGGGGCCCCTAAGAGCTGAAGAAAAGGATATAAAACAGAGAGAGGACAGAAAATAAACATGCAGTCGTCCTGAGGCTTTTTTGCTCTAAGGCTTATGCCATCCAATGTTGTCACTGCTCTTTAATCCTGTTCCTTGCTTGTAGGACAGAAAAACCACCCTAAAACTTCTCTGCTTTTGTTAAAGCAAAATTTTAGCAAAGTTAGCATTCATCCTGACCTGGAGAAGGAAACAAGGAGCGTTGCTTCCCTCAAGTGTCTTGTGCAATACCTTGGCCTTCTAGTGGAGTGCCTGTGAATCAGTGAAACTGAACCAAAGAATAACACCAATTGAAGAACATACCAGGACCCTTGAATAAATAATTTCTTGCCTTCAAAATTCTCTTCTAATCATTTACTGTGTCACAAGGACAGTGGATTTGGTTTGGTAAGAAGACAACAGTTTCCTGATGCTCTTAGGAACAAGGCAACCCATTTTATTACAGGCTACACAATCTCAGCCTCAAGGCTCTAGCTCACCGTTGAACTCAGCTTATCTGCGAGATTTTTCCAGGGCTTTCACAATCTGTTGCCAGGCTGTGGCACCTTTGCTACAGCTGATTCTTCCTACTCAAGCTGACTTCAACAAACATGTGCCCTTTGATAACACAGCTGTAAAATTATCACATTTTGCTGGATGTTTACTTGACATCTGAGAGATGTCAGCTTCTCATAAAAAAAAAAAAAAGAAAAAGAAAAGAAAAGAAAAAGAAAAGTGTTTCTCGCATAAATTGTAGATTATAAAAATAATTTCAGCTACTATTAAAGCAAAAATAAAAATCTCTTAGCCAGGAGCACATCTTTTTATATTTTATATGTGTTTAAAAACTGATTCCTAGCAAGGATATCTGATCCTGCATGGATTCCAGGCAGCCACTTTTCAGTTCTAGTTGTCACTACTGTTGGGTATACTTTGAAGAGTAACAAAACGAACTGAGTTCAAATGTACCCTGACATATCTTTCAGGCAATAATCAGAGGTGCTTAAGTACCATAGAATCGTAGAATTGTAGAATAGTTAGGGCTTAAAAGGACCTTAAGATCATCTAGTTCCAACCCCCCTGCCATGGGCAGGGACACCTCCCACTAAGCCACGCCATCCAAGGTTATGTCCAACCCGGCCTTGAACACCGCCTGCAATGGAGAATTCACAGCTTCCCTGGGCAACCCATTCCAGTGCCTCACTACCTCACAGTAAAGCACTTCTTCCTTATATCCAATCTAAACTTCCTCTGTTTAAGTTTGAAGCCATTACCCCTTGTCCTATCACTGCAGTCCCTAATGAAGAGTCCATCCCCAGCATCCTTATAGCCCCCCTTCAGATAGTGGAATTGAAACTGAATATGCATGATTATATCATATATTTCCACAGGTGATAAATAATATCAACAGAATGGTTTATTTTTATGTATAATCCTTTAATTTACAGTCAAAACTAGTTCTTGCAGAGGATTTCCACTGAAATGCATTCATAATTTTGTTGTGAATTAGGTTTATGTACATGACAGAACATCCGATATGTAAGGCCATCTTCCATTTATAATTAGATTATGCCACTTTTACCTTTATTGATTTGAACAAGAATACTCAGACAGCATGAACAATACTTGGTATGGAAGAGGTAAGTCAATAGGTCAAAGATAACTATATTAGATGCCTCAGAGAAGCAGGCAGAATGTTTTAAGTATTAACAAGGGTCTGAGGTCTATCTTTACTCCTTCAGCTGTGATGGAGAGAGGGAGTTGAACCCTGTAATTGTATGATTGTGTGTAAATTATGCGGAGACTTACTGAAGGCATTGCACTTCTCTTTCTTTCAGTTCAATATAACTTTAATCTTAAATCTGAAGAGTTGTGAGAAGTATGTTTTTCTAGCAAACAAACAAAGGGATGTTCCCCCATCAGCACACCAGAGAATATAGTAGTTTTCATGTTATATAGTTTTAGATGGAAGATAAACTAGTGTTTCAATCTCTCTCAATTCCTCCTCCAGTCAGTGGAGAGAAAGAGATGGTTCTGGTGCCTGCTCCGAATTACTCCAAAGAAGTATCCACCTTTCTCCTTTGGCTAAGGAGGAAAACCAAGATTAGAATAAATGCTGTGAAATACTCCTAAGGGCATTAAATACAGGCGACTAAACTAAATAGCACCAGCAAATATTGTGGTAGGTACTGATATTGCATATCAGCATATATATTGCATATGCTTCACAATATTTCTATGAAAACATTAGATCAGTGGTCAGCAATGTCCAAGTAAACTCTAACAAATGTTAGAAATTAGAAGAGAAATAGCAAAATAGAGAATAAGTCTAGAATACGGCTAAAGCTATACTTTTTGAATGACAGCTTACTTTGACCCAAAAAGTATATGGTTTAACTGGAAATCTTCAGAAAAGAACCAGGAAAAATCAAAATTGTTCACTGGCTTCTGTGTAAGGAAAGACTAAGTGGGCTAAAACTTATGAGGAAAAGAAAGAGAAAAGAAAGAATGGCTAAAGGACAAATATGACAGAAGAAATATAAAATCCTGAGAGGCCTGGAGACTTTCAGTATAGAATAGCTGCTTTCCATTTTCACAAATAAAAGAAAGCAAGGTAAGCAGCATCAAATAAAATTTGTAGATTATATACTCAAAAATAACAGCAACAAAAAAAAAGGGGGTTCAACTCACATTGTATAGGCTTCCTTGCTACAGTTCTCTATGGCTGGCAAAAGGCTAAAAAAAAGATCAAAAATACCTGCATATACTAAAGGAAGCAATGGCTATTGGAAACGTTAAGTGCAACAACACTTTTTCTTCAGGAGGTCCCTTAGCCTTAAATCACTGCAGAAGCATTGCTACAGGTTTGTCCTGTTCTTAATCTCTTACCTTGCTTTTGGCCCCCCTCCAAGGCTGGATTTGAGGACATTTATTCTGACCTAAGAGGGCTTTTCTAAGCCTAATACTTCAGAATTTCTTAGAGAGAAAGGAACAATTTATCTTAAATTGTTGTACATGGATTTTTCTTGAAATTATATCAAAGGCATTCTTAAAATCTAGCCAGGTGGTTTTGTATCATTTCTCCAAATATTATAAAATAGATAATTTTAAGAGGCATGACTCTCCTGCAGATATCAATAGCTCCTGTTAAATTCAGACTTGCTGGAGGAAAACCATTTTGAATTATATTGCTGTTCTCTTTCATTTCACAGCATGAAATAGTGATGTTTGGGTTTCCTGACAGTTTAACAACATGATTTTCAGTGATTTTCTTTTTCGTTCTTTTTTTGCAACCTTGCTTAACTGTGAGACTAATGAATATATTGAACATTGGAATAAATTACAATTTATGATCCTACCTGCAAAAGAACAATGAGCTTGCATAAAGTGAAGACATTTGAAGTGAGAGATTAGGTGCTTTGCTAAGTTCAAGAGACATGGCAGTTCCAGTTGCAACCTGAAGTAATGCTTGGCTAAAGTTATGGTGGGATCAGGAAATCTATATAGTTAAGAATTTGGATAGGAAAGTTCTAGTAATTAAGCAGCAAGACAAGCACTTTTCAATGGATTTCTACTTCTAACTCTAAAGCTGTAAAAAAAACCCAAAAGATATTTTTCTTTGTGCAAGTAATTCAGAGTGCTCACGTTTAATACAAATTTACCAGAGATTTGGTAACAGAACTATGAGTATGAATAGCAGTGGTGAGATTCATATCGCTAACTAGGGTTGCTTAACAGCATAGCCAATAAAATACAAGTTAGTCACCTGAGGCTGCTGAAACTGTAAATGGGGATAGGGTCAATACAATAAATGGATCCCAATACATGGTATGTCTTACCCTAAGACACCTACACTTGAAATGAGCACTGTCCAAACCCAACGTCTGTAAAAAGAATTGGGTGACAGGCTATGTCTGGTGCATATTTCCACATTACAAATATAAAAAAAGGTGAACATAAATCCTGCTCAGGTTTCCAAGTTTACATTTCAAGTACTGCATCAATTACTTATATAAGGATATTTTCATTGAAGTCAGATGTGCTGTTTATGTTGTCAGAATTACCAGGTTTTAAAGATGCTTAAAATCCTGTTATTCCTTCCAGGGTGTGATGGCTTAACTTATTTATATTTCTTAGAAATAATTGAGATGCTTCTTTCTTCACAGCAATTAGCTATAAATTTTAGACTATAGTAAAATTGGTTTAAAAATTCTGCTCTAAACATACTTCAATTTCATTTAAAGATATCAAAAGCTATCAGCCAAATTCCCAGCTAGAATGAGTAGCAATTCCTTATTGATTTCATAAGGATATACTCAGTTGACACCAGTGATTGTGAAGAAAAGCATCTGAAGATGATGTAGTCTCATGTATGTAGATTTTGTTAAAATTAATCTGCAAGTTTTTTTTACAGCATTGCACCTTTGTGTCTGTACTTAGCTTAAGGCAACACAAATACTTCAAAATCTTTCCAGTGACCTACTTTTAACAATATCTTACTTATAGTTAAAAATAATATATTGTGTGACCTCAGGTTTGTTCAGAACTGGCAGACAGACTCTTTCTGTGAAAAAGTCTGTAAAAAATTTTCTTATTAACACCCTGTAAACTTAACGAGGCACTACAGAGTATTTTGTTTTATAAGCTCCTATGCTCTCTGCATCCTTATGGTAATGCTACAGATCTGCAATGGGAAAACTAATAACTTTCAAGTTGTTGCTTTGGGTTAATTTTCTTCATCTCACTGGCAGAAATAAGTGGTTTAGAGAAAGATAGGTTGAAACGTGATTTTCCCTCAAGTTATTTTATAGTATCACTCTCTCTTAAACCTACAGGTGTGGATGCATTTCAGTCAGGATCTCAGAAGACATTATATAGCTTTCTTTGCACTGTTTTTTCTTTTTTATTTTCATGACCATTTTACCAGTTTAAGGCAAAATTAAGGTATAGTGTTTTGTTTGTTTGCTTGCTTGCTTTGCAAATCAGTCATTTTGCATCAGGTTTTGGTTTGTTTTGGTTTTGTTTTTTTTTCCCCAGAGCTGTGGTTTAATGTTGCCTGAAATATCACAGATGTATGTTTATTATCTTATGTTCAATTACTCTTTGTAAAAGTTAAGGCAGGCAGAATCACAAGATCACAGCCTCATGTGCTATCACTTCCCCAGTAGAAAACTCCACTGCAGTAATCTGACAATTCTTTTGTTGACTTTAGGGTATGATTCTGTAAAATTGCGATACTAAAAGATCTATCTACTCATTTAGTGAAATACCCACTTGTGATGAATTTGTGCTTATAATTGATTCTCTACTGCTTTGTGAACAAGCACTTTATAAGGGCCTTGTTTTAAAAGTCTTTAAAACTATGAATTTCACTGTTTTCTTAGAAAGTTATCAGAATGAGCAGAAGAAAAGGTGGAGTACATTCACCATTCAGGAGCTGCCACCTTACACCTTTTCTCCATGCTTGCCATGCAGGATTTAGACTTTTTTTAATTCTTCACTTGTATTCATTCAATAATAAACCCATTCACATCATCCCCTAATGGTGCAGTAAGTTACACTAAAAGGGCTTTAAACACAAGGGTAAATCATGAAACAGATAAGGACAAGCCTTTAAACCATGAATTAGAGTTTTTGCTTATCATCAGTAGCTGTAGCATGCATCCATGAAACATCTAAAAGTGAACATAAGAAAAAAGATTTCACCACACACTTGAGAGAGGGTGCTATCACTTGTTCATTTTGTTTGTTGAAAGTAATTTTTAACCCACAGCTTAAGGCTAAAATTTCTTTCCTCTAGCCCTGATTTCTTAACAATATCTGTACCACATGTGTGCATGTTATGTAAAAGTTTTTGCAAGTAAATATCTTACCTGATAATTAACTTTCTTTTAGTCCCAAATAATTATGACAGCTACTTTCCCTGGCCAATAGAAAGTAGCTTGTGTTAGAGAATAGTTGTTGCATACATTTAGACAAAACTAAGAATTTTTTCTTGTCTGGGGTGATTTTCTGAATAAATAGAATTGGGGTGTCCTCATTCAGGTCAAGCAAAAATAAACTGTTAATGACAGAGGGGGCCAGAACTGCTAGTCAGATGGCAGACTTCAGGTCAGTTTAAATCTCAGTTCAACCCTGGGACTAAATTTTCCTTTAGTGCACAAAGACGAATGCAGTGCATTTCATCTGCCATAACCAAATACAGATATTTGAACTGACTGTCAGAAGTTGGTATAAATTATTGAATTACTGCCATTAATAAGCTCATCATTTCCTTAAAAGATTCCCTGTGCTTTCTGGTACAGTCTTGCAATGTAGAACCACTGAAAGTTTTATCTCCCTAAGGTACTGGGATACTCCTATATGATTTGAACATTCAAGATGGTGAAAATTTAATATATTCGATTGTCTCAGATACAAGAGGAAGAAATTTTGTCTCTCATTAGATCATCTGGTACACTTGACAGAAGAACCAAATGCTTTTTGGTGTGAGGTTTCTGCTGGTGTACTTCTTCCCCTACCTATTTAATGAAGTGAAATGGATAAAGTGCTACAATAGCATCAAATATAAGAATCATGCAAGATGTAGGGCCTGTAGCTTCCTAACTATTCCTTTAGTGCTGTTAAGTACAAAAAGGGAGGGAAACATCTTTGCTGAGTCCACCTTGAAAGCTAATATTTCTCACACCACAGTTAAATGGACTGCAAATATGCACAGGTGTGTAACACATGAATAGGGTTGACTGAGCTAGTGAAGGGTGTGATGGGAGTATTGTATGGATGTTACTGTTAGCTCAGGCTCAGGAATGTCAACAATATACAAGATATTGCAGAGGCTGCAAGTTAATAAGGACCTACAAGGTCGCCTAGCCTAAAATGCTGCCTTATCTTCTTTTTTTTTCCTTGCTGCAGAGTGTGGTTATTCATTTGCATATTATCGGTATCAATTAACAACTAAATTATCTTTATTGATAATGGAAACAACAACTTTAATGTCAGACAGAGGGGCTACCTCTCAGAGATTTTTTCTTGAGAATATTTTTAAATGAGAGAGCTCTTTTGCATCATAACCAGAAATATGCACTGAAATGGATGAATAGCCTTTTCAAAATTAGCAGTGATCCAACCCAAAATAAAGATTAGTAGAATTAAACTCCAGTTTAATGATATGTGATTACACACATGAATAGTGCAAAATTGGATGATTCTTGTGTGTAGTTATTCACTTGCTTAATATTGAAAGTATCTTTTCATTTTAAATCTGATGTTAACCTTGCAGATATCTCAACTTTTGTTCTGCCTGAAACTGCAGATGTGATATTATTAGTGAATGGAGAACTTCCTCACTACATTAAAACTTATTGCAAAGTACCAT
Source organism: Myiopsitta monachus (assembly GCA_017639245.1). NCBI lineage: Eukaryota > Metazoa > Chordata > Aves > Psittaciformes > Psittacidae > Myiopsitta > Myiopsitta monachus. The sequence continues at coordinate 73,387,340 of CM029922.1, forward strand.
TTCAAGTTTGATTTCAAAGTATACTGAATAATAATAATTGTCAATGTATTGTCATTTTTAACAATACATTTCAAAATGATTTCTTCAAGTTTCTTTCAGCATTTCACTGAAATGCAGAGCAGGGGTTATTAATTGGAGGTAAAGAAGGGATCTAGATTAAAGTTATAAAGATCTAAGTTATCTGATCTAGATAACTTGTTTCCAAAGTTACTCCATAAGCTTTGCATTTTTAATTATGTATTTTCATTGGTAAGTTATTGTTGTTAAAAACATTTTATTCATCTTTAATGAGATATGGACCAAAGTCCATACAAATAAATACAAATATTCACTTCTCTTTAAAGGCTTTACACCTCTCCTTCCCTCCCTCTTTTGACCTGCTTGTTCTTCAAAATATGAGAGTTGATTACATGATTAGGAAGCCTGAAAGGAACCTGGAAGAACTGCATTTCTTCTCCTGTTTTTCCCATGTTGTTTGTTCAACCACAGACACTTTATTCTCTTTGTGTATCAGATCTCCACCTGAAAAACCCAAAAAGGAGGTTCTCTCTCACCTCTGTTTTTTTTTCTGTCTACCTGGAGTATAGCACTTTTTAGATTTTTTCAGAAAAGTAACAGATTGCTGGCTGGTCAGAGTTTGCAGTTGAGTAGGATAGTCCATTGAAAGACAAAAATAAAGCCAGAAGGGATCATCTACTCTGCATGCACCAGTGATTTCAGACTGCGAGCATTTACCAGCTGTAGCTATGGTTTTGACAGGCTGAACTGAATTCTAAACATGCTTGAGAGGATGCTCTCTTGTCCTGCCATCCTCAAAAAAACAGCCTCTGCACCAAAATTAAGTAAAGGAAAAAGTTTTGCTTTCCCCATAGACAAACAGCGAAAGCTCTAATATAATAGAGTAACAACCTGGTTTCATTTAATTTATTCATTTAATGGATAAGGAAAATGTTGAGCAAGTCAATCAAACATTTGCAGCACAAACACTAAGCAGTAACAGCTCATTAAACCCACTTTCTACTGTTGAATTCAGCTTCAGGAAATATTGTTATGAAAAAATTATCACAAAGCTTAAATTAATAGTAACAAAAACCACAGCATTTTGCCTTTGTGTTATCCTAAGACTATACTCAATTGCCAACACTATTAACAATAAGAGATTAAGTTTTCTTTCAATTCTCTTACCCCCTTGGGGGCATTAACTAACCAGATACACAATAGCTCATATCTTAAGCTTAAATTTTAACTCTGGATAGGAGCCTCAAGACACCATTATAATGTAAGAAGCAAAATATATAATAATTAATAATGCTGCTGGGGCTTCTTCTGTTTCATTTTTTTTCCTTTCCTTCTCTTTTTCAGTATATGGTGAAAGTGTTTTGTAGTCTGTCATTCGTGACAGATCGCTCTAATTTTGTGTGCCCAGATCCTGTTGCTCTGTTTATGTTTAGCTTACCCAAACTTTTTCTCTTCTATGAAAAGAGATTTCTTTTGTTCTGGATAGTTAAAAATGCTTTGCCTTTTGCATAGAAATCTCTGGTGGCTTACTTGGATCTTGAGGGAATAAGCCTTTTGTCCTGCATTTGCAGAAACAGTAGTTTAAAGTCAGCATGAATGTAATCCACTCCTTTCTTTTCTTTCCTCTTGCTTCTTCTTCTCAAAGAACCATTGATTTGGTTGACAGAGAATCTAAATGTGTTTTCCTCTTTGACTTATACCTATTGCCTGTCAACACCTTTTATTCAACATCAAACAATCTCCGTTCACTCAATTTCTAGACTATTCTGCACTTGTGTTTTCAAATTTGCTCCTGATGACTTAGGAGGAAAAGTTTCTCTGATGGGATCACACCATCCATCTTTGTGTATTCCGTTTCACCTCCTTAAGGAGCATTAATATTACACCTCAGAGAGCTACTCTTTTTTATTGCTGTGGCCCATGTGGTACCAATAAACTGTAAACGCTGTCAGTACAGGACCAGCTTATCAAAGTTGTACTCTGTGGCCGAAGTCCTGAATTGTTCAGGAAGTCTAATTTGGTGCAAAATGTTGTCAAGATGTGATCCTTGTTGGCTGTATTTGTGTTGATTGCTCCATACTGTGCACTTACAGTGTGAGGCATTTCATTGGTGACTGGAAAAGCAGGTTTAGGCTGACTGAGTACCTAGAAAAGATCAGAGAGATGTCCAACACCTCAGATCACCTGGAAATGAAAGTAATGAAGGCCCTTTAGAGAGCATCTTAAGTCCTACCTAAATGAGATTGAGAGGAAAGCTATATCTCCAGCTTTTATCATGGGGTAACTATGTTCAAAGGGTAATAAATGGGATCAAATTTCACCAGAGACTATAGGTTATGTCTTGGACTTATTTTAAAGTGCTTTGTCTGGAAACAGAGCCTGTACAGTTCTGAGAGAAAGATTTCTCCAATTAAGAAGCTAGCAACTGCCTTAAATGGTTTCAGTTATGAGTAAAGCATTTTGTAAGTTCCCCTCAGAACAAAGTGTAAACTGTCTTCTCAGCTGAACATCCTGCTAAAACATGCTTGAAGTAGTAAATAAACAACATCTTGACTTCAAAAAGCTGAAAGAAGAGGTTAATAGAGAACAGAAAAATTATGCCTTTATAGGTACGATACTTCTCATTTATACATTGCAACTAACTTACAACTATGGGATGGGATTTGGGAGTCTTTTTCCTTGCTGTTTTTTTTCCTTTCCATTTTTTTTTTTTTTATTTTTTTTTTTTTTTTTTCTAAGAGAGGGGAAAAGATTGGATTTGGCTCTGATCCGATTGCCACAAGGTGGCTGGAGCCCAGCCATCTGTCACAGCTGCTGCTTGCTGTTACTGCTACTCTAATTGACAATGAACCCAGTGCCCCTGAGTAATTGGGGCTGTGCTGAGATTTAGGCAGGTAGTGCACCCTTTTAGCATCCAGCAGTCCCCATCTGTGCAGCAGCCCTGCTTCCCTCCCTGGGCATGGGAGCTCAGCGGCCCCACAGCCAGCTTCTCGGGTGGGCATGGATGGCCTCACCTGAGAAGTGCGAAGAAGCCCAAGGGAAGTCATGGCCATGTTGAAATCTAAAACCTCACCAAACTTGCTGGAAGATTTTAATCCTGCTGCCAAAGCACACACACCACATCTGCCATTCAGCCCTTGAGTTTAGATTAAAAAAAAAAAAATAAGAGGGGGAAAAAAAGCAACCTTTCCAATATTCAGCAGTTTATGGACTGTCCCAGTCTGGGTTTCTTTGTTAAATTACATCTCAACAATATCCTAAATTGAATGGTCTCACTTTTTTTCGCCATCACAAGCATTACAGACACCAAAACCTTTGACGCACAGGGCACATAATTCAGTCATGGAGAAGACATCTTTGCCGCAATACTTTCTTCAAGGTTTAGACATCTGGGGGGAGACAAGCCAAATCCTCACTATTTTTCTTGACTGCCAGGAGTTGGAAAGCTCAACCTTTCCCTTATGCTGTACGCATAAACTTGGTGCCAGAATATGCCCTTCAGGTACTTTCCTGTCCCCAGTAGGCACTAGTCTTCATGGTATGAAAGGCTGATTTGTAAGTTTTCTGTTATTCTGTATTTTGGGAGCTGCTGCCTTCCTAACTAAAAGAAACTCAGTTTACTTTCATGAGTGGCCAACAGGTCAACGGAGGTGATCCTCCCCTCTACTCTGCTCTCATGAGACCTCATTTGGAGCATTGTGTACAGTTCTGGTGTCCTCACCCTAAAAAAGACATAGAACCCTTAGAACAACTCCAGAGGGCCACGAGGATGATCAGGGAACTGGAGCACCTCCCATATGAAGGTAGGCTGAGAGAGTTGGGGCTGTTCAGCCTGGAGAAGAGAAGGCTGTGTGAAGACCCCCTAGCAACCTTCCAGTATCTGAAGGGGGCCTATAGGGATGCTGCGGAGGGACTCTTCATTAGGGACTGTAGTGGTAGAACAAGGGGTAATGGGTTCAGATTTAAACAGAGGAAGTTTAGATTGGATCTGAGGAAGAAATTCTTTAGTGCAAGGGTGGTGAGGCACTGGAATGGGTTGCCCAAGAAAGTTGTGAATGCTCCATCCCTGGTGGTGTTCAAGGCCAGGTTAGACAGAGCCTTGGGTGACATGGTTTAGTGTAAGGTATCCTTGTCTGTGGCAGGGGAATTGGAACTAGATGATCTTAAGGTCCTTTCCAACTGTAACTATTCTATGATTCTATGATTCTGTTTCCTCAACAGGTGTATGCATGCTGTAAAATAAAGGTCTACTCTTATATTTAAAATTTTACAGTCCTTTGGGCCTAATCTAGAAAATAAGGAAGCAAATGGAATCTCTGTTTACTCTGGAGCCAATCTAAGATCATTGTGGAGTTTACAGTGCTAAGACAGCATTTTAGAGCTAACTATCTTTTGTCTTCAATTCCTTCACAGTCCCATATGAATTAAAATACATATGGATGTCAGGACTAAGCCCAGTCATTCTGATTATCAAAGAAATATTTTCCCAATAATAAGCCTATCTAATATTCAAAGAAAGCAGCTTTTGTTTTTAAAAGTGCTGTCCAAAGTTGTAGTGATTTCTGATTCCAGGTGAGTGCTTCTAGTCTAGGCCAGGCCAACTGGCTACCCAGCCTGGCAGCCAGTCTCCAATGGGAGCACTGCTCTGTACTGCAAGGTAGGCTGCATGATGCTATCTGCACGACTTTGAATTTTGCCATACTTTGCTTTAGCATGATTTGGTCACTACAAGGTCCTGTACTTCTTTTTTTTTCATTATTATTAATTAAAAAGTAACATTTGCAGTTTCATTATATTAATTTCTGCCCTTCTATCCCTGAAACAAAAGCTCAATGTGCTTTCAGTTCCCTTTGCAAAAAAATAACCTTGGCAAAGAATTTAACCCATGTAATTTTTAATATTTTGATAGGTTTATTATTGGGAAAATCTGTCTAACCTAGAGCAAAACTGATTTACCGGCTCTTCTCTTCAGAAGTGTGGGGTTGTTTGTTTTTTTTATTTCAGTTTCTGACAGAATGGTGTGGAGTGATGTTGTGCTAACGCTAAGCAAATTACTCCAAGGGCAACTTGTAGCAGAGAAATAGAGTGCAATAGATTTTAATGTTTTCAATCCCTTAACCACATATCAGCAGAACTTCACCTGAAAAATTAATGAAACTGTGAGCTGAGTGGTGGGAATTGTTGAAATGAGAAACACATTACACATGAGTTGTTAAGTAGCTGGAGATGCAGGTTACTGTATGCTTGCCTCTCAAATACAAGAAAAGATGTTTAAAACTTGGCGTACAAGTAAAGATAGGAGTTATTCCCAACAAAATATGAAATTCATCAGAATTCACGTGGTTAGAAAATGTTGCTGATGTGTGAATTTTTCATATGAAAAATAAGCACTTATAGAGAGAAACTGAGCATGCATGCATACAAGAATGACCAGAAGGATGTTTCTAATCCTGACATGAAAAGTTTAAAACTTTTTGTTGGATCTCCATCTAGTCAGCTTTCTGTAACATAATTTCAGACTTTCAGAGACCAGTGGATTTAGACACCTTATATATTTCTTGAAGAACTTGGTTGCAAAGCAGCAGATTCTGCAATCATTTAAGCAAATTTATAGCAGATTAAAAAATAATTTCACAGGAAAATCACAGCTCCAAACATTTTATTTCTAGTATATTGCTCAGCTTCATTTTGACCCAGGTTATTTTATTAACCTAGTTTGCAACAGTTTCAAAACCAATGAACATAATTGATTTGTGAAGCCTGTGGCAGTTTCACTTCTCAGCAGAATGAATGTATGAACTGAATGTAATACACAATTGCCCGCAGTGTCTTGCAAGACCATCTAAAGTTCTAAATGCCTGTGAAAGTGGGGATGAGATACACTTCTTAGTTTTACGTATGGAATTATATTAAAGCCAGATAAATGGAGAGCATGTGAAAAGGGAAGAGCAGAGGAAACCTGCCTCCCTTTGCAGACTGGATTATCCTCTCTTTCCAGCTGGCCTGCAAGCTGCCGGGCCTGTGTGGGCACGTATGCTCTTCAGCTGTGTGCATGGGACACACAGTAAGACATGCTTTCTGAAACATAAGGGCTAGACTTTAGATTTATGTGTCATAGGCTTTAATTGCCCAGTGTTCCCTTAAGTTTAGAGCTGTGTTTTCTAATGCACCTCTTATGGATTACTTGTGAAGAGAATCCCAGCATTGGAGGCAGTTATTCAAAGTAAAAAGCTTGGCCATGGTCCAGCATCTAAAAAGAGATTGAGGGAGAACTCTTCTAGGATTCCAAAGGTGTCATTCCAGATTTATGTGAGCGTAATTGAAAGCAGAAGGAAGTTTGTTGTCGATTATGTCAAAGTCATAACATCATTCAGACAATGGGCTATAGATATCAGGCAAAATACACTCATATGTTTTGCATCCTATTCATTGAATTTCTTTGCATGGAAAACTTCATAACTTTAAAAGCAATGCTCACATATTGTGAAGGGAGCTTGGAATATCTAAAAAAGAATCTGTGGGAAAGCTTTCTATAAATTTTCACCAAAAATCCGTCCAGAGATTTATGAAAGCGATACACAGGATGCAAACAAGACTTCAACATTAGTTCTAGACCAATTTAATTATCAAATAAAGCAATCTTACTGTTCTCTTTAAATATATTTATATTCTATATGCAAAATGAAACATTTCCCTTTCTTCTAGCTGGAGTGACAATTTCATGCATCTCAACAAGTAGTCCCATAACAAAGGATGAACACAACTGTATTCATAGTAAGAAACTTTATTGTTAGGTTTGAGGTATATGACATTTTACAGCTGACAATATGCATTCTCTGAGGGTGAAGCACAGCTTCTACAAACTCTTTATGTCTTGATGTACTGTATCTCTTGAATATCAGCTTTTTCAAGGTAGACTGTTGGGGTTTTGTGCTCCTTTCAATATTTCTTTGCTTTTAACATTCTTTTCAATTTAGGAATTGAAGCCTTGGCTTTCTAAGAAAAGGCAGGGTGTGGAATAAGGGGCTGAGATACTTTCGTTACTGTACCTATCCTTGCTTACCACTACAGAAGCAACTGTTCGGCTCATACAATTTACAGGAAAATATCCTTCGCAGTGAAAGCTGAACAGTCATTAACATATTGTTTCTTCTTCCTGATCATTATTAAAAATAAACAATATCACTGTATCCAACACAGGGTCTTGCTGTATCCTCAGAGCAAATACTTCCAGGTTGATTTCCAAGCATCATTACTTTCTTATATCTTCTCAATCTCCACAGCTCATTCCCATGTCAGTTATACAGATTTCTCTGCAACTGCCAGAAGAAACAAAAAGAAACCAAGAGACAAAATGGGCTCAGGTTTTGGCCATGCACAGACAATCCTTCAACCATGCCTGCCAGAGGCTTGTACATCTTCCGGGCAGTGACTGAAGAGAATGGTTACGAGCAGGAGCAGGCAACTGTGCTGGATTAGCCATGAGTGCCAGTCTCCAGAAGCATTTTCTCACAAGGGCTATCCTCAGGAATCACTGGGGTAAAATTTCCTAGAGCTACTTGGGCATTCAGCAACGCAAGTCTTATGAAAGTCAGCAGAACCTCCATTTTTGTTAAACAGGGAACACATGTAAATCTTTTTCATATGAATGCCAAATGGATTGAACTCTGTCACAACATTTATCTCCCTGAGACATACTCTTTACTACTGATAAATGTCAAAATGGTAATATTCTTTCTTTATAAAGCAATTGTAAAGTTGACTTTGTCAGGAAAACTCCTGCTGTGGTCACAGAGCTATAAATAACTGTCTGCAAAGAACCTTTAAGGTACTTTAAGGTTCAAGTGCAAGGTCCTACACCTGGGTCAGAGCAATCCCAGGCACAGCTACAGGTTGGGCAGAGAAGGGGTTCAGAGCAGCCCTGTGGAGAAGGATTTGGGGCTGCTGGTCGATGAAAAAATGAACATGAGCCGGCTTCAGTGTGTGCTCGCAGCCCAGAAAGCCAACCGTATCCTGGGCTGCATCAAAAGAAGTGTGACCAGCAGGTCGAGGGAGGTGATCCTGCCCCTCTACTCTGCTCCTGTGAGACCTCACTTGGAGTATTGTGTACAGTTCTGGTGTTCTCACCATGAAAAGGAAGTGGAACTCTTAGAACAAGTCCAGAGGAGGGCCACGAGGATGATCAGGGGACTGGAGCACCTCCCATATGAAGATAGGCTGAGAAGGTTGGGGCTGTTGATCCTGAAGAAAAGGCTGCGTGGAGACCTCCTAGCAGCCTTCCAGTATCTGAAGGGGGCCTATAAGGGTGCTGAGGAGGGACTCTTCATTAGAGACTGTAGTGCTAGGACAAGGGGTAATGGGTTCAAGTTTGAACAGGGGAAGTTTAGATTGGATATAAGGGAGAAGTTCTTTACTGTGCAGGTGGTGAGGCACTGGAATGGGTTGCCCATGGAAACTGTGAATGCTCCATCGCTGGCAGTGTTCAAGGCTGGGTTGGACAGAGCTTTGGGTGGCATGGTTTAGTGGGAGGTGTCCCTGCCCATGGCAGGGGGGTTGGAAGTAGGTGATCTTAAGGTCCTTTCCAATCATAACTATTCTATGATTCTATGATTCTACTCAGCTACTGCAACTTGGAAACCTGTTCTACCCCAAGTAAAATAAACACGCATCCTTGGTTGAGAAAATACTGGTGCTAAGAAAAGTAAAAGTTGCCTTCAGAGCTAACCAAAACCTTCTCATAATTTTTCTGTCCAGCAGTAAAAAGGGTTAAGCTGCTCCTGACCTGAGAGTGGGGGAGGGATGCAGGGAAAAGGCTATATTAAGTGAGGCCCCAGGAACAGGTAATAAATCCTTCAGTCAGGTTTATTGTTCTGGTTGAAAAGGTGACCTAGTGTGGGGTGGGAGACTTTCAACCCTGAGATTCAGCATAGTTCTAGCTTGCTAGTGGTATTCAACACCTGCTGCACTTTGACTTTCAGCTCAGCAGCAACTGCAGAAGCCAAACCACTAAAGGAAAGTGAGAGAAAGCACAGTTTAGTGCTGGTTGAAAAGTAGCTAAAAGGCAACCAGAGGCATATAACACTAGTAAAGAGAAAAACTTGTCATTATATCATGAAAGGATATAATGGTACAGTTCTGACTGATAAAAACTCCTGCTCTTGGTCTCCTGTTACACCCTGTAAACGCGCTTCATCAGCCACGGTTTGACTCCTAGCACTTAATAGTGCTACAGATACTCATCTGACTGAACAAGTTACCTGTCTGGGCAATGCCTATTTAGGGATTTTAGAATAACAGGTTTTGGTTGATAGGCACCTTTATCTAAGCTCCAGGTACAATTATTGATGTGTCCTATGTTTCTAAAAGGAGAGTTTGACTAGCCCACTGAGGAAAAGTTGAGAAAAACACTGCTATCTGGGCCTCACCTCACTAGAATTAGGTGATACCTAAACAGGGTCATGACGGTTAAGTAAGGTTTGGTAGTTATAAAGTTTAAACTCAGGAGGGAAAAGTAATGGTTGGGTAGTTAAATCTCTTTGTTCTTCTAGCTCTTTTTTTTTTTAAGTCTTCAGACTGACATCTCAAGTCTGTCTGTGTTTTGTCATGTAAGTATTTTCACTGTAAAATAAGTGGGGACTGTTTAACATTCCCTTCTAAAAATGTGCATGTGCACATTCAGCTCCATTAACAACAGGGGTGTATGTTGGGCAGCAGAGACCCTGACCCCAGGAAATTATTGCCTAGCTGCTGTAATGGCAATTGCTTATCTCTTATTTAAATAATCAAGTTAAACACCGAACAAATCTTCTAAACTTTTTTTTTTTTTTAAGCTCAAAGAAATTGCGGGGAGAATGAAACACTAATCCTGCACAGGAACGATTACAAAAAATCCCCCTAACCCTCCTTCAATATCCTCCTGGCAAGTCATGTAGTCCTTCAAAACAAAAGAGAATATGTTAGAAAGCGGCAAACCAATTATAAACATGAGATGTCCCTATCTTCCAAATGCCAACTGAAAGGTTAGATTGCTATCTGTGTAAGATTAGCAGGAAATCTAAATTATTATTTATTGTGAGCAAGAAATTAGTTTAAGATAAAAGCACTTCCATTTTGAAACAGTAGGGTGAAGCTGGAATTCGTCTTTTAATTAAGCCACTGGAGTTTCACAACGAAGATTTAGCTATCTTCTTCGTTTTGACCTTCTAGTAACTAAACCAGTTTTATCTGCATCTGGTGACCATGTAATATGCCACAGCACTGCTGTACCACCAGATCTCATTCACTAGTGAATACGGCATATTGCTTATCATATAATAGCCTAAGACACCACAAATGATAATATAATTAATATATTTCATTTCATGAGGCTTTTAAGACCAATAAAACAGTTAAGCAGCACTAATAGTATCAATAAAGTCAGCTGTTAGTACAGGTTTCCTTTTCTTAAACTAGTCACAGGATAAAATCAGTATATACAGTAACCACGAGCTGCGATCAGTATCTCCAATGACTATAAAGTCCTTACAGCAGGGTGGTTAGTGCTTTGAATGTGATCTGAATAGGGTAAGTTGACACCAACTTTCTGATGGTATCTCTTTTACAAAGAATTAAGTAACTCTCCAGTGTTTATGTGCCCTCCTGAAAGAAGCCCCATAAAGGGGAATAAACACTTTTAAATTCTTGATGGGCTTGAGACTTTTTTCACTCGGTGAAATAATGCCTAGTTGTTCCCTCAGCATTGTTATTTTATAATGATATTGTTAATACATTTTGAAAATATAAGATAAATTTTGCAATCAAAACTGGAGAAACACAGTATGTCATGTAGGGGGTTTTCCAGTGGCTGCCATACCATCTGATCTCAAAAGTTCCTGCACCGTTTCTTAATCTGTTATAGATATCTTCTGGTGTGCAGCCAGAGGTATTCTGAAATAATAATTTTTTAATAAAAGTTACCAATAAAGCAGGCAAAGGAAAAGGGGTGGAAGAAGATGAAAAGAAGGTGTTCAGGTTTTGTCACATGTACTCTAATTTCAGTAAGAAGTGAGATACTTGTGAGAAGATACTGAGAAGCCAAGAAGAGTCTGTGGATGCTAAGCAATATATGAGAACTGCCATCATGAATGCCATGAGCAAACCCTCACTGTCTGGAAATAAACAATATAAACAAAAGGGGAAGCCAGTATCACCTGAGGAGTAGTGGGGACAAAGAAAGGGAAGAAGATTCAATAAATGTGATGCTAGGTAGAAAAAGACCCCAGATGGGACTTACTCCACAAAGAGTTGGGTAAAAGGAGCTGGGAATTGAACTCAGGAGAGAGATTGAAGATAATCTCAACAGGAAAAGGCTGGTTTGCTGGTAGATAGTAAGGAAAGTTTTACTTTTATAAAGGCAAAGTCAATATAATTCATAGATTAGAATCAGGGCTAGAGGGGAATAAGGAAGTAGTCAGAGACCTATCATGTTATGTCCTTGGGCAGAGGGAGCCCATTCACAGTGATGGCAGAGAGAGGCTGGGGATGAGGAGAGATAGTTGAGGCTCGACAATGACAAAGAGCCCTGCAAGGTACAGACAAGGAGAGAAAATGAATAGATAAAGCAAGTGGCTGATAATACAGTCAGGATTAAGGAAAAAAAGAAGGAAGGTTGAACTGAGAAACAAATTGCTGGGCTTGAGCGGAGTCATTTGGGAATGGCACTGGAAACTGAATAGGATGTAGTAAAGAGAAGCTGGTAAAGAGAAGTAACAAAGTCACAGACAGGCTTATCAGTTTTATTTTCTGAGATACCAGCAAGATCTTAGACTAAGGAAAATAAAACAAAGTTTTAAAGAGCTTTTGAAAAATGATACTTGAAGACCTCTTCTGGATGGCAGAAGAGATTAAATTATACAAATTGCACTCATAAAGAGCGTTAGAATTCAGTATTTTCTCCAGAGAATTCAGCATATCAAGAATAAGAATAGGTAGCACCTGCAGAATTAAGAAAGAGAGCAGGGCAATGAATAGCAAGGTAGATCGAAAGGCCCATATGGTCAGATGAAAACTGGTGAAGAGCTCTGGGCAGTAGCACCTCAGGAGCTGGAGTATTGGGTGGGTAGGAGTTAAGATGAGAACAGGTTAAACTCAGTATGACTGACAGACAGAAAAACAAGTTTGGCAAGTGAATAGAGAGGCAGAGCATGAGGATGCTTAGGACTAGGTGAAGGAAACTGTGATTGAAAAAACAGAGTACATCAGAGACAAGGTCTTCATGTGAAGTAGGAGGTGGGCAAGCTAAAGAGCGTATGTACTTGCAGGGAGCCAAATTTGTAAAATATGGTTTAATGTTGAGAATTCAATTTGAGCAGTTTTACAACATGCAGATTTCCTCACCTGCATTCATGCTTCTGAAGCTTCCCAGAAATCTTTTCTCCTTTTTAGAGAGCTGTGATCACTGCCTCACCAGATACCCTTAATGTATGCACACACCCTGTAGTGCCTATCATCTAACTTGGCATAAGGTACATTGAAAAACCTGTCACAAATGGGCCAGTTTGAAATGATGCTGTAGAGCACTAAAATTAGTTCTCCTGCCCTTTGGCTACTGAACGAGAAAATTGAATTTTGTGCATTATGCAATGAATTTAAATGGTATATCTGAGGCAGCTTTGTAAACATAGGACATTGTAAACAGAGAGACTGGAAGGAATCAGACATAACCAAAAACAATAGAAACTATTCTGCCAAACTCTTAAATTTTTACTGACTGTTGCTCATCATGCTCTTGGACTAATGCGAAGGCTTGTCTTTGTGTTTTATGTGTTCCTTAGAAACTCTGGTTCAAAATGCTACTGGTCACTGTTACATCTTCCATTCTGTTTGATGGCTTTTAAAGGTGTTTCTGGTTACAGTACTTACATTGTATATGTATAGTGAGTGCTTTTGAAAAGGCAAATTCCTGTGCTGTCATCCAAGCAATCAAAACAGTCTTTGTTTGCAGAGCGGTGGAGGATGGAAGTGAGAGGGGGAGATGTTTAGAGAACCAGTGGTTGCCACTCACTGGCATGGCTGCTGCCTTCTCATCCTTTCCTTGGCTTCCCCTCAAACTGTGTGCAAAAATCCAGTGTTCAAGGTAGGGCAACAAACTCAAAGAACATGGACCCAGCCCAGCAATAATGTGTTTCCTGGCCAGCACATTTCATTCCACTGCTTGCACAAAGCCCACATCAACTGCTTGCAGGGAGTGGTGGGACAATGAGCCCCGGTGCCACACCATCAGGGATGACAAATTAAACACTAATGTGTTTGCTAGAGGCTTAGTTGCTGGGCTGGGGTGGCAGATATTGTAACCCCTCTGCTCTGTGACCTTTGCTTCTTTTACTGGGGATGGGTGCAGAGAGGTCAAAGAACTCAGCTTTTGATCAGCAGTGTGACACTATGGGCCAGCCCAGCCACCTAAGGGGGAATGAAAACTGTTTGAGCCTTCTACCCTCTCCATGGTGATCTGCTGAATGCTTCTTCACAGAAGCATAGTTTTTAAAAAGGGATTAAGATCCTCTGCCACAAGGAGTAACATCTTTGCACTGTATGGTTCTATGTCTCTCAAAGATTAGTCTATTTGAAGCCAGAGTAAATTATTTTTCTCTGAAAATAATCAAGAAATCATGTATTTATTAGCAATTTCTCTGAGTAAATTATTCCCCTATAAGCACCAGCTTCTCTCTCACTAAGCAAAGCAAATAAGCTATTAATTCTCTGTTTTTCCTCAGGGTATGTGCATGAACAGCAGTTGTAGAAGCTCAGCAAGCTGCTGTTTGTTCCTGGCAGAACCAGGATCTCTGATGAATGTTTCATTGTTATTTTTATCGAAAAAGGGAAAAAAAAAGGTCATTTACAGGAGAGTTTACCCTCCTCTAAATGGCACTGTTAGAACCCTCCCATTGTAGGTTTGTCTAGGTCTCAGTTCCTCTCCTCTCTTCTAGGTACAGCCTTTATCAAGTCTGGTACCAAATGGTGTGGAGAAGATCAGATGATTAACGTGGAGCCTAATGTCCCTACTTTAGGTACAGTTTTAGAGCACTACAGGGAATTGTGCCAAAGAAAGACCTCAGCTAGAACAACAAATCCCTTCACACATGAATACAGGCCTCCATTACCCAGAACAGATCAATTGCTCTCAGTGTGACTGATGAAGCTGAGGTGAAAGTACAAAACCCAGAACGACGTTAGCTCAATATTTTATTTTTGGCAATGAAAGTGATCTATTGCTGTTTAACTAGTAATTTCAAGAGCATCAACACAGAACACAGGGTAAAAAGTGTTGGTTACAACATTGTTTATGTAAACAGATTTCAAGATGAAACTAACTGCATGTAGCTCACCAAACATTGGCATTTCATCATCTTTTATTTATGGAATTCATTAAAATGTGAGACACTAATATACCACGCACTAAAAAGAAATCCTATAAACTATTCTCCTCCGTACCATCAAACCCATCAACCACATGGTAGTAGATAGCTTGGAGGAATACCTCATATTCTAGTGATGAGCCCTTCATCCCTTGTGGATGGTGCATGTGTCTCTGCAATTGTTTTGCAGGGAAGGCCCATTTGTTTCAATGGCACACCAGGACAAGCCAAGTAGTGCTGCAAGGATGCAATGGAGAAAAAATTCACCACCTGCATTTTGGCTGTTACATTTTAGATGCAGTATTTATTTTTATAAGCCCCTGGGGGAACACTTTCCCAGTTGCACAGTATCTGCATAATCACCCAATTTTAGAGAGATTAAATATTCATATCAGGCTTCTTGAGTTGTGGTAATGTCCCTCTGGGGTTCTGAGAATCCAGGAAGAGTTTTACCACAGTATAATGATCAGTGTCTGTTGTTCAGACTGTCAGGGTTAGTCTCTTCCCAGAGCTGCCTATTTAAAGGCAAGTTCTTATGAACTCTTGAGGATGGTGGGGTTTTCTGCCCATATAAGGAGGAAAGATATTACGAATTCCATAACACAAGGTAGTCTGAGGATGACCAGACCTGCATGAAGGCTTTTGGTACACCTGTATGCTGAGATTTATTATCTGTCTGTTTAGTTTAGACCCATCTAGCAACATAACTAGCTCAGATGTAGCTGAGGTGAATAACAGATCAAGATCCTGGATATAATTAACTTAAATAGAAATATTTGTGTAAGGAGCTGGGAAGAATTTATTAAGAGGTATAGATAGGCTTGGTAATGTCTTTCCAAAATTTCTTGTAGGACTTCTTTATTCCTTTTTTTCTGTTTGTTTGTTATTATAAGGTTATAGAAGTGAATGTAATTTGATTTTTGGTGATTAAATTGGTGATTGATATCAGTTGGATATAACTGGTGATAAGATTAAAAAAAAATCCTAATTTTGAGGATTTACTTGTGCTGGCTTTTCAAACCCCAACTATTTTAGAGGACATGCATGGTTGTTTTCCCATTTGTCATCACTATTAACAATGACAGATTTAAGAGGTATCACCTTGCTTCCAAATGAGATGTGCCTTTCTAAATTCAGATACTTGAAAGATTCAGTGTGTACATCAGATGCCTTCAACGCTTCTACGGATAATAAAGAGGAGGTGGTATTATTCAGAAAAAAGCATTTTGCCTTAAAACAAGTATCTAAAATAAGTAATTAATCATCAAATGAGTTTTTTTTCCCATTACTTGTGAAGGGATGTAAGGTGACTATCTCAGATGCAGACATTTATATTATAAACATTTTTAGTTAAATTAATTGCATCATTTATATTACAGACTTTTTTTTTTAATGTGTTTGTTTTAGAATCTGCTTTTATTCTTTACGAAATTAATGCAGAAATGGAGGGGGAGAGAAGCATCCCAGAGTGGCCAATTTATAGAGTAACTAATCTTGGCTGTCCTATGGATAGGCACCATATTCAATTGATATTCAGACATTCAAGTTTTATAAGCTTCACCTAAAGAGAATACTTCTATCACTCAAAGCCTGCGTACTGAGAATATTGCACAGTCTCAAAAGAGTGGATTTTTAAGCACTAAATAATAAGTTTGCAAACTTTTCAAAAATACTTTTTTACATATTTTTTATTTTAGCATTATTAAAAAATGAAATTGGTTAATCATGTACATTGCAATGCAAAAGAAATTGATTCACAGAGAAGTAGTTCTGGGCAGTCAACAAATTATTTAAATAAGTAATGGGATTTCACTGAAAAGTTAGTATGCTTGCACATTTAGTAAAATACTTTTTGCAACTGTTAGAAAATGCTGAAGTGTCTCAGACTTGGATGCCTGAAGCTAATCAACCACTTAATGTCTTAAATTTAAATAGTTTCTTAAAAAATGTGCTGATTATGCTCAAATAATACAAGAGGGTTTAGGGACACTTTCAAAACCCAAGCCAATTCACCAGGTTCTTCTGTAGTGCCCTTTGGTATCAAATTTGGGGAAATAGTGAAAAAAAAAATTCGTGTTGAATTTTAATAAAATTACATTCTAGCAGCTTGCAATGTTGCGTAATATTCTTTGCATTTTGCTCTATTTTAACTTTATAAAGTGATATAATACAGCAGGTTATGATGCAAAATCTTTTCTTGTTAGATAGACTTTCACAAATTCCAAATGAGATGCTGCTCATCTTGTTAGTTCAACACAAAAGGAAACCAGCAGATGGAAGCAATGAAAAGCAGAATCTTTTCTACACTTATTGCGAGTAAGTGTTTGAAATACCTACAGTATTTAACTTATTGCAAATAAGACTTTCCAAATGTATAATATGTATCTTCTTCTCCATGAGTACGGATGTTGGATGGAATGGCTTTCATTTCAGGACAAGGAGGAAAGAAGTAAAAAACTTAAGTGGATAACTGAAAATAGGACATGCTGATTCTATTTCTACAAGTCAAAATCAGACGTTTCAGCTGCCATACTTTATATGTAATTAAACTTAGTATAATTACAAACTACCAAGATAGCTATTTTACTCTGACTACACGGACGCAAAAACTCCTTTGGAAGGAACCAGCTTAATTCCACTGAAGTGAAAGGACTTGAGTTCCTGGCCCACTCTTAAAAACTGAGCTGGTGTAGCAGGTGCTTTTCTGCTAAGTAGTTCCTGTTGTTTGATCTTCACATGTTTATTAACTCTTTTACTAACATGATTCAGTAAAACAGTCAAATGTAGTGTTTAAATCTAAGAAAACAGACTTGGTGAAATCTATTTTTCAAGTAAATATACTCAGAGATTTCTAACATAAAAACAATAATTTTAATAATATATATAAGTCTTTAAGCTCTGAGACAAATATAAATCAGTTTGGTTTCATTGACCACTGTGAAACTGTAGTTTTTAATAATAAATTGAGAAATAGAGAAAGAGAGAAACAGAAAGTCTACTCTGAAATTTTAAAGAGCAGCGGGCTACGGGAATGCAAGACAGACTATTTCAATATTATACTCTATTTTCAGTCTAAGTGTAATTAAAATCTTGACTGTGAGTGCTCAGTTATGGCATCTATATTTTACTGGTAGCAAGCAAAACTGTTCAGGAGGAGTATAACAAATGTTTGAAATTTATTTGAAATTCATTACCACATTTCCACCAGCTGGGATGTAACCATGTCTCCTTTCAGTCTCACACCAAAAGCATGTTACATTGCTCTGACTTTTATATGGGAAGCTGAATTTATAATAATTTGGAACATATCAAAGATTGGAAAGTATTCAAGCCACAGTGGCAGTGAGATGAGACTCCAAGCACTGGTTGTATTTAGAGGGGAATGGGAGAAACTGAGCAATGGGCTTATTATGCTCTGGATCTCTCCTTTCTATCCTGCTACAGTATACCTCATTTCCACAAAAGCTTTGTGATCACTTTCCCTAACCACTATCCTTTCTTCCTTCACCCCAAGCTGTAACAAGCTGTTTATTACAGCCCTGTTTATTTTTAGAAAGGCTCAGAGTCCTGTCTACTCTGGTTTTGTTTTCATTTTACTTTCACCAGGAAAGTTTACTTTCACCAATAAAGCTAATCCACTTTCAAGACACTAAGACAATTTAACCTCTCCATGCAGGGACTTAGTGTCTTTTAATATAGTGCACATTTGTACTCATATTTTCAAATTGCCTATAGGTAGTCAAATATTAAGAAAAGCAAACCAATTCTGTCTTCTTGGTCTATGCCAAATTCCACAAACACAACAGAACCCAGAACAACAGCAAAACCTTAACCAAAGTGGTTTGATTTGGTTTGGGTTTTTTTGAAAATGAATGTCCAATATAAGTTTTTAATTTACAGAATGCATGGAAGTTTTTTTAATAGTATTCTCAAGAATACACATTTTAAAAGTCTTCTGAAGAAGTCTTCATCCTGACAATTTCCTTGAGGGAAGCTTTGGTTTTGTTGTTGTTGCTATAACTAGGTTGCTATACATTTTAGGAAAAAACCCCTTAAGTAGAGCTTACAAAAGGCTACTGAAACAGAGCTGCATTCTTAGCAAATCCATGGGATTGTACATATATATGGTGTTATGTTTGCATGGAAGGTCAAGACAGTGGGTGTGGGAAGAGATCTGGCAGAAGCTAACTCCTAGCATGGGAAACATGCACTTCACAGAAGTAAAAATGTTCCTGGTGATCCAGACTCATCTTTCCCAGATCCTTCTATTTCACTTTCAATACCTGTGTCTTCCTACTATCTCTTTGTGATCTCAGCTTATGTCTTTCCCAAACACCTCTCATCAAGGTATTCAAATCTCTTGTATTCCCTCTCTAGTCTCAGTCCTATTTTCATCTCACTGTCCCTGTCCTGTCAGCCCATGGCTGCTAATATTGTAAGCCACTTATAGCTGCTTCTTCAGCATTGCCCAATTTGGGGAATGAGAAAATGGCCCTTCTGTATATGTTTCTGCAAGCACTTTTTTCTCTCCCTGGCCCTCCAACAGTTCTCTAGAGAATGTTTTTAATGTCAAGGAGCATGCTTAAAACATTTCTCAGCAAATTAGTATAAAATCATTGATAATTTGTACTTGCAGAGTTAAAAAAGATGTTTCTCTAGAATTTAATAGCAAAGTGAAAACTTTAAAAATTATTTTCTAATTTGGAGCAAAATTTTCACAGAAAATTGATTTGTGGTGATTAGTAGTGAGGCAATATAAATATTTTATGGGAAATCTGCTTTTTTCTGGGGCAGCTGGCAAGTACAGCAGTCATGACCAGCTCAAGAGTTCCTAACAGTCTCAAACCCTGTCCCAGATATATATAGCGTAATGGTATCAAGGATGTTTTGACATTCAAATGTACATGTTCAGGGTACTTAAAAAAGGCAAGTAAAAGAAAATAAACCCATAGCAAAGCAAATTATGCACCCACAAGAACAAGGTGGCATGACCACGTGATATATTCTGGAGGTGGCTGTCAGGAGGACTATGACTGACTTTACAATCACTGGGCCTATTACAAAACAGCAGCAGTGTTTTGTTTTAATTATAGGTATGAATGTGTTTCATTTATTCTTTCAGTGGCTTCAGTTTCATATTGGTCACTAAGGTCATAAGATACGTAGGATGGCTCATAATACAGTGTTTTGTGTTGCTTTTGGAGTAATCACAAAGTTGCTAATTTATTGTATTGTGCAAATAGGCATGGTAATATTACTGTTGCCTCACTAGCTCTGTTGGCTGTTGCTTAAAATGCATAGTGTTTTGTACTGCTGCTATTACTATGAATCCTCAAGCAGACAAAATTAAATTTCAAAACAAATGCTTCAACAGGAGCAGTGCATACTGTGTGTTCTCTGTCATCTCAGCTGATATTCCACTGTACATCTTGGCACCAAGAGAGCACAACATGAAGAAAGCAATCCAGACCATTTACTTTCGAGACCTAAGTCAGACACAGCAATACTTGAAATGTAGTTCCTACACCTCAGCAGGGCTGCTGAAATTGTCTAAATTTCATCACTAGGTTCCAAAGGTTCCAAATCCTATAAAACTTTACTGAAATAGTTGTAAAGGCAGTTTGGTTGTTCCTGAAGTGGTTATTTAAAATCCGCTTCAGGAAACTGGATTGTTGCTCTTCTCTTGGGATCAAAGCAATTCTCCAGTGGAAAGGCTTTGCTCTAGCACTGTTTTTTACTGGTTTTACAGCATGTCCCTAATGCAAATTTCACAATATGGCACTCTGGGATGTGGGTTATGAGTCCTTGGAGCATTCATACATTTTCCTTGTAAAGAAAACAGAAACATTTAAATGAAACCCTAGGCATGCTTTGTGCTGGCTGAAGACTTAATCACCAGGCACCAGATCTGCGGTCTTTCTCCATCACTTAAGTTGGAAAACACCTTTAAGATCATCAATTCCAGGTGGCTTTCTGCTGCTGTTTCTAGCTGTCTGCTGCTAGACGGTGTGATAGTCACTAGCTATCTAATTGACAGCAAGTGTAATTTCATTTAAAACAAGAGGCTAACAGTAACCATTTTCCTTGCAGTAATTGCAGCTGAGTTTTGCCACCCATAAAGAACTGAACTTAAAAAGTAACACAAATGTCCAGGGGAAGGTTGCTTTCTCAAAAAGTTCCAAAAATCCTGTCCTGGACCACCATACATAAAGGGGATAGCTGTTCCTGCTATCTCCTAAAACGATGTGCGGATGGTGGTGCTTGAAGTGAAGGCTGAATCCTAAGGCCTAGCTCTCTTCCTTGAGGTCCCTGCTGGCTGGCTTCTGAATAGGCTGAATCATCCTACAGGTTTTCTCTTAGTTCTGGAATGGCTAAGGAAAAGAAGCTGATCCTTCAAAGCCATGCTTTCATGCATGAAAGTTGTGCAAGAAAATTTAGCTCTTTCCATATCTGTTCTGCATCACTGCTGTTTCCTTGCTGTAGCTTGTAGCTCTGTCCTCAAGCCTGTAGGTGATCTAAATGCTGGAAAATTAATATGCTTATTTATATATGTAAGGGATTTGCTAAGTATCCTTTTCTGTTATTTGAAGACACAATTACTTTTGGTTGTACAGAGAAAATTTTGCTGCTCATTTTTGTTGAAGAGTCCTATCTAAAGTCACAAACGTCAAGAAAGTCACATCTCAGAGTGACAGATGCATGAAAAAGTTAGTAAGTCCTGGTAGTCTGCTCAGTATTCTATACCAATTCAAATTCTGTGTGTCTGCTCCTGTATATTACCATTTTAATTGCTGTACATGAGACTAAATAATATATTCAGTAAAGCATGATGCAGAATAATGAAACGTTTCATTACAGAAGCATAAGCCTCTTCATTATATTGTCATGGGAGTAGATTTGTTCTATTATAATTGTTTTCATATTTACAAAAAAAAATCTCAAATATATTAAGCTTTAGTACACTAATTAGATGGTACTTTACAGTACCTGTATGTGTGATTTTCTTTCTCTTCACAGCTGGCAGATGGTGTGGAGCATATAGTTTTGCTATTAAAAGCTGAGGAATTTTAAAGAGGTGATCACAATGTGTATTGCTCTTCGTTGCGTTTTCATATTGTCTGCAGCACTGGCCTGTCTACTTTCTTCTTTTTTCTTCTTAAACGTTGTTTAACTTAACCTTACCTTTTTTGTTTAGCTGCTTTTGCACTTTAAGTCCACTGTACTGCTTCCAGTAAGTCACCACTAACTTCCTTAACCATTGCATTAAGTTTGTGTGCTCGAATACAGTGAATTTCCATCCATATTTGATTTCATTAACTTCACTGGATTGCAGGCACATATAAATTTAATCATGCTGTTAAATGTTCCTTTGAATAATCCTATGGATACATAAAAATTCACAAGAAGGCAGACAACTTTATGCATTCATAAGCTGTCAGTTGGTTACTCAATAGTGTCTGATCATATGCATATTCTTTTTATACAATAAACTTACAGCCTCACTATTCAACCATTTAATAAAAAGCAACTGCTCCACTGGTAATTTTTACTCTAGAATACCACAAAGTAACTTATATCCCAAAAGTAATTCTCAAACTATATGAAAGCAGTGGGCTTGGTGAGTCTTAATTAATTTGAATAAAATATAAGAGATATATATTCTAAGATATTATTTTCTGTGTAAGAAAGAGAGATTATTAGCTAATTAGAATATACTGCTTCTCCACAAATGAAGTAAATGCAATAGAAAATTATAAGACCTCTGAAGCTTCATAAATACTTTTTACAAAACTGGTACCAATGTAAGTATGCAATTGTAATACCTCCAGTATTTCTTGGGAATGAATTCTAACTTGAAAAACTTTATCATATTCACAATCAAAATTATAATCCATTAGTAATTATTACTGGTAAACATGTTACCAACAAAATCCTTTACAATTATTAACAAGACTGAATACATATACAGCATCTCATATTTTGAAAATCAGGGATAAGAAAAGATTTTGCATTTTTAGCCTGAAGAATTTTGTGTACGCATTGAGTAGATTATTATAATGAAAGATCACCTCCTGAACCTGATACCTCTGCCTACAGATGGTCTTAATAAAGACTAGAATCAAGAAACCCAATATGCTTATAGTCTACTAAGTACTAGTTCCTAAATTCTTAAGAATAACCCAACTCCAACATAAAATATCTAAGATTGTGAGATTCAAGAGCATGGTCAGAACTTAAGTTGAGCACCACAATGAATGAATAATCTCAACAAGACAGATCATGGCAGTCAATGTAAGAAAAAGATGTCTCCAGAAATGAGTCCTAGGGCCTTTAACTCATCTTCCTCCCTCAGGCATGCAGAGAACCCAAGCGCTTCTGTGGGGTGAGAGCTGCAGTGGGTGAGCTTGCGCACTTTAGGGACCTTGGGAATGTTGAAGTTTAAAATGGAAACCTCACCTTGACTCAAATGCCTGCCATTTCTGAGTATCCAGCCAGTAGAAATGAGTGAATGACCCTTATCCAGGTAAGGATTCATTGCAATGTGTAAGTGTGTTCCTGATGCAATCCAATGCACGAGGCCTAAATGCAAAGATATCAGATCACCTTCCCTGAAGAACAGACCAAAGACTCCCACAATACAGTCAGCAAACTACCTGAGATTTGCAAAAGACTGTGGTCATCCATAGGAAATTCCTCTGTCTCCAGCAGGTGCTGGACATCCCAACTCCCAGGAAAAAACAACACTATCAGCCATTTTAAGGGGGACACTGAGAGGAGGAAGGATGTATAGGAAAATAACTGAATATATTTTTCCTGGTGATGCTGGGTAGATGATGAGCGTCCAGTGCCCCATCCCCATTTATTTTTCTCCTAACTAGCCATAAATTCTTATGCTCAGAAGGAACTGTCAGATATAACCTACTTTTGCAATCCTTGCAATGCACTTAAAAGTTCTTCAGTGCTTGAAAAGACAGAAAAAAAATTATTGAGAAAGCTGTTTACTTGATTTCTCTGAATATTTTCTTAGTAATTAGCTAGTGGACAAAACATTCCCAGTGTTGTTTGCTCTTCTGATCTATGCCTGCATCAGATTCAATTCATAGGACCCTGTCATAATCTTAGTACTTCCCAAGGCAAAAATGAAATCATTTTTTCAAAAGTCTCAAAGGAATGCAGCATTCCCAAATAGCAGGAAATCTGAGAAAAAAGTAAAAATACGCAGCACAGTTTTCACATAATAACAAAATCTCTTACTCTACAAAACTGCAAAATCAACCTCCATTCAAAATATCCCAAAAAATTGCAACAACAACCAACATTTTCCGTAAAGAACTCTGATCAGGGTACATATCATTTCCTCTGTTGATTAATTGAACTGGCATTTTGATTACACTTAATTGCACACATCAAATAAGTTAATTCTGTGCAATGATACACCAAAGCATATAGAGGGATTTTTAATTTAATGTTAACAATTATACCCTGACACACAAGGCATTGAAACTGTTCGCTTTTTCTATTTTATTATTTAAACTAACTCAGTAAAAATTATTTCCCTTCATATATTTTGAGAATCATGGTTGTGGCTGAGATGGTTATAGAAGCACCCTTGTGAAATAACTTTCAAGGCTTTTGTTTGCATTGCAGGACAGGTTTCTCAGAGCTCCAGCTGTAGACTCTGATTTTGCCACAGAGCAACCTTTCTCTTCAAATGGAGGAGACTAATCCTCTGGCTAATGCTTATCTGCTCCAACGAGTTTTACTGTGACAAATGACAAAAGAAGGCTGCAATACTTAATAATAATGAAGAGTATCCTGCAGGTTTCTTTTGAAACTTTCAGTTTTACACATCTGAGGTCAGATTAGTCATTTACCTGTGATAGTGGGAAAGAGTTCAAACATGAGGGGTATTTCACAACAAACAGTGGCGATTTAAAATCTCTTGGCTATTTTTACTCTTTTCTAAATTTGATCAACCATCATAAAGACACATGATGAATTTAAAAACTGCAGGCGGATCCAACTTTGCAAACCACATTTTGTTTCAGTTTTGTCATATTAAGGCCTTACTTTGCACGCTGTTACAAGCACTCTAGTCTCTACTATAAAACAATAAATTTGTCACTTAGAAGACAGCAGCATCTTGCAAGCATGTATTTGCCTAAATGAAATTAAAAATTAAAAGCTGGGAAAGAGTTATAATGTACAAATATAATTTCACCAGGAGAAAGATAAGGAAGTTTAAGGCCTCAAACTAGAAATCACCTTTGTTGAAGACTGGAGGTGAATTGGTAATACTCTGCAACATTCTGAAAGCCCTTCCAGTATGCATAAAACCAGAGCTGATTCTATAGTACATTTTAAATTCAGCAAAGGAAAACTCTCAACTATTATGATTGACTCAGAAATAAATATTAATTTGCAATTAACATATAGATAAATAACTATATATATATTGAAATTTATATGCTGCTATTAAGCAGAAGTTGGCACAAAGTAGAAAAAACCATGAACTGAAGTCTGCTTATTAAAAAATAACTCAGGATTTTTAGCAAGATAAACAAAAAGATAAAGGAGTACAAAGCAGCAGTCACAGCAGGTACATATGCACAAATGCAAGAGTGAACACGTCATGGTAGGAAAATATGATAATAATGCATCGCTAGGGCCAACTTTTCTTGCAAAACTAATAGAAATCAATCACTCATAAAGTAACTGATTATTAAAAAACAAGCAGACAAACAATAAGCATAATTTTTAAAAGACCCTTTATTGAGCAAACGTGTAGTACCTTATTAAAATTAACCTTGTCAGAGTAGTTAAGAGTCCCTTCTTAGACCTGATGAGAAGGTTTGTCTCTATCTAGTGAGATGCAGTGCAAAAAGGCAAAAGGTAGAAGGAAGGACAGTGCATAGGAAGAATTCAAAAACATTGCCTGGATGTGTAGGGATGCTGCCAGAAAAGCTAAAGCTCATCTGGGCTTGAGATTTGACAGGTACACACAAAGAGCTTGTACATTAGCAGTAAAAGACTGAACAAGGAAAATGTGGAATTGCTGCTGAATGGAAAGGATGATTCAGTGCTAAGGAAGACAGATAAGGTCAATAAACCCATCATTCCTTTACCTCAGTCTTCTCAATCTATTAAGAAGGACTTCAGTAATTTTTTTTTATGTCCATGGGAACAAAGACCATATTTGTATTTTCATTAGTAAAATTACAGTGTGGTATTTCTTGTGATGACAGGAAACTCTTTCCCAAAGTGTTAACACCCCAAATAATCACCCTTTCCTTATGTACTTCACTACAGTTCTCTTACCCCAAATTCCTATCTGAATAGTTATTTACATTTGTGATGCACACCATTAAGAGCTGCTTGCAAAGTTAGTAAGAAGACCTGATTCCCTACCAGTTCCTCTGCTTTGAAACAAGAAATTAGTGAATTCATCCTAATATTTTTCATGGGCAAAATCATTCATATCTAAAGCTTTCAGTCATCAACCAGGGATGTCAGAACAAGAGATCATGAGCACATCTGGGACTGATTTTGGCAGTGCCTTGTCCCAGGAGCAGATGAAGAACCCTATCGAGGAAACCACAGGTCTTATGAAGGTCATTGAGAAAGCACTTTCCCAGTGGATGGGCATTTCATTAACACCTCTTTTTGAAGCGCAAAATGATGTCCTGGCTACAGTATGTTGAGGTCTTGACCCTCCTCAAGAAAACATCTAATTACTATCCTCTGTCAAACCTCCCTTTTTGGAGAAGGCGATTAAGGAGGCAGTTGCTAAGCAACTTCAGGAGCACCTGGACAAAGTGGGATTTTTAGACTTCTTCCAATCTTCAAGTAATGGTTTCCAGACAAGTTTTTATAATAGTGTTAGTTTCATGTTTCATAATACTGCTCTCGGGACTAATGAAATATTGCTTTATATCAACTCTGTTAATGTTTTTAACATATATTTCAGTTATTGATGATTCAAGTCATCTTATGCTGAGTAACAGAAGGATCATGTTATTACCAGAATTTTATAAAGAACATATGCATATAAAATCAAATGTATTGTACTTATATTCATGAAAAGCAAAGCTCACCTTGAAGAACAGATAATGATTTTATTCATATTCATCTCCATGTTTCTCCCTGAGTCCCAGATATCACACATGCAAATCCCCTAGCTTCAGTCAAGAAAAAAGAAAAAGTTAAAATGTATCACCATCAGGACTTCACATAATGAAACCATGAATATAAAGTTCTGTGATAAATGAGTTTCTAATAACAACAGGGTTTCTAATAACAGCAGGAACCAGATTATGATAATATGAAGTGGAAGTTTCAGGCATGAATGTTTTAAAAAACTATAGCCTTCAATTTTCTTTATTGCTTAAAATGAGGATTGATGTAGACTGTAGCTCTCAGAAGTTCTTCTGTGGGCCTGCCAAACTGCCTGCTTTCATAGAGCCTGGGGCTCAGCTGCAAAAACTGTGGCTAAGAGATTAACCAAGTGCCACAAAAATCAAACAAGCAAACAAATCAACTGACAAAGAAGCTTTCCCTCAGAAAACCTGTCAAAGTTGGAAGCAGTCAGTATCAAATATCTAGGTTTGTTTAAATAACTTACTATATTCATATAGACGTTCTGCCTCATGTGAAACTATTGGTCATTTTTCATTATATAATTAACTGAAACAAAAAAGTATTTTCCTACAAAAGGATGGTGTTTCTAGAAGACTATTCTGTGGGGCTATACTGGCTCCAGCAAAACAGAAGGAAGACTGGTCAATCTGGTGCAGCTACAAGTAATGAGATAATCCTTGTCTTTGAGATGCAGCTGAGCTGAACTGTGAAAGGGTTAATAAAAGTAGTGCCAGTGTGTAATTTCAGCTCTATTGCCCTCCCATATTGACTTTCTCTGTTATCAAGTTTCTATTACATAACCGGATTTATGCCACAGCTCCGAGCATCACAAGCATAAATCAACGAGTGGGAGCAGCCGGCAGAGGCAGACAGGGAAATTGTTTTTAAGTCCTACGGACATTTGGTTCTGAGCCTGTAACTCTAGCAATGCTCGTGAACTTGTGACCGTGGAAAGTGGTGTCAGCAGGGGAGCTCAGCCGCTTTTCTGATGCATGCCAAGTTCTCCACCGCTTAAGCTGCCGATGAAGTTGCAGGGAACAAACAGGAGAATGGAGCAGAGTGGAGGGAAGGAGGAGGCAGCCAAAGCACAAAAGTGCCATGGAACAACTCCTTCTGTCCCAGCTCCCACTGTGGAAGGTGGAAGTACTTGAACATTCATTATCCCTAGAGGAGCCTGGCAAAGTAATCCTTTTTTCTTTTTTTTTTATGATTGAGCATAGAATACAATGCAATTTAGACAGTTTCTTCAATATCAACACTAGAATCAGTACAGACTTCTCTGCTTATCTTTCTTTTTGGCGATAGAGGAGCTTGTTTCAGGCACTGGAACTCCTGAAAAGCATCCAGTGTTTTTAGGGGGAAGAGTAACAATGAAGAAAAACTGTATGTTTTTCTGAGTTAAATGTGCAATTCCTCTATGCCTGTTTGTAAATGGTACAGTATTACTTGATTATTTTACCTTCAGTAACTTTCAGAATAATTCACAGCAAGGAAGTTGTTAGACAGGTTCTAACACCTTCCGTTCTGGCAGCTCCTTCCATT
Source organism: Myiopsitta monachus (assembly GCA_017639245.1). Classification (NCBI taxonomy): domain Eukaryota; kingdom Metazoa; phylum Chordata; class Aves; order Psittaciformes; family Psittacidae; genus Myiopsitta; species Myiopsitta monachus. Next base: position 73,415,431 of record CM029922.1, read on the forward strand.
TCAAAGAACTAAAGACCATGGTCTGTTGTGAAGCATTCATGTCTATCTAAGCAAGAAAAGTCCTCTCTCCAGCATGTCCCACAGATCTGGTAACCCAGGTGTAGCAATGCAGAGTTCCACCACAATGTGGCATGGCTGCACAATGGCACAAAAATAAGGATTTCTTTTGCATCAAACTTGGATAGCCCAAGGTACAAGCACCTACCTGAGTCCTTTTCTACCATGGACTCTATCTCCAGTCACGCTGTTCTCTCTTGGCTTCCACAGCAAAAATGTAAGCACAGATATAAGCATAGACAGCATAGAATAGTTAGGGTTGGAAAGGACCCTAAGATCATCTAGTTCCAACCCCCCCCCCTGCCATGGGCAGGGACACCTCCCATTAAACCATGCCTCCCAAGGCATCTTCACTGTCTTTGAGAGAATGAGAGCAGGAGATTGATGCTAGCAGAAAGGTAGTTTCACAGACTTTACTAAAGATAAAAAGACTTTCCTTGGATCTTTGCAACTCCATCTGTTCTTCGGTGTTTTGAACTCTCCCTGGTGCAATGGACAATCAATTTCCTAACAAATTATATCTCTCATCCACCATTATTGTGAGGATAGTTTCTGGTAGTCCCTGCATTAATACCAATTTGGCAGCACGGATTTCTTCTTCTTGGGAAAGAAATGCTACTTTGGGGATGTTGCCATTTGATGCTTCTTTATCCAATCAGTTCAGTCAGGTAAGCTGAAATTAACTCACATACCCTTCCTGGGCCAGCACGCTTTCTAACAGTCCCCAGATGCATCTGGTGGGTTTTTGTTTGCGTATTTTTCCAGAGAGAAGCTGTGGCATTTTTTTTCACAAGCAGGCAATCACGTCCTCTATATCTACAACTAACCCTAATAGTAGCTGATTTAAGCATGCAAAGAGGCAAGGTTACCTTCAGTTCCCAATTGACTGTGGAGTTACAAAAAATTCTCTTTAAAGAAAATAGCTCTGGCCAGCAACTATGAGGAATGGTCTAGCTGCCTTTTGCCCATGAGAATCCAGGCAAGAAAACAATTTTAAGTTCAACCTGTTCTTATCCTCCTTTGCCACTTTCCAGGCAGATATTCCAGCTGATGGCAATAGTACAGTGCCATTTCTTTTAAACAGTCTTTCCAAATATTAAGACAATAAAAACTTGTCAAATGCCTAGAGAAGTTTGTCTTTAATTAATTAACATATTTCCACCCAAGGAATTTATGCAAAAAGCACTTGTCTCTTGTGCCTCTCTGGTTTGCTTTGGTAAGCACTTTATACTCATTGTGCTTCAGTTTTCTTGAATGAAAAAGCAGAAATACAGCACCTTGTTTTCTGGGACCATCAAAGGGTTTAGGTAACATTTGCACCAGAAGATATAAGACCCTGTGAATATGAAATATATGGCTTTACATTTGTGATACTTGTTCTAGAAGTGACATTTTCAACATCAAGCTGAAAACAATTCTTAAAAATTAATGGCCTATGCTAAACAGATACTGAAAGATCGGTGCCTAATTTTAGCTAGACTGTTTCATAATAAGCAATTACTTCCTCCCATATCATGTTTATATAGCATGACCAAGTTTAAATACCTGATTTAGTAAGGCCCTGACATGAATAACAGAGGTTCTTGAAGGAAGAGTAAAAAACCTTGTGTTACTCACTGAAAACTTAAGTTTATTTCAGTTTATTCAAGCACCACGTGGATGAACTAATATCTGTGTTAATACTATGGGGAGGTATGTAAAGAAAACTGCCTTTTTAACTGCTTTTTGTACTGCTGTGTTTTAAAGGAATCATAACTTTCCCTAGAATATGTCTCTGGGTTTTCTATGTGATCAATAAGACAAGCGGGTTGCAGTGTTTTCTAGGGTCTAGGTGGGAAATGGATGCACATGACAGTACTGACAGTCCACCCAGCTCAAGACCCAATTCTGCTCCTCTTTCTAGATGAGTTCACTAGACAGTGAGATCTTGCCAGCAGTGAGATCTTGTTGCTACCAGAAGAAATGAGATCAGATGTAAAATACAATACTGTGTAATGGGACTGAAGGTTTTAGTATCTGTCCCTCAGACTTTTCCAAAGGTCTCTTAGCGTTGGATTTTCCTTCTGTCTAAAGGGATGGTTCTTGAAAGCTGCTTTTGCTGTGGTAGGTCCTAGATAAAATGTTAAAGGAGATGGTGCATGGCTGTTTGAACATGTATCAATAACCATTCATTGCCAAGAAGTCTAGAGCATTCATAATACCATTTTTGATCTTGTTAGCTTCAAAATGCCTTGTAATGATACTATTTTTATGTATCAGTGCACAGAGATCTTACCACAGAGCACAGCTCTGTGGATAAAATGCTCTATTCAAATACAGAGAAAAAAGATGGTCTCTCCCCCAAGATCACATCTGAATATGACAGATAAGTAGGTTACAGACACAAATAGATGTGAAACAAAATATTGGTTGGCCTAGCAGGTTGTATTTTTACAGCTTTAGCAGCTTGATCACTGTTTCAGGAGGAGGTAGGGGGTGTAATGAATACGAGTAGTGTTTACATCTACTTTCTGCAAGTGCATATAACCCCGTTTACAAGAAATGTATACCATGTACAATAAGTTTTCTTACTTGTATGATTACATTTTTATATTTCATTTTGAGTCTTTAGCAGGTAAAAAAATCACGGATGATAGCAGAACTGATGCAAACTCAATAAAGGTAAACATCTATATGTATGTATACACATGTATATACATATTTAATATGTATGTTGTTCTATACAGGCTGCCAGTGTAGTTTTTTTTTTTCCTGAAAAGCTTCCACAAGTAGTTTCATTAGATTTCTACTACAGTACCAGCCAGCCCAGGCAAGCGACATTATCAGTCTCACAGTAACGTGAATGAGATTACATATGATAATGTCAAACAGTAAATGTTGAGGTACCCAATTCAATTGGATGTAACTTGATTTTGAGAAAAACTACACTTGAGTAAAAACCTATGTCTAGACATTATAGCGAAAAGTATTTTTTCCTTGATTGCTTTTTTCATCTTTTCAATTGTTTCATTATAGATTAAGTGTACAATAATCATAGTGTCTATGTGAAATCCATATTTGAAACTGAGTGATATTAATGACTCCATCCATTTCTTAACTTTCTGGCTGACACAAATGCATTGACTGTATAACACTGTCATATGAATTCTGACAAAATATTATTAGACTTTTTTTGATTAATTGGTAAGTTGGCAATAATAGCAATGCTTTTGAAAAATTCTCATTTTCAGAGAATTTCTGAACCTCTAACAGTTTTGACAGCCAAAACTCCAAGATGTTGGCAAAACTGATAATTGAAGTAAAAGAATATGAAGGAAAATGTTGATTAGAAGAAACAAAATCTCATATACTTCAGGGGGAAAATTGGTTCTTGTTATCTTGATCAATGTGGGGGAATAATTTAGACATGTTCATACAATTGATATTGGCAAGAGCTTTTAGGGCTCAGGTAAGAATAATATACCCTTCCTTCCCTGGGCTCATCGACAGTGACCAGTAATGATAAGTTCACATGTAGGCATAAAATATGCTTCAGCCTATGGTTCATGAAGAAAACCTTTCTATGTATGATACAATACGATATGATACATATGATATGATATGATGATATAATATGATATGATGATATGATCTTCATCCAAGAAGAATATATTTGCTCTTTTTTTCATGCTCTTGGATGCTGGAACGAGTAAAAAGAACAACAAAAGTTGTGATATTTTCAAAGGAGACCTACAATACTGAAGGTTACATGGTGGGGGGGTTTCCCTCCAGAAAAGACATGTAAAATAATATGACTTAAAATTCTATCCAGACAAATAAGACAAAATGAAACATGTAGCTAGAATTACTTAGCATTCATTTGCTGTTACCCCAGATAATATATTATAAACTAAACAATTTGTTTTAAACACAACAAAAAGATAAATTCCTGCTTCAGTACAAACTCCATGATAAATTTAACTAGAATTACTAACGGCACTCCCATAACATAGCAGATGTTACTATTCTCTTGCCTTCTTGTCCTGCCTTTTAGTAAGTTAGTATCCGCAGAAGCCTCATCCTGCACCATTGGACATCAGACATAAGTAATCAATTTAAACAATTTTGATAATAAAGGAGGTGAGGAAAAATGCATACCTATATACATATATATACCTATATACATATATATATGCATACATATTTACACATTCCAGACTCTCCTTTGCACAGAGAATTTTGAAGGACTTCTTGCAAAAAAAAATAGCAGTTTACACCAAAAATCTCTGTCACGTCAATGGCTTCCACACCTGTTTCACTCTCAACTGTTAAATGGCCCAAGTGAAAGGAAAAGCAAAATAAGGACAGAAATGTCATAAACCCTGAATAAAATAAGAATTGTTATTAACAGTGTTTCTCCCTTCATTCCCAGAACGGGGAATTTTTTTAATCCTTTTCAAGGGTGAACTCACACAGATATAATGATGCTGATTCATGGACACACTGAGGTAATGCACTTCAGATAAGAAGGACATTGCATCGTTTCAGCAGGTCTCACAATGTAAATATTAAAGGGAATTTCACCATGGCATCAGCTTTTACTGTAATCAAAGACTCCAAGGTATGATTACAGTTAAACAGGTCACACAGTGATAGACTCACTGAGGCAGAGAGATGGCCCTGATCTAAAGAACATAAGGCAGGAGATGCAAGCCAATTTTTTTGCTGTATAAGAGCATGTAATGTTATATTATGTCTTTTAAAAAATCAATTTAAGTTATGCTCCAGCTGTTTCTGGTTGAGGGAAAAAAAGCCCCAAGCCCCTAACTCAAGGATTGCACATATTTATATCAAATTTGAACACTGTGGAAAGAGGCTGTAAACGAGATTTTTTCCTCACAGGAGAGGATAAGCAGCAATTAACTGAAGTGTGCAAAGAAAGTGCATTGTTTAAAGACCTGTGGGTTTTTTATGTGCTACATTTCGTATTTGGAAGGAAACAAGGAATCCCATGGTTCTGATGCTTATTTTTAAAGAATGAACTTGTGGAGAGAATATGGCATGTGAACATGTGCCTCTTGCTTTGTGAGAGCAAAGATAGCTCCTAGGGATATTGCCCGTTTATCTTTGTTATAGAGTCCTGACCTGAACCTGCCATGAGCTGCTTCCACCAAGGCACGTGGTTCCTGCCCTCTCCCAGGGGGCAGCCAGGTGTGAAATGGAGACTTTTATTTATGTAGGATATGCACTGTTGTGAAATATGAATACTGCTCCACCTAGAAGTTAGGAAAAGCAGTTTAAACTTAAGATAGTGAGGTCTGGGTCAGCCCGTACTCCCTGTGGACATCCCCTAGGCCAGGTTTATGCATGCTGGCTTCCAGCATACATGAGCTAGAGCTATTTCTGTTGATGAAGAAGACCCACACCCACCAGCCAGGCAGAGGCACCACTGGCAGGCCAAGTCACAGGCAACTTCTTTGCAAGAAAGGTTAGCATGGTGTTTCCCAGATTTCACTCTTTCTTTTTATAGAGTCTTTATTTTATTATATTTATTATATAAAAACATGCAATGTTCAAACTCTTGATGCTTCTTCTCATAAGGAAAATCCCATAAATCCTGACTAACTTACTGGCTAGAGAAGTAAGATTATTGCTTTAATGCTTTTTGTTTCAGTTTTTTTCTGGACAAGTGCTTGTTTTGCTCCCCAGAATGGACGTTGGGTAAATCTTGAGGAATTACAGCCAGGATTTTATCACATGAAGTAATCTAATTCCTTTTGAAAAGTCCTAACATTTCTGTGGATTTAATGTGATGGATGTGCACATGCTCTTTACTACATGCTTCGCATCTGGTAGCCCACACACTTACAGTACTCATACGCTATGATCCTGCAGAAAGCTTTAGGCACTTTCTGCAGTGCTGGGCTTGCTCTGTAGGTTTACACAATGCCAAGTTGCATTTCATAGCCCTGCTTCAGCAGAGAGCTCAGCCGGTTTCTGAGCACTGCAACACCAGGAATTCTTCCTTTTCACTACAGTGGCTCATCTCTACTAATTTTCTGAAGATTTTAGTTGTGCAACTAGGCCAATGTTTGTGTTATTCCTTTTTGCCTGTTCCTAGACGAAATCCATATCTATGGGAAGAAGAGGCACTTAATATCTTTATATCTGAGAGAAATTTTCATTTGTTTTACCCAGAAAATGAAAAATCTTCTCACACAGATCTTCCCCCAAACCTTTTTTCCCCAAGAAAAGCTCTGTGTATCTGTTTCCAAACTTCATCTTGGTGACAGTTGTCTATAAGAAAAAACTGGCCTGCTTATTTAAGCTCTGTCATTGTATACGAAATGAAAGCTTTTATTGTATCACATTACATATATGGTGAGGTAGGAGTGAGAGTGTATAAAAGAAGTCCAGTATCTACATTTGTTCATTCATTGCATCTCCGTATTTAGTTGCCTATTCACATGAAACAATAATGTTTTTGTATAAATCTGATGTTTAAAATCTAGTCTAGCATGTAATTCTTATTTTACAGCCTACATTATTTTCATTTTCTTAATGCTTGCTTTACACTTCACAGAGATATGAAAGTATCTTACCATTTGATTTAGCATCTGCTTGGGAGAGGCTTTGCCAGGGAAGAATTGCTAATAATATACTGCAAAAAGAAATGCAACTGGGTGTCACACGCCAAGTTCTGGTAGAAGTGACATGTTTAATGCCACTCAGCTTTATTTGTTGTTAGTGTGCCAAGGGATCTCTTGTACACACTGAATCTTAGTGGTGTCAATGTATTTACCTAGGCATGCTTGTATGCCACAGAATTACAAAGTGGTATGTACTGGTGCTAAAACTGGCTAGATTCTATATCTGTGCCTCTTTAGAAATTACTTTGAAAGTTTCTCCTTTTTTCATTGGAAGAAAATTTTCCTAACAATAAAACTTTTTACAACTTAAATAGGTGTTTCCTACCAAATTATTCTATAGCATAAGGAGAGTTGCTAAATAAAGAACCACAGTTGTGTAATTGTGTATCTAATTTTCCTAAAGTTAAATTTAGAACTTAAAAGTAAAAAGTGGAGTGAGTTACTCTGTTTTCCAGCCTTCACTGTATCTTTCATTGTAGAGCATTTGCCTCAGACTGCCCCCACGTTTGTCCTGCCTGCCTTCCTCTTACAAGTTTTAAAGGAAAAGAATAGCACTGCCTCAGAGAGGGCAGCAGAGCCCAGGCAGAGGCTGTCCTCAGGGACACACGTCTTCTAGTTCCTAAAGCTATTTCCAGATGAAATGATCATCCCAACCTGCCTCTTTTCTGCAGCGTCATTGTGGACTTTTAGCTACCCCAATTAGCATCATTAAATCTGCAGCATTTTGTCTGGGTATACTGTCTGTTCAGGGCACATCCTCATATCTAAGTTATCATATGTAATCTAGTATCAGAAATCTCATGTGCCACAAATTTACTGCAAAAAGAATCACTTTTTACTTTTGGCTTTTTACAAAGAGTAACCTGTGGCCTCTGGAGGTTGCCTGCTAAGCTGCAAACACTCTAGCTCTTATCTGGTACCTTTTTTCTGAAAATCAGCTTTTGGCCTTCTGAGGCGGTGTAGATCAGTCTAAGGGGCTGGAGCTGAGCCAGTGGCATTAGCCAGGCCCCCCTCGTGGAGGCAGCAGCGTTCACCCACGATAGAGTGCAGCACTCAGGCAAGGGTACACCATGAATCAGCATTTCCTTCTTTACCTTTTTCCTCTGTCCACTTGCTTTTAACAGAGCATCTTGCTCTGCAAGTGACTACAGAGATATATTGTGCTTTAAGCACAAGACTGCCTTGAAAGTAGAACAAAACTCCCAAATATTTACATAAAGCACAAGTTTGAATATTCATAGAGGAAGGGAAATGTCCAAAAGAGCATTTATGTGTATTAGTGAGATGGGCATACACACGCATTCATGCACAGGATGTGCAAATCAGTAAATGATGTCAATGCACAATTTCATGCATCTCAATTTACCATATACCACCATATGACTAACAGCAAGTAATTATGTAACATACAACTTCAAATAGATGTTAAAGGGTTCTCTTAAGCAAAAAAAAAAAAAAAAAAAAAAAAGAAAAAAAAAAGAAAAAGTTTCATACTTCTGTATTGCAGCAAATGCTGTGCAAATGCTGAGCTGAGGGGAGCAACAAGACCAAGGAACAGATGTTGCTGGGGCAGGGATTGATAGCCCCAAAGTTAGGCGAAACAGGGTCCTGGGCCCATGGGCTGGGGAGGGCATGAAGGTTGGTCAGGGCCAGTTAGACTTCTTGGTGCCTTCAGGACCCTGACTGTATGCAACTTTGAGCAAATATCCGATCAAAATGCAATAGCAGACACTCTTAGCAGCAGTTTGAATTACACCAGTAGATACCTAGCTTTTAAAATACCCTTCAAAAGGCATGGGGAGGGTGAGTTTTCCAGGTGACCATCCTAAGTGTCTTGCACACATACATGCATAAAAACCAGACAATTTTAATTATATTTCTGTGGGAGTCCTGCTGTCAGTGTAATCATAAACTCTGATGTTTCTCATCAGCTGAGCTTCAGTCAGAAATGAAACATCTCAGCGTGACAGCAAAAAGATTTTATGAGCACACCAGTCAGATCCTGGAAGTGAGCAAGCTGGTACAGTGGGTAATAAAAATGTTCTCACTACACAGGCATTCGATTCTTGTGATTAAATGCATTTCACAGTGAGGGTAAACATATCATCTGGCTCCACCGGTTGTGATAAAATGGGTGAATTTAAGCAAAACAGGGGGCTTACATACTAAGGCTGAGGTAGTGTCTCTAAGCAAACCTGCCATTACTAGTACACTAACTGTCACGGTATCTCAGAAATGGGAAGAGTATTTTGTTTAAACCCTGAAATTCCAAGACAAACTATATCCTGTATTTCCCTAGACAGCACTTCAGTCCAGATCTCCGTGTTCCAAAATGACTAAAATAAACCTTTTCACCAGTATTTCTTCAAAAAGCATGCAAAATTCAAGAATGTAATCAGTTATATTTCAAATCCCTAAAATGCTACCAATTTGGCATTCACTGCACCTAAGTGGTGCAGTGCTAGATGAGAAATGTATCCTTGCTTCTGCCTCCTTATGTTGAGTGAAGAGCCACAGCCAAGATCAGACAGCACAAAGGTAAACTGCAACCATCACGCGCACACCAGAGACTTCCCAGCCTGCAGTCATGCGACTACTGGTGGTCCGTGCAACAGCAGGAGGAAGACAGTAAAATTACTGCAAAATCTTCCCCAATATACATTTGTATGGACTTTCTTACCCCTGCAAGAAGGTACATGAATAACATGGGGGAAAAATAAAAGTAGCAAACTAAAATTTATATTTCTGTCTCCTTCTTGGTAATTACAAGAGAAAAATTACACAGTCTGGAACCCACAAAATGGTCATTTTAAAGTTGTTTTGTCAAGGAAACAGTTAATTTTTGATTACTGGGGGTAGAGGGGAGACTGGATAATTCTTTTATTAAAAAGGTCAAGAGAGTATTTTAAATCTGACAGTGCTAAAGTTTCCAAGGAAATGCTTATAGCTTCTTTCCAGCTACGGATTTTGTTAATAATGCCGTGTTTCAGAAACTTTAAATACTTTCTGATTTCAGACTCTTCTGTGGGAGCAGAAGTTATGCCAAGGAACAATTTACTCCTGATAATACTTTTATTGAGATTAACAGAAGCATTTTCTTTAAAAAAATTCTACACAGTCTAAATAAAGTTTGCAAAATATAAGTTCGAAATTTAGTTATTTCCTTGCTGTTAATATTAGAAACTATTTTACCCACACTACTTTATGCTTTGAGATATGCAATTTAATCATAAATCAGTTATTGGGCCCAAGTATTTATTCTTAGCCTTAATGTCATTTTCCTTACCATCTTGTTACACTGCTTTTGAAGTTAGCTTACCTTATTAAAAATCACACTCAGTGAAAAAAAGAGTTCTGAAACTCTCCTCTTCCTTCTTATGGAACATTTTTAAACAGAAGGCAGCACTTAGGTCCCTGTGTCCATGTTAGTACATTTTCAGTCTTATTTTTCTCTGTAGGTTTTAATTTAGAGCATGCACTACTATTTTTGTTGGCTGACTCTGCTAGACCCAACTGTAACATCCTTTTCTGAAGTGCCTACACAATAAAAGCAACTCAACTATAAAAGATTTAAGTAATGCAAAGTTGATATTAACATCAGATTTAAGTGTTTGGCTTAAATACTGGGCACTATAAATTAAAGTTGAAAGAGGCTCATTTACTTTTTCATTGAGAAAGATAACAATGATATCAGTCTATTTATTTTTCCTATCAATCCCCAGCTCTGAATATTCTTCCTATTCTAAGTCAAACAGTCAGTGTTGTCAAAGACAGTTTTGGGTGAATTAATAATTTCTGGGAAGTATCTGTCTCTTCTTTAAAAAATAGGTAAAAAAGTATTTTAATTCAAGAAATTCTCAGAGCTGCTGTATACATTAGTAACCAAACAGTAACTGAAATATGCTACACTGTGAAGATTGAGGTGAGCTCAAGAGACAGATTTATTGACATGACAGAGAACAAACCCCCAAGGGATGTTACATGGACAGCTTCCTTGGTTCTGGCTGGAAGAGGGCTTGCAGAATCAGGCGCAACCTTTCATGCCCAGACTTCCTGGGATGTTTCAGTTCACAAATCATTTGTGGATAGACTGCAAAGTCTTCTAGGGAGCTACTACAATCCCATTGGTCAATACAGGACAGTGGTGGCTCTTTTTGAAGGGAAAAAAAAAAAAGCAAAAAAGCTTGACAGAAGATGAGGAACTGGTTTTGTTTACATGGATGGATGGATGGATGGATGGATGGAGAGACAGGCAGACAGACAGATAAATAAAGAGTGGTTAATCATAGCTGCTGAATAACCTGTACATTGATTTATTTTAAAAGCCTGCTGAAATATTCACTTTCTGCACATTCACTGAAAATTAAATCTCATAACATATGCATGCTATACGCTTTATACATCAAAACACAAACACAGACAGTTTGGCTGAAAGAAAAGTGGTGTTAATGAAGCAGATAGATCTAAAAGAAAGTATTTCTTTGAAACATTATTGTCAGATAAGGTTTTATTCTAGGGGAACATTGCCTGCTTTGAAATCACAGGTCTTGTGAATCTGTAATGGCAAGGCTGACAAACACATAGCACTCCCTATGCAGAAACCATGGTGATGGTCACCTTATACATATGAATAAGCAAATAAACTGTATTACAGTAACACCATCTAAACTTCCAAAATATAAGGGTGACACAGAATAATTGGCTAATCAAGATTTTGGAAAAGTAAGGATTTTTTAATAGATGTATGTTTTATGAGGAATCTAAAGCTTTGAAGCTTTAAAGCGTTTAAAGCTTTGAGGTATGGAGAACTAAGTAGAGAAAAATAATGCTGTAATGGCTATAATAATTAAAAACAATCATAAGAACAAATGAGTAATACTACATAGATCAACTTAGTTTTGTTGTAGGTCAAAATAGTCAGGTACTTGCACTAAACAGATTTAAGGATTATAAATGTTTATTATGGCCCAATTCCTCTAGAATGGTTGCAGTTTTACTACTATTTTATTAAAAAACGTTAATGAGTTCCCAGCAGTTCCTGTAGCTTCCTACAATATCTCAGATGTAGAGAAAGAAATTTCTGTGATAGTGCAGAAAAGGAGTCTGGCAGGTGAGAAGTATATAATGGTTGTTGATTTTTCATATCCATTTGTTTTGACTTTTGTCCCAGCACTGAACCTTCTACAGCTTTGACCTTAGCTAAGCTGGTGCTCTCTCAGACACAAACACAGCACGGAATAGCAACCTGAAACCTGGGTGCCTTTACTGATGCCAGAACTGTGTATGAATGCATCACACCGTGATTTCAAGACAGTGGAGGAGGCACCAACTAGATTAAATCCCTAAGAATGATTTACCACAACAATTTCACCAGTCATTTTCTGTGCAAGCAGGGTGGGAGGTATTAGAGGATGCCTGAGGACCCTGCTTCAGCCTGTATGAGCTGGACTCCCCTCTCAGCCCTGCCTGCCTCCCGCCCTGCCACCCCAGGGTGAAAGAGGGGTGCCACGCCATGTAAATTCGGTCAGATTGCCAATGTACCCATCCACATTCTGAGCCTTGGTCCAATGCTCCATGACAACAAGGTGAGACAGCAGAGGTTATCCGAACAGCTGCTTCCTAAGCCAGAAATTCCAGGCATTGAAAACCATCTGTCTATACATTCACAAATGTATATAAGGGCAATCTATCAGGCTGCAGCACTGCAGCTGCCACTCCATCAGGCCTGCTTCCTTTCTCCAGGCTGAACAATAAGAGCTAGTTCTTCACTTTGTGTCACACAGAATGGCTGATTTGATTAAGTCCCCAACTCTCATTATGCTAGGTAGGGGTGTAGAATTTCAATGATAATCCATAATGCATGACCAGTTTGTTGCCATGGCAACATAAATTCAAGGTTACTAGCTCAGACGCATAATTGGGTGTGCATTGAGTGCTGAAGAAGGGCTGTTAAAATTCTTGTCATAGAAGAGTAGCATCCATCATACTGTCTGAAATTGCAAAGTACTCATAATCAGAAAGAAAAATCCTTGGAGAAAAATGTTAATAAAATAACGATTACATCTAATATAATTGTTTAAGTTTAAAAAACCAAAGTGGTTAAAGTATTTTAGTTAATAAGAATAGAAAAGGCAACTCATTAACCACAGAAGACTTTAGTTGAACATTCCCCACCCCCCAATATTTGCATTGTAAGATGGACCCAAAGCAGTTCAGCTCTGAATCTGACTGATTAGCTCAGGATCTAATCCATATGATACAGTAAAAGATGACGCTTCGCATGCAGACGGCACAGTCTTATAGGCATCGTTTGTCCAGTTTGATCTTTTGTGGGTAAACATATCTTCAAAATTAGCTGCACTAAGGACAAGAGGACTTTTGCAGGATGTTTCTGGTTTTTGTTGGTTTTTTTTTTTTTTTCTGTTTTTTTTTTTTATTATTTATTTTTTAGATATTGCCCTGAATTATTGCATTATACAGCAGCCATTTTAACTACCCAAGATGAAATAGGTAAGGTCAAATTGAACAGATGGAAAAAAGACATTTAAAATCAGACTGAGAAAATCTCTAACATGTATGTAGTAGGGAGTGATCTTACTCCAGCAGATGGATAGAATAGATGACCTAGAAAGGCTTCTATTTATTTTTTGTTCTCTCTCTCTCATTTCTATTGCATTTGTGACTGCAAGATACCTGAAACCTGGCATTCAGTGTATGACTTTACTGTGGGGAGGGGATTGTTTTTTCCTTTTTAAAAAATATTCTGATAAACATATTTTCTGTATTCCTGTAATATTAGCAAGAGAGATGTGACATTTGCATTACTTATTCCCAAACAAGTCTTGTTTTAGTGACCATCTTTGTTAGCAAGGAAGAATAGGCAAATCAGATTTTATATGAGCACTTCCAAGATGTCAGGGGCTAAAACATAGCATGTCATTACATGAAGAAAGTTCATTACTAAATTAATATTTTCCTCAACTCCAACCCCATTTTCCTTGATATTGCCTAACTTGTATGTATCTGTTTTATAATCTTGGTGAATTCTAGCTGAGATGCTTCAGCCTATGGTTTTATTTATTAGGATTTCCAGTAAAATTTGACATTATTTCAACGTATGTTTCTGTAAAAATGTTAGGAGACTTTCTTCAAAGGAATGAAACCTCAGTTTATGCCTTTTGAGTCAAATCTGCTACTTGTTTCTGGGACTGAGCTTTTATCTAATTCTGTTGGAGATGCTTGTGATTTTCTGGGTGAATTGCTTAAAAATAACAATAGAAAATTCCCATTATGTGGAAGTGGAAAGGCTCAGTAAAGAAATCATTATTCTGGCATGAATTTTCTCAAATATTAAACTAATCTCTTTGGGCTTTCCAGATTTCAGATTGCACTGTTTTCTAATCTACTCTGCATTTACATTTTGCAAACAGAAATTGTGGGGAACTTAGTGTAATCATAATTAAAACTGTGAAATTATAGTGAATTTTAAAAGGATTGAAAATGCATTTGTTGTTGGTTATTTTTTATACGTCTTGTGCGTTTATTTCTAAGGATATTGTATTTTGAGAACTGATTATTTTTATTAACAAAATTGCATTATTTTCATGAGGTTAGAATATATGGACACTAATTTGATTTATAGTTTTTAAAAAAACATTTTTTTGTGCTGAACTGCACAGATTCTTTTCTGAACAAATGAGCCTAAGTCATGCACTCTTGTCACCATTTTAAAATTGTTCAGATCTGCAGCTAATTTCCACTACAGGAAAATGTGCTGGATCATAAGCTTATAGGTACTTGGTAGGCAAGCAGAATTTTTCACTTGAGTGACAAACGGCAAGATCAGATCCTACAGTAATGGATGCTCTGGTTGTATCATACTGAATTCGTTTTCCTCTGTGTGTAAGACATGGTTTTGCACATAAGAACATATATTACTAGTCAATATCAGGATAGGACTGTATGTTCAATGATGTGTTTTATTTCAACACAGCCTTGCTTAATACGAAGCTTGCAAATATCGCATCTGGAGGTGTATTCTCCTCTTGATGTGCACATGTAATTCCAATTAACATTAAGAATGTTAATGAGAATATGCCCCTCTAGGGGCTGGAGAGGGGGAGGTGAGGGAGCAGGTTTGTAGTTCTGATTTAAATAACAAGTGACTTTTGTGGAGAATACCAGCATGTGGTCTCATGCACATATATTGTGGAAATGCAGTGGCTCTGAATGAGAGCACACGATTTATACATTGATGTTCAGTGATGCTTAGCCAAGTGAACCCGTTGTTGGGGGCAAATACTAAATCCCAATGTGCCTTCTCCAGGAAGGAGTATTTTTCAAAATGTTTAGTTCTTTATTTGTGCACAGGCATAAAAGACTCTACTGAGAGAGAGTGGGCTGTGGTTCTGTGAATTATTTTTTCTTAAAGACTAGCTTAGTTTGAAGGAGCAAAACATTTAATTACTTGTTGTTTCAAGCATGCAGGATGTATAAAATAACTTTCAAGGCCTTAAGCAGCAATGTGCTCCTATGCTTTGATTAATTTACTTGATGTTCTTTTAGTGTTCCAAGGAAGTGCATTTAATATCAGATTTTAAAACAACAATATCCAGCTAAAAATGGCTATTAAATCATTATCTTTTCTTTGAAAGTGTGATGTCACTGGTGATATTTTGAGGAATCCTGTCTAAGCAGAAAGTGAGAATAACTATAGCACTTCCATTTCTGAAAACGGAAGGTAACAGCTTGTGAAGTGGTTTTAAGGCAAGAAAGTATATCTTATAATTGCAAGCAAATGTGTTTAATAGATTAAATGGAATTACAATTTCACTTTAACAGATGAAAACAGAGCCAGTGTTTATACGTAGAATGTATTTTCCCATGTTATTTAGCCAGAGAATAAGACCATAGACAAGCAAGCAAGTATAACAAGTTAAACAGCTATGGGGAAAAAAAATAGAAATTATGAATTATGCTCTAAGAAATTATTTATCTTTTCTATTCTATTTTTTTCTGGTAATGACTATTGCAAGGTGTAAAAATAACCAAGAAATAACAAGGCATATCACTGTTTGATGCCCCACCCAACTCTTTTGTCATCAGTGACAGAAAAAATACCCCAAATAATATAATTTATCTGTTTTGTCAACTCTTTCTGCATAAACTTTCCCCATCTCTTTTCAATTTACACACAGAGAAGTGCTGCTTTTTTCATTGATCTGACACGTCACATTTCATTGTGTGGATTTCAATGCAAGTGCTACCTCAGAATGTGCAACATTCAGCCAGCAGGATACATTAAAAATGTAAAGTGAAAATGTCTGTTTTGTAGATATTTTTTACCATGACATTTTTTGGGTCAAGCAGTTGAAAGCTGTTATTTGAATAGCCACCTTGTACATTTTAGCTGCTGCGTTTGGTACTTGTAAAATGTATATTTTGCAAGCACACTGTGATATATTTGAAATTATAAAACACCATGTTTTAACTCATTTAAGGCCTGATCATATAAACTTGGTTACATGGGTAACATGAGGCTTCTAATATGATTATTATAGACGATAAGAATTGTCCCTGTGCTTAGGGAGTATTATCCAAGACTTAGATTTTTCGTTTCTCATCTTATCAAGTAGTTCTGCATGAAATCTGGGAGTTTTCATGAATAAATTGTGTTTCACAAACTGGAGCAAATGCTTATTTAGTCCCACCTCTTGGCATGAAAAGCCTACATGTATACAAGATAACAAGAGGTGGGAATATTAAGAAGACATGATGGGAAAACCAAGACTATTATTAACAGATGCAGGTGAGTGAATCTGTTTAGGAAAAGGAAGGCTAGAGCAATTTTTTAATCAGATGTTTTCACCCCATTTATCTATTTCTTCAAGTTTGAAAAAGAGAAAAGTGTTCAGCTGCAATACCTCCATGCATTTATTTCACGGCAGCTGGGGAAGAAGCTATGAAGAAAAGATCAGTCATTAAATCAGATGAACAGAATAAAGAAAACAAAAGTAGAGTAAACAGATTAGGGAGGGGGACACAGGAACAACACAGGTGACACAATGACCAAAACACCAAGCCTAATAGTTGGTTAAATCTTTGTCTACCCCGTATTGAGAGGGCAAACACTTGAGCAGCACCAACCAGGAAACAGGCTGCTCCCAGTTCTCATAGTGCAAATCCAAGTAAATTTCATTAAAGTCTATAGAGTAATTACAGAAAAGATCAGAATTTGTCTGTCTGGTTCTATCAATCAACTGCATTAACCTGATTTCATTAGTCATAGAGATTCTTAATTATGAATCTCTATAGAAAACCAGGAACAGAAACATTCTCAGAAAAACAGTGAAAAAAGTGAAGTGTTTAAAAAATCAAGACCAGCGACAATTATCCAATAAAATTTGAGCAGCTCTTCCATTACCAATTTCCGATAAGAAATACACACAAAGCAGCCTTTCACCACATTTCAGAGGCTAAAAAAAAAAAATATATAAAGTAAATTATTAGGGAAATACATAAATATGGGAACATGCAGACTAGCGCACCAGAATTTCCTTTGATTCAAAATCACAATCCTGAAGACAACAGTCTTTTACTGAATTAGCTGCAGCCAGAAACTGCAAAAATAATAAGAGGAAGATGTGGTACCTTTACAAACTTACAAACTTCATGGCCTCTCAGACTGATTATAAGAACACAGACCTGCAGATTTGATGGGGCTTCTGTTGTCGGCTTGCCTCAGATTTGCCCTAGTATATTACTTTTCTGGAACTATTTCATTGTATCACCATGCTCTGCAATGAAGAAGAAACTGCTGAATGAGAAAAAGGCATGACAAGGATGAAATTCTCTTGCCTGTGGTCTGCAGGAGGTTGTGTTGGCTCATCATAATCTATCAAAACAGTAAATGTAGCACACAGTCTTTAGGTGTTCCAAGGATCAGTGGCAGTGTGATTTCCAAAAATTTACAGTGGTACCTTGTGTCCTGTGAAACGATCACAGCTCCTTGCAATATTGAACTTGTCTTGGGGTGGCTGAAATTGGTCAGTAAGTTAAATACTGCATCCTCAGAAGCTCAAAAAAAAAGCCAGAATAACTGTTTCTGCTCCTAAAGGAAGAACTAGTAGCCTACCTTTATTGCTTGGGGTATCAGGAAGGCAGGGACGTATCTTTTCATTTTGTTTAAACTTTTTCAAAGTGTTTTCTAAGTTTAAAATCTGTGGCATATTCAACAGAAGTGCTAATGCTACTGAAGCAGTCCTGTATTGGATACGCTCTACAGGTCCATAGCTGCTGCTAGTTGTAGTGTTCAGGAAAGGAAAGACAAGCCTAAAACAGATTTACTGCCAGAACTGCTTTCCTATCTGTTCAACTGCTTCAGTTAAGAATGTGATTTATTTTTAAATGTTATGCACAGACCATTTGAACCTTTGTTGTAGGTAGAACCATACCACTATATGTATGATAATATCGGTATAGCTTGTTAATTTCCCTTTCTGCATATTTCTGCACTGGAAACAACTATCTTGATATAATCACTTTATATCACTATAGCTGAGTTTGAAAAGGGGAAGATGGGATATGACTTGCAGTTTTACTACTTTAAATTAACCTGCATATTTAAAGCAACACAAACTAGGTTTAGGCAGGGCTTCAGGCCTTGGAGAATTACAAATATGAGTCGTTTGCTGCGTCTTTTGTGTAAATTGTTCCAAAAGCATACCCCAGTCCTTGCCCAAACCCCTAATTAATGAAAACCAGCTAACTCTGATCATCGTGTAGGACACAGCAAGTGTAGTAGAAGGGATTCCACTCAAATTTTAGCTGATGTGATAGAGCACCTATAACCTTGGTTTCCCCTTGCTGAGCTAAAGCAAAGGTGTTTCATCATGATGGGAATTATTCCCAAGTCAGTTTTCACAAGTCTTTCTCCTTTCAATCCATATGATCACAATTAGCTTTAACAATGAGAAAAAAAAAATGAACCTTTGATTTACCATGAGTACATTTTATTATTTTCTGACTCAGAAGTGACTGAAAAAATTTTGTTCTGCCTTTACAACCATCAAACGCTCTTCTGCAGAGAAAAAGTGGGGAAATGTTACACTGAGGAAATAGATGCTTTAAAAGTTTTGCGCTTGACAGAATGCAATTAAATTGAAATAAAAATAATAACAACACAGGCATTTGAATAAAAATACATATCCCAAAGCACTTGACAAGTAGGTCAATATAATTATAAGCATTTGATTGTTGCTTACTTCAGCAGGAATGGTTTAAGAATCAAAAATATTTTAGTGCAGTCTCTTTCGCTTTGTGGCAGTTCCACAAAAGTATAGAGCATCCTGGCATGTGCAAAGCCTGGCCAATGCCAAATTTCATCTCCAGCTGCACAGAAATATTTGTGTTATTTTCAGTGGGTTTGTCCAGTAGTATAAACATTAGAAACCAGAATAAAGTACAGAGAGGATACCAGCATTCATCTTATTTTCGTCATTAAGTCACTCTAAGATCTAGATGCAGTATTGAAGTCTCCTTGAAGCTGTGAGATGTGGGGATGGGGGGATGGGTATGTACACTCAGCAAGACTGGATCATTAATGAGCAGAACATAAGAAATCTCATAGGGAAAAGGAAGCCAGCTTTTCATACCACCATCAGTATTCTTACCCTACAGAGAGCTTCCATTAGATGATATTTAACTCAGATAATTACCTTTCTAGCTGACATTATCCATAGGAAATCACAATTTCACTATGCCAAAAAGAAGCTAAATGGCTAACTCTATTCCACTCCATACCCTTCAACTGATTTTTCAACTGATCATTTAAGGCAGAATATTCTACCCAGTCTCCATTCAGTTGTGTATTTCTGTATGGATGGAATCCTTCCTTTCTTTATACCTGATTCTCCAGGTAACAGCTAAAATTATATCTCTGAAGATGCTGTTTAATGGCAAAGCTTTTGTTTTTATGCATTCCCTGGGTCTCAAATTCATTAAATTCAGAAATCTAGCCTCTCCCCTTGAAATTGCATGCTACAAAGTATAGGTCTCACACAAATGTCTCTAAAGAGAAATGTCCCTAGTGGGGAGCAAGCCTTCCTGCTCTGCTGGAGGACCAAAACACTTTGGGGTGCCTGTCCCTCACTCTGCCATACGGGCACTGCACCATATTGCCCCCGTTCCTGGGCACCACAGTCACACTCCACTGTCAGCTGCCTTTCCTCAGGCTTTGGGCTTCACTTTGTCTGCACCCCTGTTTTGTTTACAGTTCAGCTTTGGCTGTCCGCCCCTCCAGCATTGCAGCTCCAAGCTTCTCAAACACAGAATCTAGTTCTAACCTTTCTCAGAATATAAATGTAAAAATGCTTTGTCTTTAGGAAGTCATCATTAGCATGGTGTATGGTTGCTCTGTCCCCTGAGCTCTTTGGGGCAGGAACCCAAACTTTTGATTGCAGTTACCCAATGTGGGATTGCCATCCATTTCAGAATCTCAAAGTCTTATTAAAAAGTAAGTATGTATTTATGACATTGTTTATGCTTGTGTGCCCCTATGACTAGGATTAGAGAATTTCGTCATTAGATTTCCAATTTATTTTTTTTTTCAGTTCTGACATTTGCTATTCCAAGAAAATCATCCCAAAAACTCCATGGCTATAACCACGCTGATGACATATCTGCACCAGATTAAGTACTCTCCTTTTCTGGCTGTCACTATGCTGCTTGGCGCTAGGACATATTTTAGTTTCACTAGCAAAGAATATTAAACTTTACTCAGGTTTGAGCAGAAGATCTCCAAGGGAAATGCTGGCCTGATATGTAATGAACATATGTGGATTAGTTTGGTGTATGTCTGATGTCCTTGTTACTAAAGCAAAGTTCACATTCGCAGCAACTGGAATAATCCAGCCTTAAGAGCTCAAGGTGTAACATTTCCTCAGTTTGCCCTTTTCCCTTTATATCATCAGTTACATATCTCAATCTTAAAAGCATCCTACTCAACAGACAGTACAAAACAAAGTGTGAAACCTGACTTATATCTGCTTTTAATCAGTTAAAGAAACATACAAAACAAATTTTTCAGACCATGAAAGCAATGAACATACATCCCAGCAAACCTTAAAGTAGATAATCACTTATATTAGATTAAAGGACAGTATACCAGGAACTTACTAGATTAAAAAAAATATACCAAGTATTTTCAATTACATTTTATTCTTTTTCTTTCTACAACTACTGAACATTTCTCAAGTGCAGATCTTTTCATTCAGACAGCTGAAAGTATTATACAATATTGTGTATTAGTTCACCTACCTTTTTCAGCATGACACTCCTTTCAGAATGTCTTCTGTACCTTCTCCTTATTTATTTCATCAAGCACAAAAGAGACTTAATTTCTTGTGCATTTTCTGCTGCATCCCTAACTAATCTTGAATCTTATTCACAATTAAGTCTCATTCTACTTGGCTTGCGATACCAACCTCACTGTTGTTATATTCTGAAAAATAACTTCTGAGCTTTTTCTGATGTTTTCTCTCATATTTGAGATTTGTATTCTTAAAATTCTTTTCTCCTTTTCCTTTGGCTTTTTGTTTTCCTTTGCTTGTTTTGTTTTCCTGATGCCTTAAAAAAATCAAACAAACTTGGGCAACTGACAGCTTTCTGGTATGTTGGGACTACTGCCTGGTATAATGGCTATATTTTTTTTTCTCTTATAATTCCCTCTATTCAATTGTGTTGTCTCTTGTATTACACTTAGCTTGTAAGCTTACCAGGTAAAGAACACTCATTAACTTTGTATCTGTACAGCACCTAGGACAACAAGGCAATGATTCAAGTCTGAGAATTTTTCAGATCTGTAATAACAACAACAGTAGCAAAACCAGAACCATTGTAGCTGTATATTGCTCTCAGAAACTTTTCTCATAAAAAGTCAAATTTTTTGCCACACTGTGTGCAGGGTTCTGACTGAAAGTATATACTTCATCACTGCTTTGTGACTTCACCCTCTCCCTTTCTTCCCTTCTTGAAGCGGTGAAATCTGCTTCTGGCCAGTTTGAGTTTTTTTAGTCTGCCAGTAGTGCTGGCCACATTTGCATCCAAACACTTTTTCCATAGACAGGCACGTTTGTGTCTTCTTCCAAGCTGTCCCTTTCCTACTTCTTGTTTTCTAGATTAAAAGATTATTATCTTCTTTGTAACTTTTGTAATCTTTGAAAACAAGTTTGCACCGTGATAGTCTGAACAGAATTAACCAAAAACATCCATAAGGAAGAAAAGTTGAGGGAAAAGGAGAGGGAAGGAGAAAGGAAAAGGGAAAAAGAAAGCAAAAGGAAAAAAGGAAAAGGAAGGGGCAAGAAGGAGGGGGAAGAGGAAGGGAAAGGGGAAAAAGAAGAGGAAGAGAAAGGGGAAGGAAATTTCTGTTAGTATCTGTTATTTTGTTTATCTTAATAATACCCTTCTTGGTCTTTATACAAAACCTGATGTAATTTTGGTGTTGGCCTTGCTATGAGAACAGCTGATTGAGCCACAGAACATCCAGAAGCCCCTTTCAGTTTAAAATATTCTGCAATTCTATAATTGGGCTAACAATCATGAAGAGATGGATCTTCTTTTGGTATGAAGTTCTGAGAGGATTGAAAATTATTGTTTTAGTCTCCATGAGTAGGGTTTACCTCATTCAACTTAACACACTCAATGTCCATGTCTAAGCCAGTCACTGGAGAGGAAGAATCATCTCCAAAATTACTTTTTGTCACCTGATTAAATGCCTAATGTGAGCTGAAATGGGCACCTTTTTGTCTTCAGGATCAATATGAGAACTCCATGCAACAAACTTTCTGATGCTTGAGCTGAGAAAGATGAATTTCAGAATAAGATGAATAAAAATTACCTATTTTGTGGGCACATACACCCTTTCATGTATTATATTTTCCTGGTGATAACTTTTTACCTTCAAGCTGACTGCATCTTCCCCCAAAATGTGGAAGGAACAAATCATACATTTGAACTGAGGTATAATAGAAACATTATACCAGGGCATAAAAGCTAGTATCAAAAATGACAACCCATATTCTTTTGTGATAACTTTTTTCACTGACAAAACTGGAAGAGAAATAAAAAGAATTTACAAGATCTTTCTAGTGAAAAGCCCCAAAACCTCTCTAAGGAAATGGAAATGTTATTCAACGTTACAAGTCAATGCTGCATTGTTGACAGAACTCTCCCTGCCAAGCATTCATTTCCATTTATTATGTTTTTACAAATGCTGAACAAACCATCCAAGATCATATTGGGACTTAGAGCACAAGGTTATCATTAATAGCAGAGCATTAACAATGTGCTAAAACATTGCAAAACTGATGAAATGAACTCGTGACCTGAGTGCGCTCTGTGTTCAATGAGAACATTAAATTCTTCATGTGGTTAGGCTCTTAAGAGCTACATGCTATTAATGAAAACAAGAAACCATGTCTGAAGAAGCTGTTTGATAGAGAGGCTTATTTGGCATTATGATGTAAAGAAATCATCACTGAAGCCTTCTATATACACTGCAGAGCACAGGATAGCCTGACTCTGGTAATAGATGTCTATCTATATTTGAAATATTAAATATTACATAGTCTGGCCCACCAACTACTTTCTTGCTTCAGTAACTACTGTATCAAAAAAGCATGCAGGATCTTTAGTTTCATTTTTTTAAACCACTGTAATTTCATTTTTTCCCTTTTCAATCAGCGCTTAGGGATCGTTGAATCATAGAACAGTTGGGATTGGAAGGGACTTCTGGAAATTGTCTAGCAGGGTCAGCTAAGGCAGGTTGCTTAGGACTATGTCCAGTCTCATTTTGAATAACTCTAAGAAATGAGACACCAGGACATATCTGGGCAACCTGTTCTTGTTTTCAGAAAGGCTTTAAAAAATAAAAAAGATTAAATTCTTATCTTTGCTTCAGAAAAAAATGCTGTACACCACAACTACAGTTTCAATTCAGTTTGAATTATGAAGTGTAAGAGGCAAACATGCCCTCCCTGAAGCTGAAATTCACTTTGCAACTTATTTACCGATGCTAATCAGTCAATAGATTTGCAGAAATGAGGTGTTGATTTCCCCTCTTTTTAACTTAGCAATTTCTGTTGGCTGCCAAAATGAATTAAATAAAGCACAGCTCTGAGAGCTGACATACTAATCAAAAATAGCAGGTGCTTTCCCTTAAAATGCTGTCAGGAGCCCAGCTTCTGGACCCCCTGGAGTCTCAGATAGTGAGTGCAGCTTTTGCTCACATAAGAGACTCATCTTGCTCAGGAAATACCTAAGTGCTGCCTGGGAAGCTAGACAATGTCAGTGAAAGGGATTGAAGAAGCCCTCAGCATATCTTGGAAGTTGCATCAAGTCCTGACACTTGATGGCATCTGGCAGGTCAAGGGGACCTTAAGACAGCAGTTATCCACCTCTACTTCATGGAGCAGCATCAGCTGCAAACATCTCCTTTTGGTCCATTGTGAAAGACAGAAGGCTGCGCCCAAGAACTTTGCGGGTCTCCAAACACCTTGTCACTTAGATAAAAACACAGGGGTTCACAAGGTTTGTGGATTACATCTGGTAGGTGTTTTCCAGCTGAAGCTACTTAAATAAATTCTTGTCAAACAACAATTGAGAGAAACCCTTTCCAGTTGAAGTTTCACAGAATTTGCTGTTTTAGAAAAAAAAAAAAAGAAAAAAGATCCAAAGACCAAAAACAAACAAAAAAAAACCCTGATGAAACAAACAAACCAACCTGAAGGTTGCTGACTCCCTTAAGCTCTTCACATACCTCGCCATTATTGGCCAAATTCTGCTCTCATCCTCAGTTGTCAAAGCAACGGACGGAGTAAGTTTTAGCCTCACAAACTCAAGGACAAACTTCCCACTGGTTTCAGTAAAATCAATGTTTTACTGACATTTACTCCTTACATTTTTATTTTTGTTTGGACAAAAGTTCAATCTGTGGATCCGAAAGCATTTCAAAGCTGTGACTGTGTTCCACGGTATGTTTGAGATGCAGGTAAATATTATTTTGGTCTTTCAGTGCTTGTGGAAACTGTCCTGGGTTGTGAGTCTACAGCAGAACCAGAAACAGAGCTCCAAACCGAATTCCAGATTCCCTCATTAAAAGGGAATATGAACTATTACATGCCAACACTACTGCCTTTGATTTATGAAGGCCTAGCTGTTGAGTCTCTTTTTTTTTTTTTTTTTTCCCCTACATGGATATTTTTCTAGCCAGTTTTACAGAAGTTTCCCAACCAGGTACTACACTGTGGTAGATTGGAACCGATATTAACAGTCATCTCGGATTTAGGTTCCTCCTGAGAAGCCACAGTATGTTTTGAGACAAAAATACAAGAGCACATCACCACCAGAACTGAAAGGCATATGTGAATATATTTAGAAATTTGACCTATTTGGAAAGATAGCTTTACTGAGTATGATCGAGCAGATGTACTTACATGTTATCGTGAGAAGTACAGTAAAGATATGAGAAAGGAAGATTCAGACAAAACCTGGACAAGGCTAGAATATGATTGAATCAGAGAAGGGGAGAGAAGAGAAAGTTTCTTCATCAGATGGTAGAAGGAATATCCTGCACTGCACTGAAAGCTCATGTCCTCCCAGGGAGACAGGTTCCTACATTTTTTTTGTGAGCAGAAAGTACTAGGACGTGGCTCTACTTTAATTTCTTTCTTCTTACTTGCAGCAGTGTAAAGGACCCTGGATTTTGGCTTAGCAGCACAATACAACTCTGGAAGTTCTAAAGCATGTGGCTGTCCTTAGAATCCAGAATGAAGTCTCCACACACAAAATAAGTTAAAAAAATAACATTTAACATCAGCAGGATGTTTTCAATAGGAGCATCTGAAACATTCAAATATACTATTTTCACAAGCAGCAAAAAACTTACTGGAAGTCAATTAGGTTTTGTTTAGTTTTTCAAGAAGTCATCACTGCTGCATTCAAAATACATTTGAAAATATTCATTTTAAGCACCAGACCATCTGATAAATGCCCTAATAAAAGGGCTTTACTAAACATGAAACAAATCCTCATAAGTCTAAACTGATGTTTATTGTGTTTCTACAGCTGAGTTTCAAAATTGTATTTTTTCACTTTATCCACTGGAGTCTCAGATTGTGCTACACATCAGCAATAATTACCACTGCTTTTGCTGTAGCTGGGGAAGACAAGAGGACTCTTTGTATGCCTCTTTTATGATATTGTCAATATATTAATACAAGTTATAAGAACAAACCTAAAGAGACAAAGAGCTGTTTGTTATATTATTATCCAGGGGTGAAAGCACAAATCTGAGGGAAAAAAATCCAGTAGAGACTGCAGCCGAACAAAAGGTCTAAGTAAGGCAGGCTTCGACACCTGATTATATGCGAACCCAGCAGTGTAGCTGTGCAGGGATTCCCTTCTTCTGTTTGCAGAAAAGATTGAATGAGAAGTGGTGAGATAACAAGGGAGTGTGTATGCTTAATGATATGACTATTTTTTCTACCAGCTGCTAATCTGCAGCTCTGGTGATGATTGCAATTTCATCTCCAGAGAGAGGCTATTCAGAAACATTAAAATGATATTCAACTGAGTACCTTGTGTTTCTTTAAGTATAAGGCCAGATTGTCCTGACTATCAACCACTGAAGGGCGAGGACCTCCCATTTTATTCTGCTCTTTGCTCCTCCATAGGTGATGCCAGATAGCAAATGACAAGAGGAAGGTAGGATCCAGCCTACTCACCTGATAAGCTGTAAGAAGAGGACTTGTCTGCAGGAGGAGATGGGCTGTCAAACCTCAGTTCATCAATATGAGTGTATGGCTGCACATAGGAAAACATTGACTCAGTGTGTGAACACGGTACTGGCAATTCCATTAAGAATAGATAGAAAAGCAAAAAAACCTTCAAATTAGGCAAGCAAAACCCTGTAAATTAGGCCTTGCCTTATTTTCTTGTTTGCTTTTGCAATAATGCAACACAGAGAAGCCACCTACCCATGCCAGCCTACAGGTATGTGAGGACACTTGTCACAAGCCAGACTTTTAATCTCTGTTGCCTTGTAGAAATCAGTTCTCTGTCTACTGTATGTAGGTGCTGCTGACAATACAAACTGCAGAATCCACTGATAATCACAACTTTATGGATATGGCTCAACAACATTAAACTAGCAACTTCAAGAACTATTGAGAAATTAACCCAAATCTGTACATCTTGTGGGAGTTCCTGGTGGAAGCTACGTATTCTGCCTGCTGATAAATAAAGGTTTGTGTGAAAGACACTTTCAAAATTAAATCTGGTGTCAGTTCCTTCTTTGTGAATGTTCTCATAACTTGAATATGTTAATACCTCTTGTCTAGATGGCAATTTTGGGAGGCAGGAACTCTCCCCAGTTCTTCAGAGCATCTCACGCCCCATACAAGTGCACCTTCATACAAGATACCCTACATTCTTTCCAGTACCTTCACTGCATGAATCAGAGTATACTGTTACTGCCAGATTCATTCCAAAAGATTTGCACATACACAAGAACACAAAGTCACTGCGCATGTAGGCAGAGTGTGCCAATAGACTTTAGTGAAACAGAAAAAATGTTTATTCTCTGTATTTTTTCTCTGTATTAATACAGAAAAAAAGCCATTAATAGGTACAGAAATCACAACAGATCTTTCTCGGCTGAAGCTTGGTGATCTGTATGAAGACCTTTTGCCTCCCTCAGAGACTCAACATTTCCTGAGGGTGCAGTGGTCTGTATCAAGCCTGCTGAGCAAACTAAAAGTCCCTTAAAGCTCAGTGGTGAATTAATCATGCTTGGGCCACCCGCCAGTATAAAATTAGAATGGTGTGTGACTTCTGTGTGAATTGCACATGAAGCATAGATGCTATTTGTATGTTAATAACTGTGTGGCCTTTTGCTTTGCTTATTTACGCCCTGTGCTTTGTCCAGATGCAAGCAGGTAAAGTGACCCACATTCTCCTGACACATCGCACATGGCATTGCTCAAGCACAAAGTGTGCAATCAGTTTTTTCCCCACTGCATACAAACACAAACACATAGACAACCTTAATCACACCACCTGGCAAAGGAGCAGCCTCCCCTCCTCATGGACTATCTGGCAGATGGCATGACAGCAGCACAGTTTCACAGCTCCAGGACCAAAGTAACAGCTGTTGGATTACCACACACTTTCTAGAGCTTTAATCTTTGAAGAAATTCTGGATCTTACCTGGCTTCCCCTTTCCCCCTGTCATTCACAGAGAAGTCAGAAGCCTCAGAAAACAAGATCATGCAGGCCCTTAGCACAGCCTGAAGCCACAATGTCAGCAAGGATAAAGACAATAAGGTTAATGGCTGAAATATGTGTAAGGGCGTAGTCCTTCAGAATAAAGATTTTTGAAGATAATTACAGGGCTGGAAAATTAGGTTGAGAAAGATTTTAACAGGGAAAATATTTTAGTTTCTCTAAAATGTTACCATTGCAAATGTTACAGGTCATATTTCATGTGCAATCTGAAAACATGGAGAGTTTTCTGAAAGATTATGAAATAATTGTAGAGGAGGAAGCACTTTAAAAACAAATTGTTATCTCCTCTTCCCTATATGTGACTACCACTTCTGGAGCTCATTTGTCATTAGAATAAATGGTTGTGGACAAGGAGCATCTTTTAATAAACTGCAGATCCAGAATGTATTTCCAGTGAGCAGACATAGTAGAGCAGAATTTACATTAAAATCTGTAATTGAGGCATGCTTCATTTCTTTTGCGACTCAAATTTTAGTTATATTAAGGGCTACATTGCCATGACTAGTGTAATCACAACATCATATTATTAATGAACTTTCCATTATCAATGGACTTTAATTATCAGTAGAGATCTTGGTCTTGTTTGATCTGAAGTAAATGCCTAGCAACTTCAAGGAGCTTGAATGAAATATTCCATCATTGCATTTTTGCAGAAGTATTCAGGGTCATGGCTCAAATTAAGGTGGACTGTTTAAACCCAGACAGGATAGGAAGGAAATGAGTTGTTTGAAAGCTGGTAAGATTTTCCTCAGTGAGATCCAAACAAGACCCGATTACATAAATCTATGCAATTTTATTATTAATTATCCAAGATCTAAAAAGAAAAAAAAAAAACAAAACCCTCCACTTCATTTGGTTTATATTTAATTTTTCTCTTATACACTTCTTCAATTAAATGGCAATGTTAATATTTTCTTTCTGTTACAAATGGTCTCAAACTGTCATTGATATGTAGTTAAATTGAATTATTAAAAGTTTATTATCAAAGGCCTTATCCTAGTATTGAGAGATTATTTTTTTCTGAAATGTAAATGTATACTCCAAAAACTTGCTGCTTTCAGTCACTTAGCCTTCTAATTTATTCCTGTAGTGGCTGAATGTATCATTTTCCTGCCTCTTTACAACTAGCAATAGACACATGAATATCAAGAAACTGCTAAAACAGCCAAAAAGAATATGTTAAAGTCCAGCCACACAACCTAAGCTATGGTTTCACCCATGTACTAAAAGCCACATTTAACCATTCTCTCCAAGAAAGCACTTTTAACATACAAGAAGCCCTGAGAATACTGCAGGCTGGTTCAGTCCTTGTCCCAATTTCCCTGAATTGGAGGAAGCTGCTAACAGGAAAATTTCATTTCCTTTTTGTTTAGCAGCTGCCGGCTGTCTGAGCTGACTGATACAGCGAGGATATGGACTAGGATGTCTTTGTGAGCTCCAAGGAAAGTGCTAACAAGATTAATATGTTATCAGAAGATCAGTGAAGTTCAAGAATAAGGGAGGGACACTGACACGTTTTCTAATGTAGGTGTAATCACTGGCATCAAGGATAGCCATTTCACCTAGTTTTCACATTTTCTCATTTAAAAATAGACACATAATGATTATTAGAAATAGTTTAAGACTGAAGGCATTTTAATGAAATTATGCCCCCATTTAAAATAATAGAAACCTTCAAATATTCTCGGACACTCTTATTTTGAAATGCATTTTTTCTCATCTGGGAAGTTCAATATCTTCTTGTCATCCACATTCACGATTCTCTGTCACACAGCTTTGTGTTTGTTCTTGAGAAGGTGGCTACACACTATATTTAAAGACTGTCCTGCATTTTTCACTTGTTGAAAGGTTAGCTGGAGATGCTTCTCATTAGGATGCCTTGCTTCCCCAACCAATGTCTACTGTGACTTTTGTGGCACTCGAGTCCTCTTTGGAAAGAGTTTTCTGTGAGGCCAAATGTATTTATCTATGGTGTAGCTGATACATACAGATATTCACTCCTACTCCATAGGAAGGAGAATGCATTTGTCAAGCCCGTCTGCTGGCACCTCATGCTTCTTTGCCAGAAAACTGGGTTGTCTGTTTGCTTCTGCTTTAGGGTCATCCTGACCAGACGCAAGAGCCTCATGCAGGTGCTAGCATGCCATCATGAGCAGTTCAGTGAGACTCCAGCACGCACAAAGTTCATGCATCCCATCCATGATACCCCTTACTGTTGATTGGTCACTCATAAGCATGGTCTCCCCATGGGGTCCCTGATATCCCAACCCACTGGGTAGAGCCATGCTTGCCGGCATGGTTGAGTTCTGGATGGCAGGGCGTGGATGCATGTCTGTGAGCCAGTGAAGGAGCAGAGGGAAAAACAGACAGAGGGACCCCATCTCTAGTGGAAAAGAGCAGTGGCTGAGCAATGCAGGGGTATCTGTGAGATCAATCACATAATACTGAGAGATCCCACTACTGTGCTCAATGAATAACGTGGTGCAGCAATGACGGGATAACAGCGATGCCGGGCTGTGTTTGCTATGTCTTAGCAGATACAGAGGAAGACAAGGCCAAGAAGCATGATGAAACTTCATGTTCATCTACATTTATTAAAAATATTGAATTTTGTTTTCAAAAGGTTAGTACTTATTTTGTGCAAGGTTGACAGAATAATGCAGGGTTTTTGCATGTGTTTAGTATTGTTCATGGATCTTTCACTCTGTCAGAAGGGGATTTCCCTTGCACATTAGCATTTTAGTTTTCCTAAAGTATTTGTCAGCAGAATTATTCCCCATTTGAAACCATGACTCAGGTATCTTCTCCAAAGGAAAAAAGCCCACAGTCAATAGAAACATAGATCTGGAGGGGATAGCTTATATCATTAATCTAGCTGCTTGCCATTAGAGAAAGCCATGCAATAAATGTTTAATACAAAGCGCACAGATCACTCACAACACCCACAGCACACTTCCAAACACTCCAGGAGCAGATTGAAGGCTGTAAAAAGTTGCAAAGTTAGAAGTAGTTTTCATACACCAGCCGACATCTTCTGCCCCCTGCTTTACCCCATCTTCTAAATGTCAATTCTATCACAAGCCTGTGAAGCAAATATTAGATAAGTAGCCTTTATTTCACCTTTCATTTACAAGGCCTTTCCCAAAGTTAAATCTCTGCCTTTCCTTTGCATTGTTTGCCAAGGATACATAGAGAGAGGGATAATACGAAATAATTTTAGTTTGGAGCTCACTGAGAGGTCATTTGGAACTGCAGACTTATTATTGTTGGCCTGATGCCAACGCTGCTGAAATAATGCCTGTCACATTTCTTTTCCTTGTGGAAGCTGAGACTTTGTAGCATCCATGCGGCAGTTGCTTTCATTAAAGGAACTAACTTTTCTCCATGGGAGGAATAAGAACTCAAAAGTTTTTGTCTTTAATGAACTTATCCAGAGAGAAGAGGGAAACAGACAGATGAGGAAGAATGAGATTAAGCCAGTTGTCAGAAAAAGACAAAAATGGCTTTACATCATAATTATCACATTAATATGTTTACAGCCAATACAAGTGTCTTTAGGTGACCACCAACCCAGAATTGCAGTTAGAAGAGCAGAGGAGCAGAACTCTACAGGATATCTGACCTCCTTTTTTCAAACATGTGGAAATACTTTGTGGGTTGCAAAGCTGCTGTGAGGCAAGAATATCCTGATCATGAAAAGACAATGCAGTAAGCATGTATGCCTCATGCAACAGCTGTAAATCATTTGGTGTGACACAGAAAGCCCATACAATATAGAGGAGCACTACCAGCTTTCTAGCTTCAGTTACCCTTGAGCTATATTTAGGTCCTTACCTCCAGTATACTGTAAAATAACAGTGTGGGTATTTCTCCAAGTTCAAAGGGGCTGACGAGCAATTCTAACTGCTTGAATTTAATTGAGTCAGCAAAGTCCATGCTTTCTTTTCCTGAAAACTTGACGTTCTTGACTGGGGAGGGGAGACCCCAGGAGAGTTGATTTACTTTTTTTTTTGCTTTTTCTTTTCCTTTAAGCATGCTGAGAACTACAACACCCGCATCCTCAGCAATTAAAGTTACCATTTTACAATTATTCAATAGTGGCTGGGTTCTGAGGGTATGTGTGTTTAAGAGGGTGTGTGTAAGAGAAATTAGCACTCAGTAGTGTAGAGAGGAATCTTCATTAAGTGCCAGATAAACATTCTTCCCACTCAGGAGGAGGAAGGCAGTATGCTCACTGCAAAACCATGGCTTTGAAAGTGGAGTTATTAATCTTTCTTTGCCTACTTAGTACAAGCTCACCTAGGAGTTAGTGTCCAGTTTCTAGTATGCTGTAAACCCACACATTTGTTTAGGCTGCCCTTTTGGGACACGGCGGCTTACAGTAACTTCAGCCGCTGCCTATTTATTCTTGACTCCAAACTGCATTTTACTACAGTACCCCCTCTTCTGCTAATGTAAGTTATGAAAGTTTTTTAATCTGTAAAATAAATAAATAAAGTGACTCAAAAAAATCTTTGAAGAGAACGAGTAGTGCTTTCTTGAGTTGACTTTGCTGAAAAGTATTTTCTTTTTTCCTGGGAAGAACAGGGTAAGCCCTGGAAAGGTTTAATTTATGATTCAGCATAAGGCAAGGGTTACTCCATGGTCTTTAATGTACCATGTGAGTTAACAAATAAACCAATTGAAAATATAATAAATTAGGTCTAATCCTTAGCAAATAAAACACTTGACTACTTTGAACTGTTCTCAGTATATTCTGACTTTCTTAATTTGTTCTTTGCTTTTAATCGCCTAGAACCTCCTACAGTTACCTAGAAACCATAGGTGCAATGAGAATAGCCAGGCATCCATAGTAAAGATCAGATTAGTCCAACATCTTTCAAGAATGGTTTAGAAGTAATTGAGTCTCCTTTGGGACCAGGGAATGGAAAATAAGCCCTCTCAAGCTCTCTTTCATCTAGTTATCTTGTTTATTGTATTATCCTGTAGTCAGTTCAGATGTAACACAAAAGAAAACAGACTCTCTCACATATTACTTCTCTTTCTCTACTCTCGCAACTTACACTCAGATAAAAGCAGCTAAGGCTACAATTCTTTGATTTTATTCTAGAAGCTAGATTCTTTAGGGGTAGATAAGAACCAGTGATTCTTGTTGTTAAGTATTAAGTTTGGAGTTCATCTCATAGCTATAGCCTTCTGGTGGCCTGAATGACTGGGAGCCGCGATACGAAAGCTTAGTCTCTCCTGTGGGCAGCTGGGCTCAAACAGGAATGGCTCAGTATGGGAGTTTCTCCCCATCCAGCATTTTAGTCCAGGTCAGCCCAACCCATAAGTGTTAGAAAGTTCTGAGTTCAAAGAGGAGTGTGAAGAAGAGAGCTGCTGGGTGAGAGAAATAGTTGAATTATGTGAATGGAGATATGAATGGATGCTGATGGATTACTCTTCTTGCTCCAAAAATGAGTTAGAAGACCAACATGAGGAGGGGATATAGCAGAAATTATGCAGAAACCAGACTGTTCCTCATGAAATCTGTGGGACTGAAGTGGGAGGGTTAGGTTGGATGTTCTGGAAGAAAAGGTTAAAATACTATCATTATGCTTCTAGGGAGATTTTATGCTACTTTTGTTACTGTTGTTCTCATTACTAATATATTGCTCATGGAAATAAACATGAGTTTGTTTTCCACTTGTCCTCCTAGGGACAGGTATGGCATTCAAAAAAGATGGAAGTTCAAAAGATGCCTGTATGTCTGTTAGAGAAGCCTAAACCCCAAAACTACTTGCAGCTGCCATGGTAACTACATTTATAATAAAATGAAAGTAGGAGACACACATAACATTCCTCTTCTTTTGACCTGCTTCCTTTTCCTATAGCACTTCTCATCTCACCCATGTCAGACTTGCCTGTGAGCATCTCAGCCCAGGTGCTTTGTCCTCCTTGCCTCTTCTTGAGAGCCTGCCTCCAGCCCAGATATTTCCTTAAGGGTGGGTTCTCTGCTGTCCCGAAGCATTTCCACCTATGTACCTTTAATTCTGCTGCCATGAAATCAACACACTATGACGCCCCCTTCTTGGTACAGCTGTTTCTTTGACACACTTCTATCAACACTGTCCTTTCCTTTCATACAACCCTGGTTTGGGGCATTTAAGTGCTGGAAGGATAAGGGGAAGGGATTTTGAGGCATTAGAGTTTTGTGTTTGATTTTCTGAATGCTTATGTATAGGTAACTAGCTGAACCTGAAGACACCAAGAATTCGCTTTTGCTTGAGGACATTCAATTGAGATACCTCTGAACCATAAGGGCTCAAAATGCTTCTGCCTATGTCCAGAAAAAGGGAGCTTTGGCTGAGAGGCAGAGAGAAACAATAACTGTCTAGAGGCCAGGGTGAGCATATGCCTATGTAGCCTTTTCTTTGCAGCTTGAAAACTGGGACTTTAATGGGAACTGTGAAGTCATCATGTGATGCTGTGTGGGGATGTGACCCATAGCAAGGGAAGGAAGCAGCATCACTCCTTACCATCAGGGCCACACTGACTGTATGCCAGCAACAGCAGCGCAGCATCCCGGCAACACTGACTTGTTCTGGCGCAGGCAAAGGCCGCCAGGAGTGAAGGACGAGCATCAGGACAGACCTTCCTGTCTGTGAGCCTTGCAACAGGGAGCTCCAGGGCTGCTTTCAACATGCCTATCCTTCCTGTGCTGTTCCCCAAGCTGAAGCACCAGCTGCAATTAATCTTCTTTTGTGCACTGCTCTGATCTAACAATTGATCTTGCAGGCTACAGAAGACTTAGGAAACTGTTTTACAGTGAAAATATCACTGAAAATCAGCATGATGACTGTCTATGGGCTGGCCTCCATCTCATTTGAACCTCACCTTCTAAGTTTTTATTTCACAGGGACTTTTTTTTTTTTTAAGCTTTTTTTTTTTCCTACTATTTTTTGTAATCTACA
This sequence comes from Myiopsitta monachus, assembly GCA_017639245.1. Taxonomy (NCBI): domain Eukaryota; kingdom Metazoa; phylum Chordata; class Aves; order Psittaciformes; family Psittacidae; genus Myiopsitta; species Myiopsitta monachus. The sequence continues at coordinate 73,450,412 of CM029922.1, forward strand.
TGTGGAGCTCACTTTCTATTTCCCAGCTTTTGCGAGGAGGTATTAGGGCATAGCAGGCAGGGAAGCCCTGTTTCCTTAATCTAGATCTTTTCCTAATGAGTCCAGCAATCGAACCAGATCAAATAAAGGTAGCTAGTTAAACCTGCTTAATGATCAATTTTATTCCATAACATAAAGGTTGCAGAAAAAAATTGTCTTCTGATTTTCTTACATTATAAATTTAATGTTGTCAGAAAAATGTCTAAAAGATATGAGAAACACTATACCAACATTCAGTAAAGTGAGAATTTGTCAAAATTTGAGTAAAATGTATTTATTGCACTGTTTAAAAAAAAAAGAAACTGAGAATAACTCCTGAATATTTGAAACTTTTTTTACATATATTAATAAATATTTCACTTTTTTAAGCTGCCTAATATCTTTTATTGGGATGAAGGGATTAATTTCCTTCTTTTTTCCTTTGAATGAGAAAATAATACAAGAATTAATAGTTTTCTATCAAGTTGACATGGTCTTTTTTGGTTGTTTTCACTTTAGCCTTTGAGTTTAAAAATTGATTTGTCTCCTAGCTACAAGTAAAAGTTGAAAGAAAGCACAAAGTTCTCAGGCAAATTTTAAACTAGGCATTGGTATCAGAGAACTCAAACACTTGCAAGTGCCAAATTTCACACTATAAATAAAATTTAAAAAAGAAAACAAACCCACATGTGTTTGTAGTTCTGACATTAATACACTATTTTGTTCTTATTTTAGGAAAATCGTATAAACACATGGGATGCAAATTCCAGAGGACAAAGTGACACATAAGAGCAACTAGTACAGAGAAATAGAGCTCGTGAGTGCTAAGGCAGGAACCTGCCTCCTACTTCTGCTTGGAGATGTGCTGCTGCGGTAACATCTGTTCCTGTAGCACTCACGCAGAGTTTGTTTGCATACCTTTTGGGGGTGATATCAGGTGCTGTGGTGTTATGTGTCTGCAAACACACAGCCTTTCCTTGGTTTGGAGGGAGAAGGGCAGTCCCAGACCTGCACGAGCCTGATGGCAGCGCTTTTCCTCAGTCTCCCCAGCTTCAGGTTGCCATGTCCCTGCTTTGGCTGGCTGTTTTCTCACCCGTTTCCATCAGTTGCCTGTCTGGGTCTGAAGCGCTTTCTGGCACGTGCTGCAGCCTCCACAGGGCTTAGGATGCATCCCCCACAAACATCACATCAGCCATGTCTGTCTCTTCCAAACACTAGGTTTCTTCTGACTGTTTTTCTGCAATTTCTTGCGCAAGAGAAGAGACTTTCCCAAAACGTTACTACCATCTCTTGTGACCTAACAGATGTTGTGCTGAAATCCCACCCTCTTCAAGCCCGAGTGCCAGGTGCGAGCAACCCAAACACCTTTTCTCCACCTCATAGGTCACCTGCCTTCTTTGCACAGGCATTCCTGCTTCTCATTGATTTTTACACTGTTGCCAGGTTTTTTAACTTTGGTTTATTAGCAACAGAGTTTAACCTTTTCCCATCCTGTGGGAATAAGCTATTTCAGTAGCTATACAGCACAGCTATTTTTGTATGCAGGAGGAATTTTTCCTCCACAGCAAGGGAGCATGCAGAACACAGCATTAAAGAGGCTTTACTGCCTAAAAAACACACTGCAGTGAATTTTTGCTCTTAGCCTGGCCAAATGAACATTAATATAATTTGGCCTCTTTCTCTGAAGTTTAGATTAAGGCCCATTACGTCACAAATAAAACTGAGTAAAACTGATACAGACATTTATGAGCAGTTATGGTTATCATCCACTGGCAGACAACTTGCTTTACCTCCTTAACTCAATTTTGCATCCAAACCCTTAAGGAGGGGAGAGTATAACATTTCACTTGTAGCACTATGGATAGTTTAATACAATTTCTGTCAGTAGAGTAGCTCTGACAGACTATTTAGTTCACCTCAGTTGGGAATATACAGATTGTCAGAGAGTACAGTATCCTCTGATATAAGTAATTTATAGTTAAACATACATTTTCCCACTGAAGCAGCTCTCTGGCTTTGCTGCTATTTGTGTGGCTATCTGGGTTTGGAAGATGTTCCTTTCATTCTGTTGACTTTGGCAAAAGTTAACCTAACTGTGTGTCCATGTTCTGAGGCATTGCCATAAATAAGTCCTCTTTTTAAAAATTTGAGCTGGATGCTCACATTCAGAAGTACAGGGTTTGAAAACACTTGATGAATATTGATTATGGATTCCTACAACCAACTCTGTTCAGTTTTGTTGTCAGAGTCTTTTACATGGTTGAAAAACAAGCAGACAATCTAACAGTAGAAAAGTAAAATGCTCACACTAGCAGTAGGATAACTCACTTTTCCCTTGTGTTTTCATTGCACATGATGTTTGGGATCGTACCTAAACGATTGTCAGTCATTAAACTCTATGCTCCGACCAATCATACTAATGCAAACCTGACAGGATTCTCAGGCATTACATAATTTGCAACCTGTTTCTTTTTCCTTTATTCTCAAGGCCTCTTTTGCAGGCTCATATTGCTGGTCTTAAAGCTCATTATTTCAACTGCTCTCCCTCTCCTTCACTTCAGGAGTGTGTTTTTGAAGCAAATCATTTGCACTTACTGTACTTTGCCTTATATTGTGGGAAAATCTCTGAGCACAAGACTGGCCCCACTTTTACGTAAAATAAAATAAGCACAGAACATGTGGTGGAGAAGCACACATCAGGTGCTGTGAGATCCAGGGCACATTCATTCAACATATACAGAGCTAGTCCAAAGTAGTCATCCTCAAAATGTGTACAGGATGGATGCATGGTCATCTGCACCATCTGTCTTGCTCTGCAAGTACTATCCTGCTTGTCTTCAACACTTGGTAATGACTGAAGAAGTTGATAATTTATGTGTTTTGTTGTCCAACTGTAAATGACAAAATTAGATATTAAATACATATCAGCCTAGCTTTGGAAATATGGCTACTAAAACCATGAAAAAAAGAAGTATGAGGAATATACCTTGTCCACACATGAGTGACTAAGCTCAACAAAGGGAATTTTATGGGAAAAACATTACGGCTTCTAATGCATAGGAAATCAGGCCACATAACCTTACAATCCCTTTGGTCTTAAAAGTTATGAATTTATTTAAAATATCACTTCTCATTATGCTGTTGTTGTTAACACATATGTGCCTAGGGTTCTTCAGGTGGGCCAAAAATGTCCTAGTGTGAATAATAACCATGTCCAGAGAACAGTAAAAAATTCCCTGACATCAACAGAAATGTATTGGCAGGTGGTACTTGCAACATTGACTCTGGCTGGTCATTCAGAAAGCATTATGATATTACCTATTGCTGTCTGTGATGCTGCTTGTAGGGATACACAAATGCTTTGTCCTGCTCTCTGTTATAACAGAGACCTCCAAATGTATAGTCAGAGATTCGAAATCAAGAAAGAATATACTGTGCTACTGGACAAGAACCACAATAGGTATTTCGTGAGCTGTCCAAAATGCCACAGGTCTTTGGAGAATAAACTTCCAGAACTCTTTTTAGTCTTTGCTTCATGTCACCTTTGTAACCTGCTAACCATTCTTTCTTGAAGGATTTGAAGCAGGCTGGGGTGTCAAAAAGGAAAATGAAAATACTTTGCATTTATCTGCACAGCAGTATCTTTAATTATGTAGCATTTGGTATTCATCCTTCCCTGCCATTTTGCTAAAAATAGTTCTAGTTATCCCATCAAAACCCAGATCATAAAGCTTAAGGACCTAAGCACACAAAAAAATTAACCAATATGAACAAATTCTAATATACTACTCACTAATTTGAGTAGTGTTTTACTCAACAAATAATTTCTTTGATCACTAAAGCAATTTTTGTGATGAATAATGAACCAGTATGAAAAGTGCAAGGATTAAGGACCCCAGATCAGTAAGGCTATTTATGGAATAGATGCTATTCACCAGGACTAACAGCGACAGAATGGATCTTGGAGTGAATTATTTCAAGTAATATTTGAAATAATGACTCTGGTACCCAGAAAATTAGTCCCCAAAGAGCAGGAATGACAAAAGGTATTGTTGATCTTTATTTTGTATTTTAATTATGTGTATTTTAGCCATCTCTTCTCTGCCAGGTGAATCTCTCTTTTCTTCCTATGAAAGCTACGATATCATGTAGCAGCTATTACACAGCAGTTGCTACTTTTTGCAAGATCCCAGCTGTTTCATTGTAAGAATAAAAAGACATTGGGTACCTGCCAATTAAATAAATGGAATTGCCATTTTCATTTATTGCAGTAACCAGTTTGACTTGTATTCATAATGTTTTTTGTTAATGTATATAAAATGACAGCACTGGCAAGTGAAAGTAAATGTTTTTATGAGCAGAATATGTGTGTTAAAATATTGAGTCTTTTCAGCAGATTCACAACTGCTTTGATTTCAAAATGGAAGTTTTGAATTATCAGTAATGTGCTGATGTCTCCTACCTGTCCACTGATACCAGATCCCCAATCTCTGCTCATCTTCTGGGTTTTGGTGCATAATGATCAATAAGAGGGAGGGTTCCATCGGCATATCTTCCCACCTACTTCCTATTTCTGCTTTCCAGTTAAAATGCTGAATACAATTACAGACCCATTAAGCAGTGTTAAAATACACTAATATCAGAGTGCTCTTTTTCATAACTGGATCATTTTACAGCAGAGCCACATTGTTAGCGTCCTACAGGAAGGCTTACAGAAAGCAGATACAATCTGCTGCTGCATTTTTTTAAAAATACTTCCTGTAGAGAATTAAATGCATCACAGTTTCTATTACCTACACAAATTCTGCCATAAGACAAAGAATGGTTGAAAGCAGTTTTTAATTTGTTGCATTAAGTGTCAAAATGGGACGCTATTTTAAGATGCCATAAATGTCTTATTGCCAAGCTTAGAGACACCACTCATGGAGGCCCTTTTTGGGGACAAAGGCACAGGCCTGGGAGAGGGGCAAGAAAGTCTGTGAAGGGGCCAATGGTTCTTGAAGCAGGAAGGAAGGTTCAAACATGGCTTTGTGCAGCTCTGAATCATGTACTTTATGTCCAGATTAAGGAAGGCTATTAAGGAAATGGCAATATTTATTGGAAGAGGGTGCAGAGGCTTCCAAAAAGAAAACCCCTTTAACAGAGCATCCCAAAACTGAGTCACTCAACATCTCCTGTAACCTCTGAATGCATATGCCTTTGAGGAAGGTAAGTATGAATAACAGTAAGTGGGCAATAACAGTAAGTGGGCAGAGAGCATTCTCCTCCTTAAGCAGATGCTGACAGAGTGCTCCACTCACCACTGGGTCACCTGGGCTCTGGGATACTTTACTTGGTACACACCAAGCCCTTACCATGAAGAAGTGACAAAAATGGGTTAAGCTAAAATGAACTTTATCTGAACTGACTGTTTAAAGTCTGCACTGGATTTTTCCCAAGGGTCTGTAGTGTGTTTTTGAACAATAATAAGAGCAATAGCTAGGCTTAAAATGCTGAGCCACAACCAGAAAACTCAGCTTCTTATTAATTGGAAACATACGCCTTCAGCAAAATTTCAGGCAGAAGCAAGAAGCAAAACCGAAAAACTATAAGGCAAAGCAGAGAGTAGCCATTTAACACACTTTATGTTGTTCTGTTTGCCCCCCTCTGAAATGTTTATACAGATTTATTGCAGTAATATCCAAATATCTGTGAATGCATACTCCCACAGAGCACCTCATGCTGGGCAGAGAAAAGATGTTTATCCCCCTTTCACAAGTGAAGAACTGAGGCAGGAGAAACCTGTGATCAAAACAAGAATGAAACCCCTGGAGAGGCAAAGTCTCCAAAAAGTGACCTAAACACTAATTGGCCTTTCTTATGCTTCATGACAATCACTGGTAGAGATAATATAAATTCTATTTGAGTACTGAATTGGTTTAAAGTCACAGAATTTGGGATAATTCTGTGTATAATAAATGATGAGATTTTATTTGTCCTCTCACTTTTATAGCCCTTAAAATGCATTTCATTTCCAGTTTCAACTTTTTCTTTGCAATTCTGAAAACTGGGACATATATATATCATGCAAATAATGTATGTAATATATTTCATACATATTCAATGAAAGATATTCTTATGCAAGATGGCAATTCAAGCAACTAGAGATTAAAATAATTTAATTGTACAAATATATAAATAGTATAAGTGGAAGTGAATTGATTTTTATCTATTTCTCTGTGTATTTATGTAAGCATGCATATGTATATTCTGACCTTGTAAAAGAAATGTATGAAAATTGGCAGAAGTCTTTTGGTTATAGGTGAATGAAATGACATTTGAGGTAATTACAGAAATAAATGGCAACTAATCAGCAACTCATCACAAGAATAAGCTCACATTAAAGATAATGGAAAAATGGAAAAAAAATTAAAGCTAATGTTAAAAAAAAAAAAAAAAAAAGTGTTCCAGTTAAAAAAAAAAAAAAGAAAAAAAAAAAAAAAAAGAAAATGTTTCCAGTCTATAAAAGCCTCCTTCTTTCTGTCCTTCCATCTCTCTGCAAATACTACATTCACAGCCTTTCTGCCCTGCCCTTAACGAGCCCTTGGCAGGCAGTCTGTTGGGGGTCCCACCTCCCTGGCCAGGACAGCCCATCCCTCAGCTGCCTTCAGCCCTTCTCCCGGGATGGTGGGGTTCTGGAAGTTGCCCCTCATAGGTTGAGGGAGACAGAAGGCATTAGGAGGAGCAGAAAGGGCTTCAGATCTGCCTTGCTTGCTCTCCAGACCCTCTGGCCAATCCCTCTACAAGAAAGCCTTACTTCAAACAGATTTAAATCGCTGTTTTCCAGGTGTCTCCCAGCTGGCTGGTAACCCAATATCCTAAGGGTTCATGTACCTATTTTTCTTAAATTTCCTCAACTTCTCTTTCCTCTGCATCAACATCTGGCATCAACCTAACCACAAGCTTAAACACCTCTTCAACTGTGTTCAGGGTTAGTTTTCATTAGCAGTCAGGCTTTTTTTATTTTGTTTGTTTGAATCGCAGTCATTGTAAGCATATTTTCATAGCATTCAAACTTCATAGGCCTTGCTGAAGGCAGGATTTTATTACTCATTCTACATGATTAATATTGCTTATGTCATTCATGGATCACAAAAAACAAAACAAAACCAAAATCACCCCAAACTATGCATCTCTATCACTTTCTGTAGACTTAAACTGGGATAAACATGGACTGTTATGTCATGACATCTCCAAGAAGAGCACTAATTTCAAAGCAAATAGTGAAGAGATTAGGCACAAATTCCATCCAGAAGCGGGAACCTAACTGCAGTTTCTTTTCTTCCATTTCAGCATAACTTTGACACTGAAAAAACTTATAACCAACGCCATCATACCTGATGGCAGGTGATAGCAAAATACCCTAGCAAATACTTAGTTGGGGGTTTTGGGGGTTGTTTTGGTATTTTTTTAAGAGAACTTTGCAGGTTGCAGACTACAGTTGGTTTAACAAGACTGGGGTGATGCACACAGGTTCTGTGTTAAGATATAAAGAAGAAAAACATTCCAGTAGTTGATGGCAACAAATCTGGACTCAATTCTATTAGTACAAGCTAGGGGGAAAGCATCTTTATTAATTCTGCCTCAGTTACCCAGATGTTAAAATAAACTTGTCCTCTTCAGGGATGTTAAGATACATCCACTTATGGATGGCAAGCATATAGTGACTGAAAATTAAATAGAATATTAACATAGACACAGCATGCCATCATTAGTGTAAATTGGTAAAACAAATGCTTTTCCCAAGATTTTTAAAAGTAATTAATAGTTCTGGATGACTTCTGAGTGCTTTGGCTTCAATCCTTCTAGAAGGACGGATTTTCTAAAGGTGAGAGCTCAGTGTGAGATCAACTTCCTTTTAACATATCTGAGGCTGAGTAATGTGCTTGAGCTGAGTTTTCCGGAGCCACTACCTGTGAAAATGTTGGTTGTTCCGGAAAGGTATTATCCATATGTTTACTGTTATTTATTTACACAGATTCAAACTTACTATATTCAAGCAAAAAGTAACTCGAGTTTTTCAATTTATTAGGAGATCTCAAAAGCAATTAATATGAGGTTATCATCAAAAGAATTCAGCGATGCTTCTAAGATGTATCTTAGGGCTGCTGACCTTACTTGTTAAAGTCAGACATTTATTTCTTTCCTATGAATTGAAGAGCCTGTTTCTGCTCTGCTTCTAACTCAACGGGAGTTTCATCACTGTCTTCAACGACAGGCAAATCAGAGCCCAAATTTTCATCTGTAACTATGTACAGTAGCGTGTTCAAGTGGCATACAACTTGGCACCACAATTATAGCAATTTTAATCAACCTCATTTGTTGTTTGCTTCTCTGAGATTTCTAGGAGAATTTACTCAACTGCACTCCAGCTTTCGTATCTCTACACCCCTTCTGTTTTACAAGTCATGCTTTTGTTCTGCCATTCCTGCTGCAGCTGAACCAGAGCATTTTAATAAACCTCTTGTTACCCACATCTTCTATCCATATGTCATTGACTTGAGCAGAGCAGTTTGTCGGGTTAATATTTCATACACTTTGTATTTAGACTATTACTTAGTTGATCCATAACAGGGGATTATAGTCAGGGATAGGAACATTGAGTGGCTTTTTTTTTTCCCCCACGTGTCTGTCTCCAAGACAACTAGATGGCTGTATTTAAAAGAGCACAAAGACATGAACAAGTAGCTCATCCAAGTCTTTTAGCAAGTGAATGCTCTGTGGTTTTGCATTTTCAGACAGGCCTTTCACTCTATCCCCCTGACATCTTTTACCCCGGGCTCTGATGAGTGGGAGCTCAGACTGGTAGCCCAGCTGATAATTGCAGCTATTAAGCTGCTGTTAGTGGAACTCTAGTTCCCTTTTGTTTCTGGTTTTATCTAGTCTAGTTTGAGAGTTTCACTACTGATAGTCATATTTTAAAACCATAATGATGTTCTTCCTTTTTCCCCTCTTTCAGTCAGGGTTGGTGATTATTAGGTATATCCTCTCTCCAGTTCAGCCTGCTTGCAGTGATTTTGCAAAGCACAAACTAGTTTGTGTTCTTGGATTTAAAAAAAAAAAAAAAATAAAAAATAACGTGGCCATAACAAAAGATCCCTGGCAACCATAAATTAGCAATAGAAAATGCCTGGCAGCCCTGCAGGCAGTCCTCATGCTGTAGCCTCAGACAGACCGCTAACAGCTAAGCAGAGGTTGCAGCTCACTTATAAACCAACCATGATCCAACATTAATATGAATCTGCTTCTGAAATTCAGCTCAGCACTCTCTGGATTTCTTCCCTCTCCTTGGCTCTGTCAGGAATAGCACCATGCACTGGAAATTTAATGTTTGAGTGGTCGAGCTTCATTACTCCCATGTATATTTTTTGGCCTGATAATTACATTAGGGATGTAAAATATGTAACATAAGGTTCCTGTGAGAATTTGCCTCTGAGCAAAGTGCTTTCATATGTCATGGGGGTTTCAAAGTAGGTTCGATGTAAGACCTCAAACCTGTCCAAACAACATATTGAGATGGGCACTGTAAGAAATATCACCCTGTTAAGCTTTATATGAAGCTCACTGCAGCTCCTGCAGATAGCTGGTTGCAATGCCTGTGGAGCGCCACTTTTTATTAAGACTGTTTCATTCCTTTGAACATGGGAGACACAAACTTTTACGAGTCAGATAACCTTTCAGGGGATTCATATTCTAGAAGGATAATATCTGTATAGACTGAAAAATATCCAGTAAGCTATTTCTATCCTCTCCCAAATACGATTTACCTTGCTTCGTTTCAAACTTCTGTACTTAACCCTCTTTGTGAGCTCCATATTACCAAATTCCTGAAAGGGGAGACCAGAGTACTCCAGTCATATTCAAAGACAATTTCATGTACTGATGTTTCTGAAATTTCACATCCACTTCATGTCAGTTAATCTAGCTGTGAAGGCAAACTTCTGCTGCTGGATCCACATTGCAGACACTTTACTGGTATGAATCTTGACTGTATATATTCCCATAAAAGGGATTGTTGTCTTAATGTGATTTGCAGGGAAAGTGAAGTAGTGGCAATCTTCAGTCCAAAATTTTGGTGCAGAAAACTGAACGCCTGAGTCCTTTGTAAGGCTCAGGTGATGTACTTCAGAAAGTTTTAGAAAGCCGAAATGCATCAGTCTAATTGCAAATGAGATTAAAAAATAAAGGTAAGTTTATGAAAAACGCCTCTTACCAGCCATTCTCCCAAGCTTTTATCTTTTTTTCACAGCTAATATTAGCAGATATAATAACATAATCAACAATGTTTAAGTACACCAGTACAATAAAATGTTTTGGGAGGTTAAGAGGAAACAATGAAATTGTCCCATCAAAATCTGGCTTGGACAGAAAATACATTTTGTAAATAAGTGTCTTCCTTCCTGTTTTCCATAGAAGGTGGCTTTTCTCACACATATCCAGTAAAATCTGCAAATCAGAAAAGGTGTTCCTTCAATCGGAATCTTTGAATTTCACTTTAAAGGGGAACAAAGATTTAAAGAAATCCTGGGAATAATAAATAACAATTAAAAAGAAAATCAACAAAATTCCTCCCATTTCTCTGGCATCATTCTGCTTTGGAATAAGCATTATCCCCAACCTTTTAGCTGGTTCATTGAAAAAGAAGTATAAAAAAGCGGGCCAGTTCTTCCCATTTTCACCAGCTCCTGGTTCTGACTGATGTCCAAGGAAGTGAAGTTGTGTCCTGGTTCAGCAAGAAATAGGAAAGCTGAAACCAAACCAGAAAATAACCTGAGGCAGGGTAAAAGGAGATAGCAGTGATCCTGATTTTTATTTATTTATTTTTAAAAAAAAAACAGAAAAAGATTGTGCCTGCTTTTTCTGTCTTTATTCAAGACAAAATAGGGGGTGTGAGTGAATTAAAGGAAATGAAGTTAAATAATAAGGGAAATAATTCCACTTTATAATAATGAAGTGAAATAATAAGGCAGCCTAGATAAGCTGCCTCAATTACACCCAGTGCACACAATGGACAGGACTGAGCTGAGGGGTTCACAACTAGGATGAAGCAGGAGATGGGCTGTTTCTCAGAGGGTCATAAACCTTTGGGGATGTTCTTAGACATGCACAGAAAACAAAAATATTGAGGTGCAACCTTATTCATTCTCATACACTTATCCAATGGAGGATGAGAAAGCCTGGAAGAGGTCTTCTCCCCACCACTATTGCTCACATTTTTCCCTGGTGATGACCTATGGAGCTGCCTGAAATTGCCAAGGACCACAGGAATTACAGGCATTACAGACTTCCAGATGAGTCTTGCAGTAAAGGAGATCCTTTCCGTTCTGCTCATTATTTATCCAAATTCTAAGCACCTGTAAGAACGCAGCATTCATCATCTACACAGGTTAGCATCTTGAAAGACCTTTCTCTCTTTTATATGTATCTTTGAATATATATATCATTAAACCTTGGTCGAATTTAAGTCAATGGCCAAAATTCTCTTGGATTTCAGCATGTTTGGGATAAAAATATATATGCATACGCACACATTTCTTTTCCTTCCACATCAGCAATAAGAAAATATTTCTGGTACCAAGCACTACCATTTTTATTATCCCATTCTCCTTTTTCTCACTTTTGCAAAGAGGTGGAAGGATTGTTTTGTTTGTTACAAGGTTTTACAGCTGAGATCAAGCTGAGTAAGGGAAAAGTCAGGCTGAATACTAAGTAAAACTTCCTGAAAGCAGAAGCTATTAGGCTATGTAATAATATCCCACGGGAAATGGAACAGCTCCATCAGTTGTGACATTCAAAACTAGACTGGACAATGCACTAATAAATATTCCATGGGGACAATCCTGTATAGGGGTGGATGAGGAGATCTGCAAAGTCTTCCCCATATCTAATTTGTCCAATTCTATGAAGCAGAAAAATGTCATGCAGTTGAAGAAGATTAAAACTGGAGCAGCTCTGAGAAACACAAAACATCAGTTTATTCTAGGACAAGTCTTTACTGGTGTACACTATTTTATAATTCTGGGACTCTGATCTCCAAATTCATTGCGAACAAAAATAAGTTTTCTAGTTTCACAGTCTTGCAACACTGATATAGTCAATTTAGGACAAAGAGTCTTTAGTGACATTCACAAACCCTCTTTTCTTGCTAGAATCTGCTCACATTGATCAATAGAGCTGGACTTCTGCTATTCATACATTCAGTGACTCACTGTATTATTTCTAATTAATTTATATTTTATTATTAGAATTTCCTAATTGTGATATTAAACAAACCTTACAGGGAGTAACACACTAAACCACCATGGTTTAATTGCTAAGAGTCCCTTAAATAAGGTAATTCACATTGTTTATGATACAATATATTTAATTGTTACTGTTTAACTTTCTTCAGCCTGAAAAAATTGTTTTGCTCCATGACCAATTTATGCAGCAACTTCTGCAATTATGAAAGTTGCAAGCCTGGGAAAGCTGCAACCTATGCACTTCATTCTTTAGAGCTACCAACCTTATTTGTCAGCAAATTCATTGCACACCAGTGACCTGCTGGTCAGAGAGGTACTGAAGCACATCGCTCTGATTGACAAATGAAAAGGAACGACAAGGATAGAGATGCAGCCAGTGGGTACACGTCAAAAAAACGCTGCTCATTTATCGTAAGACCTGTAGTCAACTCTTCTGAGAAGTATTTGAAGAAATGTGACTGTGAGCTTGTTTCAGTGATCAAAATCATGCAGTACCTTGAAATGAGAATAAAATTTCCTCTAAAATAATAAATTATTCAAAACTATCAAAGAATCATAGAATAGTTAGGGCTTAAAAGGACCTTAAGATCATCAAGTTCCAACTCCCCTGCCATAGGCAGGGACACCTCCCACTAAACCATGTCACCCAAAGCTCTGTCCAACCTGGCCTTGAACACTGCCAGCGACGGAACATTCACAACTTTCTTGGGCAACCCATTCCAGTGCCTCACCACCCTTACAGTAAAGAATTTCTTCATTATATCCAATCTAAACTTCCTCTGTTTAAGTTTGAACCCATTACCCCTTGTTCTATCACTACAGTCCCTAATGAAGAGTCCTTCTCCAGCATCCCTATAGGCCCCCTTCAGGTACTGGAAGGCTGCTATGGGGTCTCCAGACAGCCTTCTCTTCTCCAGGATCAACAGCCCCAACTTTCTCAGCCTATCTTTATACAGGAGGTGCTCCAGTCCCCTGATCATCCTTGTGGCCCTCCTCTGGATTTGTTCCAACATTTCCATGTCCCTTTTTATGCTGAGGACACCAGAACTGTACACAATGCTCCAAATGAGGTCTCACGAGAGCAGAGTAGAGGGGCAGGATCAGTTCCTTCGACCGGCTGGTCACGCTGTTTTTGATGAGAGGCCCATGATGTCCCTAGTCTGTCTTTTATTTGCAATGTACTTATAGAATCTCTTCCTGTTATCTTTCTCATCCTTAGCCAAGTTTAATTCTAAGTGGGCCTTAGCTTTCCTAACCTAGTCCCTAGCTTCTGAGACTACATCCCTGTATTCTTCTCAGGCCATCTGTCCTTGCTTCCACCTTTTATAAGCCTCTTTTTTCCTTTGACTTTTCCTCAGCAGCTCCTTATCCATCCAAGGAGGTCTCCTGGTCCTCCTGCAGTACTTCCTTCTAGTAGGGATGCATCGCTCCTGGGCTTGCAGCAGGTGATCCTTGAATATCAACCAACAGTCTTGGGCCCCCCTGCCCTCTAGGGCTGTATCCCATGGAACCATACTAAGCAGATTCCTGAAGAAGCCAAAGTCTGCTCTCTTGAAGTCCAGGGCAGTGAGCTTGCTACACTCTCTTCTCAATGTCCTGAGGATCTCGAATTCAACCATCTCATGATTGCTACAACAAAGGCTGCCCTGGAGCATCACATTTCCAACCAGCCCTTCCCTGTTGGTGAGGACGAGGTCAAGCATGGTATCTCTCCTTGTCAGCTTCTCTATTACTTGCAGAAGGAAGTTGTCTTCCACACAATTGAGGAACTTCCTGGATTGCTTGTGCTGGGCCGTACTGTCCCTCCAACAGACATCAGGGTGATTGAAATCCCCCATGAGAACAAGAGCCTGCGAGCATGAGGCTGTTCCTATCTGTCTATAGAGTGCTTCATCCACTGAGTCCTCTTGGTCAGGCGGTCTGTAACAGATCCCCACAATAATGTCTCCCATCATTGTTCTCCCTTTAACCCTGACCCACAAACTCTCTGTCGACTGCTCACCTGTCCCCAGACAGAGTTCCATACTCTCCAGCCTATCCCTAACATAAATAGCAATTCCCCCTCCCCACCTGCCAGGCCTGTCTTGTCTAAAGAGCCTGTAACCTTCTATTCCAACAGTCCAGTCATAGGAGCCATCCCACCATGTTTCTGTGATACCTATTATATCATATCTCTGTAGATGTGCACAAATCTCTAATTCCTCTTGTTTGTTCCCCATACTACGGTTGTCTGTATAGAGGTATCTGAGCCAAGATCCAAATGAAACCAGCTCATTGGCTGGAGTGGCTGAAATATCTCTGCATTCCTCCATGCATTTATTATAGGTCCTGGCAACTGACTGGGAGTGCTGGGATGAAATTATACCTCCCTCCCCCAATACGCCTAGTTTAAAGCTTTCTTGACCAGCCTGGCAAGCCTCCTACCTATCTGCAATTCCAGCTTTCTGTGTGTTCACACCTACTGAAAACATGAATGCAAAGAACTTGCTTGTTTGTGTAGAGAAAATTAAATACCTTAACCACTGCTAGAAGACACAGAAATTGAAAGATTCTAGTAGTTTCTCTGTAAATTAGTTTCTGTCTTAAATCTCGAGTTTTTAGATGTTTCAGGGAGGCCTGTTTTAGTCATTTATCAATACAGAAAAGTGTCTTATTCTAGTTCCTATTTAAGTGTAATAAATCTGAACTGCAAGGAAGAGAGATTGAGAGATTGATTGATTTTGCTGTGTTTATCAAAACAGCCAATCTGCAAGCACAGATCATTAATCATATAAAGGGATATAACCATAGCCTTGCCAGATCAGAAAAGACTGAAACAATGAAGCACTATCCCCAGTCCTTCCAGTGTAATGAATGTCACTCTGGAAAGTTTGATTCTTGTTAACTTTGCTGGGGATATGTTCCTTCTGTGCTTTGGAACTAAGTGCTCACCAGTTTTAAGGACAGTCCCAAAATACAGGATGAACTTACAAACTTGATGGCAGACGTTTCCTTTCTAAACCATTTTTTAGGGAGGTCTACCTTGACCTGAAATGTGCTAAACTGGATGTTAGCTGCAACAGGGGCTGCTCAGGTCAAACTCAGACTTCTAGAAATCCAAGTTCTCCAATAGCAGGTCCAAATATCTAGAAGAACCTGATACTACCACCATGTAAGCTTCCCTCCTTCCTTTTGTCAGAAAGACGATTCAATGTTTTTCCTGTTTCCCCATAAAAATCTCTAAAATCTTCTGATGACCCACAAAAACAGTGTAACTGCAGGGATATTGGTGATTGTAATAACAGTGGAAGTATTGAATGGAAATAGATTAATCTTTCATACTGCATGCAATACAGCAAAACTGCCATCTTAAATGCTACCCAAAAAATCATCTTAATGGCAGTACATTACATGGAGTAGAGATAACATGTGTTACCCCTGTACAACATCGTATTACAGAAAGGAGCCTTATCCAACAGGAAATGCTATATTCAAATGTTCTTACACTAAGTACCAGGGCAGCATATTACAGTAATCTATATTTGTGGCAATAAAAACATGTCACAAGCTCCACATCTTACAGGAAAAGCTCCAATTTTAATGAAGTAACACATAATTAAAAGAAACAAACTTGTCAACATTTACTACCTGAATATCCAGAAAGCTGGTAAACAGGGAAGACAGACTGTATTTTTCCTTCAAATGAACTTAACTGTAGTTGCACTCTTACTTATTTGGAAAAAATACGTCACTTCATATTTAAGTTCAGCTGTTCAGTGTAACTGGTGGCAGTAGTAGTAATATAGTAGGAACTGAATCGTAATAATGCACAGGAAAAAAAATAATCTTGTACAGAATTAGGGAGAGAGAGAAATTGAAATAGATGGAAAATTTGGGGGGGGGGGGGGAAAGAAAGTAATTAATGGTCCAATAATTTTTCTCACTATTTTATAGTACAAATAGCTGAAAAGGTTTATATAACCATACCATCAATGCTAATAAGATTGTAAACTTGAACACTGTAAAACACGGATTTGAATACATTAAATTCTACTTATGTGTTTGACAGGATGCTAAAGTCTGGCTGTTCTACATCTTGTTATGAATTCACACATTACTGTCGGTCAGAAAACCCTGACACTATCCTCCACTGCTAATTGTAATGGGTACGATAATTTTAATAATAAAATGTGCATGCTCATTATTTTTCAGAGACAGTCTGTGGAAAGCAATTCCAAATCTAAAAATATGGCAACAAATGAATACATTTGCATTCAAAATGGCAACATCTCTGAAGGTGAAAGGAAAGAGTTCCAGAAACATTTAAACGAAATCATATGTATAACTTCCACAACTGTAAATGTGAACTGAAATACAAAAGATCAAAGATTTCAGTGTTCTGCATTATACACAGCTAGACTGAACTTTTCACCGAGTAGCTGAATGACAATAAACTTGTTTTGAAGTCAGGTGTTCTTAAGGCTTTCAAGCCAGAAGTTGCACAGAGCCAAAGACTCACCTGAAAGCTGCAGTATCGAGTTAAGTTTTCAAGGCTTCTTTCTAAAAGAGAGAAATGAAGCAGGGAATGTTGTTTTAGCCCTGTTTGTTTACAAGATACAGAAGTTAAAAGATCAGGACTTAAAACCAAAACCACACAGTTTCCAGTTCTCATGGTAAAAACATCCTGGAAATTGTTACTCTTGTGCCTGAGGATTTTCATTCTACAGAACTTGTAGCTTCTGTTGTAAATGCAGCTGCATTAATGCTGTCATCTTTCTGTTGACTATACTTTTGACCGCAGCTAGTGCAAAAGATATTAGCACTTGCTAGAGGAAGGAGTAAACATTAGTTATGGTGGGCTTAAGGAAAAGAATCAAGGAAAGATATAATTGGAGATGGTGATTCTGCAGATGGTCTTGAGAAGTCATCTATCCATCTGTAATTCACCCATTCCAAGGCAGGGTGTCATTCTTGTGTCTCTCCTTAGACTATGCTTGCCTAATATGTTCTTAAAAACCTTTGCAGGGTGCATATTTTTCAGTCTTCCCAGCCTATCTTTTTTAATGCTGCACTGCTCATAGAATCATAGAATTGTGTTCCTAGGAAGTTTTTCCAAATGCTTAACCTTATAGCTCTTTTACTGCGTTTGCCAAGGACACAAACGGATTTTTCTCTTTCCTTTCACAACAACCTATTACATTCTTGAAAATTGTGAGCAGGTCTTCTTCACATTAAGAAATCACCTTTATTTCAGGAAACACTTGTGTATCATTCAACACAGGCATAACATATCATTTTAGCTGCTCCCACCTGAGCATCTTGTGATAGGTACCTGTCTTTCTTGTGGTTCTGTGGCCAAAACCAAATAGTTCTTTGTGGAAGTCTTAGCAATTCTGCAGAGAGTACCAAACGGATTTCATCTGTTTTGTAGACTATGTATCCTTCTGCTTATACACTCCCATGTAACAGTAGTTAACTTCAGATTAGATATAAGGAAGAAGTTCTTTACTGTGAGGGTGATGAGGCACTGGAACAGGCTGCCCAAAAAAGTAGATGCTCCATCTCTGTCAAAGTTCAAGGCCTTGGGCAACATGGCCTAGAGTGAGGCATCCCTGCCCATGACAAGGGGTTGGAACTAGATGATCTTAAGGTCCTTTCCAACCCAAACCGTTCTATGTTAAAAGTTTGTCCTCATCTTTCCCTGGAATATAATAGCAGAAGTATTTCTTTCCCCGTGTGATAATTCAGATAAGTTCATTATGTTTTGCATGGTCGTCCGCTGGAAAGCTCCCCATGTTGCCATGAATTCAGAGACCAAATCACGTTATCAACCAGTTAACTGACCCTGTCCTTGTTATATTTGTTTGCAGTTGTTCCAACACTGCAAGACTATGATCACTATATATGCCTACAGACTGATTTTAATGATAAACTATTTTCATTACATATGCTGACCAGAGTAGCTGTTGCAGTGATATTCTTTAATAATATGGATAATTTCTGGGTTGTGTGAATAAATTCCGAGAGTTCTGAATCTTTTGACAATATCTGCTATTCAGAAATATGTAGTGACAACTATGAACAAACAATATGCAAATTATGAATTACCTTATTTTTTTTTCCTTTACTCAGTCACAACTCAGGTAAATGGTTCATTTTCTTGCCAAGTCTCAAGGCAGCACTCAAATATTTTTGCTCATATCCCACTGATCTGAGAATGACCTGGCACACTCAGTGCAAACCTTGAAGGATGTGTGTGAGCCTCAGCATGGCCTCAGATGTTGCAGTCCCTGTCTCAGCCATCCCTCAAGAATGGGATGACCAAGTACCTAGGCTGGACAAAACATCAAAAGAAGTGCGACCAGCAGGTAGAAGGAGGTGATCCTGCCCCTCTACTCTGCTCTCCTGAGATCTCATTTGGAGTATTGTGTGCAGTTCTGGTGTCCCCAACATAAAAAGGACATGGACAATGTTGGAACAAGTCCAGAGGAGGGCCACGAGGATGATCAGGGGACTGGAGCACCTCCTGTATGAAGATAGGCTGAGAAAGTTGGGGCTGTTCAGCCTGGAGAAGAAGGCTGCGTGCAGACCTCCTTGCAGCCTTCCAGTACCTGAAGGGGGCCTATAGGGATGCTGGGGAAGAACTCTTCATTAGGGACAGTGGTGATAGGACAAGGGGTAACAGGTTCAGACTCAAACAGGGGAAGTTTAGATTGGATATGAGGAAGAAACTCTTTACTGTGAGGCTAATGAGGCACTGGAATGGCTTGCCTGGGGAAGTTGTGAACGCTTTGTCCCTGGTGATGTTCAAGGCCGGGTTGGACAGAGCCTTGGGTGACATGGTTTAGTGGGAGGTGTCCCTGCCTATGGCAGGGGAGTTGGAACTGGATGATCTTAAGGTTCTTTCCAACCCTAACTATTCAATAATTGTATGATTCTATGATCCTGCATGAGAAAGAAGAATGGAAGAAAATCAGTACCTTACAGAATGTGCTGGACAAACCTATCAGTCACTGCCACTCCCCTGAACTTGAGTGGGCACTGAAATGTTGCGGGGATTGGTACTTGCATTTCCCTTCTTCTTCTGAGTTTCTTTAATTTAATCCTTCAAAGATGTATAGTCTTTGGTATGAGTCACGGGCATTAATTTATACTTCTGAAATGGATGAAGAAGCACTTAAAATAGTGGGATTAAAAAAAGGGTACATACTGGAGTAGATTCAGAGAAGGGCAATGAAGCTGGTTGAAGGGCCTAGAGCACAAGTCTTATGAGGAATGGCTGAGGGAGCTGGGGTTGTTTAGTCTGGAGAAGAGAAGGCTCAGGGAAGACCTTATTGCTCTCTACAACTACCTGAAAAGGGGTTGTAGTGAGGTAATGGTTGGTCTCTTCTCCCAGATAGCAAGCAGTAGGACAAGAGGTAACAGCCTCAAGCTGCACCAGAGGAGGTTTAGACTGGGTTTTCAGCGGTGAAAATTTTCTTCACCAAGAGGGAGATCAGGCATTGGAACAGGAGGCCCAGGGAAGTGGTGGAATCACGGTCCCTGGACGTGTTCAAAAATCATGTGAATGAGGCCCTGACATGGTTTAGTGGTGGACTTTGCAGTCCTGGGTTAAAGGCTCGACTTGATGATCTTAAAGATCTTTTCCAACCCTGTTAATTCTATGATTCTAAGTACAATGCATGAACAGCACAATTCCCCAAAAGATAGTAAACAAAACTCATTTTGCCAATATAATTCATTATAAATGTAGGAAACCAGGCATTTCATGCATGGATTTTCACACTGAACATTTTCTACTAAGATATATGCACTTTTACCCAAGATGAAAAGTTAATAGTTTAATTTAAATTGAAATAAAATAAAAAAGACAGAAGTTTTCTATCTGAAGTTAGACAGAATCTGGATCTGTTTTATCTTAGTAGGTAACATTGTCACTAGAAGAATGCCCCTTTTTATTTATCTAACATACAGAAAAAATAAATGGTGCTATGGGTTATAAAAATCACATTGATATTTTTTTTTTTCAAGATGTGAACTTTCTGTTGCACTTTATGAATGAGCTTTGAAAGACCGAGAGATAGCCACTGATCAGATTTGCCAAACCTGGAGATTTTCAGCACAGGCTAAATTTTAATACTACAAGGTTTTATCTATATTTGTATGCATTTCAGCACAATAGAAGCAGATCAGTGGATGAAAGCCATTGCTGCTGAGGCCCCTACATCTGCACCACATGTGGTCCAGGGGCTTTGCTTTGGACTAAATTTAGTCTAGACTGAATAGCACCACTATACATATGGTTTGAAGCTGTCCAAAGGCCCAGTCACTATTTCGGACCTTTATGATCCATCAGAGGTTGGAGCAGGCTTGTTGCATACCTCCAGCAGAGCTTCTTGTGTCTGATTTTGCTGCTACTAAAGGCAAGGTTTGAGAGTCTGAAAGCCCTGTGATAACCACTGAAGGGGAATCTTCCTGCCAGATTTACCCTGGAATTGTAAACTTTGCAAGACTGACCCAAGATTTCCAAATATGAGAAGGAGAATAAAATAATGCAAAAAGCAGAGGTTACAAGCTCCTGACCATGTATGTTAGTCTATATGCTCCAACAGCCTTAATTCAGCCTGGGAGTTTCTGGGGGCCTAGCCTTCTTGCTAAAGATTCAGGAGCTAATCAAGTCAGATCTGGGGCTCATAAGTTATCAAGTTTGCATCGCATGCTGCCTCAAGGTCCTGGGTGTAGGGAAGATTTACCAGTGACCCACTTGCAAGTCAGTGTCACAACACTGCAGATCTTTGAGCAAAGGAGTCCTTTGTGGGAAGGAAATATGAAAATGCCTACCAGCCTTGCTCTACAGGATCTACAGTTTCAAAAAAAGATAGTAGGTATCGATGAAGAGTATCAGACTGCTGTTTTCAAATAAAACACACATTTGATATCTTTTTATTTGCAAATCTTTATGTGCTTCTTAAAGTACCGTAATAGTGAAAAATAGATTAAACAAAAATCACAGCCAGGCTCTGCATTTAAAACTGCTACTCTGGAATATTCCTAAAAGGACCCAAATTGTATATTCATACCATCCCTTTGCTACTTCAACTCTCCACCCGCATACAGTATGCCAAGCTGTTCCTGTGTAGTGATGTGTGCCTGCTTGTGCACTGCATGTCTATATTAATACACAGGCAAATATATATAAGAAATGGCTGTGATGGTTGCAGCCAGGGAAGGGAAGTTTCATGCCTCCACAAAGCCCTGTGGGGAGGGACTGCTGAGAAATGGTCCAGAAGGTTCCTTACAACAGTCAAGTTCAGAAGCTGAAATTAGTAAACTGCCATTTATGTAGTATCAAAATGAATTATTCAATCTCCTGTGTGGACTGAAAGTCTAATTTTAAAAAGTCTACCTTGCCTAAGAAGCCTTCTGCAAAACATTTATTAAATGTAAAGCAGTACTAAGTGTTACTGCATGACTGGATGTCTTAAGAGGGGTTGTCTGATATTAACTGCAGTGGCAAATCTGTCCCATAACTTACAGGGAACAGCTGAACAAAAATCTATTTCCCTTTTTTATAAATATTTTGGAACAATGGAGGGTTTCTTCCTTATGCCACATGCAGAACATTTTCACATGGACATCACCAGGCTCCCCAGGAAAGTCAGTGCCTGGGGATGCAGGAGGCTGCTGCAGCCCTGGAGCTGCATCTGCCCGGGAGCTGCACGCAGCTGCCCTGCACTGTAGAGACTTCCTCTGGACCCCACTCTGTCCTTCCCAGTGCCCAGGGCAAGCACAGGAGCTTTAGGTGTCAACCCATGTCCTGAGGACAAGGCAGGGTGAAGGGACAACATTTCTCCCTCCCTCATTAGGTTTGACTTTGATAAGACACTACAAAGTGCCCCTGATCATCCCTTCTTACCAAGACTTCTGTCTAGCTCAGCATTTCCCTGTAAGAGGTTCCACCTTGCTGCATCAGCTTTTTTCTGACACAAAAATATTTCCCTGAAAAATTTCTGACTGGCCATCTAATAACATGGGCATCAGTAATGAGTCTCTCCAAGCCAGTGGTGATTATCTTTGTGTGTGTCAGCTAGAGAAAGGGGTAATTTGTACATTGCATGGCAGTTTGTCCTCCAGACACTGAATATATGAAGCAGGACTTCACTGGTTAGTAAAGGACCTTAGGCTGAAATTAAGGAAAGGTGACTTGTTTTAATGTACCTCTGTGATTGCAGGGGCCTTTTCTGACACCTTCATGTCACAACTCAGGCTTTTGTCCTGTGGGAATGCTGCTCAAGTCATCTGTGAGATCCTTTCCAGGCTAGAATCAGATCTGAACTGTAATAAAGAAGTGTAAGAGAGGAATGAAATACTGTACAGTACTTTCTATTTCAGCTGGCTTTCTTTTAACATCCGATGCCAATCTGAAATAGCTAAACCCAAAATACTGTCATATGTCCACAGAATAAAAATACGTGTAGTCATTCCGTCAGTCAATCAATTCTTTTCTAAGTGTATCTATGTACATGCAAATAAGCATTTGGATGATCCAGATAAGTATCAGGCTCTGAAAGCATTTTGAAAACCTTAAATAAGAAATATCTGTTGCACTAAAAGCCACCAGATGCACATGTGAGATGCCCCAGTAAGATCAGCTTTAACTATCTTTAGTCTATTTGCTCATGAATAGCAAAGGAAGGAGATTTAAATCCTCATTGTTACTTCAGTACAGCCTAATTAACTTCCCTGCTTCCTTCGAAAAAAACAGCCACACCCCAGACAAACACACATGGATAACATCACCCAGTATCCTGAAGAGCTTTGGGGGTTTTCAGTGATTTCAAACGTGGGGTCTTTTCTCGTTGCTTTCATTCCACATCACATATAGCAGGCAAATGCCACAGGAAAAAAAAAAAACAAAACAAGCAGGGTGACATTCAGAGATGTTTGCAAGATCTCACAACAGTGAGTTGCAGAAGATAGCTGTCAGAGATACACAATACTGCTGTGCCTCTTGAGTCAACATTAATTCTCTGTTCCTTAAGGAGAATGTTTCTATTCTGTGATGTGCTCCTGGCTTTTTTAACAAATTCTTGACTTCATTACTGGCTACCACTTACTGCCTTGTGCCAGCATCTGCTGTGCCAAGTGCATGTGAATCTCTGCTTGAAGTGAACCAAACTGGAAGCCGAAAATACTTGCCTGAAAGTGCAGCTTGACACATTTAACTGTGCAGCTAAACACACAGGCCATGCTCCTCAAGTCAGCTTTCTTTCTAACCTACTTCTGTGCAAGCAAGTATTCACCTGGAAATCAGCAGTGCAAGAAAACATTCAAATCAGTCTGCTGCAAAGGATTTATAGACCATGTTTAGCATAGGACAACTCATCAGAGAACTTGACTTCAGGCATTATTATTACAACTCTTCTTTCCTGCTTCTCACTGCTTCTTGTGCCACAGTAAGATAAGCAATTTTTGAGTTTTCAATAAGGAAGGGCCCACATGTGGTCTTACATTTTACTGTTCCATACAGACAAGAGAACTACATTAATGAGCCTAGTGTTTAAAGTATCACGATTTTCATCTTCCAGATCTGAAAAATAGCAGTTCTGGTCAAACTTGGTTTAAACATTAACACAGAAGCAGTTCTACAAGCACAAAATAGCTCAGAAAGCAGTTTGTTTTATTATGACTCACAGATGCAAATCTTGGTTGTTTTGTTTGGGTTTTTTTTTTTTTTGCTTGGTTTTGGCTTTGTTCTTTTTGGTTTGGTTTTGTTTGGTTTGGTTTTTTTTGTTTGTTTTTTTTTTGATTCCACACAATTGCAGTTATCTTGACCCCAATATTCAAACCTTTGCAGTTTCAGCAGTGTTTGACTGTATTACCAATGCTTCATTGTTACTCCCCTTTTACACAGAAACAATCAAATGTCCAGTTCAGTAAAGCCTCACTTCAACAAAATGGACATACCCTTGTACTTGTTTATTCTGGTATTCTTCAAAATATATGTCATAAGTCCCATCATGCTAGGCAAGTCCTAAAAGCCATACGTGGATGCATCTTGACTGTAAAATCAGTCCTCATGGCCATTGCACAAAAAGCGGGCTTGGGTTGAAATGACCACAGTGCTGTCAGCAGGAATTCAGCGTGCTCAGAGTACAGCTGGTGGGATGTGTCCCTCAGGGAACCTGTGCTGAGATTTCCTCCCATGGCAGACCCTATTAGACATGCTTGCATCCCTCCTGCCACCTTGCTCCTGGTTTAGTTTCACCGATTTTTGCCTGCTTGGTTTTCCTGATGTAATTGTGCATGGAGCAAAGCTGTTAGCCAGACCACAGGAGTGAGCTGTATTGAAACGCCATTGTTTTCAAAGCTTTTTGCAGAGGGGGATCATTTTAAAAGTCCTATTTCCAGCAAAGTCCCACAGACCGTTGCAAGAGCACACCAGGAAAGAAGGCAAACTGCAGTGTGAGGGTGGGAAGGACAGATAGGGGAAGGATCTCGGCAGCCAGCTGCACCACCAAATTAAACAAAAAAACCGTCAAAGCTACAGCCCCAGGCACTTCTCCACCTGAACTTCTCATTGCAGTGGCCCTGAAGCAGCAGTCAGGGCCAACTCCGCAGCCAGGTGCTCCTAACAACATGTAGGAACATAAGCTAAGGCACCTTGGGAATTTTCAGGCTTATCAGGAAGATCTTAGTAAGTTTCAGGCATCTCCAGGGCTAGGCAATATCAGAGAGAAGCTCTTGGCTCTCTGTGACATTAATGAGAGATAGATGCCTAAATTATATGGGTGGAATTGGTCAGATTCGGACCTTGGTTTTTAACAGACTCCCACTGAAATCAGTATGGAACCTTTTACTGATATCTCTGGAGCAGGATTATGCTCTCATTTCCATGGAAAACCACATACCAAATGTCGTGTAACACCCTTCTGATACATCAACCCTTTTGACTTTTTTAAAGATTCCAGCTATAACTTAAAATTTCCTGGCAGCATGATCTGTTTCTTCTGTCCTTTCATTACATCTTTTTGTGTGATTTTGTTTGTTTAGTTTGGTTTGTTTGTTTGCTTGTTTTGCTGACAGAGGACATTCTATACTTTCCCAGCAGAAACAGATACTTGTGTGATATGGAGTGACGTCTAAAAGAAATTAAATCATATTGAGCTCATTTTTCCCTGCATTTTCCAGGAAGTTCTTTGTGCAGGTGTTTCTATTTGGCTTCAGGTATTTTCTAATAAAATATATTTTTGAAGGGGTTATCTCTGTTGAAGTACATATCGAAACGTTGTGGCAACTGACATCCTTCCTTCCTACTGAAATCTACTTAAACTTTGGCAATAGCTTTAATGGAAACCATTGATTTCTAGTTCTGTCTGTATGAGTTGACCAGCCTTCTGCTGGAACTTAGTTTTTCACCTGTAATAGCAATGCCAAATGTGGCTTTGACATGTCAGAAAAGTTTGGAGAATGCCTCTGAGCTGCTGCTAATTTTCTTCCCAGAAAAACAAGCCCCTGAACAAGCCTGCATGCTCACCAGCAGCTTCTGCAATGCTTGATGTAGCGCTCTTCCTTGTGCATTTCACATCTCCCAGTTCCTTCATTTCAGACTGCTGGTGGAGTGGTCTCTCTGCAGAGCTTTACTCCTCCCCTGCCTTCAAAGAACCATTAGTTTTTGTTAGTGGCATTTCATCTATGTTTTGAATCCCTGTCTTTCTAATCCTTACTCTCGCTGGAGTCAAAGCACAGACAAGTCTATAAAGATAAGAATTTCAAAACATGAGTTACACAAAGAGAACATTCTTGAAAGTCTAACTCCTGTGTTTCATGATTAAATGAGCTCAGAACTCTTTTGAGGGCATGGGTAATTACATTGGTGGGTAAACTTGGAGAAAGACTGGCACGGAGGAAAAGAAAGAAGAATTTCTCTATGAACAAATTTCTTATTAGTTGATTCTGGTCTCTACTTAGCAGTAGCCAGGAAAGCAGGAAGGGTAAAAACAACTGAAAAAGAGAAGACAAGATAGTCAGAAAATTATCAGCCACCTCATGAATGTAAATCCTGAGCAACACACTGACTTAGTTTTTCTTGATATCCTTAATTTTTCAAAGATCATACTTTTATGAAGGAGGAAATTTAGAAGTACAGACCAGCTGCTGTGCACGTAATGAAAATCAGAGGTAACAAGTCGTATCATTATTGCGTACCATATGTAATACCTGATACATTATTTATGCAGGTAGAGATAGATATTTTTAAGCCAGAGATGTCATTATAATTAGGTAGTTTGACCTCCTGCTTGACTAAGTCAATACCATACTACCCAGTAACTTCTTCAAAACCAATTTTTACTTGAACTGCAGTCTGTCTTTCAGAGAAGTCTCCAATCTGGATATGAAATATCCATGTGATGGGCAGTCTACCTAATCAAAGCAAAAGTGTCTTCGCCTTATGCCCTTAGAATGCAGATGTATTTTATGACTGAAGAACTATTTTTTTTCATGTTTGTCTGCTAACGTGCCTCCAAATTCAGAAGGTCAGTGTGGTTATGGGATTACTTATGGAAATATAGCTTTGGAATTATTACATTAAGATTTGGGGTTTTCAATGAGGTAGATTATGGGAGATAATGGAAAATGACCAATTCGGTGTTTCTGACACCTGGAGAAACATGCCCTTCTAGAAGGTTATGCAGAGCGCCAGCTTACCTATGTCTTCCGGAGAGCCACAGTTGACTGTCATCATAACGCAAGTGCCTGAGCCTTGGCCTCAGTTTTGATGGAATGTAGCTGATCTGCATCCATAGCCTTTCTCCTGGATCTGTAAGCATCTTGCCATCTTGTGACACCAGTGGAAGCTCAAGATACAAATGAATGAGATTAATGAGAATTTCTTCATGAGGGAAATTTTCATGACATTTGGGAAAATTTAGGTTTTACATTTCAAATTTAAAATTTAAAGTCCATTTCAAAAATTCCCTTCAAGTGCCTGACCAGGCATCAGCTGAAATGTTTCTCAAACCATCTTGTATTTGAACAATCAATTTAAAGGCAAAAGTTTCCCCAAAGTGTAATGATTCTGTAAGCATAGTGTTTAAGTTGGTACAGTCAAATAATGTTTTTCACACGTGCAGTGTAAGAAAGTTGTTGAAAGCAAGCATCTTCAATTCAGAGAAGTTATTGCAAAAGATTATGTCATTGAATGTATCAACATTCGTGTGGCTTTCCAGTGGGTAGCTTCTTTTGGTTGGCAGTGACTATTATGAGATTGCCTTCATTATTTAAAATGGTGTTAACTGTATACTCACAGAATTGTATGTACATGTTTTCCTTAAAAATAAGCGGTTAAGCCTTGTTTTTCTCATCAAGACAAATATCTCTACTTCAGCAAGGGGTAAAAGAAGCATGTTAGGGTTAACTGCAAAAGGTTTGTGATGTTTCAAGAAGACAGAGATAGGATCCTTCTGACCAAATATTGGAGATACAACAACCTCTTGGTGGTGAGTCATCACCTCCCAAAATGCATGCCTGAATTAAATAAAAATAATTACAATCAAAAACCCCCTATTTGTTTCCATTGCTAAAAATGACAAACTCAGATGCCTGCATTGTAGATATCAACGTTCAGCCAGACAAACCCCTCAAAAAAGACAGAATTTAAGTTTTTTGCATCCTTGAAAAATGCAATACCCACTGCATCATTCTGCATTTTACAGTCAAACATTTCCTCATGGTTACTTTCATGTTTTGAAAATTCAGCCAGATCACTTTCAATCCCCCTGGCACACATCCCCTCTGCAGTTCCTTTGAATACCATGTAGGAGGTTTTAAGGTTTTTGTCTGTTTTTTGCATTTCAGCTGGCACTGCTTGAAATACCCCGTTTGCATTTTTTTTTAATTTCATATTTCTTTCATGTTCTGTCTTCAAGTATGAGCTAGATGAGGGGCTGGGGGGCAGCACGCTTACTTTCCTTTGCAGCTGCTCCTTGAGCAGCTCCACAATGAGGTGCTTGTCATGTGTGAGAGCACTGGAAACCCCGCATTTCTCCCCTCTTGCTGATGCTTCTGTCCTGCTGCTGAGGTGACTCAAGGAACAGAAATGCCTGACAAAAGCCTCAAACCTCCAATGTATGTCTGTGCATTCATACAGAGAAAAAAAAAAAAAATCTCTAGAATGCTGCTTACACATTTCAAACCTGATTTTACTTACTATTGCCATTTTCCATTAATCTGTTTCTGATATACTGAATTTCATGATAAGATTGAAGCTTGCCTTTCAGCAGCAGTGTGTATATGTTATTTGCTGCATTTGAAAAGCAGGTGTTCTCAAACCAATCTGAATATTTTGAGCAAATCCCTGCTTTGAAATGCAAATGAACTTGCAATGTCTGCATAGTTTGAGATAAAGCAGCTAACAATGAATTAATCCTTGTTTTATGCAGTTCACTATCAAGAGACTATGACCAAGCCAACAGTGTATTTGGAACATAATAAGGTCTTGCCAAACAGGTAGAGACTCTTTGTTCAAACTGAGCACTTACAGTTACAGTGACTCTGGGTTCTGACGACTGCCCAAAGTAGCACAAAAAGCCAGATATAATTTTTGTGCGTGCCCCAAAACCTGGTGTGTAGGTACTGCCTATCCTTACTCCAGAACCAAAGTCTCACAGAAGATGCTAACTTATCATCACGTGAAGATTTTCTAGTAAATTAATTTTATGTAACAGAAAAAGACGTAATATCAAGGGAGGTGGCATTTTTAAATGGAAATCTGGTTCCAAACCCATGTTATTTTCATTCAAAATTCTCTTGCTTTGAAAATTTGAGCAATGGATAATAATATTCTCTAAATCTGCTAACATTTCTTCTTTCATTCCACCATGCCATGTATTTAGTTCAGGTTCACTCTTCTGTCCTTAATGAGAACATGCTGATTAGTAACTGCCCTCAAGTTCCCATAACAATCAGTGTAAATGGTGGGAGAAACCCCCCTGGAGTGCAAAGTTAGTAGTTCACCAGTATAACAACACTTCATTTAAGCAAAAATTGTGGCTGATGATTTTCGGCCACGCTGTTCTGTCTCTGTTGGGACTCTAGTGAAAAGAGTATCACTGAAGATCTCTAACACCTCTGTGTGCAGAGGACACTGCACTGCTGTGGAGTGAAGCCTTATTCTGCACACCTGGGAATTACTTGTTAAGCTTGAGTCTGTAGGATGAACTGTGACATGGCAAAAAAGGTGTGTATTCCAATGAAATAGCTTGCAGGTGGTCCCTTTGTAGCCCCACTCCCACTGGGGCTCTAGGCCTGATCTCCCTCGGAGAACTAAGCCTAACATAAGGGCAGGCTGAGTCTTGGCCAGGGGCCCCCACCCTGGTGCCCTTGAAAAATATCTCAGAGGAGAAACCTGACTGCAAGCTATACCTTCCTTTGGCTGAAATGTAAAATAGAGATGCACCCATTCTCCCATACAGATATATTGCAATTTAACTAACAGATAACCGTGTCTGGATAAATTGGTGAGGGGAAAATGTACTGAGTAGTTTGCAGGAAATGAATCATAGAATCATAGAATAGTCAGGGTTGGAAAGGACCATAAGGTCATCTAGTTCCAACCCTCCTGCCATGGGCAGGGACACCTCCCACTAAACCAGGACACCCAAGGCTCTGTCCAACCTGGCCTTGAACATCGCCAGGGACAAAGCGTTCACAACTTCCCCAGGCAAGCCATTCCAGTGCCTCACCACCCGAACAGTAAAGAATTTCTTCCTCAGATCTAATCTAAACTTTCCCTGTCGAAGTTTGAACCCATTACCCCTTGTCCTATCACTACAGTCCCTCAGAAAGAGTCCCTCCCCAGCATCCCTATAGGCCCCCTTCAGATATTGGAAGGCTGCTAGGAGGTCTCCACAGAGCCTTCTCTTCTCCAGGATCAACAGCCCCAACTTTCTCAGCCTATCTTCTTAAGGGAAGTGCTCCAGTCCTCTGATCAGCTTCATGGCCCTCCTCTGGACTTGTTCCAAGAGTTCCATGTCCTTTTTATGTTGAGGACATCAGAACTGCACACAATACTCTAAATAAAGTCTCACAAGAGCAGAGTAGAGGGGCAGGATCACCTCCCTCAACGTTCTGGTCATGCTCCTTTTGATGCAGCCCAGGATACGGTTGGCTTTCTGGGCTGCGAGCGCACACTGAAGCCGGCTCATGTTCATTTTTATATCGACCAACACCCCCAAGTCCGTCTGCATAGGGCTGCTCTGACTCTCTTTCCTGACCAACCTGTAGCTCTGCCTGGATTGCTCCGACACGTGCAGGACCTTGCACTTGTCATGGTTAAACTTCATCAGGTTGGCGTCAGCCCACCTCACAAGCATGTCAAGGTCCCTCTGGACGGCACTCCTTCCCTCCAGCGTATCAACCGAACCACACAGCTTGGTGTCATCGACAAACTTGTTGAGGGCACACTCAATCCCACTGTCCATGTCACTGACAAAGATGTTGAACAAGACCAGTCCCAACACCAATCCCTGAGGGACACCACTCATTGCTGGTCTCCAGCTGGACCTTGAGCCATTGACCATAACTCTTTACGTTTGGCCATCCAACCAGTTCTTTATCCACTGAGTGGTCCACCTATCAAATGGTGTCTCTCCAAATGAAACTTAAAAACCCCCTTTTTTTCTTGTAACAATAGATTGCTGTTATACCTTGCCATAACTCTCGCACAACTCTGTATGGAACTGTCATAAATGAGAGGGTTGTTAATTTGATTGTGTTTTATATCCTGAAGCTCTTTAGTTTTAGCTACTCAGCATTGAGGAGCTATGCAGTTATTTATTTAAATGTAGCAGTCTTCTTCCCATTAATGCAGGGGTTTTTTTTCCTCACTATGCTTTGATCGCTTATATTCATGATCTCCAGACTGCTGAAACTGGAGGACTTCAATTTTGCTTGTCTCTAACCGCTGTGGTAAATAACAGATGGCAGTATTCCTAAAACGAATTTTTCAGCAAATAGTATGAGATCAGACATCTCAATTATTTCGTTATCCCCATTAATAATTATTATTATTATCAAGGACTAAGAATAAATCTTCAAATTCATTTGATATAATCATCTTGACATATTTTTGGGATTGCTAGCAATTCTGGTTGCCTCCATTTTTTGACCCTACAGAGAACAGACTGTAAAGACTCCTGAGTTTTAAACCAAACTTAGCAGCACGTATTTGAAGATTAGGTTGCTTTAAGGGATATGATGTTAGTCTAGCAAAATTACTAGTTGCTTTTTAATACTTAGGTTCTTATTACATAGCTTGTCTTCTGTTCAGTTCATGTATTGGTGTTTCTTTTCCTTATAATTGCCACATATTAAATATAAAATGAAAATTTTGTACAATGTTTCAGAAGAGCAAACAATCATTTTGTTCATGTTTTTACCATGATGCATCTGAACTAGTTATGCTTAAAATAGAGAAGGTAATTTCCCCGTTGTCTCAAGACACAACCGAGCAGAGCAGCAGTGACAGAAGGAGCGGAAACACTTCCTCTCTGTGCTTTCATTCTACTGCAGTAATATACTGTAGTAGTGACCTGAAGAGACTTTGGGAGTCCAAAGATTATTGGACTGCAATCAATTTTGGATTTGAGGTCTCATTTCCAGTTAAGAAACCAGGATTCAATAAAAGTTGAGATGAGAACAGATCCCTACTATGGTGTTTTGGGTGGGTAGACCAATTATTCTAGTTTAAATTGAAAAGAGGCCTCCTATTCTAAGATTGACACATTCTGTGACAGAGTTTGCACAATTTATTTGTTCAGAATAACTTTTAAAATATGAAACAAATGAATTACATTTAAAAGATTCCCATTCATGAGCCACTTCTCAAATCGTTATCTAGCTGCCCTGACAGTACTAATGAGATCCAGCATTCAATTTTTTTCAAGGTCTTGAAGACAGTGTCCTCATGTATACCAGGAAGAAATAATATCTTGTTTAAAAATTATTAAAGAAAAATTAACTTAACTTCTGCCTTCTACAGGTGCTGGATCAAAGTCCTTATCTAGCTTTCAAGAATTTCAAAGCCCATCTTTTTAAACTTTACTGTAACGTATTTTCATTAATGAGAGCAGAAGGAAAAAACATCCATGTAAGGAAAAAAAAAGCACCTAATAACACTTAAAAAACATTTTAAACCAAGGTTTCTATCAATCAATATTTTTTAAAGATACTGAATACCCATGTAGCAGGCTGAGACAAGTACAAACAGATGAAAAGGTGGCATAACTGGCTGTAAACAGCACTCTGTGACTAGAAAACTTAAAAGTCCACTGGCCATGTTGAGTGTGAAGATGGCTGTAAGGTACTGGAAAAGCTTCAGGCATAATTCACTTCCTGAAGATTTGTAATTAAGGCAGCCTACCAAATTAAGAAAGTCATGGTGCTGCCGTGTATGCTGCATTACATACTATGAGTCATTCATACTGTCTTCTTATATATACATGTAAGCAAAAGCAATAAGACTACCTATGTCATCAAATTTCAAATGGGTCATGCATGTGTAGTTTCAGATACTGTCAGTTTTGAGTGGTTACTTTCTTCCTTCATTTAAGGAAGTCCTGGGTGTCAGCTATTTGCCCCACAGGTGATAGACATATGGCACTCCTTGCTGAAGAGTGCTGCGCTTGCAAGTAGCTTACAGAATTTCAAGAGGAAAGTGAATGGGCATTTGGTAGGAAGATCCATTGAGGATAACTAAATTGGTAAGCTAAATGAGCTCAAGACACTCCCTAAATTTAAGAGTAGTCAGAAGCTAGAACAATAACAGACATATTTATGTAGGTTCAGTGTTTCTTCTATTCTTGTTCTTACTCTTCTTCAGGCATGTTTGCACTCTTATTAGACTTAATTCTATCATTCTTGAAAGGCCTGGAAATACTTAAAGTATGTGGAATTAAGCTGATGTATAAGCATTTGTAAATTAATGATATTTTTGAGTCAAAATATAGCAGATTAGAATAAGCTTAGCTCAAATTCTGAGCTGAAGATCATAATATCCTCTTGACTGTCCTGAGCTGTGGCTCGGGTGAAGGAGCTCAGACTTTTGCCTGTAAAAATCACCTGCACAAGCAGGCGCTGACAGATATAATGTAAATCTTATTCAGGACAGTAAAAAATGTCTTTGAATAGTTTTAGGCTATGTTTCCAGACCTTTGGCAGATCTGACTAAAAGGGGTTTGGTCCCTCTATCCCTGCTGTTCATTCTCACCTCCAAGTATGGCCACTGCTGTCCATGGAAAAGTTGGTCCTGGAAGAGGAAATCGTGAACCCTTTAGTCTTGATCTACCATCTCTGTAGTGGGGTTTCAGAACACATTTGAAACATTTTAGACAGATATAATTTTAGGTATGATTGATCAGCCTTCTGAGATTGATTTTGTTTATGGAAACGTTAGAACATCTCTTCTGATTTACTATACATTACAAACTTATGGTTTACTGCAATACTTAATCCAGTAAAAGTTATTTGACTAAAATAGTTCTCTTAGCAATTTATTTCAATGGTAATCAGCTTGACTACTAAAAGTTTCTGCCTAATTTTTCTAATTTGAATTTTCTTGACTTTAAATGTTCTATCATTGATTTTTGTTTTACCCTTCTTTCCCAGATTAAACTGTCTTTCAGGATTTATCATCTTCTTCCCATGATGATTTGTTTGCAATGAAATCAACACACCTTGAATCTTCCTTTCAAAAGCTAATCAGAACCACGGGTCTCTCAGAGCAGGTGCCTCTGAATGCCTTGTTCCCATTGTTATTTATTATTCCACTAATCTTTGCATAAAACTTAATCATTAGTAATTATATATTTAGAATCACTGGCAAAGTTGTCTTACAGAGCCAGGTTTGACACTGATCCTGGCAGTACTCTACCAGTAAGCTCTCTCTTTGATGATTGGTTGCCATAGACAGCTGTGGCAAACCATAGATATTTTTCAAATGTCAGCCAATTATGAATTCATTTACTGTGTGCCTTCTTGACATAATTCAAGTTTATATTTCTTTTACCTCAGGAAGGAAAAAATCCTGGCATAACTAAGCACATTATGCTTACATAGGTTCTTTGTTAACCAAACTTGCAATTACATCAGAGAATGAATTCAGGTTTTTGTGGTTAGACTTATTTTCCATTATATTACGTTGTCTGACATTAAATATATCCTGATCCTTCAATTTTTAATTAATTGAATTCTGTACAACCCTTTCCTTTATTCTGCTCTCACTGGTATCAGAGAACAGACTGCTAGTCACCTGAACTATCCTGCTTGCTGTCTTTGATATAATGCTGACATAAGAAAATGTTCTTCATATTTTTTATGAGAAACATTCTGATATTCCTTCACTGAGACTTTTGCCAATTTTCCCCTCAATTTCAAGCTACCTCAACTCACTTTCTCTCCTAAGCACTTGGTTGAAATCTGTTCAGTAGTGCAAAGCCAAAGATAGTAAAAAAATATTATATCTGACATTGCATAAAATCCACAACAAATTGCAAACACTGCATGACTTGAGAGGCAAAACACAAGGTGGCAAGGTTGACCCGCATTGCCAGCAAACACTAGGAACACTCTTGGCAAGACAGGCCTATTTTTTTGCCTTCATAATGAAATCCCCATAGAGGTCAATTTGTGCTGTCTGGCTTCATTGCAAATGCTTCACACAACTCTATTGCTAATTCTCTACATGTAATTTCCATACTGCAAGTGATTTTCCAGGTTATGGACAGTGACCTCTATCAAATCTCCAGTCCTAGAAGTAGGAAATACATTTAGGTCTGGTCTACAGGAAGAAATTGGCAATCGCAGTGACTTTATTCCAAAACAATTATTGTGTTCACAATGAATAAAATAAAAATTATTTTTGTCCAGATGACAGTACTATCTAACAGCAGAAAGAGTGGGACTTCCATACAAGAGAAGAGGCACCAGGAGCCTGGCAGGACAGTGAGGTCAACTGGGTAGGGAATTCACTGACTCAGGCCCCATCTCACAGCCCTCAAACAAGGTGAGCAAAGAGGGTTATCACAGTAACCCTTGTCAGCTCAAAGCCCAGTCATATGTAGGAATATCTGTAGCGGCAGGACTCTTCCACAATCAAGCCAGGAATCCAAGTGAGCAAAGCCATGTCAAAAGCAGCAAGGGACAGAGCTGGTACAAAATGCTTCCTCCGTTCCTTGGGCAAGGACCAAGGTGAGGCCTGTGCTGCTCCTGAGCCAAGGTGGAGCAGCTCCAGGCAAAGCTCCTTCTTGCCCTTAGCTTTTTCCAGTGAGACACAGCTGCAAGATATCAGATCTGATCATGCCAGATGGGGTGAGGACACAGATCCTCCTGGTGGGCTCAGCACTCCAAAAAATACTTGTACACCAACTAATGCTACAACAGCCGTTGTGGAATACCTTGCTCTATGACAGACAGTTTCAACATGAAGTCAAAGACTTACTTAGTGGCTAGCTAGCATTCCTGTAATACGCTACTTCTGCCACTCTTTCAATGAAGATATCTCTCTGGAAAAGATTCCTTAGGTTGGTGCCTGTAGTTGTCTAATGCAAGAAGAATTTAATGTGCTATGTCTAGCTCTTGTTCGAGCAATGTGAGGCTGTGTCATTGAATTTCAGCCAGATGAAGAGACTCTGTACTGGAGTCCTGAGCATGTCATCTAATAGTTTGCTGTAACAAGGGAAGTTTTGACTGGGATTGTGAAATTTCACTAGATTTTATAAATCTGTTTTCTTAAGCATTCTCAGGAGCTCTGCTTTCATGTGAAACAGAAAAAACAATACTTAACATGCTTCCATAAAAGTTAAAAATTCTTCTTTCTTTCTTGGTGGCAGAAGGTTGCAATTTTAGGAAGTTAATTTTCTACTGAAAAAAATAATATTTTATATATATATATAAGCACAAAATGATTTGTTAGGAACATAACTGGGATGTATTCAAGCCACCGTGAGTGATCAAGTTGTCAGAACTTAGCAAGTTGCCACTTGTCATCTGAGCCACGATAATGGCTAATCCGCATGCTTCTCATCCTTGCAAAACCAAAGAGAAATCAAATAGGAAGTTTATGTTAATTGATTTTATTTCACAAGTGCAGAAGGCACAAGGCAAACAGCTTACATAGACTCATGTATTGTGTATCTTTCATAAGCGGTAATTTGCCAACTGAATTATTTGTAAGAACATATGCTGATATGTACATTTGATTTTATCAGTATATTGGAGTATTATAGTTATTTCAGACTCAGCAAGGAGACTTTGAGACAACCTAACTATTCAAAAGTGTCTGAGCATGAGGTTTCAAAAGTCCTTTGGCACGCTGATCCTTGAAGGTTCACATTTTGCTGTGGTTAAAGTTCTCATAAGCTGATGGTTCACTAGCCTAAGGTTCAGGGATATACAGTAAAGCTAAGCGATTTTAAGCTCAGGTGACTGCTTGAAGAAGTAGTGTTTTCTTTTGTCAGTAGTGAATATTTTTAAGTAGCAGATTAGTTTTAACTCCATCAACTTTGGATTATCTGATTTGGTAGAAGTGACTTTCTAAATGCTTTTAGAACAAAAAACCAGAAACACCTACTGAAGTCCTTCAAAAAGGATCTAAATGCATATGAATGTCCATTTGACTTTCCTAAGATCCCGTGGTTTTGCTTAAATGGACTAGATATAGGTTTGTTTGTTTGTTTGGGTATGTGCCAAAACCTTGAAATTTGAGTCTATCAAGGTGAGAGCTTCTAAACACCAAAGAATCAATACTGCATCAGGCTGCTTTGATGGTTCATGTATCTCTGTGCAAGAGGAGCAGAACGCTTTAAGAGCAGCTGAACACTGAAGACCAAAAATAGTTTCCTTAAAAAAAAATTTTACAGATGTTTGTATTGGGGTGATGAAGAGCCAATACCTTTGCCTTCCCATTCCACTGAGAATGCAGGTTCAGTCTGTCATGTTTAAAAAGTGTCATATAATTTGTCATTCCTAAAGAGTATCCACTTGCATCTGTCTTTTTTACTTTTTCTTTTTTTCCTTTTTTCCTAGATCCCTAGATCTACTATAATGCAATAATTATGTTCCTAATGATATTGTTCCTGGCTGTAATAGATAAGTGTGAGCTAACCACTTAAAACCAGCTGTGTCATATCACTGACACTGTCAAATCCAATTCTAACAATTTAAATACACAAGTCTCTTTTTTCATGTGTATATATATTCATATGTATATGTATGCATATATATATACATATCACAACCATATATTAGTCAACATATAGTAACTGAGATACCATACTCTGTACACCTTTATCTACATACATATTACATGGGTTCACAAAGTGAAAGATATGTGCAATAAGCAGATATATTCCTTCTACACACACACAGATTTCTGAGATAGTGTTGATAAGATCATACCTCATTACCAGTACAAACTCACAAGTATGTAATCATTTAAAGCATTCAACACCTCATCAGTTCTCTGCTTATACTTTTTGGTTTTCTTTTCCCTTCCACTGCCAATAGCTCACATACCTGTATGAGGCTTGACCACACACCTAAAGTTGTGCCTTCAGAATTATGAAAGACAGAAAGATGATACTTATTATCTTAATATTATTTTTTATTAATATAAACCATAGGTAATTCTCATTTTTCAAAGATCTATGCTCCTTTTCTGGGATGAAGAGGGTTGGAGCTAAATGGTCTGATTTTGCTTGATATATTTCTTCTACCAGGAAGAGTCTATTAACTGCACCATGTTCAACTATACAATTAAGTATGAAAGAGAACATCTTTCCACAGTGCCATGGTTTAAGCCCAGCTGTAACTCAGAAAACCATGCAGTCTTTCTCTCACTCCCACCTCTTTCTCCCCCTCCCCCCCATCCCAGAGGGATGGGGAGGAGAATTGAAAGAATGTAACTCCCAGGGTTTGAGATAAGAACAGTCCAGTAACTAAGGTATAACACAAACCACTGCTGCTACCACCAATAATAATAATGACAAGGGAAATAACAAGGGAAGAGAATACAACCACTCATCACCTGACAACCGATACCCAGCCCGAATGAGCAGTGATCTAACTCTTCTGGGTAACTGCCCCCAGTTTACATAGTGGGCATGACGTGCTGTGGTATGGAACATCTCTTTGGTTAGTTTGGGTCAGGTGCCCTGTCTCTGCTTCCCCCCAGCTTCCCCACCTCCCTGGCAAAGCATGAGACTCAGAAAGTCCTTGGTCAGAGTAAACATTACTGAGAAGCAACTGAAAACATCGGTGTTATCAGCGCTGTTCCGAGGCCGAAAGTCAAAAACACAGCACTGCACCAGCTACTAAGAAGGAGAAAAATGACTGCTACTGCTGAACCCTGGGCACACAGGCGCAGTTACACTGGTAAAAATGTAACAAAGCTGTGACTGAAACTCTGTAGGTTACATCATACTTGCTTTCTTGTTTGGGGGTTGGTTTTTTTGGTGGTGCTTTTTTGTTTAGGTGAGTTCCCCCCCCCCCTTTTTTTTTAACTGTATAAGAATTTATAGCTGCATAAATGTGTGTCAAAGAAGTAAAGCAAAAAAGAAGTGTCTGTAAAACATTAACACTTCATACAACTACCTAATACATGATTCGCATAATACCAATTGTAGTATCAGAAACTCTTACTATTTTTCTTTAGGAAGGAAACACCGTACTTACATGAATTTTACAATTTTACACTTGTTTGAGACATCCTGGAGTCTAACACAGTCTTGAAAGTGTCTTGATATCAGAAGACCTAGGATACTTTGGGAAAGAAAATAATATAGCTTCTCCTTCTCTCTCAGTTACCAGTATATAGCACTAATTCAGCTAATAAATATAGAACACTGATGCCTAAGCTTTGATGAATTTCATTTCTATGATTTCTTCATAGAAGTATGCTATTTTTAAATCCCTGTACTCTCTTTTTTTTTTTTTTCTTTTTTTTTTTTTTATCTGTATCACATAAATACACTGATTTAGAGTGGTGTGCACTACTCCAAGCAGTAATTTGTGGAAGGAGCCCCATCTTATATTATTATTAAGTCCCATGATTTCTAACTATTATGCATATGTAGTGATTAAGTGTGCCTGTTGGAAGCAAGGCATCAGATAAAGTAGTATCTACAGAAAAGACAGTTGCTGGATCTAAGTGTACACCGGACAGACATAGCCTGGGTGCGCAAGAGGGTTCAAGATAAGAAGGCAGACCTGCTTATTCCTTTGCTGTTTACATATTGCCCCAATGAATAGAAAATATGAGTTAGTTGATTTTTCTTACAAGTACTATGTTAGGTGGCACACACATATATATAAGGGCTAATGGAAAGCAGGACGTCTAGTCATACTTCAAGGAAGTTGAAGCAGTTACACCAGCCAACAGTTTTCATGTACAAAATAAATACGCACAGCCATTGTAAGCTACTCAGAACTCGACTGAAACATCCACTTGGAAGTCTGAACTGCACCATACTGAGGGAATAAAGACATTAAACAGATATGTAAATCCTTTATATATATATATAAAAATATAAGGAAAACATTTCCTAAGCAAGTGACATCTTGAGCTAATACTTACTACAAATATTCTGTCTCTGAAATCTTCATTTTCCTCCTTGCATCAGGTCCCTTCCCCCCTCCAATCCCCAAACAGTTACCAGCACAGGCTACAGCACATATTCAGCTGAACTTCTGCACTTCCTTTTAATAAGGACAGATATGCAGGGAACCAGAAACTGAGTAATCAGTTTACCCAGTTAGCGACAGGCACTCTTCTTGTCTGAGAAAAGCATGTTATTTGCTGAGGTAGATACTGTATGTCATCATTACTAACATTATTTAGACATTAATTTTTTACTTCCCTGCTGTTTCTACTTCCCATATGTTTCACATAGCAAAATCTCACATTTGCAGTGGTGAGTAGCATACCCTACTTCTGAATACTTCTTGTACATTGTGCTTCTCAATATTTTAAAATTATATAGTCTGACTTTAGTGTCAGATCACCAACAGTCACCTTGACTTGGAAGCAGCATTTTAAACAATTTCCCAGGCCAAATAATGGAAACAGCAGGATATATATACAGATACTTCAACTTACTTCCAGTAAGGATTTCACAATGATCTCTTCTATGAATAAGTGATTAAGACAATTTGAATTCATTAGCTGTATTTACACTGCTTATTTCCTTAATATTGGAAGAAAAAATGTGTTGTGTAGAAGTCTATCTTTATACCAGGAGTCAAGCTCCAGGCATTCCTTAGAGACTTTTTCTGGTATCTTGAGAAGACAGCACAGAAGGGTGTATCCGTGGCAGCAATTTGAAATTTGCACCCTCTGGCAGTTCTTTTTCCATCCACCCACACTGGAATCATCATTTCCCAAAGTAGACATGCCATCGTACAAAGTACGATAAAGACACAGCAGCAAACCGGGGGTTGGGGAAGACGACAGGCAGGAAAAACTTCACACAACATCCTCTGCCATTCACCATCAGAAATGTTGTCTGGGAAATTAATTGCTCAAATGCCACAGATGTTCATTGCTTGGTATTAAGGTGTGGTCTGAGCTATTTCTTATAAAAAGAACAGCAGCATAGTCTGCTCTCAGATAAGCTCATTCATATCCTTAGTGGGAGGAAATTTGAACTTCTTTTTCTCCTTTTATATTGAGAAAAGCCAAGCTATAGAAGCAGGAAACTACACATAAGGGCACTATATTTCTGCTTTCACATCCTGCCAAAATCTGAAATGTCAAACTTTGTCTGAGTTTCTGGAGCTTAGTTTACCACGCCTTGACATGATTACATTATTATCTTCCTACACCATAAAATGGACAAAGTTTGAGAAGTCCAGATGGAGAATGCTGGAGAAGCTATGTTATGAAATTCTGGCAGCAGCTTACTTTTGTAAAAACAAAAAGAGCTAAAATTTCCCAATCTGAAATTTCTCTACCATTGTATCTTAATTTTCATTTATTCTCCTTTATCTACACTTTAAGTGCAGCCAAAGATTGTCTCAAATAATTTTTTTCTTATCCATGACCTGAAAGTGGCAGTTTTCCTCCATCAGCTAAGAAAAGTTATTTATGTGGCTAGAAACAGAGTTGGTTATTGAACAGGTATTGAAGAGCAATACTGAAGTTTTATCAACAAAACTGTAGCTACAGTACCTCCTTGCATGCCTGTGTTCATGGTGCTTTCACCGTAGTACTAGTCACCCAGCTGTGGAAGCAGCAGTGTTTGCTGTTTTGGATTCTGCTTCACCCTGGCATGAAGAGCAGCACCTGCATTCTTTTAGCCCCAAGGTCCATTGAGATGCTAGTGTTGATTCTTAGCTGTTAAAATGGAGTAGAATTGGAAGACTTTTGGTTTTTGTGGGAATTTGAAAAAATAAAAGTTTGAAATTACTTCCATGCAGAATTTCATTATCTAGGTCTATTTCCAGTTGTTTCATTTAACACAATTTATTTCCATCACATATATGAAAAAAATAATTCTTCTCTCAGGCATGCTTATGTGCTTATCCACGACTGAGGGATGACTTTATTTGGAAGTTTTAGAATATTTTGTATTGTTCTATCTCATCTCCTACTGAGATCAGTCAGGGGTTTGCACCACATCCTTAAGAAGCACAGAAATAATTCCAGTTTAAAATGTCTGATAAGTCATTACTGTGGTTGTCCATGTTTATAACTTCAAAGAATGAAATAATGATTTGTCATGGGCATAGTGGCCACATTTCTTTTCAAGAGGCTTTCAGTGACTGAACTTGCAACTACTGCTGTAAATACAGCACACTAATTTAAGGGGTATGTGTGCTCCTCTGTTGACCCTTACTCCAAGATAGCCAATTAATACCATTTCTGGAGTTCTTGTCAGGACCTTGAAATGCAGTGGGTGAAGAGCAGGTGGGTAGTGGTCGAGCATGTGGGAATGCAGCCTCCTTCCCCAAAGCCCACATCAGCCCAGCCCAGCTCAGCTGAGCTCAGCTCAGCACAGCCTGCTGGAGCAAAGCTAAGCAGGAGTGACCCGGGCAGCACCAGGCCGCACCACAGAGATGCTACAGTTCCCTTCCCACCCTGCTCCTATGCCTGCCCTCGTTGTTTCTAGGAAGCAGAGCTTGTTTCTCTAGGTGCATCAAGGATGATTTGATACTAAATGAGAAAGACTATAGGAGCTGAGTAGCTGAGATTAATATATCAAAATTAATATATCAAATCTATCAAAATAGTTGTAGATTAATATATCAAAATTAAATTTCCTTCTTCTGTCCTGGAGATAGGTGGCTGTATGGATCAAACCCTAGCTGGGTTTTTTGTCATTATGGAGGCTCATTACTCAAGCTGAATCGAAGAGTTAAAAGGTACCTCTGAAA
The DNA here is from genome assembly GCA_017639245.1 of Myiopsitta monachus. Lineage (NCBI taxonomy): Eukaryota > Metazoa > Chordata > Aves > Psittaciformes > Psittacidae > Myiopsitta > Myiopsitta monachus. The sequence goes on from CM029922.1 coordinate 73,493,119, forward strand.
AGCTTTGGAACAGACTGTCCTTAATGCTTGGGTGCTGAACAGGACTGTATAGCAGAATGTTCACAGTTTAGGCTAAAGATGTCTTTCCGGGTCTCTGAAATGGATTTTCTAAAAATAATGAAAGAAGAGGCAGCGAGACAGTGTCATGTTGGCTGTTACTCTAGCCAGCTTACCAAGCTTTTAGACTTAATATTTTCACAATACCTTGAGTTAGTGTTACCATGCCAAAGCAGAGTATTTCAGAGTGGCTGACAGCATTTCTGATTCCAGCTCTCACTTTGGCTCAGCATAGCTGTGAAGATGAAATCTCACTTTTCCACAGATATGTAGCCCATTACCGCACTTTCGGAGTGCCTGACAGTCGCTACCCTTGGCTAGGGGCATGTGTTACAAATGTTCTTGTATGTGACTTACAGCAGGGGTGTACAGAGGATCACTGAACACCCTCTCTCTGCTGGATATTTCTTTTGTTGGTGTTGCCTTTTTTTCAGTTTTCACTAACAAGGGAGGAAGAAGGACAAGGAGGTGATGATCTGACATCTGGAGCCTTGCTATATACTCCTACTCAATAAACAGGGTATATGTTTTAGACAACTGAATCAATTATTTACACTAAAAGCCAAACAAAAAATGCCAGAGAGGGGGTAGAGGGAGGGAAATACCTTAATATGAACAAATACTATCAATTATTTCCCTGTAGTTAGGTCATCATTGTATCATTACTGCAAATTGATAATGATCAAGATATCTTTCCTGAGGCTTCTAATGACTGTTTTAAGCAGGTATGGAAACTAGATGATGCAAACAATGATTTTTTTCTCCTTGACTACTTCTGTTTGCAAGAATCATAACTATAAATATATTTAATCTCCATGGTTTTCACCAGAGATGCTGGAGGTTGTATAGCCTCCAGAGTGGGAAGCAGAGCCTCAGCTGGTCAGTTGAGCTCTCAGCTGATCTTGGGAAAGGCATTTCATGTTTTCTTCCACCATTTCTTTTGCTTTTCTAAGCACTAGTCCCACTATATGTTACAGGGTGTCTCCAGTTTTTATAACAGTCAATCTTCAGCTTCTTCTACCCAACCCCTTGCTTTAATTTTTATCTTTGTTTTCACGTTAGGGTAAATGTGACCCCCTTATCTCCAAGGGTGCTGGCTGGACACTCATGTAATGCTCATTGGTGGACAGGGTAAAGAAGAACAGTAGTCCTCCTAATTACATGTAACCCTGGTATGAACTTAGGCACCGCAGAATGCAGATCAACCTGGAAGGTCCAGGTGACATCTGGCAACACCACCTGTGGTGGGCTTGCTGGAGCAGTGGACCATGCAGCTGATGCAAAGGCTCAGGCATAAAGGGATTCCCTGTAAAGCTTTTGCAAACCTCTCACATCCATCATTTCACTGAGTGCCAGTCCAGAGGGACTCTAACCTCAGTATTCTGAACCCACTGAGATTCATCTTCTTATCTCTCTCTACTCGAGCCTGAGAACTTGCGTAAGATGAAAGCATTTCAGAAGAACAAGACAGAACAAAGTTTCCCTTAATGCCTTGCAATAACAAGGAATCCATTAGAGAGCCTCTAGCAAATACATATGCCAGTCCTCTCTCTTCAGCATTTCCCAGAGGCTGCACAATTTCTTTCAGAAGCTGGATTAATGTGTCCCTGTTTTACAACAGTATTTGAACTAATGGTAAATTCGCCATCTTCATGTGAAGCAACAGCATGTTCTGATCTTTAATTGCTTTCTCTGTTAAGAAGTTGCTTCTTATTTCAAGATTGAATTTGTTTAACTTCAGCTTCCAATCACTGGAAAGCTTCTGACTTACCAAAGGAACAGCTTCCAGACACTGGCTGAAAGTTGAGGTTAGATAAATATACATTTGTCAATAAGGCTGAAATGCCCTTGCCTAATTATTTTCAGTTTCCAAGTGTAAGCATGTATACACTGTGATCAAGTTACTTTTCATCCTTCTCTTCATCTAGCAGAACAGGTTGAGTTTATTTACCCTCTTATTTTCCAGTCTCTAATTTATTTGCCCATCTGTTGCTGAATTCATTATAGTATTTCCAGTGGACATCATATTTCAGTACCGACGTGATGCAGTAGCTATAACTCAAGTGTAATGACGTGTTTACACAAAATAATGATGCATCATTGTAACTGCTGATACCTAGACATCAACTTTTGGGTCAGTGATTAGCTTTTAATTGTTTGTAATGCCCAAACATTTTAAAATATACTCTCTATGCCTTATTTTCTACTTCCCTGTTTTCTCAACAAGTCACAGGACTGAGTTTGGAGGAAGAGCTTTGGGGTTTGAGGCTTGGAATTCTTCTACCAAGGGGTGATTGCTATTTTATTTTCTATAAGAATTTTTTTAAGGCTATATAATGCTTATATTGAGATTGATTTTATGAAGAATCTTACTACTGAAGTGTGTGCCATGTAATTTGGAAGCTAAAGTGGCATTTTCATGGCTGTTAGAATCATGTGCGAAAATGCAACTCTGATAAACCAGTGAAAATGGATAATTTATGTGATACACTCTTATAAACAACTTCAGTTTCTTGTTTTTCTTTTTTTTTTTATAATGGATTTTTAAGCCAATTATAGTTAGACATCACCAAAAGATTCCTAGAAGCTACATTAGTTACACAGTGAGCTTGTGTACCAGCTTTTGGTTCTAAAGTATTTGGGTTTTTTTTCTAATTTATAGCAGAAATTATGTAAATGAAGAATTTTACCAGATAAAATATTAATATTGCTATTCTCAGAGATAAAAACAAATTCAGACATTAAAGAAAAGTGGAAATAAAGTCCCAAGCGTATTGTAGATTCTAAGTTTTTGGCATAAGATATTAATTTGGTAAAACTCAGTGAATATTTTCAACAAACTTATAGCTTTTTTACAAACATTTACAGCTTTTCTACACCTTACTCTAATTAGTGCATGCAACAACTCTGGTAAAACTATATAAAAGAAACAACACCAGTTACTCCAAAGGAAGAGCAAAAATGTCCAGGTGGCTTTTGTTACCTTAATTCTACACTTCTGCTGTATCTCACACCATAGAATATTTAACTATATGATCACACCCCTGAAAGATTTCAAAACCTCTAAGTGCATTGGGCTAAAAGTAGAACGAGACCCTAGTTCAAAGCTTCACCTACAGAACTGGGCTACTTTTCTTGTCTCTTGAGTAATTTACTATTTATGAGTAGCATATTTTTTTAATGAACTAAAGGCCCTGTTCTGCTCAGCTCAGACCATACTGAATGGAAATTAGGCTGAAGACTCACTTTATGATATTTCTTTTTTTTCTGTGAATTCTCTCAGCATTCTTTTTCCAGTTCAATTTCTCCTCTTAAATAATCAACAGCTTTTCGGGTGAATTCTCTACACCTATATTTAGCTGTCTAAAAAATAGTCTGTTAGCTGGAGTTCAATGTCTAAACTTCTTACAATATTATTGTTAGATTATTAAGGTTTGTTTTCATCTAGGAGCAAACACCCACTCTTCAAAGCCACCAGTAGAAACTTTTGGAATTGAGGAGTATCTTCAAGAAAGCCTTTGTCTTATCTTGGCCTCCATTACTGACATAGTCCTCTAAGAGGCAGTCAGATCTCTGCAAAACAATCCAGTCACTTCAAAACTGGAAACACCAAAATGTATTCAGAAATAGAAAAGGGAAAATTGCAGTAGCAGAGAAGAAAACTTGCAATAAAAATGCTTAACAGTTCTGCATAGCATAAAATATCATGTTTCTGATGTAATGTGAGCATGTCTATGAACAGCCAACTCTCCAGCATGAGCTCTGTAGACTATCTGCTGTAGTATTTGCTGTGTGAAATGAAGATGAATCATGGCAGTAAGTGAATTTATGTATGTTGCTGCTTAAAGTATAGGGCACCTTGAAGGCACTGCTATGTACAGTTAGTCCATCAAGCAGTTAAATGATTTTTTTCCCATTATTTAGTGCCTCTTACACACAAGAGAGCTTTTGCTCCCTCACCTTATCCCCATACAGAACTTATTATGCACACATAGGCCCCTCATTCACTCCATATGCTCCATAGTGCTTTCCAAGAGAATTACAATAATGTGGTTCCAACTATCATGCCAGTATAATTAACCCCTTGTCTTTTTACTGTATTTTGATACACCTGAAATATTGCCTACACTTTAAAATCTCTGCACATTAAACTGGCTCTTCCTACAAATGTTTTTCCTTTCACTTTCTCTAGTTCATTTCAAAATAATCACCAACTTATCAATATGCTCAATTTGCAGTGTTAATGGAATCTCCAAGGACTCTTGAGGATCATCCCTTTCATTATTTTTCGTCAAATAAATAAATCAAGGCAAGACATTAGAATGTCCTAGCACCTGCCCAGAGTGCCCATGCTGGGGAGGAGGGAGTGTTTTCCTAACACCGCTCTGCAGTTCAAGAGGCTCCTCACAGGGTTTCTGGACACTGCTGCTCATAAATCTCCTGAAGCTGAATTTCCTGCTGCTGCTTGAAGTCTGCTCTTTCCTCTGATAACACGCTTCCAGAGTGCCATGCTCCCTGCCCCCTTCCTGGGCAGATATGGGGGTTCTTCCCACCTTTCACTGCCAGTGGCTTTAGCAATGCAAAAGGTGAATGCTGATTTCTCTTATTCTGCTCAGCTTTTGCTTCCATTTTCACCTCATTCAGTCCTGTACTGTGGTTAATTGTGCATCTCCTGGAAGGGTAGTCAATGGTGCATGCTGTTGGCACCTCTCCAAGTGGCAGCTTGATGCCTACCACCAAGCAGTGGTAAGAAAAACGATGGCTCTTTTAATTGCACTGAATAAAGGAGATCTGCTAAGAGGGTTTGCTATGCAAGGACCTCATTTTTTGTTACCGCTTTTTCAGCTAGGCTTCTGCTCTGATAATATTATGTAGTGCAACACAGGAGTTCCCATATATTGATTAGTAAATATAGAAAAATAATTTAGAAGATAGAAGTAAGCATATTTCACTGAGAAAAAAAAGTGAAAAATATGGAAAATCCAGTTTAATAATCCAGTTTAACAACTCTATTCTAATAGTAAACATTTCATTTCTTTATGTGAACAAAAATTATACCATATTTCTTTATTTCAGTTGAGACAGCATTTAAAAGCACCAGTGAAAACAAGGATTTTAATAAACATCTGTACAAGTAACACACTTCCTGCCCTCAATTTCTCCTTTTAATTTGAAACATTATGCAGCGGGTGCATATGACAAACAGTGAGAGGGACAGGGGAAAGAGGAACTACAGGCAACTTACTGAATGAGTTACGACTTGATGGCTTTAAGCCATTAAATAATTTTCACTGGAATAAATGGTATTGATTATGGACTTAGAATGATTCTGAGTAATTATGAAATATAGAAAGAAAAGAGAGCAAGTGTTTTCCTGTTGCTTTTCTAAGATTGGCTGTTGGATATTATCTCATTGCTTTTAGACGCCACGAAGGAAAATAAAAGCATCCTTGTCCTTAGAGCTCTGGAAGAAGAATGAGGTTTCCCTTTTGGTCTGATGACACTCTTAGAGAAGGAGGTAAAAGGTTCCCCAATATCATCCATTATTTTGTTCTGTAAGGTTGGTTTGCTGGCAACTTTACAATAACAGACTGAAAACAACCTTTTGAATATAGAATTCTTATCTGAGAAAAGTTGTGTTTGGTTTTGTTTTGTGTTGTTTTGTTTTAAAGGGAAAACTGTAAAACAAAGTGCTTTGGTTTTGAAGGTTTTGATTTTTAAAAGTTGTCTGCTTTTCTCTTTTTGAGCGCTATTTGTCTTCCAACCTTTACTTTTGAGGTCAAATGGAAAAGATGAAAAAGCAGAGAAGGAATGAATTAGAAAACACTTTTAGAAAGGGAAGTTTTGAAGGCCTGTAAACAGAAGTGTGCGTACAGTTACTGGGTGGAAGGTATTTCCATTATTGCTCCCTGTACTGTGTATTAGTGCCTGGGAAAATGAGGACCTCCTCAAGGCAGACTTTTCCCTGTTGGAGGACTATGGTGAAGCAGATAGCCACACTGTGAACCACAGAGGACATCATGCCCCAGCAGCTGTATGTGCCCCAGGAGAAGCTGCAGCCCATGAAGAACCCACACAGGAGCAGGTTTTTCCTGAAGAACTGCAGCCCATTGGCAATGCCTGCACAGGAGCAGGGGAAAGGTGAGAGATGGAAGAAGCAGCAGAGGGGGAGCACTGTGTACTAACTGTAACCCCCTTCACCTACCCTGTGCCCGTGGGGAAGAGAGAGGAGTCTGGACTCAAACCGGAGAAAGCAGGGAGGAAAAGTGTTAGGTTAAACCAGGACATTAACCCACAACACTTCATTTTTTCAAACAGTTTTATCATTGGGCTTATATGTAAGATCATCATGTGTGACAATGAGATGCCTAGTGCATCAGAATGGACACCCATTTTACGCCTCCCTTTTCATCTGTTTTTTTTAATCTGCTCTAAGACTTCCTGGGCCCTGTTTGTCTGTTATTTAGAGATAAATCAACAAAAGGGCATAGATATCTCAGGGCTCAGAACTGCCACTAGCTTCTCAGTCCTACTAAGACGCTGGTTGTCCTACAATGCAAGACTTAGCTACTGGCAAACAGGAGTCACAGCAATGACCTGATGAATGGGGACACACCTAACCTAGATAACAAATCATGCCAAGAGGGATGTCTTAAAATCTCAAACACAGTGGGGGTGCAAACCCAAAGGAGGGCAATTGGCATCGGTCAATGGCTATTCATACCACCTATCCTAATCATGTTTTACTTTCTCCACTACCTATTGAGCAAATCCAAATGTTAAATTTAGATTTGATGCCTAACATTTAGACTGCAAAAATAAACTCAAAATAATCCCAGACTCACAGCTGTGAATATGCAACAGGCTGCTTAGAGTAGACAGAGTCTCTGAAAATAAATCAGACTTATTGGCACTGGGGTGGGGACCCCTAAGTGTGAAGTACCCAGAAACTACTGACACTGATGGGCAAAGAAAATAACACAAGGGTACCCTAGGTTCCTCCCTAAGTGCTGTTGGTCAGAGCACAGTGGCAGCCAAATATAAGGATGTCTTTCCACCTATGTCTAGCCAAGAAACTTCTTTCAAAGTTGACTTTTGTCTCACAGACAAGTCTAAATTTCATTACCCACGATGCAGTTTATTCAAGGCTACATCTTATGTAGGCCCAAACTTCAGCTGCCACAGAATGCAGTTATATCCCCAGAGGAGGCCCTTTGTGATATGGCTCCCTGCTCTTCTGGCTAATCTTTAGGTGCAGTCAAAAATGTTAGCTTTTAATTTGTAAATCTTTATAGGGTTTGAATCATGACTTTTTGTCTTTTCAGCACTACAACAGAAAGCAAATAACAGACCAATGCCAAAATACTATAATGCAATTGGATCCAGAGTTTAGCAAACGAGCTAATGGCCTCAAGTTTAGGCCTGGTTTTGGAACCTGCTAGCGGTTCCTCTGAACAAGAATCCATACTATGTTCCTACTATTTGGTAGTGTAAACAAGCCCTTAGAAACTTCAGGCCAAGTCCTCAGCCGGCAACATCAGCAAAGCATGGCTGAGCTCTCTTTTCAATGAGACGAGATCCTCTACTAACATCTCTCAAATTTGTGGGGTTTTTTTTCCTCCCTTGAAATTTCTGTCATGGCTCCAATAGCAACACGTTCACTGAAACTTACAGTTCTCCAGCATCTGATACCAGCTGTCAGGCTGTGTTTCATCAGACTGAACTCTTTGTCCAAGTGCGACCAGCTGGCGTTGCTTCAGCCATCTGGGATCACAGTACTCTAACCTACGGACTAATGCAGCTCCAGCAGAGTCAGGGCTCCCTATCGTGTCCACCAACAGAATTTATCAGGAGAGTGGAGCTATGTAAAAGCCACTGCCCCTAATCAAAGTGCAAGTCTTTCTAGTGCTCACAGCCTCTGAACGTCCACTCCTATCTGAGGGAATACAGTACCTTGCAGCTCTCAGATGTTGGCTGCTAACTACTGGCATCATTTGGATTCCCAGACTCTGTTGTTGGGAACACACTGTATAACATACTCTAAGGACAGTGCATTAAGGTTTCCTCTATCTCCCACCTCCCCATTTGTGGCTTCTTATGTAATTATTTTAGTGTTATCTATCACTTCCTAATCTGCACACTTCCACCCTGCAAACTTTCACAAACTTACTATTCCTTCTCCCACTTCTCCCTCACTTCCATTAATTGCACGTCACACTCCTCAAGGTTTATTTCATGCAACCATTGGTCTCACTAAAATGACATTTGAAGGCTCCAAGAGTAGAAACTTCGAAAAACTCTATGTAAAATTAGCACGGGAGAAAAAAAAGCCCTTCTTTTGATTCAATATGCTTTGGACATCTGGCAATATGATGGACCTTCCCTTCCCCTCCTGACCAAATTTTGATTCTTTATTTGATCTCATTAGTTGAATTCCTCTCTGTAATCTTATTACTGTTATTGACTGCCAGTAATATAATTGGTACTGTAGAAAAGCCTGGGAATTGCCATACTAGATCAAACCAGTGATCCATCTCTCCTAGTACCCTATTTCTAAGAGTGGTCAGTACCAGCTGCTTCAGACAAAGAAACACTACAGCTGGCAGTTTGGAGATAAACTGCCTGGAACCTAAGTTTCTCTTGTTTAGCATTACAAGCCCATTATGCTCTGAAGCTTGGAGATTTATATCCCTTCCAGAATACTTGCTTATGAAGTCAGGTAGTGTCCTTGCCTTGAAAACTCATGGATTGGGGTAGAAAGTGAAAATGCAAGAAAGGAATACAAACACTTAGGCCAACGAGGCAACAGCTCAGTATTCATTATCCTCCATGCTGTAAACTTTCCCAAGGCTACACAGTGGGCTGGTAGTGAGGACTGGAATAAAACTCAGGAACTCCTTCCTGGCTACTCCCCCTGAGTTTGTCTGAGTAAACGATGTTACATTTCAAAGTATTTAAGATGTGATAAATGTTAGTTTTGTAGGACTGACCAGTTACCTAATCTTTCCTTTTATAGAAAACTAAACTTCCAAAATATGCTAGAAGATGTTAATTTTGGCAGTAATAAATCCAAAATGTAGGACTTCTCTGTTGGCATCTATGTTAACTTTGAGTTAGGACAGTATGAGAGACTAAATCTCCCAGTAGAAATTGGTTTGTATGTATAAGGGAACTCCTCTTTCCACACAACTATCATAAGGCTATAAATGATAGACCTCCAATACAACTTGTACAAGCTGGGAAAAAAAATTTTTTTACATGTTTTTTACTTACAAATTCAAACGACCCTTTTTTTTTTTTGCTATAATTTTGGGCTGAAAAAAATCCATTAAAACCCAGTTAGCAAAATTACCTTTCTCCTGCTAGCACAATGGAGATACATGTATTTGTACTGCAGCAGATCAATTTGAAAACTAGTGATTTTATTGTCAAAATAATTTCCAGTGTCATTAGTGTTTGATCATAGGAAGAACAGGGCTTTTTTCTTATTTGCTATACACTTACAACACATCCCTATTCAGTACCTCCACACACACTAGATTCTATTTATTTTTCAGGATTAAATGTAACTGCACTTGTACTTCTGTTACATACATTTAGTGGTATATACATTGCATTTTGGTGAAGGATGCATATTAAATAACCATTCGTTTCCAATATGTAAAATACCTCATAATCATTATGTTATATAAATGCAGGATGCATTCTTTGCCTTCCTCAGCCTTTTCTTTTCCGCACCAGCATGTCCTGTAAATTAAGGGCATGTTCAATTAAAAACATTTTCTAGCTTTCATGAGGTAGGAGATGTAGAAATCAATTCAGTAGCAAGCTGGCTGATTCAGCAAGAAATCAGACAGCCTGCAGGAGTTCCTTTTTAAGTGTTTTCCTCTCCAGCAAGGTAACAAGCCAGAGAAAGGTACAAAATGGACAGGAAGGTAGGGAGAGCTTAGGCAGATTAGCTGTTCCGCTCCAGCAGGCTGCAATCCTGGATTTGATGCAATTTTTATCTTGCATCCATGATTGCCCACTTAATTTGTCATTAACACATTCTGTGTGCTCGGTACTATTGATATGTTGCAGTAAGGCCTTTAAATTTTCTATATTCCACAATGGAAATTGCATTTAATTTTATGTGATTCTTTTCAGTTTGCAATTCTATTTGCATGAGGCATCGTTCTCTACAGTTCATTCACCACTTTGAAAAATAGGCACTGCTAATTTTTAAGAACTCATATCAAAAAAAAAAAAGGTGTATATAAAGATACAGTAAAATTATTTCTGGAGATCATTCTGACAGTCAAAGAATACAGTGCATTATTTTCTCTGTTTTCCCCTTTTCATCCTTCATGCATGTTACGAAACAAACAATAAACTTTATGTAATATTAAAATACTTAGACTACAAGTGAAAAAACCATGGGCTTATGTCACTGAAAATGTGACAACTGGAGGGTTTTATTTAGTACAGTTTTATTTAGACCAATGTGTTTTCACAGTTGAAAGGAAATATTTATTAGTTTTTTTGCAACATTTGTTTCCTTACTCAGTAAGGTGAGCTCCTAACATCCATCTTGATAGCCTGCTTTTCATTAGGGTCTTCTTTTCTTATTTTATTTAATATAAAAATACCACAACAGTTAAACATTTAAGATAAATTTAGCCAGTTTTGTGCTTTCTTTTTGATTTAGTGAAGCAGGGGTGTCTGTATTACATCTAGCACTGCCATTAAAATTTAACAGAGCCTCAAATGAAAGAGATCCATTTTCTGGCTTTGGATTAATTTCTCATTTGCCTAAAAAGTTACAAGCCCTCATAGAAGCTGTAAATCTGGCTAGAAATGGCACTACATTTTTTCCTCTTTTAGACCATGCAATAGCTGTGCCTCCTTTCACCTAAGTGTGTGCTTCAGCCATTGTTTTCCTGAATTTGGAGCCATTTGGTACAGTGCTAATTTATTTTACTGACTGAGCATATGAATCCCTGCTTCAGAGGAGCACGGATGGTGCTTTGGCTCAGAAGGGAGCTTGCATAGCAAGTGGAAAAGGGGTATCACTCTGAATGATTAATTGTAGTCCTCAGAAGGGTCTCAGAACATGATCATTCTTTATAGAAAATTGGATTAAAATTTGACACTTCTACAATTTTTTTTCTTTGTAGTGAAATTTTCATTTTTCATCTGTTGGCCAAATAATTCCATGTGCAGTCATCCCTAAATTAATCTTGAATTAATTTTTAAATCCACTATCTTCTAATATATAATTCACCATAAGAAAACCCAGAGCAGTCAATCTTTCATTAGACATGGGGTGAGAAAGGGTCAGCAGACACTCCTGCAGTACTAAAAATAAAGGCACTACATCTGGTATGGAATGATGTCTGGAATTGTAATGCATATGCATCCACTTACTTGTTCTGCTGAAAACACAAACTACAGAGTGGCTGCATGTTGAAACATGAACCAGTGTAATAGGAGCTTAAACCCTGGAACAGACTGTTTGTATATGTAGTCAGTTTATTAGCAAATGTGCAGGCCTGTAGAGTACAGGAACCATCGTTTCAAGCCGATCTGTCACACATTTAACAAGCTGTTTGTAATACAGTCCATTTCATGTATAAGAGAAAAATCTTTCCCACAGGTATAAGAAATATATGATACTTTTAGCATATGGTAAGCTCTGGTTTTGCAGGTATCCTACATTAGAAACTGCTGTAGCACGTTGGGTCAACTTTCAGTTTATTTCCAAAAATCCTCTTTTCCTTTGTTGAACACTCTACTATAAAGCATGTTACAGCAGATGTTAAAAATGAGATTCTGTGAAAGATGAGCTCCTAATGTCAGGCACAACCGTGCTCACTGAGAATAAATCTAGCTCTGGTGCAAACAGCTCACTCTAAGCCTACTTCATATACCACAGCAGGGCTGAATGGGTAGAAATCAATAGCAGAGTGGCCTCTACTTCTCAAGCACAGCTGTGTCTCTGTTCCTTTCCATCAGGGAGCAGCTAGATGCTGGGGTACTTCCCCAAAATGGTACCCGCTGGCAGCAGCCAGTGTGGTGGTGGTGAGGAATAAACACCCTGCAGCGCCTGCGCTGTGCCTTAGCTTCTGGCAGGATTTGCAGATGCTGCATGGGATTAAGAGATTTTGCTTAGAGAAAGCTGCCGAAGTGCCAGCGTTTCTGGATCTCACCTCCTCACGGGAGGGTCCAGCCTGGCTCTGCAATAATGGCTCCAAGGCCAGGGGCTGCTGCTGCTCACCCTGCAGGCTGCTGCTGCACTCTGCCTGCACCGGACCTGCCCTGGATAGGAAAAACAGAGTCCCAGGAGTGAGGAAGAGGAGGGGAGGTTGCTTCTCCCATGCTGCCCAGCCTTGCCATGGACACGGAAGTCTCCCTCATGGCTGGGTGTCAGTGCCAGGAGGGGAGGAGCAGCAGTGGGCAGCCGCTGGCGTTTCGGTTGTGCGGCCACAGTGCGTGCCTTCTTCCATGGGGAGCGTAACATGTGCTTCCCCATGGGAGGAAGGGTAGTAAGGACATTTTCGTTAGCCAAGTCTCCAGCTGACCACTGTCTCACCATGTGGCTTTTGGGATCTGCAGTGTCCATACTCCAGCATTTCCCAGGCAGTTGCTGGGCCCACTTCAATGCAGCAACTTTATTTAAGCCTTTCTAGCTGTCATGGACAAGTGCTTAGCAGAGAGGACTGTAGCTTGCAGGCTGCACCCAAACTGGGTTATAATTTGAACCAGATTTGGTAATTGTGTTGCATTTCACCTCCAAGTCAGAAATTAAATCTAGCACATGTCAGGTGCTGGTGATTACAGGCTGGCTTCCCCAGCTGGTGCCAGCCTCACAGCAGGGTGCGAGGGGACCACAGATGCTGTGCATCACCCAGAGGACTTCGCTCCCCCAGGAGCAAAGGGAAACTCCTCATCCAAACTGGCAGAGCTCAAAGCACCAGCTGTACTCTGTTCCTTGCCTCTCTCCCCAGCAAAATCGGTGAAATCAGTTCAGCTTTAACTGCAGAGTCCACAGTAACTACTGGCCCTTGTCAAGTGTTCGAGGGGTAGCCAAAGGCTGCTCAGCATGACAGCGTTAGTGGGAATATTTCCATATATTTGAATGGGTATTGTCTCAGACCAGGAATGAACAAGACTGTTCTGCTCCAAGTCTGCCTGTACAAGGACAGAGGGGCAGCTCCTGCTCCTGACAATGTGAAGCTCCTCCTGTTCTCTGGAGTCATTCAGTTTGTTGGCAGACATCCTCCTCCAGGTCCAGCCATGCAAGGGAAAGAGATTTCTTTTTCCTAGTACTTCCCAGTTACTCCTCTTTTTCAGCCTGCGGAAGTTATTGCCCCCATAGTTTTGCTGGCAGAGCAGTTGGATTTAGTGTTCCTTAATATCTTTCAGAAAAAATCAAAAGGTTTGAACTTCCCCAGCTTCCGCGGGTGATCTGAGTGAGCCCAGCTGATCTTACCTCACACAAAGAGTAATCTCTACCACTTGTGTGTCTGGATCCAGAAGAGGATATCTGCTCCCACCACAGATTCCAGATGACGCAGGTTTTGTTCCTTTGCTATGGCACTTTCAGCCAGGTGAAAATAGGCAGGTACTCCAGTGAAAATTGCCTAGCAGTGGAAGTATTTAGAAAAACATGTTTGCACGATATCCCGCTGGGTAATATCAACACAGATCATGTGAATTGACCCAGTAATCTGTTGCCATCCACATGTCATACAACTTGAAGGCTTCATACAGCTTTGATTACAAAAATGTGCATTTTCTCTCATCATGCTGATTGAATGCAGAAGGAATGGTTTTGTCTTTAGGTTTGTTTATTTTTCTTTTTCAGGCATAATGGGGTTTTGAACAGTAAAATTGCTTCTTGCCTTTTCATAGCTATTTGGCTATTTGAGAGAAAAAAAAAGACACACCAGACAGTGCGGCACTGCTAAAGGACGAGCTATAAACACGGTAAAAAGCAAGTTTAATGAGCATGTTTTAATATTTAAGGAAAAATGTGTTTTCACTTAAACTACCTGAAAACCCACAATGAATCCATTCAAGTTAGTGGCATTATCCACCGTATGTTAAAAGTGGAGAACATGCTCCTGAAATGTCATTCTAATCTTGTATTTTAAAAACAAGAAAATAATAGCATTGTCCTGTGCCTCTCTCAATTCTTCAATACATCTTCCATTGTTTAAAGATGTCCAATCATGAAAATTACACTTTCTCTTAATACTGAAATCACACCATAATTGAGATAGACTTGAGGCATCCTCAGAACAATTTTTGCTGTTGATAAATTTCTTTCCATATTTTTCATATTTGCTTTGGGTACACAACCTAGCAAAAATGAATTGAAGCAATCATGGAGGGAGAGCAACTGAGGCAGAGGACATTATAAATAAAGCTGGTTTTAGGAGAGTTGCCAAGGTGTTGAAAGGAGTCTGTATTCTTCAATTTGTTTATTTATATTAGTAGCCACAATTTGACATTTGGGAATTTTTCTGTGCAACTTGGCGGCTATGACAAGAATGGACTATTCGTAGTGGGGTTTTACTGATGGCAAAGTAAAACCATCCATGTGTTTTGAGACCCAGATACAGAAAAGGGGAAAAGTACTGGTGTTAGAAACTGAAAAGATCAGCTCATGAGAGGTCCTGGTCTTGCACTGAGAGCTCAGTAAACTTTGAGGGCCCATGAGACTGGATAGGTGGAAGTCTGGAGCCATAATAAAAACTAGAGTTTTACATGGTGTCATCAGAAGGTCTCCCCTTTTTTTACTCACATGAGTAAATAACGGCTTTTTTTTTTTTTTTTTTTTTTTTTAAATGCAGAGCTTTGAGGATGATGAGGAGGACCACTCTAAGAGGGCAATTCGTCTTCTCTGCCTATATGTTTAACTTGCTCATGTCATCTTTCATTTCAGATTTAAGTGTCAAGCAGCCAATATGTACAAATCATAAAAAGGTCCTAGAAGTCATAACACTGTCTATTGCCTGTCCTGATTTTATTATTTGTGCTGAAAATGTTTTAAAACATATTACACTGCAAAAATACCTGCAAGTTCTGGCACTTAAAGCAACAACGATTTCCATGGCATTTAGCATTTTCGGTGAGCATGCCATTCACCATGTGATTTTCTCCCAAAACTGCCACAACAGAACTGAATCCTTTTACATCATAGTCAAGTTAATCAGAGAATGAGGGAAAATAAAGCAGCAGCCAAATAACACGTTACTTCTTGCTTTTGCTAGTCTGACCAGAAAGCTAGAAGAGACAACAGCGTTTAAGCTAAAGACTCTAGGTCTGGTTGAAACAATGATCATCTTGTTTTGCTTTGCCATGGCCCCATAACTGCATGGCAAATAAACAACAATGTAAGTACAGCCAATTTGTTTTCTGTCTAGTTGTGATTTATGAAAGCTATAACTGAGTGAACAAGAGGATTCAAACCTTTTGGTTGCTTTTTAATTTTAGTTTCTTTCAGTTCTATTGTAAGTTTAATTTGAAATAGTTTGAGGAGGGGGGGAGAAGCAGCAGGGGAGGCCTCTTACATCTTCATAAGAAGTGTATACCTAGCTTTTATTTTTTTGCCTTGTGCGAAAAAATTTGTTTCTCCCTATTGCTTGATTAATACATTCTGCTAAATGTTAATATTCTCATGTGGACCTTTGTCTTTTAGATATTCAAAATATAGAAATTGAGGGACTGAGTTTTCAGACTAAGAACCCATGGCTCCCATTATATCTTATAGGAGCTATCTGTTCTGAGTGCTTGTGTAAATCAGCCTTATGACTGATCTATGAAGCTAATTGCAGCTCTAAAATTCAAAACTACTTTGCCGTTTTTCAAAGGAGCCTTAGTAAACCCTGAATTTCTCAAGGAAATTCTTATGCTATGTTTCTGTTAGCGGAAGGGCTTATCAAAAAAAAAGAAAGAAAAGGTATTAGGGTTGTCCAGTCAAACTAGTACCTGTGAACATAGCAAGTGTGCATTGAAAGAGTGCAGACTGGATTTACCATTGCCCGTAATCTTGTGCACTTGTATCTATTAACACAGAATTTTAACTGCTTTTGAAAGATAAAGAGGAGCATTTCTCATCCATCATGTGCTGGTGTAAACAAGCACACAAGATGTAAAGCAGCAGAAAATGTGGCTCTATACGTGTCCATGCAGTGTTTCAAATGATGTGCTATGACACTGATGTCAGCGAGAAGCAGGCTAACAAAGAGCTCAGAGGAACTGAAGAGGGAAACATAACTGCCCCCCACAAAATGTCTAGTGCCTGTAGTTGGTACGAGGCTCTGTTAAATCCCTGAGTACCCACAAATTCCAGCTTTATGTCAGACTGAGCGGTTGGAGACCAGTATCTGCTGCCTCAAAGGGATGCCTCCAGTCAGCGGATCAGCCTCATCTTCAGCGGTGGGACAACAACCAGGGGTTTCAGTTCCTTCCCAGTCCGCTAGGTAGAGATAAATGGGGGACAGGTGACCTTTCCACTGGGGTACTGTCCTCCAGTACAAGGGGGTTTCATAGCTCCTGCTGGTTTGGGAGGCCTGACATTGCTGGAAGCAAAATGCAATGAGTTTCAGCTCTGAGAAGCCACATGTAAGGCAGTCTTGCCTGCCCCAAGAATGACAGAAATGGGGCAGCAACTGTGGTGGGCTACTAGTGTGTCTGCTTTGTTAAAAAACATACCCCCAAAACCATGTCTCTTTTTGCCTTATCATCCCACTGTACTAAGAGCAGCAGGCAATTTTCAAACAAGCCCTTTGCAAATAATTGCTGGATAATATCAACAGCATTAAAATTGTTTTTCTCAAATAACAACTATGGAATGGGCAAAAATACATACGAAAAAGATGTGGGTTTTACAGAAAAATATGCCAAGGACTGTTCAACAGTAAGTGAGCCTATTGATTTATAGGGTTAAATAAAGGTAGAATGTGGCAAATCATTGCACACCAAATCTATTTCCATGGAAGCAACTGATACAAACCTCATTCTATAAGAAATTATGCAAACCAGCTTTTTGTGGAGAACCCTTTGTGGACTCACAGCTCTTATGTGAAATTGAATGTACAGTTCAAACTCTGTATATATTTATTGTAGGTACAAATAAAAAATATCAAAAGATTAAAATATGCTCAGACCCAGAATTTTTTTACTGATAACATTATGTATCAATGTTGCAATTTCAAACATCCAAAAATTGTTAACTGGGTCTCCAAAACTTCTAAGACTGCTTTAAAACATTTTTCTTCCCTTTCAAGTTTTATCACCTTGTAGCATTTAATCACCTAAAGCATGCTTGTTCCAGCTTTTGACTTTGATAAAACCCCCTTATTTTCTTATAAATGTGTAGTATAAGATTCTTATGTAGAGCCCAAGTGGAAGACCCCTCCCACGCCCATGTTTGGCAATATCGTTTTATGTACAAGATATAGATATGCAATATACTTAAGGTGTACTCATTTATGGCTGTGGACAGCGTAATGCAATCAGTTTGTGCATGACCACAGGAGCCAGATTTTCATGAGGCTCCTGCTGATGCCCCATTAAGGCAGGCTGCACAGGTGATTTCTGAGAAGTGTCTCATTTAGGGTAGCTGTGACTTAGTACAGGCTCGCTCCTAGTCTATTTCAGGGGCTCAGTTCCTTGCTCAGCGCAGGCCACTAATTTACAATCTAGCCTATTGTTGCTATTAAAGTCAACATCTATCAACTGTTATTCCATGTACCCCCCCCGTCACAGTAACACTTATTTTCTGTTCTCAGCTGAATGAAATATCAGAACACCCAAAATACCTTAGTTTGAATGAGTAAATGGAAATTGCTATATCAATCAGTGGGTTCAAGTTTCATGATTACAAAGCTCAGACTAAGATCCAGATCAAAAAGATATAAGGAGCTATGGCACTCCACTGATAAATAGCAACTCCAGTGGCAGCCTCTGCAGCCCTGGGTGAAAGCCTCGGCTCCTAGGCAACGCCTGAGAAAAATCAGGCACCTCAAAGCAAGATTCATAAAGCCAAAACTGAATCACTAGAATTTTCCTTTTCCCCTCAGCTTTCAAGCAGAAAATGCACCTTTTCCTCTTAGAGTTGTCTGCCTTTACTACGGTTGACCATTTATTTCAGATGAAGTGTGGGGCTCACATTTTTCTTTCAGAGAGGGATCCACCATCCTATGCAGTAATGAACACACTTTCAAAATGCAGGAAACCAGTTCTGCCCTCTGCCTGAGTGTCATATTGCTGCCTTCCAAGTTAGGGCTAAACCCATCAAAATCTGGGATCTTCTGGTGAGGATGAAAGCTCTGCTCCTCACGCTGAAGCTGTTTACTTTGAATGGTAGATTTAAAGACTAATACTGTCAAAGAAAATGTGCACATGAGGGGAAGTGTGAGTACAACCAGAAAACTCATGGAAGAAGGGAAGGTGCTTTGCAAGCCCATGCTTGCAAACCAATTTATGTTTATTTCAGCTAATGATTAAGAAGCTCAATCAGATGGAGCCTCAGAGAGGAGCTAGATGCTAGTTCCAGAGGTGGCGTAGTGCTGGCAGAGTAGTCAAACCAGTCAGCCCTGTCAAAAATGAGCAACCCAAAATGAGCAGCTTTTGAGGATACTCAGAAAAAGTAAATGTCAGTGAAACCTTTCTGTTAACACTGATCTATTCTGCTGCTCCCAAAGACTACTCAGGCCATACCCACAGAGTATGCCAAACAGAAGTCCTGCAACAGTAACAGACAGCTTGCATGCCCTTGCAGTGACAAGGCAAGACTCTGCCTGCACCTCTTACCTATCCTGTGACCAGCCACCACAGTGCCTTTCAGGACCAGCCCTGGGCTTTCTGCCATGCTGTGAAACTAGTGGTCTGGAAAAACCTAGAAAGCGATAGCTGGCTCCACTGGAACAAATTGGTATCATCACCAGCCGCCTCTGAGAACAAAAATGGGTTCCCACAGGCCGTCTCCATTCATCCCAGACCTATTCTGCTTTGGTGTGTACCACAAGTGACCATTGCTGAGCTCAGACTGTCCTTAGCATTAGGCCACTGGTTTCAGAATGACAAAAGATAACACTGATAGATTCAGGCAGTGGTTCTCATGGGCAGTGTGCCCATCTTTAGAGGTGATCTTTGTGGTCCTCCTGCCAGAACTGACATTGGTTGTACAGGAGTGCACATACACTGTCAGTGAGGTCTTTACTACCGCTGCTGCCACAGCACATGTGGCTTCATGCAACTGTGATGGCCCCCACAGAGAGTTCAGCCACATCCTCAGCTAAACCCCAGTGCCTTCCAGGAGTGTGTGTGGGAACTGCAGGCCCCATTGCTGCTGTAAGGTCATCTTGACACTGTATGAGAAACATAGTCAAGAACACTTGTGTGTCTTGCTTCTAATGTGAGGAGAAGCAGCAGCCTGTCTGCTCCATTTGGCTGAGCAACATGAGGACATGGATTCCACAAGGAACAGGCCATGCCCAATGCTGTCTGGGCAAAACAGTCACTTCTTAACCATCATGGCCATTTTAACTTCCCAAATTTCTACCCCTTTCTCTTTTTGCATTCTGTGAATTCCTATAATGTTTCTTTACCTTATCCATCAGAAATGTTTTCATATTGGGTAAAATAAAAACCCTACATCATTAGAAAACAGGAGGCTGGCATCTCCCACTACACATTCTGCCTTACTTCCACGTTAGTTTCAGTTTTCATATCTAAATATGGTAACTATTTGGGTATTTTAATGTAAATCACAAGAGATATTTCTTGTACTTCAGCAGCCAAACATAGGGAGCTAGCACTAATCTGGCAGAGCTCATTATCTGAACATCGTATTAATGGAGTCTAAGACATACCTGAAAGCTGAATATCCTTTTTAATTTGCAGTTACAGCTACCATAGAACTAAAAGTATCAGATTACGAATGTCAGGGCATCATTTTTCCAAGTGGGAATCTGTGTTCAGAATTGCCAAATCATGTTGTAAGATCATATTTTAAACTTTAGAAATAATTTTCAATACTATTTATGATGAGCCTGTGGTCCAAAGTTAAATATGACTCTGAAATCATATATTAAATGAGAATGCCTAAAACAGGCTCCTGGTTTACACCTCAGGTTCAGGAGCTGAGTGAAGCAATCCTTCTGAAATGCCTACTGCAGTGTATTGTATTATCAGTAGGTGGGAGCCCTGGAAGGCCTCTGGAAGAATGAAGTTTCTTTAAAAAATTTAATTGTTTGACTTTGCTTTAACTTTGGCAGATAAAAGTCTTTGAAGGCATGCAACAAGCCTCATTAACTGCATAAGAATAACAGGCCTTAATTTGATAGGATTACTTTAATAGATGCTTAGTTTTAGGTGCCTGGCAGAACAGATGATGGAAGAGCTAACTGTTTCTTTGTTTGGTGACAGTTGAAATCATGGAAAACTACTTTCCAAGGACTAAATGCAGGCAAGAACAGGCTATGCTATCCAAGTGATGTAACACTAAATAGACAAACAGTGGGTCCGAATTGACTCTAGCTATGTATCTGTGCAGGCCAGAGAAAATCAAAGAAGACCAGACAGCATCTAGGAGATGCCTGTGGTATGATGCTGAAGAGTAGTTATGTGACAGAAGTCTGATTACAGAAAATGTGTTCTGCTGTTTGATTCTTGCCATGTCTGAGGGAAAAGAGTCATTCTTAACATTATTTAAAAATAAAAAGGAGGCTTTTTAAACAAAAGAAATAGGGGATTATTCGACTCAATCACCAGCTTCTGATCTTGGTTGACATACATAGATCAAAATGGAATATTATCATGAGCTGTAAAATGGCATATTTTCATTAAAAAGAAGATTTGGAAGTATTTCAAGATGACCCCGTCTTTCAGATCTCTTAGTTTTCTGTAAATAAATCTGGTGGTTTTTTTGTTGGTGGTGGTTTTTTTCTTTTCTTTTTTTTTTTTTTTGTCTCCTTATAGAAATTTATTCCATATAATCATATCTAGGATGTGGTTAGTTTTCTTTCAACTTACTCCTTTCTCTGACAAAATGCATGTATTGCAAAATCATGTGAAATCAGGACATGGTGAATTCCTTGCTGGCCTTCCTTTTCCTTTCTCTTTGCTCCAAATATTCTGAATATTTAATAAACAAAAGCAAAAAAAAAAAACAGTAATATACAGAAACTGCAATAAAAAGTTAAAGAGGATCAGAAAGGGAACATTACCTTTTTTTTCTGAGTTCACAGCACAGTAATCTGTTCTTATTGCCAGTCTGATTGCCAGGCTTGGAGTGCTAGTTCCATTCCTACTTAAAGAGAGAAGCTGAGCAGATAAGCCAAATAAAAAATAAATACATTAACATGACCTCAGTACATAAGCACCATAATAGCGATAATAATAATGTATTACACTTCTACTGTCTTTCTCATCCAAGTATCAGTTCTGGGAAAAAAAAGAGAACCTGGGTAATGCATGTTGCCTATGAAGACTCAATTTCTCTGTCACAGGTTCAGGAGGTGCTCGCTAAATAACATAAACTAATGCAGGATTTCACCATATTCTGCCCTGGTTCTGCTCCAGCCCTGGATCTGTGTCAAGGTCAATAACCTCTTGTGCTGTGTAAATAATTGATTTTTCACTGTGTCTGTTGAATGAAAAAAAAAAAAAGAGATCAAACCAATTGTTGTTTTCTTAACTCCCCCTTCCCCTTAAAATTGCATTCAAGCAAAATGTTCCAGACTACCTAAAGCAGAGAAGATTGTTTGTTTCAGAAAAGCAAAAGAAATAGTTTAAAATCATAAAAATAAACAGAAAACTGAGAGCAGAAAACAGAGACTGCTTCCCTGTGTCAATGTCAGGATATGAAAGATTCAGGCTAAGCTTTTCCTTTGGCTCCTAGAGAAATGTGAATACCCATCTCTCACTGCTGAGACTGTGCTGAGACCGTGCTGAGACCCTTTCAGTGGTTTATAAGAAGCAGGAAGGTTTCAGGGGAAGAAATTATTGCTGTAGCATGTGGCCGTTTAGAAGATGTTCCAAGGCACAGCCAGGGAATGAGATAACTTGAGCTCCCAACTCCGGCAGGAGCTGACGCTTCCACTTCTGTAAGGGAGATGGCCAAGGTTTGGCCAGCTGGAGCCATGCTGAGAGCTTGGCTCACAGGCATGGGGGACAATGAATTTTTGGCTGAATTTGCCATTTTCTAAAAACGTTACCCAGTTCTTTAATATGCCAAAACCATACTTGTTTTATTCACCTCATAGACTGGTTCTTGCTTCATGCTCCACTGTGAGAGGTCTGGCTGCTACAGACTGAAAGCCATGTGGTTAAGGAGCTTCAGTGGGAAAATACTGTAGCAGCAAAACTTTGAAAGAGTCCAGCAGATAATTCTTAATGCACATACTAAACCTGCAAAAGTTCAGCTTAATATCACCAACCTTTTTGAGGAAAAATATTGCACTTCTCCCCATTTCCTATGTCTGTATTCAATTTTGGAATGCTTCAAAATTATTCAAAAATTAATAAAAAAAATTAACTGCTGGTTTAACTCTAATATAACCACAGTATTTACCCATGTGTAAATTCATGTAATTTGGTAAGAATGGGCATTGGCTGACCTGCAAGCTTCATCTAAGGATCTTGCTTAACAAAGTATATCTGCAAAGTTGCTTTGCCAGTATTGAAAAAAAAAAAAACTTAAATATGATGGATTTGACACAGAATTCAGAATAAATCACATTGAATTTTATCAGCTTTGACCTATTTGCATACAACCTGGATCTGATTCCTTAATACTATATTGTACAGATGTCCAGAACATGTGGATACAATCCACTGAGTTATAAAAAACATTTATGAACAAAGAGGAAAAACAACCTGGTCACAGTTCCAGGGAAAGTCAGCACAAGAAAAAAAAAGTCCTCAAAAATTACGGACTCCTGATTCTGTACTCAGATAACTGAACCGTGTCTTGGCTCAATTTCTCAGCAGGAAATCAGAGATCCTCTAAATTACTCTGTAGTTGAATGTGAACAAAATAATTTGTTAATGATATTCTTTTCTTAAAAAAAATACTAAAAATTTCTTCCTGTTAAATATACTGTGCTGTTATTGGCTGATATCTAAAAATAAAGGGAGAAGAAAAATATGGTTAAAATGCATTTCCTTGGTATGGAGACAAACAGTGTTTGTAAACAGAGTAAGACGTGTGCAGGGCTTTCCATATGTGTTGTGCACTAGCCTGGAGCCCTTAACTCTGAAGCCATTATGCTGAGAAAGCTCCTTTCATCTATAACAGAAGTTTTACCTTTCCGCATGTGTGCTTAGTGTGTGCACATCTACATCCAGCATGAATGATTCAATGTGCTTTGGGATTCATGTCACAAGTAGTAAATTAGATTGAAATAAGAAACTACCCCAAAAAGAATTCAATACAAGTGTGTATATTCACAATATAGAACAGCAGTTTTTCAGTGGTAAGCTTATCTTCTATCTGCGACTAGTTACATTAAGGCATGAACATTCATTCACATGAGATGCCAGCCGCCATAAATCTCAAATTCTCTCCTTGCTTCCATTCTTGCCTCCATTGTGCTGGCTATGCTAATGAAAAGCAGGTTTTTGGTTTCATATGTACGTGCATGTGTGCAAAAGAAGGAGGGGTTTTGTCATATAGGCACTCACACTGCTCAGCACAAAGATACAAACCCACCGAAGGTGAAAAAGAATAATATATGCCATAAATCTGGAGAAATCACCAGCACGTAGATGCTTTTTATGGCCTCATAGCTATTTTTATAAACACGTAGAAACCAATACATCATTGAAAATAAAGCAATACATTGTGTTATATTTCATGGTGTTTACAGACAAAGACAAGCTTCTTAACCACCTGGCAAGTATTTCAGAAAAAAAAAAAGAAGAAAAAGAAGAAAAAAAAAGAAGAAAAAGGATTTGTAAAAGCAATGGCAAGCATTATAAAGAGAGGGTGAGGGGAAGCTGGGGACACCTCATTTGCACATGTAAAAATGCAAATTCGATCCATGTCTTTCTTATCTAGTGGTAGCAGACTTGGCTCATGGAGCACAATAGCACCTACAGTTCTGTGGCCAAAAATAATGAAGATTAAAAGAATTGATTGGATTATGGAAACACTTTAATAAAGCCACGTGTTCATTAGCAGATGCCTGCCACCTACGTAGGAACCAATGGCATGAAAAGCCTGAAAGTGGGGTGTAATCCCTTGATTCTGGAACACAGACACATTTAGAGGCAATAAGACTCCCTGTTGTGTAACCACTAGCAAATACAGAAAAGTGTGGGTACTTGGACAGTAGCTACCAATTTCCTGCTTCTCCTCCTATTATCATGTAGGTTGGCAATCTCCTTTAAAGCAAAGCTTCTTCCTTTGGCTTGTGCCAGATTAGTTTAAGTCTCTGATAGCTGGCACCTAAACAATGTTGACTTAGCGGCAGAGCTGGATCTGGTAGATTCATTTTGCCTGAATGTCCATAAAATCCAAGCATGATATTAACAAATGAGATCAAATTCCTCTGAATTATCTGAAACAGTTTTGTCTCCAAATTAGGAGGGAGTTTGCCTTGTGTAAGGGTTTTTAGAATTAGACTATTGCAACTGAGGGCTGCAGAATTCAAGGCTATGGTACATGGTCTCTCCAGTACGGATTCATCTGTCAAAACTTTTTCATTGCACAAGAAACAGTGGAGCTTTTATAAAACTGGGAAAATATGTTTTCCTTTCCTGTCTCACAAGCAAGCATGCTGAGGAAAGCGAGGGTTGGAAGTGAGTATAACATCAGATTTGGGGGTGGAGATGACAGTGGGGAATATAAGCAGCTGTAGTTTTCTACAAAAGAGAAAAAAACCCAAGTTCAATGCTCTTGCAGGGATAAATCTTCAGCTGGGTAGCAGAGCAAAGCACTCACAGAGTCTCTGAACCACTTGCAAGTAATTTGCTATCCCTCTACCCTTCCATATGAGCTGAAATCAGATACAAACCAATTACTGCAAAGGCAAACATGAACGCGGCCGCTGCAGCAGCAAGCTGCCAGGTGCAGCCTCAGGCTTTACCAGATGGGCACAGTGTGACTTTGTACCTCAAAGAGGGGATGGGAGCCCGGTCGGGCTGGGGGAGGTAATTTGTAAAGAGCACAGCATATGCCGCCTGATATTTAGAAGAGTATGTATCTGTTGCAGTTTACCTGTCATTTCTGTCGGTCTTTGCACCACGTGGCCCGGTAATTCCATGCTGTGGATTTGGCAGCAGATCGACTGCAATGAAACTCTTGTGCATCACATGCTTCCACATAATTATCCTTCCCATGTGCTCTTTTTTATACCCATTCAAGGAAACCACTCATTAGGAAAACACAGCCTGCTCCTCTGCCTGTGGCCAGGCTGCTCCACCAAGAAAGCTATGACCATGATTTCAGTTTTTCCCCCCACCTACCCTGGTGCTCTCCAGGCTGCATGCTCAGTGTCCGAGGGGATGTGATTACAGTTTACCGTCATGCAGAAGTGAGAATTCTTGCACTCACTATGCACTGAATCATGATGAAAGATACTTTTGACCTTACAACTGCAGAAAGTATGAGAAAGGGATCAGCTCATGGCTCTGTGGATAAAATAAGAATTCCCCTTGATATCAGCAGAATTTCTCTTTAGGGATCACCTAAGTAGATAATGGGGCCCACCATGCAGTTAACAGTGGGGCAACCAAAGGTGATTTTGTTCTAGTTTTGCCCTTTAAAACTTGAATAAACCCCATAGCTTTTAATGAACAATCTTTTTTTTTTTCTTTTTTTTTTTTTTTTTTTAATTCCTTTTTTCCTTCTTCGGAAATTTTGGACTAAAATGTACATGTTGCTAATCCCATCTTTTAAAAGGAGCTTTCCCTGTTCCCCCAACCAAACACTCTTCAACAAATCAATTCTCCTACATACTTGAAGATGCCTGAGGTATTTCAGTGCAGTGATTACTTCTGAGTTTGTAGAACCAGACTGAAAGCTTAGTGTAATGGAAAAGGCTGCTGAAAACTTTGCTAAACAGATGATCACATTCCTCAGTTTGTTTTACTTAGTTAGCATTTTTGCCTGCTGTGAGGTGTTTTCCTTGGATGGTTACCTACAAATACAGCACTGACCTCAGTGTGCATGAAGCAGGCCAGCACAGACAAACAGAGCCAATTGGACATGCTCTATAAATCATCACCCACATCCTTCCAGCAGCAAAAATAAAAAGGAAAGGAGGAGCAGGTAAAACAACTGGTGAGTGTTCCACATGAGGAAATGGGGGCTATTTGGAGTTACCAGCTGGAAATACTCAGACTGCTAAAGGGAAAGGTACGGGCATGAGCTACCACTGTGCTGGATAAAGCACTAACATTATAAAAAAATGTTATCATCTTGCAGACATCTTGCATGGCAAAATAATAGGCCTAAAAATTCCTTCTGCTTTAACAGGCACTGATCTCAAAAGACAACCACAGAAATGCAATACTATGACTTCCAAATGAATTCTTAAGTCCAAGAGATTTAAGGGTGTCTCTTAGCATAATTCACTCTAGTTCTTCAATTCCAAATGTGTCTGTGGTGTTTTCTATTTCTGAGCTGGGACAAACCCCAGGCAAGCACCTAAGTTATCTCCTCATTTATTATCCACAGAGGGAAACTCATCATAGGATGAGGCAGGTGAAGGACCTTTCTACCACATCTTCAGTCTTCGTGAGGCGCAGAGCAGGATCTAGGCACACTTGACTGCACTGGTTAGCTTACATTTAGGCTAGGACACCTTGTATTACCTGATTTAGATATTGTCTCAGAAAGAAAAAGCTTGAAGAAAACCAATTGTTTTCCCAGTGTGACAGTTCCCCTGACCCCTTTGTATGAGTGCATATGAGGAGGGACTGAAATTTGACTTTCCTGTGTACCTAGTGATTTTTCAGACTTTCAAATTGCAGCATCAAACATATTCTTACTCCAGTTCAGTCAAAATCTTGCATTCTGTATAGATTAATCAATGACTGAGCTACTAATCTGAATTCTCAGTCTTCTTCCTGGTTCATCTGCTATTTCGAGCTAAATTGCTGTTTGGAAATATTCAGCATGACCCTTTGTAGGAAAAAACCTACCCTAAGGTTCCTATCTCAGCAAGAGGGATCCTAGCTGAAAATCCCAAGTGAAAACATGCATCTAATTACTTTTGGAGGTCTGGCCCAAGACTTGCTCTGCTCTTTAGAATGTCCTGCTATATACCTCTAGGAGTTCTTTGATCATTCTCTTTGTTAACACTCCTTTTGCTTTGAAGAGAGGACCTTGCTGTTTTCATTTGGTGATAGAGCACATAAAATTAAGGGTTGCAACACTTAAGTAATTTTGGCTACGTCTGCAAATACAATAGGCTAGTAACTATTCTGCAGCCCCAAGGCCAGCTGCAATGTCATCCATTGTTCACATCCATACAGTTAAATTGTCTTGTCTGTTCACCATCACCACCTTCATCCACAACATTCATTCACAACAGGGAGACTGTGTTCAGATTGCCCCTTGAAAGCAGTCCCTGGCATGTGCTATCCCCTGAACCGTGCTCAAGCGTTGGCTGGGACTGCTAGCTGGACATGGCCAAAACTATGTCAAGGGCAATTCTAAAAGGTAAACTACAGACAACTGGGTGCCAGGATATGGATCTATATCCTGGTTCATTGTAGTTCAGTAATACAGGATACTAATACTAATACTACATAATACTAATCTTTGTGGATTTAGGCTTCACAGTCTAAATATGTTAGATTCAGCTTCCCTGATTTTAGACTGTCTTTAGTTAAAAAGTGTAATTATGCTAGGCTCCTTATGCAGTCAATGGAAAGCCATTTCCAGAGCAAAATTCAAATCTCCTTATAAATACAACACACCCCTCACAGACACCAAGTTAAACAAGCAAACAAAACCCAGCTAAACAAAAAATGAGTGATATGATGATGGGAAGGGAGAGTAAAATATCAGAGACATCAAGAATCTGCCACACAAATACAGCATTTATGCTTCAAAAAGATGAAGGATACTCAAAATTCGCTTGTTTTTTGTAGGGCTGAAATGGCTTCTGTGGGTAAGCATTTCTAACTCTGTTCTGGCCAGACCATATCATAGTTGGAAGGTGGCTCTACCCTAGAGGAAATATTACGGACTCTTTTTCTTCATAAATCACTAGGTACAACATTCCAATGCATTCACCTCATCAGCTGGTACAAGCAGAATGTAAAGCTGTCCAAAGAATTTTGGTGCAGGTCATTGGCAAACTCCTCCTAAATACACACATATAAGTTGACTGTGGGCAACTTGTAAAAACTGAAAATAATTCTTGTCCTTCAGCAAAAGATAACTGATGTCCAGAAATGTCTTTCTTGGACTCATATGTGCCTGTGCCTGGCTTGCCAATGACTGTCTTTGGTTTCATAAATCCATGACTACTGTCAAACTGGAGTGATTTACAGAGCGAGAGCCCTACCGTATGCCTGCTGGCATGGTTGCAGGAAAGTGTTCTCACCAGAAGCCTCTAAGATGGTATTCTGCAAGGTTCATTCTAACAAGTATGCTGAAGGGAAAACTGTATTGGCTAACAATGATACAGTAACTTATTTCATCATAGAAACTATGTCTTAAATCAAAATGTTTGGAAAATTTTAATTTCCAGCTTCAGAAGGAATGAGATTTCTTTGCCTTTTTATTTTTTTCTTCCAAGAGAAAAAGTCACAAGCAGGGAACAAAACCTGAAAAAAAAAGTCTGTAGCAAAATACTTATTTTATGCTTTCATTATTCTTTTTTTCTTACCCAAATTATGATTTTCTACATAGTACTAGTTTAAGTATTTTCTGAGTAACATACTAAAATAAGTTCCATTCATTATTTAGCTACTGCAACATTCAAATCAAAACCTTGCCTTGAAACCTGACATTTGCTATTTCAAAATCTTGCCTTTCTGCATTAATCTCTCAGATTCACTTCTGTTTTTCTCTTTCTTGAATTGCCATCTGTATATTGTTTGCACGTCATGCTTGCACCAAATATTGGTACTGTGTATTCCATTAATAATGGTAATGATTTTCTCACATAACCCCCAAAATGAAGAAAGCAGTAGTTGACTTCGTTAACCTAGCCAACAATGAAAAAGTAAAACTGATAAATTTACTGTTACTTTTACAACAAAAAGCCTGGCCAACTGAAAATATTACCCTGTTTATACATGTATAAGTTTGTGTATGTATTTTATATATATAACCCATACATAAGTATGGGTAAAATTGACATATGGTTTCAAAACTGATTAGGCATTAAACAAAAATGAGAAATTATTTCAAATAAAGAGGAAACTAAGAAGTCAGGCATAACTATTTTATGTTATGGACAATAAGCATATGGAATAAATTAGCAGGAACAGCACTGCAGCAAAGCACAGAAATTATTTGAAGAGACACCTCTGCAGATTTTCCCCTCTCTTTTTTTCTTTATCTTTTTTATTTTCATAGGGGAGGAAAGGATTAAGAAGCATAGAAAAAGCAGGAAATTAGGCTTAAGATGCAGTAAAAAAAATGCATGCATATGAGGCCAGATGGCTTTTTCCTGTTCCCGAAAACATGTTCTTGACATGGGCCTCATTTTTAAACTGAACTACAGGCCAGCAAAACCAATTTTTACTGGGGAAATTGCCCATGTCCTACTTGTAGACACAATGCCTTGTTCAGCTGAATCCCTGTCTTCAGGTAAAGCAGCGGTCTGGCAGCCTGGCTCATGCTCATCTTTCCCTTCCTTAAGCTCTTCCACGAGGCTTCATGAACAGCTCACAACCTGGACCTGAAACACAGAGCTATGTTGCATGGCAAAGTGCCTTAAAATCCTCACTGCGTGGGTGCTGTGCTGATTCCCTGAA
This sequence comes from Myiopsitta monachus, assembly GCA_017639245.1. Taxonomy (NCBI): domain Eukaryota; kingdom Metazoa; phylum Chordata; class Aves; order Psittaciformes; family Psittacidae; genus Myiopsitta; species Myiopsitta monachus. Next base: position 73,523,113 of record CM029922.1, read on the forward strand.
CTCCCACACTCCACTGCTCATTTATATCTTCTCTCTGTGCTGTGATTTATGAGCTTGTTCACAGATCTTTCCTGAGATGTCCCCATTTGTGACACCTCCCTCCCCAACAGGGTTCATGTGGGGTACTTTCTCACTTTGGTACATCACTAAGTAAACTTATTTGTTGGGTTCAGCACTGTGTGCAGCTGAAGGTTTCTGAAATGCATGAACAGAGCATCTCATTTCTCACAGGACTCTTCACATTTCATATATTTACCAAAATCCTTGTAGTAAATCTCAAAACCATGTAGTCAGGGCAGGTTTGCCTGGCTCAGATGGACAGATTCTGTGGACTAAGCTGAGGTACCATCTACTATTTAAGAAAGTCTTCTATGTTTGCTTACTTGGGTGTTCCTGTAGGGATTTATGTAAATGAAACTGTTACTAACTGGTCTGCTGCTATTTTACTATCTAACATGCTATGCATGTTACAGCTGTCGACCATAGGATCAGGAATCTCCATGGCAAGAGATGTTCCCCGTACACATTAGATTCCCAGCTATGAGCAAATATGTTTGGCTAAATCACATAAAAGGATTGCAGTCTGAGTCACATTTTTTAAATAGCTGAAAGGCTTTATCTTTACCACAGGAGAATTTTCACTTCTGGTAAGTTATGAATAATGATATTAAAATACACACTGGTAAAATCGTCATCCCAGATAAGAAGATCTTGCCAATCGCATGACTACTTCATTCAAGTTAATCTTCATTCCTTGGGAAATCTTAATATAGACAACACTGGAAATGTTTTGAAAGTGATTATAATGTCTCCAAACAGATTTAAACAATGACACCAAACTCAAAAATTTAAGAGACCAGATTTTCAGCTGGGGTAAGCTAAGTAATTTATTGTATACAGCAAGCAAAAAGCATATTTTAATGACTTCAGATACTCCAGAAAAGCTGGGGCACACCAACAGACCTTTGTGTAAAATGGTTCCATCCCAAATAGACTCTGAGATTCTCGTTTAGAGAGTCTTAATCTATGTAAGAGTCAGGAAGCAAAAGATGAAATGTCCTTTTTATTTGTGCCAGGTAAGGTAATAATTGGCAACTCTAAAGTCTGTAAGCATGAAGATGGCAATACTGATTAAGTAATTTAGGTGGAAGGATGTTCTGAGTGAAATGTCTACTTATTTCAGAGAGGTAATGGTGGCACCTCAGTCCTCTAACAGCAATAATAAAAGGTTAACTCCATAGCCACACATTTAACTCCCAGCATCACTTAGCCACTGGCTATAAGAAAACTAAAAATGAAAACTAAGGTAATGCCAAGCAATTGTAAACCCAGTTTGAAGATTTTAATTTATTCTGCTGAATGTAAAACAGAGGAAAAAAATCTTGTTTCCCAATTCTTTGTAGCATTTACTTGTCTATCCCTCCTTTCCTTGATGCCTGTCACCTTCTCTGTCTTAAAAGTTTGATAAAAATAAATCATAAGCAGATTAACAAACAGCAGTTCCTAACCTGCGCTTGAAGTTTGACTTACCTTTTTCAGATCTAGAGAAGAGTTACTGTGTCCCAAAGTTTGTCTGGTTTTCCAGCCACACACTGGTCTAAAAATTATAAATTACTACTCCTTACTAATTCTGCCTCAGGTGAATTTATTTAATACAGAGTCCAATATGATTCTTGTTGAAGTGAATAGAAAACTTGCCATTGCCTTCATTACAGCAGGACCTGGCCATTAAGTTGTAAAGACAGCTGTTCTTAATGAACAAGATTATTGGTTACTCAGCAGCTTAATTTCTGAGTTGGGAATTAGGAAGTTGATAGAAAAGTTTAAATGAAAAAATATTTGTTCATTCAAACCAGATTACCCTAATTATAAGATTAATGGTGACTCTAAGAGAAAACACGCAGCCCTAGAAAGTAAACAGATAACCACAGAGAAGTAAAATGAGCTAAAATATTATTTACGTTTTGAAGCAATTGCTCAGTGGAATTTTGGCGGATGAAGTAATTCTATAAAAGGGGAAAGAGGAAGGTTTCCCTCCCTTCTCCCAGGACAGAAGAAAGGAACCAGGCCTTGCATTTTTACATGACATCAGTGTGCTTTCATACAGGGACTAAAGATGAAGAAACAGAATCATAGAACAGTACAAAAAAAGACTAACACAAAACAAAACTCATCATCCCCCTCTGAACCCCAAACAAAATGAAAACAACCCACAAATAAACGCCCAAATTCAGTGCATGGCTGCTTGTGGGATGTGATACTGCCCTGGGTTCAGCAATAGCAACTATTTTTTTCCCTCTTAGTAGCTGGTGCAGTGCTGTGTTTTTGACTTTTGGCCTGGGAACACTGCTGATAACACGGATGTTTTTAGCTACTGCTTAGTAATGTTTAGGCTGACCAAAGACTTTCTGAGCCTCATGCTCTGCCAGGGAGGAGGGGAAGCTGGGGAGAAGCAGAGAGAGGGCACCTGACCCAGACTGACCAAAGAGGTATTCCATACCACAGGATGTCATGCCCAGTGATGACAGATGTGTAGATAGCCACTAGCTGACTTATTTCCAAAGGCATTATAATGCTTTCTCCATCCCATGGAGTGAATGCTGCAGGATGGCAGTGACATTGGTTCTTAATCTATCAGATGCATAATTTCACTTGTTTTACATGGGGTTTTGGTCTGGTTTACTATGTTTTCACAACAAAAGGTTAATGGTGGTCCTTAACTTTCATTTGTGTAGCTGACTACTTGACTTTCATAAAGTATTTTGTACTAGTCTTCAACGACTTTTATCCACATTTTCTCAGGCATGCTCACTAGTTTACAGGGATCAGTCTGAATTCTGACACTATCCTACTCTTTCTGTGACCCTGACAAAACAGTAACCAGTCTCTCTAAATTCCGTAATCCCCATTACTAACGAAAGTACTATATACCAGACACAGGACACGTCTTTACTGATGTCATTTTGATACATCTTTTCAGTTTAATAATAAACAATTGATAACTACTATTAAAGGATAGCTTTTCTAGCAGTCATGCAACCACTTCAGAGTAGTTTTAGTCAAGAGTCAGTGGGGTCTAGGGCACAATTCATAACCTCCTTAAGTCAGTGTCTAAAACAGGCTAAATGAATCTCTCCATCAAGGTGCCAATTTCTTTCCACTGACTATTCAGGTATCAGTACCTGCTCTGTTGATATCTAAAACTAGATAAGGCGAATTTCAGCTGCTTCATTTCAGTTTTCTGTTACCTTATCTATGTTGTATAAAATAGTCTCAAGCAGCTCACTGTGATTTCATCAGGACTAAAGCAACCAACTTTTCTAGGTACTCTCCCATTTGTTTTTCTGTACTCTGTCTTGCATTCTTACCCTTTTAGTGCAACTGAGGATCACGTTACTCAACTCAAGCAAAACTATTAAATATTTTTGCCTCTTTGGAACTGTCATTGCTGTCCACTTGAATACTGGGCACATTGTTTTCTTAATTTTCCACTTGCTGCTGATGTATTCATGAAATGTTTTATTGTTACACATGTTAATGCTTGTCAGTTTAACTCCATTCTGTGTCTGCATTTTTTTTTAATTTCCTGATCTTTTCTAATGTTTCAAGAACTAACATTTGCTGCAATGGTTGCTCTTTGCAAAACAGACTCTAATTGCTAAACTGTACACATCAAAAGCTAGACTTGAAAAGGTCCGTAGGTTATAAAGCTGACAGTTAGCTGCTGCAGACTGGTTGGGGAAAAAAAGTTTAGAAAATAAAGCATATTTTCCTGTAGTTACAAATTGCTGATATGTCACCGTCTCAAGTGCTGAGAACCTCTGGCTTGTGCAGAACACCATGGAAAACTTCATCATGAGAACTACTTCCACTGCTTGCAGTAAAATTGCCATTTGACAATGGAATTTTTCCTGCAATAAGTCAAGAGCAAAGAGCATCTCAGCAGCTGATATAAGCATTTTCTTAAACCCCTGGAACAAGCTGAAGTCTAAGCAATACTATAGCGTAAGTAGCTAACTCCACTGACACCTCTTTCTAAGGGTTGTAGGGAAAGCCTGTTGCTTTGGCAGACAGAGACAAATGCCAACCTGCATTGGATTGCTGAGAAGTAACTGTCTAGGCAATGACTCTTAAATCAGCAATGGACAAATACTAATGACCTAACAGATCTTTTACTTATAATAAAACCTATAAAAGTTTTTGTATTTGTAAAGATCTCCGCTGCAGCCAACAAATAGCATAACATCTGTTGCTCCAGTTTGACATTATCTAAAACAACTGTCACGGTTCTCTCCTGGATAATGTAATAGTGCTCCTCCTAATTAATAACTGCAATTACTCTAAATCTGACATAAAATGGCAGAATTAACTAGATTATAAGGGTATATGTTATAACATTTAAAATATATTTTATGAGATATTTAATGCTAAACCATAACTGTGGGATTCTTACGATTCTGCTGTGTTTCAATCACACTAAGATCAATATTGCATTTAATTATACACCTGAAAATGCAAATAACCTGGAAGCATCCAAAGGGACTTCGATTCAGATCAAAGCAGAAGGACAGTAAGGTCTAGAAGTCAAGACAATAAAGTAAAAGTAATAGGCAAGCAAAGGGAACAATTAACAGCACTCATCTTCATTTTGCTAATTGTAGGTTGCAAGTGCCTTTCCTTTGGGCAATATTCAATGACATTTTCATGTCAGAGATCCCATCTTCCTCTAGTCAAGTATAACCTATATATAAAATTCAGTCAGTTCTCTTTTACAAGTTTAGATCAGTAAATACGTGCATTTGTTTCTATTCACAGATTTTCATCAAGCAGATAAGCCTTCTAAACTAAGATATTACCTTGATTTGGAAACTCTTTGAATACATTATTAGGCGCCAGCAAACAGTGTTCCAGCTCTTAGGCTATTTACCAATGCAGACCAGTTACAATGTCAGTACTGGTTGTTTTACTTTGTATGAGAAACTACCTATAGCAAACGGCATGATTCATCAACTTCAAACTGGATATATGTCAGAAAAAAACGCAAAAAATCTTATGCTTTCTATCACAGAAGATAAGGCCAGATGAACTGGCATGGGTGTGAAAGAAGTCTTGTCTTTTTTTTCAAAGAAATCTGTGCAGTTCAGGATTTTTAGGCAGCCACATAAAAAGACCTTGAGCTGCTAATGCCAGCTAGTCTATTCTCTGTTGTCAAATAGTTCAGTCCATGAAACAAAGAAGCATTTTTAATAATTTTTACCAGCCTTGAATGCAAATAAAGTAAAAATAAATCAAAACACAAACTCAATATTCAGTTCGCTTCTCCTGCTTTTATTGGTAGGTTTCCTTATGCTCCATTTGTTCTCCACGTGCTTTACCATGCTTGTGAGCAGGTGCCTTTTACTGGGACCAGTTACCTTTTACTCGTATTTGTAACATAACTTGACTTTCTCACACTGAAAAATGCACATCTGCCTAAGGAAGCTACCATATTTCATCATCTGCTACTTGATGCCTACCACATGTATCCTATTGATACACATTGAGGAGATGAATGTGCAATGAGTTGCAGAGGTCTAGCAGCAAATACGGGAACAAATCCCAGCCTCAAAGCATTACAATCAAGGGTTATGACTGAAGGAAGACTCAGAGATAGCTGGTGAGATGCATGCTGAAGTGAGCAGTCGTAGTATTCTAGGTGCTATATTTTTACATTGAAAATATACAGGGAATTGCTGCACTGGTAGGGACTGTAGCTGTAGTCTTAGCAATGGTCTGAGTACGGAAATGATGATCCTTGGTGTCAGCCTCACTGTAAGAAGGTCAGCTCCTTCACGTGTGAGTGCTACCTCTTGCGGGAAAAGAGCATTGTATTTTTCCTCATGCATATCTCCAGGAGGCACTCACAGGCGCTACAACGTTCATTTCAGTGTGCTGTGACAGCAAGGATGCTCGCTCACAGTCTCCATCTCTTCTAGCAAACAAAACCATGCGAAGCCATTCTTTTGACTCAGGTAGCACAGCCTGGCCACTTCCATACTCTTAAACATTACAGTACTCCAAATCAGGCTGGCCATACACAAATTTGATTACATGTACAAGGTCTGCTGCCACAGGCTGAAAGCCTGCTAAAGACTCTTCTATCAATTTAGCAGTATAGGCAGTCACCTTCCAGAGCCACTACTGCCGCACAGGTGCCGGCACAGACATTGCTGCACTACACAATACAAAGACCCCTGCAAAGCCATCAGAGGAAGGTGATTAACAGCTTTAAATATAAAAGCCTCTATCTGTTATACTATGTAAATGATGTTTAAGGTGAATGCATGAGGATCAAGGCCTTCTTTTTTTTCTGTTTTCTCATTAAATACCAAATTCTCATTAAATACCAAAAATCATTTTTGGTGAACACAAAATATATAATTCAGATTAGGGTCAATTTTGATGAAATGGCAGCAGAGGTCATGCATCTGACAAGGCAACGCCTAATAGAGACATGTTGTCTCCATTTCATTAAGATATTACCAAGGTTATGCTGCAAAAAAAGCAACAGAAAGGGAAGTAATCAGAGGACAAGAAAAAAGTCAAGAAAAGGCAAAACAAAAAAAAAGATATTTAGTTTCCTGTAAAAATCAAACCAAAACAAAAGTACCTTTCCAGTGAAAGAAGAGAAAGCACAAGCGGAAAGAGAATAAACAAAATGGAGAGAAGATATCATGGATTAACAGAAAATTATCAGAAAGGAGGAAATAAATGAGACTACATCTTGGGGAAAGAAAAAAGATATAACAGAGTCTACAGTTAGGCTTATGGAATTGATTTTACTTGCACACTTAACAGCGAAATATACAGTATTTCTCTGAAAAACTTCCATGAGTCAGTGTGGAATGAGAACACAGTGGAAGATGATAACTTCAAATAATGAATGCTGATGTCATTTGATAAAAATCTGTACTTATTCCTCTGCACAAAATTCAGCCATTGGCCTATTGTGGTTAAAATAAAAATACTTCCACTGGACATTTTTTTAATTGTGAATTATAAACTTTATAGGAAAAAGGACCAAAGCCAGTGTCTCTTATGCAAGGCTAGATGATGTGTGTTGCTCTACAACTGCTGCTGTGTCTTTAATTTGCTTGAGTTGATTTGTCTTTCTCTTCTTGTATATGATCTTTCAAAAGCCTACTGACATCAGCCATGGGCTAACCAAGACCAGAGCCACTGTTATCAGCAGGGAAAATAGATTGTATAAAAAAAGCCTTTTACAAACAGAGAAAGTATCATTGCAAAATATATGACCCAAAGAGCTTACAGCTACCTTACAAAAGAGTACATTGATGGCCTAAATCAACCATATCCAAATCCACACTGTGGCAGAATTAAGAGAGAATCTTTACAAAGTGAAGACTGACAGGGGATCACAGGATTTAGCAAATAATCCAACTTCTGGACTACAGGAGATACAGATTTGAAGAACTCATAGAGGAAAAATCTCAAGAAGGGTGATAGAAGGTTTCATCTCCTGCCTGCTTTTTGTGAACACTTGCACAGTGTCAAGGGCACTGTTCCCAACACAGTGAAAGCTGCCATATGTTAGCACCACCTAAATGTGTAAAGATATTCACCTCTGGCATAAAACATCTTGGGACAATGGGAAGTGTTACAATATCAACTCATCTTGAGTAAAGAGGATTTTTGTGTCACCATCTGTATTTAAAATGCAGTAGTGCTTCAGATTTGCAAAGAAGATGAAATAGTAACGGCACGTATGGACCAGAAACATCACAGGGCCCCACAGTGCCAGCTGTGTCCTTATACCATTACAGTCTAGAATCAGTCCAAATGGTCAAAATACCAGCAAAATTAGCTTTGTGATGTATACAGACAGGTACTCCTGGAGTGTCTGGATGTAATAGGAACCATGTATGCATATTTAAGGACCAAGATTAATTCCAGGGTGTAGTTCACAATATCTGAAAACAAGTATGATACAAGAGTTACTTCCCTTAGTGTTTGATGCTAATCGTCACCAACTCAGTAGGAGAGTCTACATACTGCATGGCATGTCCAGTCTTGAAAAACTTCCTAATAAATCAGAAAGCAGTGGCAGTGGGGCAAATTTACAGATGCTAATCTTCTGAATTTGGTTGGGTATTTGTCAGTGTCATTTGTCTGAATTGGGGTTCTTAAGGGCTAGCTCCTAAGAGAGCCATATCTCACACACCAACTAAGTAAGGCCCTCTCAGAGCCTGGCTTTTACTTCTTATTCAGCAGTGGAAGACCTCTGCGGCTTGCCTAAATGAAAGCTGACTTGGGACTGCAGCAGCCCTTGTCCTTGTAAAGTAGTATTCAGAAGTATTTCATGTTAAGGAACAGATTGACTGTCTCAAGGAAAGACACAGAAGCAGCAGGAGTTTCCCAAGAGCAAAGCTCCACCAGCCAAACTGAGACCAGCTCACTACCTCCCCCACGTAGCTCAGCAGTTTGACCAAGCCACTCTCAGCCCAAACACTTTCTGGTTAACTTGCCCTTCCTTTTCCTTCTTCTCTGTGGTGACGTTATTGCAACATCTGGATCTGTTTGTAGTTAAGGACAGGAAAAGAGTGGAGTGAAGCTGCTGTTATTAGCCTTACACATCAGTGCCACGGAAGATCACAAAGAGTTTGCCTATATTTTTATGTTGTCAGTCTGTTTTTTCAATGTTTTCTGTCTCTTCCAGTTCCTGCAGATCCTCCAGCTGCAGATAGGTTCACAATAAACTGAGTTTTGCATCTCCTACAGAACTCTAAAACTTATAAAACTTCTCAGACTCTCCATTTCCACATAAGCTACAATAATTCTTTCTAAACTTTGCATTTAAAATAACTGTACAGTGTATGTATACTTCCCTGTGTTACGTAATGGGAAGAGAGATCTGGTATCTAACACAGGGCTGAGTGGTTTTTTTTTCTTTCTTTCAGTGAGCTACAATAACTCCATATGCCAAAACACTAAAATAGCTCTAGTTTCTTGTAAGTGGGAATAAGGCATATGCAACTTTCTCCATATGAATTTTTAACCTGCTATCTCCCAAGTTCCTTTTAAGCAATATGAGGATGTAAAACTTACTCTTGTTCAAACAGTAATTAATCTTAAGATGATCTCATGAATATTTATCAAAAATAGATGTTTTACTGGTAACATATATCACACCACCATACTATCACATTTTAGTAACAAGATACATGAGCAAATCTTAATATGGGCAAATGTTAACTATGGGTGGGTTGATTTAGATAACTGACAATACAATGATGTGTTTTGAAGTTCTGTTTCCCTAAGTCTATATAGCCAGCAAAGTAAGGATTTGCAACATTAACATACTCCTAGCTAATTTGTTCGGTTATTAGATTTTTCCCCTTAACCTTGCGCTAGAATACCCCACATGGAAAATGCTGCAGCTCTTCAGCCAGCAATTCTTAATTTAGTTTACTTGAGGAAGCGTGCCTGCTTACAGCTACAATTACTACAGTTGTTCTGGCAATAAAACACAACGGAAAGCCTGCTTATAATTTAATAAGCATCATCCTCACCCACACTATCCCAGACTTCAAACGCCTTCTCTGACTCTCTGTCATTCTGCCTACTGAATTCCAAGTTCTTTGTTTTCCAACTTAAGATTTTGCCCAGTTCCTTCTCCAGACAAATTTTGTTTCTCACCTCACCCACCTACACTCAGTATGTGAACCAGCTGGGAACTGTAAGGGTGACCCAAAAGGTTATTAGGAAGAAACTGTGGGGCTGAGACTTGGAAGAAGGGCCAAACCAGAGATTTATGGCCCATAAGCCTGAAAATAGGGATGAGGTGGAGGATAAAAGGGAGAAGCAACCTGCTGAGAAAAGTGCAGGCAAATACTTCCCAGGGGAGAGGAAGCCAATTTTCTGAAAGCAGTGGGTTTTACTGCCCTAGATACACCTCTCTGTTAGTGTCTGCATAGTTTCCTCCTTCCTCCACATTGGTTTCAGCAAAAAATCAGTTCAAAACAGCAAATGACAGAAAAAAAATATTTATAAAATATCACAATGTATCAGCAAAATATTCCCATTCCAAAACTGAGTCACCACTGCAAGATGCAGCCAGACTGGCTTCCACCTCGGCTCCTGGGCTTATTTTCCCATTGGCCAAGTGCCTTTGCAGCTCTGAGTCAGTTAACAAGAAAACACGGGAAGAAGAGAAGCACAGGGACAGAAGCAAATCTGGACAAGCTGTAGTTTTATTATGCTGTCTTCCTACATCTCCACTCTTGGCTTTTCCTTGCCATTTGGTTAGCTTTTTGTGGTGTCACCTCTGTATACGCTTTGGCTCCTCTCTGCTGGCATGAAATGCTCTGCTGCCATAGCTGAAAATGCTGAGCCAGCCTCAGGGGTCTTGTGAAGAATGTTGCCCAACTGCTCCATACAATTTAGCTCAATGTTATTGCTTGTAAAATAATCCTCTTTTAAATACAACCACCTCACAACCACTTTACTGCCTCCCATGACAATGAATTCCACATGCTCCTTAAGGACCATATACTTAATTTTATTTACCACTCATCATATTCTTTGTATAGCTGTTCTGGAACAGGCAAACAGGGACACACATTTATTTTAGCATTTTACTTTATCTTCCACATTTTTAACTCCTTCAGGCAGACACTTTTTACCAAAGATAAGGAAAATTACTATTCCTATTACTATTTTTAAATTAACCAAGAGTCCTAAATCACATAATTAACATAAAGTTTTTCCACAGCCTCCCTCAGAGTGTTCGTATGATATGTTATATATCTTACGCAGTTATGATAACTGCATTCACTGATTAAATCAAGACTCTGTGTTTCCCTTTACTGGCAGATTTAAATTACTGATTTATTTTCAACAATCCAATTTTGTCTTTTAAGAGATACACATTTGAATTAGTAGGGTGTGAAATGAATAGACAGATCACCAATCTCTAATAAATGCATGATAGTCCTTTCCCCATTGTATTTCACTTGTCTAGTGTGAATATGAGAACACTGTAATTCATTTTCTTGGGGATTTGTTCCACAAAGAATTCCATAGGAGTTTTTTTCTGCCAGAAAATCCACCTTAACCTACTAAGCCAAGACCCCTGTTGAGTTAATTTGAATAAATTACTTCAACAGATTGAGTTTTCATGAAGATAATTGAAATAACTCCTAATTTGACAGTATGTATTTGCATTATTTATTTATTTAGGCTTACTCTGATCATGTCTGAGCTCTTCATCATCTCCTTTACTTCAACACAACAACAAACAGCATAGGAGACCCACTAAGTGTGAAAACTGCCAAAATGGAACTTCCAGTATTTGGCTCTTGCAGTTAAGCCACTGGAGCTATAACCCTTCTGCCAGAAGTCTCTGATTTGGCCTGTGGGCAGACACCAAACTACGCAGCCATACTCACCAACAAGGTGGCCTGAGTATTGTAAACAGAAGCTGATAGTTTAGGCAGATCCCTGTAGCAACAAAGATGTACATGCGCTAGGATAGCACCAAAAGGAAGTCATGGTCCTCTTAGCTGTGTCATTAAAAGTGTCAAAGAAGTGCTTTACAAGGGCTTGATTTTGGAACAGATCTTAAGTGAGAAATAGAACCATGGAAAAAGGGATCAAAATTACTATGTATGAAAAGCCAACTGCGATTTCTCTCTTTAAATATACCTGTATGCTGCACCTAAAATCTCAGACACCTGATCATTTGCTTTATAATCTCCTGATGTTCCCACAGATGAGTTTTCACTCACTGCTGTTTGGTGTTGATCTTCCTTTTAAGACTGATTACCTTGGACTCAATAAAAAAAGCATAGCTCCTTCAGAGGAAGAAAATCATATGTCTTTGTACCACACTGTGCAACTTCAATTATAGCAACAACAACAAAAGGCAATAGACATCACAGTCACCCAGAGCACATTTTTTTCCTATTAAAAAGACATTAAAAATATTAATTCCTCACATTCTCAGTTTGGTTTCCAGTGAAAAGTACAGTTGATTGAAATGTTAATGAGGAAAAAGAACAAGGAAAAGAAACTACGAATCTACAAAGATGGTTTTGCAAACACACAGAAACAGCTAATTATTAGAATGTCTGTCATCAGACATTATCATGTCTGTCATCTGGTGATACCAGAAATGCTCTGTGGTGACCTCCTGGTGTATACTAGAAATTGCTCACTTGCCTGTGCAAGAACTCATCTTAATTTCATAAAGATGAGTAAACTGCTGTAAAGATGGGGGGATTTAATTTACTCTTTTTTTCTTGAATTCTTGAATAGTAAAAAAATTGGCTTTAAAGTATTTATTTAAAATAATGCTGGTTTTAGGCTGTGGGGACTCTGTTAATATAAAATGTAAACACACTGACCTTATTATAATTTGAATTTTATACCTCACTGAAGTCTCTTTGGTAGTAACAAGGATTTAGCAAGGCTTTTTTTTTTGTGTCTATATTTGCACGAGTGGGGTCCTGATAATATTACATGTAACTGTCCTAATGACAACCTAACCGAGCAACAAACCCCACCATTTCCTCTTAGCTCACCTCCTCCTTCTCCAGATACCTTGAGTGAGGAAAAGCTTTTAAAAATAAACTATAGAGTTTATCTATACTGGCAATGCAGCCATACAAAGAACCAGCCTTTCCTGAGATCTCAGTGGGAAATACAAAACAGAGGCCTTAAATCTGTAAGTATAATAGTCTATGAGCTAGAAGTATAATTTAGCAGAAGGCAAAATTAAACGTAGTAAGTGTGCAATTACTGAATCACAGTTTTATTCAAATTCTTCTGAAAGACAACTTGAAGTGTTATTATTTGAAAACAAAACGACGGACTAAGCACCTATCACTTGCATTTGCTAAGATGGAATAAAGAGTTTAAATAGAAGTATAAGCAAATCAAATTGATCTAACATGCCTCTGGAAAAAAAAAAAAAGACCTATCTTTAATTTGACAAGTATGGTATAATTTGGAAAAAAGAATCTACTCCCACTAATGAATCTTAGACGTGAAATATATCTTGTGTTGCAGCACAAAATTAACCTTTTCCTGGAGAGCTTAGTCTAGCAAAGTTATGTTTCTCTATGGTTCATGATTTTTTTGACTTAGAAAGCAAACATCCATAAGAAGAAGAAGAAAATTTTCATCCAAGAGTAAATCACAAGAAACTCTTGTTGACTTCATAAATGTTAGATCAAAACACACAGTGGTTGTATATAACCATTTGATAGAATTGCATTCCAGTTTACATTAAATAGTATGGTTCACCTGTCAAATTTAAAAATGAGCAGTGGTCACTGACAAACTCCAGGGATCCTACAGTATTGATTAAGGTAGCAGAGTTGTGAACTTAGTAATAGTAGAGGCTTAAGAGTTAACTCTACACTGGACATGGGCTTGCATCTTCCCTGTAAAGGATTTGTGCCACTCCTGGGACAGAGATAACTCTGGTTACCCACCATCAGCCAGGACCACCGCAAAACAGTGGAAGACAAATTGGGGCATGGGTTTTTTCCCCTCCATGTGCAACTTTTGAAAATCTTTAAACAGTTTAAAGGTCATAAAACATGAAACTGAAAACCATAACAGTTAAGCTAAAATATGAAAAAATGTGCAAATACAAGAGAAAGGCAAATGAAAGCTGATTTGTACACAACCCGTGTTAAGTAAAACTGATGCTAAGCCTAGTTTGAGGGACTTAATGTGTATGTTTGCTTGCATTATAGCTTTCATGTCAGCTAATCATATCCTCATGTTTGCAGAGGTGGAATTTCTGATATTAGTGGAAAATATAACAGCTTTATATAAAACAGGCTTGCAATGAAAAGCATTTTGTCACTTCCACATAAGTTACAATCCTGATAACTTTATATGGAAACAATCCAATCCTGACAAAGAAAAAAAATCCCACAAAAAAAACCCACAAACCTGCTTGATTTTTTTTCTTAGTCGGTGTTTAGAACCCTTTCTATAGCTTTCAATGAAACATGATTTTATAGCCCTCTTCCAGCTGATTCTCCACACACTTAAAGAATTGGCAAATGCTGAACATATGTAGGTCAAAGTCACTCTTTTCAATCATACTTCATTTTTCTATGCATTGGCTGTATATTAAAGTAACAAAAACAAAGTAGCTTAGGCCCATAGAAATAAGTCTACTCTTAGCCTCCCCAGAGAACCCTGTGTCCATCAGTCTCACAGAAGAGCCATATAGACTATGAAAACTGTGAGCAACTTATTCTGGGAGAGGTTTTTATTAAATACCAAGAGGTACAGAGAGGTGTGGGGTTTTGACCTGCGTTCTTGTATATATTTAGTCCTGATTCTTACAGGGTTCTAGCTTCCTATTTGCAAATGAGAAATATTGCAAAACTTACAAACATAAATTGAACGTTAATTAATGTCAACTCTGAGAGTGTTGTAATGGGTCTGTAACTATCCAAGCAGGCAGACTTGTAAATTAGAGGCCTTGAATGCAACATAGGAAGCGTTCATCACTTTCCAATATCAGGGCTTTGATGTCTTTTTCTTTCTTTGCTTTTACCTTGCACAAACAGCCTCTGAAAGCAGCCAGCCACTCCCTCCCTTTGAGCTGTTCAAATCTATCTAGGAGCAGTGTTCATGCATCTGGCTAAAAGTGGAAAACTATTTCCTCCAGCGGAAGCCTATCCCAAGGTGGGGAGGACATGCCTTGTCATCACATGGACAGGACAGAAACTACAATCCCAGCTGTACAGCAGCGATCCTGAATTACCATGTCCTCTTCCCTGAGTAGCACTGATACACAATTCACTCAGAATGACTAAGGTGGACTATGTCTTACTCCATAACAATAGACGTTAAGGTAGAATTTACATACATCCCTTTCCTTTAGAAAAGGCCTTTCAAGAGAAAATTAGCTGCTAGAGTTTATACAACTCTTTTCCGCAGCATTTGCTTTCAAAATAATTAACAAAAAATGGGTTTACCACAAAGAATGTTCAGGGCAAGCAACAAATCTTGCAGAGTATGTGTACAAAAATGTAAATTTAAAGAGTCACAAAGTAAAACACACCCGCCCGTCTCTTTCTGCCAACGTGCAAGACCAACAGGAAACGCTGTACTTAAAAAAAATCCACTCATTAAGATGTGGAATGATTTTCACCTGGGAGATAAATGTATCTGGCTTTTTTGCAATAATGTCATATCTCCTTTCTGTCAGTGAAAATGGCACTAATTATATTTTCTTGCTTTTCACAGTAACTAAACTATGAAGAAGGTATGAAAATAGACAACTGAAACAGACTTAGAAGTCACATTCAAAACCCCATTCACTTCATTAATTGCAAATGATTATTGTAAAAATGTGTTGGTGCTTACCATGACCTGCAAAGAGGAAAATAGTGAATCAATCAAGATTGCAATTATGCTCTGAGTGCCCTTAATAACTAGATTAAGATGGGCATTCAGCAGATAATTAACTTAAAACACACAAGTTTGTGGTGGTGTTTTTAAACAGACCCTACAGTAGTTTTCCATTCTGTTGTTAATCACCCTTGTGTAAGCGTCCCCCAAGCATTTCTTCAGTAATGCAGTACCACCCCAGAGAAGCATGAAGCCACTGAAGAGAACAGATTTTCCAGACATCTCCCCAAAGCATAGAAGCTAGAAGTGATTTGCTCATTTAAGTGTGTTCTCTTCAAATAAGCCAGACAAGAAGTAACATCCTGTGAAGAGACACCCTTTGCAAAAGAGAAAGGTAGTTGTGCAAAATAGCCAGCAAAGACCTAGAAAATGCCCAGAAGCTTCCTCCTTCTAAAAACCCTTGTGAAGGCTCTAAAGCTAAATTTAAACCTGGCCTCATCAGTCAAACACCAAACTGTGTGGTGTTTCATCACAGTCAGCAAAACTGTACTTGCATCAACATAGTGGTCTCTTCTGCAAGGGTGCTGAAGAACTGACTTTTGTGGATCTATACTGATGAATCTGTTCATTTTTACAAGTTGATTTCAAGTCAGAAGAAGTTTAGATTGTCATACAGATTTCCTTTTTTTTTTTTCTCCTTTTCACTTATTACTCCTTGTTGCTGTCTAGGAACTCCATTCAGTGTGTTCTTGTTAAGATGTGGTTAGGTTGTCCCACCTCACTCTTTATTTTTATTTCCTTTAACCACTCTTTGTTGTTCACAAGCTTCCTTTGATTACAAAAAGTTATGGAAAAGACAAATCAAGCAAAAACCAAAACACTGTAAATTAGTCAACATGTCTTTCTAAATGTTAATGGAATTCTAAAAAAAAATTGTTATTTTCACTTACTAATTTGTTTCTTTTTTTCACGTCATACACCCCAAGTTAAGAAAATTTGGAATAGCTGTTCAGTAGTACAAAAACAAAAAAAGAATATTGGGAAAAGACTGCCAAACATATGAAAGCGCCTTTCAAAAAGTGGCAGGCTTGTTTCATATAAATAAATTCAGTGCAAAAAGGGTAAAAAAAATTAATAACTAAGCAAACTAAAAATCAACTTTAAAAACATTTTCTGAAAAATGTTGAAAAAAAGAAAAAATACCAAGTGTTATGATTTTTTTCTTTCACACAGATATTTACATGTCAATGTTAATTTTTAAAATCATTGAAGTTGGAAAATTGTGAATTTCTAACGGGCTATGTCACAAGAAATGGAATTTAAAATGACAAATGTCGTGACTTTATTATGGATAAATAAGCAAATAGAAGATGTGAAAACATAACTATGCACACATAAATGATCTATTTTTTTTTTTATTTTTTTTCTGCTTTCTGTTTATACACCTAACATGCATGAAGATGAGCTAAGTTTTTAAAATTATCTCCTCCTTTGGGACAGTGTGAGGAAAAATGAATCCTGAAACTCATCTGTGCATAGATTGAATGAATCAGTGGCTCAATTCCTTCTCCAGTATGCAACAGTAATAATCTCTGGTAGGTTCCCCAGTCAATGAGATGGGACCATATCTGTTCTCATTCAGGTGGAAAAATTTCCGATAATACCTTAGTTCCAGTTGTGCCTGTCTCCTTTGCACACAGAGAAGAGACAGACTTTCCCACATTCCACATACCTACAGATTTGTTAGGCACAGCAGATGAGATTCATCTTGCTTCATTTCACTATTTACAGTGAATTTTACTTCCAGATGTACTTTGATGATGCGCTTCTATCATCAAAACCTTGCCGCATGAACTTAGTGCAATACTCAAGAAAGCATGCCACTTACTGAACACATATCGTCCAGTGTATTTTAGATATTTACTTTAGCACAAAAACTTCAGTATTTGATGCATAGTAATCCCAGAAGCATCTACTTCTTTCTATTGACAATTAAAACCCCATCAGTAATTATTCAGATGGAGACATTTGTACTGTGAATCTAAAATAATTGAAAGATACTCTCAGAAGTTAAGCATTTTCTACTGAAACTTTATTTTCTTGCCTCAACTAATTCATCCCTTTCCAACTGACTGTTCTTGATAGCATACTCCTAGATGCTTTGTGATGCTTAATAATAAATGAGATTATAGAAGTTTAATCAGTCCAATTAAGGGACTATTTCACAGTCAGATTGGTATCATGTCAAAATTTGCTTTGTAATATCTGCACTAAATATTCACTGCTTGTTTCCCAAACTGCTGTGGGCATTTTCTCTGTATAGTTTGCACAGCTCCCTTCTTGAAGCTGCTGAGTGCTTTCAGGTCTCTGTGGACCAAAAGACCTCAAGAACTGAAAGCAAAGTTGTCAGTCTGCTTTTCTGTTTCGATGTAATTCAAAAATACACTAAAATTACTATTTAAAACTTCTTCGGAATGTGAGAACAGTGAGTCGGGAATTCAGGGAAACGAGTCAATTTGGAGCACTGTAGCAAGAGTCAGTGTACTGCTGGAGCTTCAGTTCCTTCATGAGGCATAAAACCAAGACCCTGGTTTCTTGTGGCTATTGAAGGCTCTATAAGCGAAACTGCTAACAACAGTTTTCTACAATTCTCAATTAAAGCAATAGCAATCTGGTACAGCATGCATCTGAAACATCTAAAGGGACTATCAGGGTAAGCAAAATAAGGGGTTGTGATTCTGCATTTAAAATAGGATAGCAAAGAACTTATGCCTTAGCAGCAGCAAGAAGATTAAAGTAGGGTGCATGTAGCTAAGTGATTTCTTTGATTGCCTACAGTTACATGTACATCTATCATTCTTCAGTCAATGCGCACTGTGCTCACACAAGCTTCTGCCTCTTTCTACTCTTGCATTTAGGACAGTCTGGTGGTGGCTTTCTTCACTGGAGAGGCATGATCTTGCAGTAGATTTTTTAAAGCTATGTATGGATGTAAAACTGCTTGCAGGTACTGCGTGAGAGACTCCACAGGGAAAAAAAAAATCAATTAAGATTGGTTTCAATTAGTTACCTTGGAGTTACACTTCTAGAAAGTAAGATCTTTAGTTGAGACGTGGAAATGTTATTTTGTACCTAAATAGTAGAGTTAAGATATTTACGAACCTTGCTTATTTTTAATTACTTCACTCACCACTGACTTTTTGAGGAAAAGATTTGCAGACTGGATTATAATACTCTGAAGGACTGTCATTCATGTGATAATTTCTGTAGTGAGTTAAATCCTTCTATATTTAACCCTTTAGTAGTAATTTGCTGTAACTGTAAAGATGTAAGAACAGTGGCAATAAAAGGGTTGCATGTAGAATTATAGAATCTATAAGGTTGGAAATGACCTTCAAGATCATCAAGCCCAACCATTACTCCAGGACTGCCAAGGCCACCACTAAACCATGTCACTGAGGGCCACATCTACACAGTTTTTGAACACAACCAGGGATGGTGATCACCCTTTCAGTGAAGAAATTTTTTCCAATAGCCAATCTAAATCTGTCCTGGCGCAGCTTGAGGCCATTACCTCTTGTCCTATTGCTTGTTATGTGAGAAGAGACCCACCGCCACCTCACTATAACCTCCTTTCAGGCAGTTGTAGAGAGTGATAACGTCCCCCTGAGCCTTCTCTTCTCCAGACTAAGCAACCCCAGTTCCCTCAGCTGTTCCTCATAAAACTTTTGCTCTATGCCCTTCACCATATAGATGTACCATCTTGCATTAGACCAGTTGATACCAACATTGGTTTTTCTGGCTCATAACCTCTGGGAACTGAAGATGATGTGAACATTTAGTTGAATCCTGAGAGTCAGTATAATTTACACAGCTACACTGGCTGCAGCATCTACAGTGCCTGTTTTCTGGCATATCTGGGGGGCTTCTTTTCAGTAACAGCGCTAGCCAGAGTAACCGTTGTGCAATACTTTATGCTACAATATCAATTTAGGAGAGTTTGTTGCAATTCCATCTGTGGACAATCTATTTTGGATTACAGACTCTTTTTTTTTTTTTTTTTTTTTGCCTTTACTTGGTGATTGTTGTAAATATGACGATTATTCCAGAATAAATTATTTGCATTCTAAAATACACCGCCTATGAAAGGAAGTATTCCAACGTAACTACTGCTAATTTATGTCATCAGAGCTATGCCAGTGCATTTCCTTGCAGAGACAAATTCAGAGACAGCAGAAACGACTTACAAATACTGTACCCAAATGTGTTAAATATATTTTAACACTTTAATCAAAATCTCCCTTCTGTTTTTATATTTTTACAATTAAAAAAAGGAAACATACGACTAGGTACTAGTCCTGGGATCACTTCCCTTGGGCTAGCAACTTATTATTAAATATTTCATGACATTTCGCAAGAGTTAGTGTTAATGCTAACTTTTTGGGCCAGATTCCAATTCCTATAATTATATTCTATTTTTGTAAATTCCTCCTGAAGTTTCAATTTTATGTCATCCATTTGTCTTCATTATTTTAAAGTACTGGCCTTTGTTTCTGTGTGCCATTATACAGCTGAAGTTACCTGCCCCGGATTCTAGGAGGGGGTGAGGAGGTTTTAATAAATAAAACCTGTTTAAAAAAAAAATGTGGAGATTAATTAGGCTTTCCCTTTAAAGTCATCAGATTAAAAGATTAAAGATGCAATCATAGTACAAAGTGTAATCTACTCTTATGTTATTCTCCATCACACCTTTTCCACTTAAGCACAGCTCATGAAAGTTTACCTCTTTCTTGAGAAGAGGCCTTTCTGCCTAAAATGTTACAGCAATAAGGTATGGAAAGAAAAGAGCCAGTATCAATCAGAATTTAACAGTTTTTCGTACAGAAACATTTTTAATGCAGAATCAGAGCTGCTATAAATTGTACCGATGACTATAAATTGTATTGTGACTGCCTTTTTTTCTCTTTCCTAGGCATTTCTGGACTAATATTTACGGGCAAAGAGGATATTCCCCATGAACACTAGGAATTTTCTCAACTGAGAAGTTAGATTTCTTTCATGTGAAACTGGGATGTATTCACCTGGGAAAGAAGAAATAGACTAGCTCAAGCCTTTGCAAATCACAGTGTTCTTCTGCAGAGCTGGACTAGTGTTTTGTAAATATATAATTTCAATTTACTCTTCCAAATCTGTTTCTTCATCTTTTCCATGACAATTTTTTTTTATTGGTTAATATTGCAGCTGCAATAGAAAACTGGAACTGGGTTGCTGGGTTTAAAACTACATCTGAAAGAAATTTGCAGTGGCACAATACGGTCTCCCTGTTGGTTGTCTCAATGTAATATAAGAACCAAAGGTGAAGCTTGTTTTCCATAGAAGACTAGATATTTAAGCATCATTTAATTCTGTTTTGGTGTTTGAGCTCTCTTTGCACAGAAGTGAATTCACCTTTAAGTAAGACGGACTAAATGTCTTGTTAGAGAGCCTTTGCAGAGCATAGTTTACTGTGTAGCCAGAAAGGGAGGAACTCTAGTGATCAGCACTCTTATCTCTTCTGGAAAGATGTCAGTCACAAACCTGTCAAGATGGCATCTTACTCAAACACAAAATTCATTAATGAAAATAAGCTTCAGCAGCAAATTATGTCTTCTGTGTGTGAATTACAATTGTAACTTGTGTTTCCTTTTGGTTTTCATATCTCTAGGTATTTCGTATCTATGCCATCCAAGGGCAAGTAAACAGCCTCCTCAGAGAGTAATCAGCTGCTAGAGAGCCTTTCATTAGCAAGGCGGGATTGAGTGAATTATCTCTGTGGTGTTTTCCATTCCAGCAACAGCAGGACAGAGATCCTGAATTCATTTCTACTTTTTAGGCTCACTTGGTTACTATGTGAGCAAAGCAGCAATGAGGAGAAGATTTTAATTCAAGATTAGGAATTTCATGAGTTAACATAATGGTCCTTCAATTTGCTGTTCAAAACATGAGTAAATGGAGAACTGAGAGAAAAACTGACCCTTAAATTAGGTTTCAAGAGGAAGAAAAATTTCATCCTTGCACACTGTAAATAAAACAGTCTATTCCAGACACTATATTTGCTAAACAAAGAAAATAGTAACACACACTTCATACACAACCAAATGAAACATCACAACTGGCTCTTCAGAGCAAATGTTTTGGGTCTGTGCACAGGCATCTGATGAGCGACAAGGTTTTCTCCTTAGCTATGGTACTATTGAGTTTCATGAACTTGAATTATTTGGTAATAACATCCCTCAGGTTTGTTTAGGGCTGGAGGCAATTAAATCCTCCCGCTTATACAAATAATTTTGTACTGACCGTGAAGGTAGTAACCAGGATGTCTTCAATGTCCTGGTTCATTTTCTAATTATGGCTCAAGATGAGAGAATTTAAGAGAATTTGAACTGGATTTCAGAGGAGAGTGATATGAAAGCTGCTGATTTTAGTCTGTGAATTTTCTCCAAGCAAAAGGATGAGAAAATTACAACAAATTCAAACAGTTTATTTGGTGTGGTTCGAATTACAATATCCATGCATATCTACGTTAAAATAATTTTGGGGTTTCTTCTTGTTTGATTCTTCCTATTCATCTTTTTTTCCCCTCAAATTTTCATCATTGCTTGTAATTTCCTTGGCTTCATCATGACTCTTTCTGACAAACCTTCTGTTGCTGCAAGGTGCACAAACATGCATATGCAAGGACTGAGCAAGGAAGAGGCAAGTGGTTGTCAGGAGTATGCTAATTAATGTATGCATGATCTGCTTTCACATTAAAAGCATAGTGCCAATCATTTAAATTCAGGTAATCAGTAAGATTGTGAGAAAAATGTGAAGTAAACACCTGGCAAGATAGTCTATCTTTGTTGTTGTTGTTGTTTTTTAATTGCTATCCAAACCAAGAAGATGAAGGAGGGGAATCCCTTCCAGGTTACCAGCTTAGAAAGAGCTTATGCAATTTGATGACAAAACCTACAAGAAAAAAAGATTAAAATCTTAAATGCACTAATTTTATTTCTTGGGCTCTCAGCTTTTTCTTTTTCTTGGATGTTGTTCTGCTTCAGCTAAACCAACTGTGTCAAACATATCCCAGGGCTGGCAGTTCAGGGGCTAGGTTTCCTGCCCAACTAAGTGAGTGAACGAATGGTAGTGAGTTTGTGACCTGTCCCCTGTGGGAGAAAAGAGACCCTGGCATACCACATCCTTGATTCAATGGTGAATTGCTTACTGAAACTCTGTTAATTATTCTGAACACATTATGGGCTTCACAAATAAAAAAAGAATGTAATTTTCCTGACAAATCTGAATGGGATCAGTTACTGAAGCTTTCTCCCTCTTTCTTTCTCTCTCCTTCTCTGTATGTACATATGCATGCATGTTTATATAATTGCATGCCCTGAAGAGGGCTTCTTAAATACACAGTGAAAAACTTAAAAGACATAAATGAAAATCAGTCAAAACTTTTTCACAGCAATTTTGAACTTTGATAGAAAGCTTGACAGTTTCTTTCAAAACTCAAATTTTAAAACCAGATTATCTAAGCAAAAGGTATCTTCCTTTTAGGGAAGGCAGCACAAACAGTGAAGTATTTCATTCAAGATTCTGTTATTGCATATTTTAATTACAACCTATTTCAATTTACACCAACTGAAAAATGTCTCAAACTTGGCAAAGTACTTTCTTCTATGCACATTAATGTACTTGGTATAGCAGGATTACATTTCTGTAGAATTGGAAAGGAGAAGGAAGAAGGGAGAGGGAATTTGAGAAGAAAAATACTAAAATGAGATCTTCAAAATCATATACTAAACATGACTGTATCTTGACACAGATTTGCCATCCTTCAGTTTCATGTACTTCCATCCTTCCAAGATAATCACACATTAAGATAATTTCCTTTAGTCCCCACTGTAGAACAATTGACATAACAAACCATAATGGGATATGCCAAAAAAATATACTGAGCAAAAATATAACCTGGTGCTTATTTTTCATTGTCTCTTCTCTTGCACACACATGCCCTTTTCAATTTCTTATTTTTACTTGTTGTTTTTTGCTTATTTTTGCATTGTTGTTTTTAAACAGCCCTAATGTAAAAAAGTTTCCATAGCCTTTTTTTACGTATATGCATGTACAAACGTGCGCATATGTATAAATTGTAAACAAATCAGTGCTAGTATCTCATTATCCTCATCAGCCCCACAATAATACATATTCATTCAGAATGAGAATGATGCATTTACAAAAAGCAAACAAGAAAATCTCCAGTATACAATCTGAAGGGCTTACTTGCTTATTATAAAGAAAGGCAAGATTAAAAGAAATATTACTATTGTGATAGACTCTTTATATCTGCAAATGCCAGCAGTGGGCTTGGTCTCCAAAGGATATTTCAGGATCTTACAGGTTTTGTATAAAACCGATGTGGAAGAGGGTGTGTGCAATGGCATTTAACAGAAACAGCATCCTAAATATGCAGCTGCCTACAGAATCAGGGTGGGACTCGACTGCCAGTATACATGAGAAAAATGTCATACATGGACAAAGCCGTTACATGTTTTGGCCATGGAAAATGAGTGGGATTTCATACTATGGCAAGGAAAAATCTAGTACCTTTTCTCAGCCCTGTGGAGTAGGATTTGCCCACTCCATCGCTACTTTATGAGAGTTTTGGAAGCAGACCGAATACAACTTACCCGGAAAGGTTGCAAAGGTCTAGAGAGACTGTTTTCATCATAGATCAAATTCATGTCATTGCAGAGCCATGACTCTGGAATAGCTGATGGGACACCACCATCCATAATTAATTTGTTGTTTTCATACCCTGTAGAAACAACAATCTAACCTATCTGCCCACAGAATAGACTCCAAGAAAACACGGGTTTAAACCCAGCCCAGCTCTGAAGCATTGGCTATTCCTGAGAGGCCATGGCTTTTGCCCCCGCATATCTCAGTTCTGCTGATTCTAGGCACAGCTTGTGCTCGCCCACAACAGCAGATAGGCATCGCCCCTACCCCATACCCTGAGCAAGGAGCCACACCTTCACTAACATCCCAGCAGCAAAACAAAGCCCATTTGCAGACCAAACCAACATAGCTGGTAACTGTGAAGGTAACTAACTGCTATGGCCAGTATGAGCACTGAAAAGCATCCTTTGGATTTTTGGGATGTGTTGAAGTGACTTTCTTCTGATTTATGCAGTGTACATTTTTATCTGCCCTTCCTCTGACAGATGAGTACTTTTAACACTAAACAAACACACAGTGTGTCCAAGTATGTCATCAAATGACCTCCTGCTACCATTATTGATGAATTACACCTGTTTGCCAACAAATACACTCCTTATCACTGTCATGTGAGTAATCAGGTAAATGCTTGAGTAAACAAGTCTGCCCAGCTTGAGGCCCTGGCAGCTATCTCAGCTGGATGCAGGTGAAGATGCTCTACAGCTAACACAGAGGTAAGGCTCCCTAGAGACTAAAAGTGGCACAGAAATTCATCACTGATAGTTTTACCACATTTTCAAAGGGCTACAGTAAGTACTAAACTAAATTTAGAAGCTAGACTTTACAGAACACAGTCATCTCAGGCTGTGGACAGCTCAAACAGCAAGCTGGCTTCAGAGCAATCTGGGGTGCCCCAAGCCCAGTCTATGAGTACTCGGTGTCAGCATTGATGTTGTTAGGGCAATGATAAATTATCCTTTCTGCATCCCCAGGAAAAAGGCTCTTGAGCCTGATACTCACCCTTCTGTGAAGGTACCTGAGAGATGATGGTTTTACAGCTGTCAGGTCATTCCCTGGAAATACAGTGACTGGAGACTAGTATTTCTTAAAGGACTGTCTTAGGTCATGTTGGAGTTAGAGGGCTGACTAATGCTTGTATTTAGATGGTGTATGTTTGCCATGAATGCACAGAATAAAGAAAGGACTTGAGGTTATTCAGCTTGGAGGAAGTCTCTAGGGAGATCTTAAAGCAGCCTTCCAGTGCCTAAATCGGGCCTAGAAGAAAGCTGGAGAGGGGCTTTTTACGAGGGTGTGTAGGGATAGAATAAGGGAGAATGGCTTTAAACTGAGAGAAGGTAGATTTAGGCTGGATATTAGGAAGAAACTCTTTACAGTGAGGGTGGTGAGCAACTGGCACAGGTTGTCCAGAGAAGTTGTGGATGCCCCATCCCTAGTAGTATTCAAGGCCAGGCTGGACAGGGCTTGGAGCAACCTAGCCTAGTGGAAAGTGTCCCTGCCCATGGCAGGCGATTGGAACTAGATGGTAAGGTTCCTTCCAAACCAAACTATTCTTGATTCTATGATGATTTGAGAGCCCAACTGAGCAAAGAGAGGAGTCAGGGTTTGGCAACTCTAAGGAAATATACTCAGAAAGGGCATGGGCAAGAAAAAGGGAGTAGTGGGACTCCTTCCCCACACATTCCAAAGCATGTCAGGAACACACAAAGGAACAATCACTGTCATCAGAGGCACTTTGTGCAGTCTTTTTCCAAATATTCCCAGAGGAAGTATGGCTTTGCCCTGACCCTGCTTTAGCCCCTGTCTAAATAACACCATTTAGCATAGTATAAGCAGAGTCAAGGTTGCTCTTTTCTTTCTCGCTCTCTGCAAATTATTCCTGAGTTCACTACTGAAAATGATAAAGCAAAAATGTTTGTTCTGCTTACCTGCTCAAAGAGCAGGTAAAATATTATCTGAAGTTCATGCCGCAAATATATTTTGTTCTTATCTTTTGTAAACATTTAGTAACAGTGAAGCTCTCATTATCAACAAAAGCTGTGTACCTAAAATCCCTTCCCTCCCACCCCTGATGTCTTTTACTCCAGAGCTGATAAAATGCTTTCAATTACAGAACTCTACTTACAAGAGAAGACATAGACACGTGAAAAACGTGTGTGACAAAGACACTGTAGATTACATTGCTCATAATAAAAATTGGTATGAATGACTGGAATACCAGAATGAGAACAGCTTAGAGGCTAGTGTTCACTATTGCAGCATCTGTTAGTGCTGTTATAAATAAAGGCTTCTAAACAGTTCTTTATTATGAACCCCTAATTCAGGAATTTATAACCCAGATGTAAAAAAAAATCCCTCTCAGCTAATAGTTAGAAGAATACTAAATTCAGATGGAAATGCCTTTACTGAGTACATACTTAGAGATATGTACAAAATCTCTTATCTATAAAAAATATAGGTCATGTTGGTTTCAAAAACTCTAATATCAGAGAAAATATGCTTGAATTGTTAAGTGATATTTTTAATAAGAAAATTCCATATTGGAGATTTGTTTTGTTTACATATTAAGGCATGTTTTCATATTTTTTAAAAAAACAAAACATTTTCTCATGCCTGACAACCTGGAACTCCTTGGTACTTGCCTTGTAAGTCGCAAGGGAAAAAGCTCCTGTCCATGCTCTTTCTACATGAGTGCTGTAAATGAGCTGCGCAGCACGTAACTGGGTGTTATCCTCCATGAAAAAGAGGCCCAGAGATTCATTGCTACAGAAAAGGTACAAAAATTTAAACCAACTCATTGCTTTTAAAAAGCAGAGACATACTTGAATCTCTGGATTTGTGTATCTTTATTTGTTCCTTACCTATGTACTGACTGCACAGAAAACCAAGGTCTGGCAGCCGGGACAGTGGCTGGGATGTCCCCTACATCCACCCTTTGGCACAGGAGTAACTCCACCTATGGAAGGTGGTGGAGGAACAGGGCATTCAACATCTGCTCAGATTTCAGACAAAGAAACCCTTAATCACTGTGTGGGTTGCAGTAAGATCTCATGAGAGCAGAACTCATCCACAGAGATCTCAGGAGATGGTAGTTACTTATTCCTCCTTGTGCCCGTTTGTTTAACTGAGTCTTTGCGACTGATTTCACAGGGGCTAGCATTTCACCCACTCTTATACTTCCCTGTCAGCCTACTATCTGCACCCTGCTCAGTAAATTCAATTTAAATAGAATGGGAGGAAAAGGACATATTAAAAGGTCATTTAATTGCATTTTGATTTGCTAGGTGCAACAAAGGATGCAATGGATTATGTAATAATATGGTGCAAAAGGCAAACGGATCTTTGCAATGCTCCCTTCCCAACCATAATAAGATTTTTCTCTGTTTCTAACTTGTCTTGACACCAGAATACAGAAACCGCACGGAGCAAGTGTCTGTAGTCTGAATGACCTCACCCTTAGGAAGAGAATATCAGCAAATGTAGCTGAGAGTAATGAGTGTACTCTGTATGAGTAGTTTCTAAAATCAGCAGAGAAATACAGACAAGACGGAGTGAAATTGTATTTCAGGCAAAAGATAAAACATTTCTTTGTTTGGAATTTTGTGTGTCATGTTTTTAACACATCAATTATGCAGAACTATTATTTAGTGTAAAATACATTTGGCTTCATGCAACTTTTTAATAAACAGTGAGCAGAACAGGAAAACATTTGAAGTAAAAGCTAAGAAAATAGAATAGTAATTAATAATTAATAATTCTCTTTAGCCTGTCAAATAGCAACAAATCAGTGGGGGAAAAGAAAGTAGGCTGATATGGGGGGGGGGAAAAAGGAGCTATATCAATACAACTTCATTGTTGAAATCCATCGGGAAACAGATAGGCTTCTGGTACTAGAATCAGAAGTATCCTTCAGATCCCAAGTGGAAAGAGATACCTGTGACTCATCAAGATGTGGAAGGTCAGGCTCTTTGACTGCAAGGCCAGGCCAGCCAGCACAGGATGCACAAGGTCAAAAGAGAGAGTTGTATTCAGCTCTGCACACTGGCTTAAAGAGCTGCTTATAGAGATGTTGATAAAAATAGTCCCTTGCTTTTCACACACCATCTTCATATCCTGCACTGGTGCTGGGAGTAGCAGAATGACTGATTTTGTGTGAGGGGGAAAAAATGGGAAATTAAGCACGTTCAATTAAATCTATTAAACAATGAAAAGATGCTTCACACACACACAAAATCTGCATATTTTACCCACAGATGTCCAACTGCAGCTTTAGTCACACAGTCAAGGAGTATAAAAACAGGTCAGTCAACCATGACGGGGACATCGAAGAGTATGCAAGTCAATCAGGAATGCCATATAAGCAAAATGTTAGCAAACACTAAAAAATTGCAGATAAGTAGAATGCTTACTGAGTTGAATCACAAATTACTCAAAAGCTAATATTTATCCCATTTTTGCTTCAGAAAATGGTACTGCTTGACCAATTCTACTTTTCATGCTCAGCTTTCAGAGTTTCAAAACACTTTTCAAAGGACAGTTACTTTCCTATACCCCTAGCATGGTCTATCCCTATTTTGAGCATATGTTTTCCTAGATAACACAGAAAGAACACCCTCAAAACACTCAAAGCATTGTATTTTCCTGAAAAATGTTTTAAATTAAGAATTGTTCCACAGAAATTAATATAGTTACACAGACTGAGCCACAGCTCACATCTTTGTGTTCAGACTGCATTACTTGCTGTGTTAAGCAGTTCTGACGTCTTCCTCTTCCTACAAGGGGAAGGCTCAAATAGACATATTTACAAATTTTATGCAGTAAAGATGGAAAATTTAGGGGAGCAGATAATGAACTGCAGTGATTTTTTCAGTGGGGGTTATGATAGCTTCTTAATTTCATAAGCAAAGAGGTACAGATCCTATCAAATATTTATTTCTGATCCTTGTAAGTGTTGTTCATCTTCTAAGAAAACAATTTGTAAGAGAACGGTATTTGGTCCAATGATCATGAATTTTGTATCAAAATTACTAGTTCACAGCTTTAATGGTCAAAGAGTTGTTCTTAGTGCTGTCAGATAATTGGAGAGATATTTTCTATTTAACTTAGAGAATTTGGGATTTCTGTGACAGCCTCAAAAATATTCTTTTGAGAAACATGGCTCTTTTCCCACCCTTAAAAGCAGGGGAAACCCTGCGGTACAGAAGTTACAGGAGCAATTTTAGGCTGGATAGCACTCGCATCGGTTGGTGTTTTCTGTGTGCACAGCAATAGGGATTTCCTAAAAAAACCCCACAAAAGTAGTATATGCTTATATGTACGTGACACACATATAGGAAATAAATTGGAAAGAAAATAAATATATAAGGAAATTCAGAGTAAGGGTTTAAATTCCCTCTCCATCAAGTGCAGTAAAGTTACTACAAGACTAAGTGATCATTACTGAAAAAGAGCTAATGAAAGTGGCTCTGCCTCTGACATCTCTCTGTCATTGTGTAGGATGGGGCTCTGCAGCTGCTCTGCATGTGTGTGCTCTGGGATAGAGCATCCAGTACTGCCACCTTGTACCATCTCTATAACTCAAGCTGAATGGGGACATGAATTACAAAGGCACTTGGCTTGAGATGATGCTAATGAGAAGCACAGTCTGAACTGGTCACTCCTTCCTGCTTTGCTGGGCTTGCTGCATTCTCCCTCTGGATGTGCCGAGGAAGGCTGGGCATGAGCAAGAACCTGACTTCAACCAACAATTTGGCAGTCTGCACACACCCTGTGATAGTTTGGATTTGGCATCTGGTCATTTGGCTGGCAGAGTTAATGTTGTTGCAAAATAGTGCAGTATGAAAAAAGGAGTGTGACAATAGATGACTATTGATTTGGTGAAGGAAAGTGAGCATATTGGTTAAATACATATTCTGGTATGCACACTTTTGTAATAACAATCATTACTTATCCCTTAGACATTTATGGCTTCTTTAGAAATTTTATTGTTGTATAAATTCATACTTGGGCACCTTATAAAAGTAGAGTTTTGACAGCGTAATAGTCCATAAAGAAAACACAGTTTCAGGAACTGGACTACAGATTTTGTGGTTTGCCATCTTAATGCAGTGCCACTCGAAAAATTCCAAAACCTGGTTTTGAGGCCTTGAATGGCCTTTCATGGTATGAAACCAGGCCTTCTTCCTTCCTAAAAGCACTCTAGAAGTGGATCATTAATTTGATATCAGGTTAATCCAGATGCTTCCTCTCCATATATACATTCAATGAGTTTGAAAGCCTTTCTAAAACATTACCAACAGAAAATGCACTGTGAAATTCAAAACATTTCCAGTACACAGAATTTCAGCTCCACAGTTCTTCCCCTCAAAATGCCTCAAGAGACAATGTATTAATCATTTACCAAATTCCTATTTTCAAATCCGAGCTGTTTATTATTTTTATTTAGTTGCATGAGGACAGAAAATGTCTTTTATCACTTTCTAATATATTTTATACTTGTTTAAGATAAAAAGAAGATCAGGCCAAATGTTCACCAAATTAGAGGAAAAACATTCACTTTCATGTTGTTTACAAGGTGAAGTTCAAACCTGAAAAAACATTTTAAAGTAAAAATACTGTCATTCCCTTATATCTAGTGAATAGTCCAGGAAGACTACTGTAACAGGATGGTTGCATATAATTTTGAATGACGCATTAATAAAGCCAGTTGTAAATTGTGACTGGCTGTGCAGAATAATCTGTGAATCTTAGGCACTTACATAATAATTAATAATAAAAGGAACTGTGGTTCAAAAGATTTATTATTGTAGCTCTAATTTGTAGGTAGAGTCTATAACAAATAATAACCTGAACTGAAAATCCACAGCAGTCTTCAAATATTGCTACACTAATTATCTTTGTCACAAAAAGTTAACTCCTTGGAAAAGCTGTTTAATGTTTATAAATAAACATTATGAAGACAACTTCTTAACCCCTAATTGCTGAGTTCTGAGAGAAACAAATATTGGATATTTATGGGAATTTCTTATACTTTTTCCATAGCACTCCAAAGTAGAATTGTTGCTGATAGGATCCTATTATCTGAAATATACCTATGCCAGCAAAAAATTGTGTTTGTGCGTTTTTAGGTACATGCAGTTGTTGCGTTAAGATCATTCAATTTTTTATTTTTTTTTGCTTATGCTCCGTTTACAAAGGGGTAAATGATTGAATTTGCTTTACTGCATTGAACTTATACAGCTTCCTGGTAGGTTCTGGGGAGCATTTATGGAACACCACCTGGAGGGCAGCTGCTCTTTTCTCCTAGCCCTGAATATCATTAAATTTCAGCAGCAACATGAAAATTTTGTTTTAAGGCTGCACTCTTCTGTGCTGTTGTCAAGAGCAGAGAGAAGTGTGTGTATGGGGGTATTTCTGGAAAGAGAGAATGACAGATTTCATTCCTTGTCAGCAAGTGCCCACAGCCAGGAAAAGCAGGACGGGAAATATGAAAGGGACTCTTTTTTTTTTAAGACACGTATTTCAAAACAGTACCTTGTCTTCATGTAAATATAAGTACTTATGGCCTGTGCTGAAATATTTGCAATTCAACTTCGTATTTGAGCTGCAGAATGTCTTCACTTAAATGAGGAGAGCAATTGCTAACCTTATCTTGCACATGTGAGTGACATTGGAGCTGCCTTGAGAACTCATTTTCTTGTAACTATTTGCTTAAGCATTTCACTACCAGATTAAGCCTGAAGACAGCATTGCAGTGAAATGCTGTGAAACCCAGCTTTATACCTGTACCCTGCAAAGGGACAAGTAACTTGCTCAGAGCCTCAATGGATTTTACACATTTTGAACCGGGTTTTTTAATTACAGTTAAGAAACCCTTTGTATCAAGAGCAGAGGTAAGACGGGACCAGCTTGTGGCAGCTTTCTACTGCTGTGCTTTTGGGCTTTTTTCCTCCTCTAGTTTCCAGCTTTTAAGTGACAAGCCCAATGTGAAGAGAGGACTGCATTCCCCTGGGAATTACCACATATGGCCCAGCTATCTGTGTGCTACTCGCATTCCCTGAAGCCTACATCAATCATCTTGCTGATGCTAACAAGAAGCTTGGCACAGTGATCAGAAACAACAGTAAATACAGTAAATGTTATCAATGTGATTTATCTTTTTATAAAAATTCAGTGTTTTTCAGTGGAATGTGACAATTAACTCTTATTTCTGCATATTTCCGTCCATCTTTCCGCGTTGCAACTTTTTTCCTCACCCTCTTTGGTATTTGCATCAGCTCCTGATTCCCCTCTTTTTCCTCCTCAGTTCATTATTAAAATGCCTAATAGCAACACTATAGCGTGGTCGCCAAAATGAGTTGGAGTGTTATGCAGTTCTCACAGCAAAATCCAGATAAATGTGATTTTGTCAAAATCATATTATTGAAAAGCATCATTTTCAATAGCAGTGAGAAATTACTATTACAAATGACAAAATCTCAAGAAAAGAAATCTGAATAAACTTAAAATTCACATTTCTCATTGATGTAAAGGGCTCTTTCGAATAGAACAGTTGACAAGCTATATTGCTTGCAGATTGAAATATCTATGCCTTCATGCTGACATTTCTAAAACAGAAGCTTTCACAATATTCTTTCAGCATCTAAATCAACAGTTCCAGTTTTGTCCTTGTACTCTTTCAAAATTCACAGTGACTACAAGTATTTGCACTCTCAGAACAACAAAGGATCCCCGTCCTGGATCAAAGTATTCCTGTGCTAGGTATAACACCCAAAGTCAGAACCAGACAGAGTCACCAGGTCATAGATACATATTTTGGGCTCCCTACAGTGCTAGAGAAGCAGCAACTTTACCTGACTTTAACTAGATGGCTTAACTGTACATTAAGGACTGTTTTTCCCTTATGACCACTAGACCTGACTAATGCTAAACTTTATTACGGGCAGAAAATTTTGTATTTGAAGCAAATTTAACTCTTGAGCATTAGTGGAAGGACATGATGAGGACCAATGATGGCAAAGCGTCTCTCATCATTGAGATTGCACTAAACAGGGCTGCAAGACCAACACTTCCAGTTGATTCATAATCCTACATTTAAATACAAAATTATTTTAATATTCTTAGTATTAACCACTTCAAAAGCCAGGAGGGCCCCACATAAGAGAGAGATGACAGATTCCAAGAGGGAGGTGAGGATGCTAAACTGCTCTGAATTTTCCAGAACTGGGCTCAGATTTTCCAATCTCAGTGCTCAGGGAAACTAGCAAGGCTTTTTCTATATTACAAGAAAACTAATACTTAGTGAAGCCATTGAGTTTGCTGATATTTCTTTTGCCATAGCAATCTTCCTGGAAATGAAAACTTGCATATGATGAACACCAAATAATGGATTTTCAAACTAGCACTGAAATGAAAAAGATCTTTCTGGGTAAGACTGGTGTCTAGATAAAATGTAAATTCAGTCCCTCTGTGAAGCAATTCTGAATAATCAGAAATGCATATAGTCACTAAAATACATTACTGAACAACAGAGAAATGGAACAACATGACAATATTCTTTTTCCTGCTTAAAAATAGAAGTAGATGGTTTTCCCAAATAATTATTTGTTTCATGAGAAAGCTGTTCACATGCAAAAAAAAGCATGCTTCCATTTCATACGTCTTACTCCTTGGGTTCACTCCAATTTTCATCTTTACCCTGACCCAAAATGGGAGCAATTGCACTGTACAAGCTGTCTTTTCAAATGTGACTTCTCAGCTTGCTTACTTATTTATTTAGTCTCAAGACTGTGTGGTGACTAGTCCATAGGACTGTAATAGCTAGGATTTCAGGGCTATTCTTGTTCTGACAGGCTCATTATGTAGCCTTAGGTAAATTACCTTAGTATTGGCTCAGGTCTTCCTTTCCTACTTCGGTTTGTTAGTGCCTAAATTGCCAGATTAATTGCTTGGAGAGCGCTCTGAATTTGTGTGTAGTTGGTCAGCTGCCCCCTTTCTTCTCCTGTAGTTTGGAAAGTGAAGTAGGAAGGAGATAAAAAGGTTTGTGGAAGAGGTTGAGCTGTTAATCTTATTCATAAGAGGTATGCTTCTTTATAGTGAATTTACCCTGCAAGGTGAGGAACATAGTGGACTGTTTGCGCCTCAGTGAACGTTTTAGTCAAGTTTATGCTTAAAAAAGAGTTCCCTCCATACACTACTTAACTGGCAGTGCAGATATTCTTCTGGGTTGCACAGCCAATCAGATATATCAGGCCCTTTCAGGTAAAGTGGAAAATAAAAATCAGGAAGAGGTTTCTAGCTCCCCAGACCATCCTTTTCTGACCAGTACTGATGGTGTAGGGAGAACCCCAAAACTGCAGCACCCTTCTGTAAATTGCAGATAATAATTCCTTATCTGAGACTTCACTTTGTCATGAGATGTCAGCTGCTGTGCAAATTGCATGTACAACTAATTATTAATTTCTGCTTTATTATTGATTGATCATTCTATCAAACAAACTATATGATAAGCTGTAGTAAACTCTGTTTGCTGCTCTGACTTAAAATTCCTAGTGCAGCAGAACTGAAAAAAAAAAATAAGATCAAGTCTCAGCTGATTTAGAAAGATCATTAGTAACCATGTCTTGTATGCAAGAACTGGATTCGGGCCATGGTGACATAAGACAATCAGTTTTCTATATTTGCAGGATACTGTAATGAAATGCCTGATTTGATGAAGTTAGAGGCGTTATGATATTTTCATCATTGTGTAATAAAGCATCAGGAATACTTCAAGCCTCTAATGTTATTGAATATCTTGGCAGTGTTATTACTAGCAGTGTAGAGTTTGCAATGCAAGGGAAGGCTAAGCGAAGGAGGAGGGAGAAGGACTTTGTAGATTGGGCTTTCTGTTTAAGGTGAACAGTCTTTTCCAAATTAATGTGTTGTCCACCATCATCATTAAATGACCTGTACTGTCAGGGTTCTGCATGCACCTGACCTAACA
This sequence comes from Myiopsitta monachus, assembly GCA_017639245.1. NCBI lineage: Eukaryota > Metazoa > Chordata > Aves > Psittaciformes > Psittacidae > Myiopsitta > Myiopsitta monachus. Next base: position 73,558,238 of record CM029922.1, read on the forward strand.
TATTCATGCAACCTCCTAACATATTCATAAATAAGAAACAGTGGGTGGCACAAGTAAATGTTTCTCATTTTTTACTATAAACAAAGGTTATTAGAGGGAATGGTATGATGGGGGTTTTTTTTGCAGTTACCTACTTTTGGTGAATATTTAGTAATATTGCTAGATATTCTTTTAGGAACTGAAAAAAATAAAAGGTGTTTTTCATACAAATTAGTGATGTACTTTAATGTGCATATATGTTTGGAGTTCTGTAGTGGCTTTTATTTATTATCCAAATTTACAATAAATTAATAAAAGTGGAAAATTAAAACCAGCAATAACTGAAGTGTTGCTTTCCCAGAGCCCCAGTCACACTCAGCATGTTTAATTCATTCCTGTGAATTCAGCGGGGCTTTGTGTAGAAATAAGACAAACAGCATTTCTATGTGCCTTCATTGTTTAGCTACTGTACAATTTCTTATGACTGCTGATATTATTTATAACTAGGATGTTGGTTTGTTTGTTTTCCATTTGGAAAAAAAATAGGCAATGAAACATTTGTTAAATTTATTTCCTTTTGAAACAATGGTAATGGAAAGATTTACATGGACATAACAAAACAAGGACATGAAGAGCTTTATAAAGATCTTCATATAACCTTTTTTCTCTAAATATATACAACCAATACGAATATTATGTGGTTTGCTTCTTTGTTCAGTAATGAAGCTCTAATTTCCATTTCCACTGTACAGCTGTTGCACTTCTCTCAGATTTTGCCAGCACAAGCCCAAGCTGAGGACTGCCAGCAAGGAAAGTCTGCCTGGAGGGAGCAGTCAGGGCAGCCCAACGATCCCACAGCCCCAGCTCTTCCAAGCCAAGCTCTGACAAAAGAGGGCAGAGGTAGCTCAGATGGGAGCATAGCCAGGGCACCTGGTGGATGCGCTGACTCGATGCTACAAGTAGTTCCTGCCTAAACTGTAAAGCTTCGCAGCTATCTATGAAGGAGATTACCTTGCACAAAGCAAGCAAGCACACCACTGAGCTCGTCAGCTCGGGTTCCACACATCACACACAGTGCTTTCACAGCTCACAGATGAGAAAGCACTGCTGAAGCAAACCTCTGAGTTGTTCCCTGGTGGGTGACTCCCCACTTATCTGATAGCACAGGTCACATAATGGCCATGCCCTCGGCTATCTTCAATTTTGTGATTAGAAAATGACATAGGACTATGTGGCATGTAGGGCAAGGCCCTTCTTGGCAAAGCCACTGCAGACTTTTGCAGAATCCTGCTCACTGCATGAGTCCTGTAAATTAAAAATCTTTCAGGCAAATGCTGCAGAGCAGCTTTTCACTTGCTCTATAATAGTAAGTGTAATCAGGTGAGCACACGGGACATAAGACTTGCTAAGTGTCTTTCCTGCAGGTCATGCTACTGCCTCCTTCAAGGCACTGGAGCCAAAGAAAACACCCTGTGTACATTTTAGAGGTTCAAATGCTATTTATTTATTTATTCATAATGTTATCGCTGTGAGGGTGAGGCCAGCTGCAACCCTCCATTGTTCTTTATGAGGAAGGAAAAAGTAAATGATAAATTTGTGTGCCTGCATCTATTCAGCTATGAACATGCTTTGTACCTAACAGGTATACCGGTGTGATGTCTAATGCATGCATTCTGTCGTGCATTTTGGTCATGTTCTTGTTAAATTTTCATGTTCTAAGAAGTCTGCTGGACAAAATAGACTTCCCTTCTCCCCCTAAAAATAAGCAAATCCAATGCAATAACTATGATTATCATAACAAAGAGAAGCTTAAAGCATATTGCATAAATTAAGCACATAATGTAACAAATCCTATGAGAGTCGTAAATGGTCTGCACCTAAGCAGGCTAACTGGCATACATGAGTGTGAAATACTATACAGTGAAACCTGTGTGCCCTAACAGACGACACTAGGGTACTGACAAATACTTTACAACGTCAAATTACTCACATTACGCAAACTGGCACTGCAATTTAAAGGTCTATAATTTGCTCAAGGTACAACAGATTTTCCTAAGAGACCTGCTAAAACACTATATATTTCAATGTCTATAAGACAACAATATGAATGTATAGCGTTATGAATATACTATGTTACTTTGAATTGTTTTGAATTTTGTGGAAGAGTTCATATCAATCAAAAAAAAACCTGTTTAATTGCTTTTAATTTTTAATTTCATGTAATTGGCTACTATTAATTTAATATTTAATTAAAGCAAAGATAAATTAAAATATTGTGTTAAATTCACTCACTGAATTTACATACTTCAAGTTTCAGTAGAAACAAGTAAACATTTCCATTTAAACAAGCTTAGTAAGAGTAATCTCTAATATAAAATAACCACAATATAATCTCTTGTGGGATTCCCTTTGCTTTTTTTTCAAGTACAATTTTCAGATATTTTTATTAAAAGACACATCTCTTTTAAATTGTTCTCCTGCCCTAAAAAGTGATTTGGTAAAAATGAGGGCTCTGCATTCATTATCACACTGCTTTTCCTACCCAATGAACTCAGTTTGCAAGCAAATTTCTAACTGCCAGCTGCACAAACTCAGCCTGAGCCCTGGATCCCTTCCATCTCATGCATCACCACCAGTAATAAATGTCCTGTATGCCAGAATATGCCCTCCATGGCATCTGTGCAATCCCAGTGCCATCCGTGAATTTGCACAGGTGTTGCTGGGGGCAGACATTCAAATCAATAGGGTTACACACAAGTAGCTGAGAAAATTATTTGCTACTACAGTGATCTGTGGGATGGAAGGGACCTCACCCAACTTGCAGAATCAGGTTTTAGTCTCACAATTAGGAAGGAGAAAGTGTTCTGTCTTGCAACCAAACACTCTAAGAGGGTTGTAATGTACATGGAATATCCCAAAACTATTTTTTATCCTGTTTCTTAGAGCATAAAATGGTTTTGCAGTGCCCATGATGCCCAAAGAACACATACAAAAATTTTTTTAGTAAGTTTCATTTTACAAGTGATATGCATTGGTAACTTAAACCATCTCCTTGTGTACTATCAGTATGTCTGGCTGAGAGGAAATAGCCCATCCATATTTGTTCCATTGAGACAGCACTGTCTGATGGGAGGATGACTTGGGGGATGATGGTGGAGCAACAACACGTTCCAGGATGCCAGACTTAGACATACAACACAGCTGCAGGAATAAGGTTAGTTTCTGCTCCGTTTTTAACTCCTGGATTTTTTTTCAATGTACACAATCTCTGTCTCAAGATTTCTTTGCAGATCATGCTTTTATAAACAATAGTCAAATGATGTCTCTAGAGCTACCTACAGGCAGCAAGCATTTCAAAGGCAGCACTTTTGTCAAATATTTGCTATATGACCAGGAGTAGAGTCGTGCACTGGACAACGAATAAGTTGAATACTCAGCTCTGGCAGGAGGTTAGCTAGGAAGAGCTGATCCTGCTCCCTCTGACAGCTTCTCTGGGCTCCAGCTCTACCCTCCTGCAACCCCTCCAGCAACAGAGGGCCACGCTGCCTGGAAAGATGCTGCGCATCCAGCAAACAACCCCCCATACTGGTCTCACCATAACTGTATCTGTTGCACACATTTCTGGCAAAATAAAGATTTCAGCACACAAATCAAGGTTAAGTACATCTGGATACTTTTCTTTACAGTTAGTTTAAAATTGGATGCAAATCCAGTTTTTCTGGATTTTGGTTAAACCAGTCTGTCTTCTTGAATAATTACTCTGTTTCAGTTAAATGAGTGCACTTCACCCCTCAACTCGAAATTCAGTTGTTATGTGTGTCAGCTTCGGGTATGTAGGTACCCGAAGGCTGTGGAAACCACAGTCTTATGCAACTTCAACTCCAAGAGCATGAGGCAGCTAGCATACAGTAGCTGAAAAGACAGGAGAGGTTGCCATTTTCCTAGCAATGACAAGGAAGTTGAATTGTTCATGTGAATTAGCAGCTGAAGATAAAAACTCATGGGAAAGGTAGATTGACCAAATCTTAAAAAGCACAGCTGGTGTGCCTTTTTACTATGTTACACTGCATGATCCAGCACAATGTAAGAGCACAGGTTATTTTTACCTCATGAATGCAAGACTCAAGGAATTTATGTTTTTTCCAGAAAAGATCACTAGGAAATGTGTCTGTGATCTAACCTCAGGTGTGGCCCCTCCATTCAGAATTCATCATGTTTCCCATTAAGACAAACCTCTCTTGATGCTGTAATTTTACCTCCATTTTTAATCTACAGCTTGTGATTGAAACCTCTTCCCACACCTTGCAGAAGGTGCGCAACACCAGTTTTCCCACGCGTTCCCCATGAAAAGTCATTTTGGGCTCTCCAGACAAAAATCTGCAGCACAATTCAGAACAGGCACGAAATAAATAACCAAAAGAACACTGCACTTATTTTACTATTTCTCTTCAGAGTTAGCACAGTAAAAATCTTGGCTTTCAGTTTACTTAAATGTAACACAGAGAACAGGCACTATAAAGAGAGGGAATAACCTCCATTTTTTCTAAACCACTGTTTCTTTAACAACAAACTTTTTTGCACAGATTTCATTTTGTATCTGCATAAGGTCAGTCTCTTCAGAAGATGGTTCAGCTTTTTCAGGACAAATGGGGTAGATGTAAACACATAGGGACACATTCAGAGGGACTATATTTCTCCATCAAGTATTTTCTGCTGGCCAGCTTCAGACCTTTGGAGGCATCTCACCAGCATCTTGACTCAGATGCCTCAGTGCTTTCACCAGCATTATATATTCATGCTGCACTGCACTCAGTATAACACGTCACCCCCAAAAAAGAGCACTAGGAAGTCCAGTGCAAATGCAGATCAGCAAAACCAGCCTCTTTGCAAGAGGGCAAGCTTTAAGCAGTCTCATGAATTCTATTTTCTCCCGCTTTCTGGGGTAGCCCAGCCTTCCATTGACCTAGATAATGCAAAGATGATTATGTGTTTGAATTTCAAAAGAACAAGTAGTGGGCTGTTAGCTTTAACTGCTGCACTCTAATAGGAATATACACAAGCATACAATTGTTGAGCTGTTTTTAGAACAGTAAATTATTTCATTTGAACAGTAATATCTACTTATTCACGTACATGTTTTAATCAGATTTCTAAAATCCTCAAGATAATTCTTTTCTTGAGTGTGGCTATTATTTATCAGTTTTCAGCTTCACTATCTTCCTAGTACTACCCTTCAAAATAAAACAAAAACCAACCAGAACATAACAATAACAAGCAAGAGAAAACAGTAATGCTGTTTATATTTGAAAGATCACTTTGAGGAAAAATTGAAATGCTGCCAAGACACTTCAGAAAAATGAGTTATGCCACAAAAATAGAAAAACAGGATTTATGAAAGATATGTGATGCCCACAGTATTAGCACACTCCTTCATAGGGACAAACATGAAAAAGAAGAAATAACTCAGATTAAGTATGTTTTAATGATGGTGGCTTCAATCTCTGCTAAAGCTTCATTAAAAGTGGTCTCTCCTGATCTTGATGTGTTAAAACGTCAGACTGTCACCCTGGTAGATGCAGTCTTAGTCATCAGAATGCCTTGTTGATATTGATTATATGTTTTCCATTTCAATTGACCAAAAAGTTTCCAAAATAGTTCATGGGTCTTTGAAAATGATGATTCATTAAAATATCAATATTTTATGAAAATTCATTGGTTTTATTTAATAGAAAATTCAATTTTCATTTCATCATTTTGAATGTTGTGCATTTGTATGACAATAAAATCTTCCATAAAATTTGAAACACCAACAACAAATTAAAAAACTCTGATGTGTAATTTTGCAAAATTACACCATTATTTCTATCTGGATTCAAAACACATGGGAAAACATGAGAATTTCTCGCATGGGCTTTTTTTTTTTTTTTTTAATAGGAACACTGATATCTACAGAATAATGCTAAGAAATGGGATTAACTGAGACTTTTGGCATCATGGTATCATTTTGGTAAGGAGTCTCAGCAGCAGTAAAGCTGCCTTCTCTGGAGGGAGCAAGTTTATGTATCTCCCAAGACTCCTGTCCACAGCATCATTACAGCAAACTCTGATCCCTTCTGAAAACTCTTGCAATGAAGATGGCTTTACAGAGTGCCCAATCTGAGCAACTCCTCACAGATGGAAAGTGCCAAATTCACAGCCCGTATGGAAGGAATGTCCTGCCTTGCAGATAGCCCTTCTCAGAGAGCCTACAACTATGATGAACTCAGGCACTCCTGAAGGCACTGCCTGCACCCTCTCCTCATGTGGTTGCTCTAAACTCCAGTGTTTTATGACAGGTTGAGTACCCAGTCAGGCAGTTTTCCGTTTCACCCCATCTCTAAGAATAAGCATTATTATGGGGCTAGGTTTTACCATCATGAGATTGTGTCACGAGAAAGGTGGAAGCAAGCCTCAGTGGGAAAAAAAACCCTCTGCACTCATAGAGAGGCAGAGTGGTATTTTTCAAAATCTATCTTTACAATGAAGTAACTGAACCTTCTTAAGCTATGCCTTTTCCTTTCCCTCTACTCCACACACCCAGCTGGGGTCAGGTAGGGAAGCAATGTGACACTATGTATCTGCCTTCTGCCTACTCCTTCAGACTCTTCCTGACTCCTAACAAGTGCAGCTAAGACCCAGTAACCCCAATGTATCCATAAAGCTAAAAGAGGTGACTGCATTTCCGATCCTATAACAGCACTAGTCACTCTGCAGCCCTATGATATCATAGTCACATCATCCACATACAGTCATTTTGCTGTGGTCCTAGGAAAATGAACCACTGTGCTAATCAGGGGATGATGCGCTGGGGGACCTGCTGCTCCATTAGCACCAGTTCAATAGGATGCACTCTGACAGCGGAAAAGCTATGCCAGGACTCATCCCTCTCACTGTCTCACGTCTCCAGCCAGCAACTATCACAAAACTTATTAAACTTTTGCCTTGTTAATAACTGTAAATGGTAGCTAGAAAAAAGCAAAAAGACCCGGAGAACAGTATGTGAATTCATTTTCAGCACACATTTTGCAAAACAAAATGACCACAGATGAGTACACAGTCTATCTTTGGATTTCATAAATTCTTCGATGAAGACAATCATGGGATTATCCGGAACAGCAGGATCTGCTGCGGGCATTCTGCAACGATCTCTACACTGCTGAATAACTGGATGCTTTCTGGAAAACAAACAAACAAAAAATCAGCATTATTAGATGCTGCCTGTGAGCTTTCACTCCCTACTTCGAAGAAACCGCCTTTATCCTCAGCCTACACCACGCGGGAAGCGCCTCCAAGTGGGTGCGATGACCTCCCTTATTCGGCTAAAGTCCTGGCGGGCAAGAGGACCTTCCCACCGCTCCAGGCAGGCTGCCCGTGCTGCCCTGAAGGAGCAGCGGGCACGGCCTCCCAGCAGGCTGGACCCCGAGGCACGGTCCGCACCCGCAGGCAACCGGATTCCCGCGCAGCAAGAGCGCGCCAGGCCCTGCTCTGTGGCCTCGCAGTCCCGCTCACTACCGACAAGCGACCGAAACAAGCCCTGGGGGGTCCGTGAACGCAGGAAACCGAGGTGCCCGCCGCGTTCCTCCAGGGGTCCACGGCTCCGGCGCCGCTACGTAGGGGAAAGCGGCCGTAGGAGGCGGACCCGCGCCACCGCCCACCGCAGCTGCGGCGCGGCCGGCGCTCTACCGCACACCCACGGCGGAGAAGCAATGAAAGGCGACGGAGCCCAGGCCGAAGGGAAGGCAGCGAGGGCGAAGAGAGCATCGGCACCGGCACCGGCCACCCGGCCCTGCTCCCGCCGGTGGGGCTGAGGCGGCCGCGGAGCGCCGGCGCCCCCTACCGCCCACCTCCCTGACCCGCGCGGAGCTCCGCAGCCTCAAGAACGGAGAAAACCGCGGAGGAACCGCCACCACCGCCCCCCTCGCTGCCCAGCACCGCACCCAGCTGCGGCTCGCGGCGGAAGCCAGCGGAAGAAGCCCCCTACGGCGGTACCGCCGCAGCCTCCCGGGCAGAGGGACGAACCACCGAGAGCGCGCTCCACAGCCGCCCCCCGCGTCGGGGGTGTGTCAGCACGGGGCAGGCGCGGGCGGGGGGTGGCTGATTGAGGCGGTGGGCGGGGCGGCGGGCGGGGCGGCGCGGCGCCATTGGCCGGCGGCGGGAGTGACGTCACCCATATGAAACGCTGATAACTAGTTGGGCGAGGAGCCGCGAGTTTCGCAGAAGGGCGAGCGCGCGCGGCGGGGCGGGCGGCGCGAGGCCGGGGGCAGGGGCAGAGCCGAGCTGCACGAGCCCGGCCCGGCCGCGGGGCTGTGGGCAGCAGCGCGCGCCCGCCCGCCAGTCGCCCTGCGGGCTGCGCCCTCGCAGCGCGGAGGAGGCCCGGCCCGGCCCGGCCCGGCCCGGCCCGGCGAGCCGCAGGAGCGCGGTGCGGCGGCTGAAGGGGGCGGTGGTTTTGTTGGCTCGGAGCGCGGCGGCGGGAAGAGCGGTGCCTCGGTGAGAGCCCACCATGGTGCAGCAAGCGGAGAGTACGGAGGCGGAGAGCAGCCTGCCCCGGGAAGCAATGGACACAGAAGAGGGAGAGTTCATGGCTTGCAGCCCTGTCGCTTTGGACGAGAGCGATCCGGACTGGTGCAAAACGGCGTCCGGGCACATAAAGAGACCGATGAACGCGTTCATGGTGTGGTCTAAGATCGAGAGGAGAAAAATCATGGAGCAGTCCCCGGACATGCACAACGCGGAGATCTCCAAGCGCCTGGGCAAGCGGTGGAAAATGCTGAAGGACAGCGAGAAGATTCCGTTCATCCGGGAGGCGGAGAGGCTGCGGCTCAAGCACATGGCCGATTACCCCGACTACAAATACCGGCCCAGGAAAAAGCCCAAAATGGACCCGTCGGCCAAGCCCAATGCCAGCCAAAGTCCGGAGAAAAACGCACCCACCAGCAGCGGCGGCAGCAAAAGCGCCAAGAGCTCCAGCAAGAAGTGTAGCAAGCTGAAAGCCTCCTCCGCCTCCTCGCCCCCCAAGCCGGGAGCCAAAGCCGCCCACCACGGGGACTACGCGGGGGACGAGTACGTCTTCGGCACCCTCAAAGTGAGCAGCAAGACGGTCAAGTGCGTCTTCATGGACGAGGAGGATGACGAGGAGGAGGACGAAGACGAGCTGCAGCTGCGGATCAAGCAGGAGGCGGAGGACGAGGAGGAGGACGAGGAGCCGGGGCCGCAGCAGCTGCGGCGATACAACGTGGCCAAAGTGCCGGCGAGTCCCACCTTGAGCTCCTCGGCGGAGTCCACTGAGGGGGCCAGCCTCTACGAGGAGGTGCGGGGCGGCTCCGCGGCTGCGGGCGGCGGCAGCAGACTCTACTACAGCTTCAAGAACATCACCAAGCAGGGCCCGCAGCCGCCGCAGCAGCCGCCCGGTCTCTCCCCGGCCTCCTCCCGGTCCATCTCCACCTCATCGGCCGGCAGCGAGGAGGCGGACGACCTGCTCTTCGACCTCAGCCTCAACTTCTCTCAGCACGGCCACGCCGCCGCCGAGCTGGGAGCGGGTGCCGCCGCCGGAAACCTCTCCCTCTCGCTGGTGGACAAGGACCTGGACTCCTTCAGCGAGGGCAGCCTCGGCTCCCACTTCGAGTTCCCCGACTACTGCACCCCAGAGCTGAGCGAGATGATCGCGGGCGACTGGCTGGAGGCGAACTTCTCCGACCTGGTGTTCACGTACTGAGCGGCGGCCAGGGCGGGAGGCAAGGAGCGGCGGAGCCGGAGCTGCGCGACGCCGGCGATGATGATACGATGATGATGCTGATGATGATAATTAAAAAAAAAAAAGTCTTGTTTTCTTTAAAAAAAAAAAAATCTTGAAGTTAGTTCCGAGCCCGGGAGTTGTGATTTTATTTTTTTTTATTTTTACCTTTTTTTTTTCTTTTTTTTTTTTCTTTTTTTAATTGCATTTGGTGATCACAACAACAGCAAAGGCAAATGGGACTGGGGAAAATGATACAGAAGGCGCTGTTTGAAGCTTGTCGGTCTCTGATTGAAGTCTGGAAGATGGTCTGCAAAGAAGTCTTGTGGCAGCACAACTGTTACTCAAGGGGGTTTGTGGATTTTTTTTATTTTTTTTCCCGTGAGAGATCTTGAAGAACTGTTCTGATTTTTTTTTTATTATTATTTTTCCGAAAGGGACCATTGCAACTTTTTTTGGAGGGAGAAAACTGATGTCTTCTATGCATCCGATTCTTAACAAAGCTGCAGGGAGCTTGAAAAAATGCAGACTGTACAAACGCTTACAAATAACTGAACTGACTTAAGATCAGAGTTTACTTTTCAGATCAAATTGTTTATGGTTTTACAAATGTGATTTCTACTTGCCAACTTTTTCTTTTTTTTTGTAACTTGTTCCCTTATACCTCCTTGATTGAATACCAGACAGCCTAGACCTCAGTACAAAAAGGTATTGAAACATTTTTGATACATAACAGACCTCAGTCTTTTTTAAAAATTAATATATTTTCAGGCGTATTTTTGTACAGTGAAAAGGGAACATTCTTGCTGTGTTTTTTCAGTAAGACTTTTCAGGCACTTCTTCCCTTTTATTTTCTTTTTTTTTTTCTCTGTTTTTAGCATGCAAGTTTGTTGGTACGTTACGTCCTGGTTTTAAAAGGATTAAGATTTTAAAAAAATAATCCTTGCATCTAAAGGCCTTGTGGTTTTAAAAAGAAAAAAAGAAACAAACACTTTTTTTGTACAGCTATAGTTCAGATTTGTTCAATATTTGTAGGTAAAGATTTATTGAAAATGGTGATATAGACCTCAGAGCTGTTATCTTAGTTTAAAAGATTGTATATGTACTGTACTATAGTAGGACTTTATGTATCTCATACGCTGTGATATGTGGATGGGGCCCCAGATGGAAGGTATGAAACTGGATTCTCGATTTTAGCAAAAAAAAAAAAAAAAGAAAAGAAAAAAGGCACATAGTTAAAAGTTTCTCATGTTGTGCAATATAATCTAAAGTACAGACCATCTGCATATTTTGTAGCAAATGATGGCAAAAGCAGACTTGTGCACTGTCAACATCATAGCCTGTTTTTTTTTTTTTTTTTTGTGTGTGTGGTTTTTTTTTTTCTTTTTTTTAATACTGAAAGTCTGTATCTTGACAATTTTAATAAATCAGCTGGAACTGATAGAAACTCGTATCGCTATTAGTGTCTGTAGAAGGAACGCTGGAGATGCCGTATTGTCACCCCTCGCCTGCGGAGGAGCGTTAGCTGTAGGCTGTGGTGCATGACCTTACCTGGGGGGAAGGAGAGTAAGGGCTGCTTCTGTGCTTTGCCTTTTTCTTTTTTTTCCGCCTCCCGTTGCCTTTCCCTCCCACCTCGGGTTTGCTCCGCGGGGCCCGGTGTGTGCCCGCCCGACGCGGCGTGGTCTCCATCAGGCGGGGCCGGGGCCGGGGCCGGCTTGCTGCGGGCTTGGCCGAGCGGTGGCAGGTTGTCTCTCCCCGGGTGTTTTCTGCTCTTCCGCCTTCCCGTCCCCCCCCCCCCCCCGCCCGGTGAACGAGCCAGGCTCCCTGGGGGCCGCCCAGCCGGTCCCCCGAGTCTGGTTTGCAGGGAGGTGGGCGCGGCGGGGTGGGGAGCTCGGCTCATTTCCCCCCCCCCCTCCACCCGCCCTGGTTCTCTCCCAGCTGCGCTTTTTGTCCTCCCCCTCTCCCCTTTTTGATGAATAGCCTGTGCGAGACCCGAGGCTGAGATGCTCGGCGTAGTGGGGCTGAATCTCTTCCGCCCCCCTGCAGCGCGCGGCGGGGCGGCTCTGTCTCCTCTCCGATGAGCCGCCCGGGGGACAAGGGCAGTAGGCGGTTACGAGCTTCTGCTGTAGGTGAGCCGCAGACTTTTTCAGTGTGGTTTTTTTTCTTTTTCTTTTTTTTTTTTTTTAACCTTAGGAGCCATCAGATCTTAGTTGTGCTCTGAAATAACTGCTGATGGCGATAAACAGACTCACAAGGTGGAAGTTTGTTTCTCAAGAGTTTACTTTTTATCTGATAGGCATTGATGAATTATTGTTTGGTTTGTTTTGAGGTGTTTTTGGTTTTTTTTTTGGTTTTTTGTTTTTTTTTTTGTCTCCACTAATTAATGATCCAGCTGTTTACAGGGACAATTCACTGTGCTGGTATTTTGGTGGCAACCACTGCTACAGGCTTTCAGACTTGCTGAAATGAAAATCCTGCATACACATTTGTAAGGCATAATAAAACATAACATTAAAACCTGCATGCATGTTATGTTTAATCAAAGACAACTCTTAGGCATTTAAGTGGTGAGATATCTTACTTTAGGTTAGTTAAACTGGTAGTAAAATGATTAATATAATCTGATCTTTTTCGAATAATAATAATAATAATAAAACACTCATGATTCTAAATAAAAGTTGTTTGGCCTAAATCTTTGCTATCAGAAAAGAGATATAGCATATCTGGGAACTCAAATTTATGTCTTGCATTGTGATAATTCTTTATGAGAAACTGTGTTTTAAAACAAACTTAATTACAATATACAAGATATCCTTGGCAATGGATAGTCCTCAATAAAACAGAGTTTCTTGAATTTTCAGTTTTTGGTCTCAAATGATTAGTGTGTTCTCCATGTAATAACTTAGAAATCAGATTGAAAACAAATGACATTTATCTCTTCTAAGGCAAAAGAATGAAAGAAAATAGATACACTGAAGTGCTCTAGCCTAGCCATTCACTATCCTGCTATCGAAAATCCGATTTTGGGCTAGGGTGATGGAGTAAGTTGATCAGGTTCTAAGTCTTAAAACTGAGCCAAAATTCTCTTAGTAATTCTTGAAGCTATCATGAGAGTAGAGGGACTTGTTCTTCCAGTCCCTTTCTCTGATATGCATCCTTGTTTAGTAAAGTGATAATAGGCAGTGTCATTAAACATTTGTACTTTACAGATGTTCAATGAGTTATGAGTGACTATGGTCAAATATAGGCTGCATTTAGTCTGCATTGTAATAAGGTCTGTGTCCCAGCCTACCAAAATTTTGACTTGTATATGATTTTGGAAGCTGTTTTTAAAATTGCCATTTAAAATATTAGTCAAGGATAACTGGTGTAAAGGATCCAAGTATAGAGCAGTCAGGCAAATTTTAAAAGAGCAACAGGTCTACTTTAGTCAATTAATGTAACACCCTCTCAGAAGTTATCCTTTCTTCTAGATGAGAATTACACAATACTGTTTCAGAGGAATTATTCTGAGTGAAGGTATATGGTGCAGGGAAACAATTTTTTGTCCAGACGAGTTTCTTTTATTTCAGTGTTTATTGTTGCATATTGCTCAAGGAAAAATTAGGTAATGTTCTGTTTAAGCCACTACATTGTTAGGGCTGAAGTTTGATGCTGTTGAATGCCTAAGCTCCTGCTGATCTCAGCGAGAGTAAAAAACCATTCTTCTTATCATGAAAAATAGCATCTGCTAAGCTAGTCTTTTTTTTTTTTTCTTTTCTTTTGTCATATCTGATAATACTCATGCCTTCTGTTTCTCTTTAATTTTCCTATGTTCACAGGAATCCTTGTTGACATGCTAGAGCAGTCCTGTTGCAGGCTTAGTATCTCCTGTGGCCTTTTATTCCACATTCTTAGCATTTGTCTCTGTACAATACTACTCTAAGTGTAATAGGATTCAGTGATGGAAGGGGGAAAAATTAGCTTTTTTAATGTGGAAAGACAATTTGCTTGCTAACACTGAGGATGTCAACTCAATGTACGATCTAACCAAACATTCTGATTCTTTTTCAATTTTGAAGCAAATATTTTTGTAAACTTACAATTTTTCCCCTTCTGTTGTTATTATGTTTTTCCTCTCCTCCTTTTAAAAGAACCACAACTAAGAAATATTTTCTTCCTTTAAGTGCAGTCTTTTTCAAATGTGGTAGAAAGACTCATTCCAAGCATCCTTTGAGTGCTACATACTCTTTAGGCATTCATTGTCATTCAGATGAAACTTCTTCGAGTCTACTGAATGTGATTTGCATGCTTGCAGTCTGTTCCTTCACTCATGCCTGTTTGAGGAAAATGCAACTCTGTTGTTAACACCCAGGTAAAACTAGTGTGGGGTCAAAGTCAGGGCCATGCAATTTTTAGGTGTTTGATACTCAATACAGCTCATGAAGTTCCTTTTTACGTCTTCACAATTGTTGCCTAGTAAGGCCTTAAACCTGCACTGGTTAAAAACAAAAAAAAATTCTCATTGAGCTTAATGGGAGTTTTTGCCGTAAGGGCTGCTGGCAGGGTAGGTGTCTTAGTTCATCCTAACCTTCATTTGTAAGTGTGGCCAGGAAAGAAACAAATAACAAAAACTTAACACAATGAGTTGCCTTACATTTCCCCTACTATACAGTTGTATTCCTTTGGTTTATTTCCTTTCCTCTCACCCACATCGAAGGCTGTGATTGTTTTTGTTTTTCTTAATTTTTTTGCACACTACCTATACCAATTAACTGCCTAATTAGTTTTATCTTCTCTACATGGATGCAGTGAATTTGTAAGAGAATTTCACAAGCAAGTAGTTTTTTAGTGAGTTTAAAGTAAATAGAGTTTTAAAGACCTATTTTTATATTCAATATAAAGCACAAATGTGCAGAAAGTGTAGAATGACTTACAAAAAGGGAAACAAAAGTTCGTAATGTTTCATGTATAAAAGTAATACCTTCTTTGGGTTGAGATTCTCTTAGAAAACCCAATACTTATGCCAGTGCAAAGATAGGATTATTTTAAAAACTCTTAGAAAATTGTGATTGACAGCAATTTCAAAGGAATGACTTCTGTAGGTACAAGGAAACCCCTAAAGCAATATGGATAAGAAGGGGTGAATGGTTTTCAATGATGAACAACAACCTGGAAGTGTGAGAATGGAGGTTTCAATCCTTATTAATTAATCAAATTTCTTCTTTAGTGGTTAGTTGCAACATCTGGATTTTCCGTGAAGTGCAATCTTGAAGGATGAAAAAGTGCAAGGGGGCCAAACTTCTAAGCCTTGCAAATGCTCAGAAGCAGGTTTGGTTTAGAATTATCTGTTGTTAATTAAGGCTTTAGATTTCGGTAATTCCCACTTCCAAGAAAATAAAGACACCAATTTACTGCTTGAAGAAATTTGATCAAATAATAATGAAAAATCCAGGAACTCCCATTGTCACAATTTGTTTTTGTTTCCATCGTCCTGCTTATCTCCAAAACCAACTTGCCTCAACTCTTGGCAAAGCCAGGGAGAAGAGTTATATGCCATTGTTAGTTCATTTACGATTTGTATATGGTTTTGCTCTTGTACATATGTTGGCGTTTTGGAGTCTTTACATAATTGCTGTGATACTTTTTTTCCTCTTTCCTTTAATTTTTCTGGTGGGCTGTTTTAAAATGGAGGCCTGTTTTCCAGTGTGGGACTTTCGATGGTTACAACATTTCAATAATGTTGCATGATGGCCACAGGTGGGGGAAATTGAATGTTCTAGAGCAGTTTTTCAAGCATGACACTTTTAAAATATGTAATTTCAAAGACTTTTCAAGGCCACATGAAATTAGTTTTCATAGCCACTCCAGGTCTTGGGGGGAAAAGCTGAAAAGTACTTTTGTTTAGAAGTCTGAGTGATGGTGGGGGGGAAACCTTTTCTTGAGGTTTTTGCATGCCAGTGCACGGCCTATTGCTGTGAGAGAAGGAAGATGGTAAGGCTGCTTGAGGCAATGCACTGGAGGACAAAGTGTTTTCTAGCACTAGAAAAAGAAAATGCATGGCAAAGTTTCGTCTTCTAGTAGACTATATAGCATGCAGAGTTTAGTATGTGTCAAAACAGTGTATGACATTGCTGTATCAAAGTTGTAAAATTAAGCATTATTTATTGAAAACTATGTATTTTTTTTGTAAAAACCTGATCACCTAGAGGATTAATATCAGTGACTTGTGCTAGTGCTACAAACTTAACCAGCTTCTTTACTACAGTACTTGATATGCAGTGTTAATGCTCAGGGTTGAAACCAGTCCACTCCAATGTCTTTTTTTTGCAAGAGTTTTTAAATAAAGGAACAACATAATGCAATTGTTCAAAAGACTCTAATAAAATTGTGTGATCAATCTTCCTACGTGTTTTTATGTGGATTTTTTTTTTTTTTACCCGTGTTGCATTTAGTAAATGAAGTTCAGCTATTGTAGTGAATCTACTCTTCAGTCTGTGGGCACCCAAATCTTAAAGTCAATGGGAATATTGTGTCTTTCAAAAAAAGAAACAACCCTCAGTGAATAGTTATGGTTAAGGTAGGATGTACAGAGGGTGAGTGCTGTTCTGGCACATCTGACAGACACTGAAACAGAGAACCACCAATTAACTTCCTCTTTTTTTTTTTTTTTCTGGTTAAGACTAGATAAAACAGTAAAGTATTTTCTGATAAGCATTTTAGATATTGCTTTGAAGTTGACCATGAAAGAATGAAATAAGGTGGATCACATGCCAGCAAATCCCATTTCTCTCTGTATCTTTTTCTACAAACAATTTACCATCTAAATGTATTTTGACATAGAAAAAAAATCATTCTGTATTAATATTCTAGTTATGAAAATGTTTTTATGAGAACCCTGTAATCAATTCTTGGAACTATAAAAGGTGTTTTTAATGTGTTTCTGTGGTGAAAATTTGTTGTATATTAAATATTGTTTTATAGAAATGGTGGAGTTATATTGTTACAAATTCAAAATTTGTAATTAACACAAGCCATCTATTGCTGAAATTTACCTTCTAGAGCTCCTGCCAG
Source organism: Myiopsitta monachus (assembly GCA_017639245.1). NCBI lineage: Eukaryota > Metazoa > Chordata > Aves > Psittaciformes > Psittacidae > Myiopsitta > Myiopsitta monachus. The sequence continues at coordinate 73,575,039 of CM029922.1, forward strand.
TAGGCATATTCCCATATTTCAAAAAGTATACGAGGACCATCTTTTCCTTGCTTGTATTTAGCGTCTATACTTTTCCAAGTTTACATAGGCATGAAAATATCATCTGATAATACCTTCCTTCCCATCAGAGGTTATTGGTTACTCCAATAAGTAATATAAGTAATAAATAATAGAAAAATCTAATCAGCTTCAACTGTAGCCAATACAAGCCTTTAGACCTGGGAGGAATCAATTCACCAAAAAAGGGTTCCAAGTAATTTTGTGAGACTGTTGAGCACAGTTCTTTCCATTGTTCCTCTTCTTTCCTTATCCAGTTATCTGAATAGATCCTTTCTCCAAAAACCACTTCTTGGATAACAAGTAATGACTTCTCTTTAGCTTATCAAACCTGTTGAGAACGCTGAAAACAATTCTATATAATTTCAAAAGTCTGTTATAGTAGTATTTTTTGTGTGTGTGAATGGAGAAGTGTAACTGATGTGAAGTAAGGGTTTGAATGTGACTTATAGTAAAAATAGCAAATTTAAGCTGGTCACTGTAAATCAGTGAAATAAAATCAGCTTTATATACAGCTATCATACCACTATCCTTTCTGTACATATAAAAAAATAGTTTCAAAAAGCATTTTAAAGGAATTTTAGAAGGTTTTGAACCAATGAACTGAGAGTAATCCACAGTATTGTGTTTTGGTTTTAATTCCCATATAGTTTATTTAAGCCCCATTGTATTTAGCCAAGGAGTAGAAATCTTCTAAAACAGTCTAAGGCCATCTCCATACTATCTCAAACATATCTAGCTGAAGTCTTCTGTTTGTTTCCTCCAAAGTGAGAAGTGCCATTACTGCACTGGAAAGCTGAGTTTCAGTTCCACTCTCTCAGGTCTTATTGACAGAATGAATTCCTACATGACACACTAGAAGTCTTTCCTACTCAGTATTTGAAAGTGGTGTTGGATTTGTAAGCCACAAGTAATCACATCTTAAAGCTATCATTGTGGAGATATTGTGTGGCCTGGGTGTTGACTCAGTTTTATATCAAAGAAAGGGTAGAAGCACGTGTGTGGAAGAAAGAAGAAAAACATTTACTTGGCATTGCAGTTTTGATTAATATGCTCTCAAGTTTGAATGTTAGGTCTAACCTTAGAAGAAATGCATGAAAACATAGCTTGTAAGCATCATAGATGCACATAGATAGCCAAACACCTTTGCATCATTACAGAGCTAACACAAGCACATGTGTACGCAGTTGTGTTTTCATTAAAATGCTTGTTGGCTGGGTCACTAAATATCTTGAATATAATGTCCATTAAAATCTGTACTTCAAGGTCCTGAGAACTTCAGAATATTTTAGTCTGCTGAATGTGAAGGGTTATCCCTGGAGTTTCATAAATTTTTATATATCTTCATAGCCTATTTTGATAGAATGCTAAAAAAAAAAAACAAAACAAAAAAACCCACACCAAAAAAGCCCCAGCCTAACAAAAAACAAACACCAAAACCCCCACAAATATCTCCAGCTCTAAAAATGACAATTCCCATCATAGTCACAGTAAAAGGATCTTAGCCCTTTCCCTCGAAATCTGACATTTACATTTATTGGCATTCCTTGACATTTATGTAAGCTAAAGTGCCTACGATAGATAATTTTTTCTAGAACTCTGTAAATTCAATTAAAAGATTATTATCTTCAGTCAAAATTGACTCAGGTGTATACTTTAAAATACAAATCTTACTTTCTCAAATTATAATATTAACAAATACTGAAGGGTACATGGGGAATGAGGCAGGATTCACCTGCATGCAAGCACAAGGCTGTCCAAGAAATGCATAGCAAAACAGACAATGTAGATCTCAGTTATAATTGTTCCATTAAATTTCATATTAATGTGGCCTTTTGGCATTTCGTATGCATAACACCAAATATGCATCAAGCTAAAACTCAGCAATAAATTTGTGTATTCAGATTGCTTTTTCAAGTCAGTACTGTAACTAAGAACTTCTATTTTGAGTCTAATTGTTTATAAAGTATCTTACACTTCCACCTAGCCTTTACTTCATGACACTTAATTTTCCTGCATAGTCTTATCATAATAATATTCCTTAAATCTTTGTAAACCCTGAAAACCTTTGTAAACACCATGTTCATTCAGTTTTAGCTCTCCTACTCTTCAGAGATCAGAATCAAACTGCTCCCTTGACAGCGGCACTGCTGTGCATTGCCTTTCGTTCTCTTCTTAAGGCTTGAAGGAGGGTAGAGAATCACTGAGGGCATTCCACCTTCCACCCATTTTTGTCCTTGGAAACTTCTGGCACTCCCTGTTTTTCAGGCTATCGACAGCCATAGTCTGAAACCAGCTTTGCTTTCCTTGGCTACATGTGGTCATTCATCAGCTGTGGGTTATCAAAGCCAATAGTTCTGCAGGCAGAAAGATTCATCTGAAGTCAACTAAACCTGTTAAAATTGTCCATCCTGATTTTGCCTGAAGTTGGTGTGAATTGCTCCACAAACAGAATAGTGGGGTATCAGTGTCTGTAAAAGGGAAAATAGCAACAATAACTCCCCCAGATACTAACTGCCTGCTTGAAATGTGAACCTTGACGTAGCCTGATGACGTGAGACTTCTTCAGCCCCAGAAAACAGTTTTTGTGACAAGGTATTTTTGCATATTTTCACTGTGTAAGTCAGTGAGACGTAAAATATTGTATTTTTCTGCAAACATATTTTGCATTTGTAAGACAAGATACAAAAAATATAACATACAAATAGCAAATATTTACAATAATACCAAGGACATTTGAGGAGATTATGGCAATAGATTTTAAAAATTACTGATCTTTGCTTTCCCTATGTCAATCTTTTGCATACATGTTCTCCCTCCATCCTTTTCCTGAACATGGATTTTATGTATAATTGGACAGATATAAACCCAGAAATATATCACAATCTTACATGAGCAAATACAATTAAACAAACATTACTACAGCAGCTGTATCAGTCATGATAAGTTAAGAAACAATGCAGGAAAAAATGCATTTGCAGCTTTATTCAAATCCTTTTTAATAAAAAGACTGATGCGAGACCATGTGTACCAAGTGATACAGCACTTAGAAGTTAGGCACTTGGCATCAGCTGGCCATCTGTGGTAGGTTTCTGAACTCAGCCCTCACACTGAGTGAGGAGCTGTCTACAGCTTGACTGTAAAAATGGGATGTGTTTGATATCTCCAACACCTGACTCAGGCTTTCACATTAGACATCTCTGTCCACTCAAGACCCCAAGCGAGTTCAGTTTTATTCTGACGACAGATGACAAACTCTTTCTATTGATACGGTATCCTGTAGGTAGAGATGTGCTCAGGAAATAGAAAGCATAGGGAAGAGATAGAAAGCACACCTAGACTAAGAAATTAAAACAGAATCAGCACATAGTCCAGGCACTGGAACTCAGCTGTCTGTACTGTTAAACTGCTAGAAAAGAATCTCTGACATGTTTTTGGCTGGTGAATGCTAGCACTCTTCCAAAAAATCACTGGAACAATTTGGAAATTAGCATGGACTGAAGATCATTCCCAATAGGCAGCTTGGATTCAGCCACTCTGTTTTGGAAAGTAAAAGAGTTTAATAGCATAGATGTGGCCAGATCATGCCAGCTGGCCTCACATCCAGGGAACAGATCCTAGTTTAATTTACTAGCATAGATGTAGCTACAGGTTATAAACACTACTTCTGCAGGACTTTGACCACAAAACCCCTATAATTTTGGAGATTACCTTAGCCTCAAGCTATGGAACAGCCTCAGAGAGAGGCTGTCGCTGCTGTCTATAACTGCAATGCAAAAGCCATGCGGCCAAAGGCAAAACAAAAGGAATTTGCTCTAAAATCTTTTCCGTATTGCTGATCCATACTGTCTCTTGTTACACACAGTGTCAGTTCTACAACTGTTACACTCCTGTTTAACATGGTGGCTCATCTTTAACAGGTGGCCACAGAATGACACTGTGGACACAAATATTTTAAAACTGGGAAATTGCTTATAGAATTTGGGGAGTGTGTGCTCCATCTCATAAAAGTGATAACAATTTACACTGCAGTGCCTTTACTCCCAAGAATCCAAAAGCACTTTACAAATACTGTTGGCCAATTTTTTCTCCCCTTGTAGTTAAAACACCTGCTGAAATCAATTGTAGAATCACTTATATTGAATCTCCTCCAACTGCAGAGCTGAGTGAGAATTTTATATGTTGAACAACTATAGAACTGGAGCTTTGAATTTGCTATTTAAATTATACATAAGAATCATACAGTGTATGTTCTTCTAGCACTCTCACGGTTAGTTTAGACAATATTTTCATAAACTGCACTCTTAGGAAAAGAAATCAATCCATGTATTTTCCCTGCTTAAATATTAACATATTTTAGTAAAATTGATTTAGTGTCCTGAGAAAGGATCAGCACATCAGCATTACAGTCTAAACATAGCTACTGAATCGTAAAGTCCCTTCTTCAAACATGAATGATTTTTTTTCTATTTTCATTTTAGATGCAAAGGATAAAAGGCAAATCTAAAGCTAGAAAAGCCTAAAGAAGGATACATATTTCTGGATCATTTGGGTTCTGCTGGTATTGAACCAGTACATCTGCAGTGCAACAGCTTTCATGCTTTTTCTAATGTTCAGTGTTTTCTTGTTCTGGGCATTTTCTGCTGGTGTTAACTGTGTTAGTCACAAAACAAATGCCATCTAAGTTTGAACTTAGACACAGACACTTGTGTGGATAGCATGTAAAACAGAGTGCAGTAGGCTTGACTTGGGAAAAAAGGAATAAACCCTACAAAGTTAAAAAAGAAAGGCAGTGCAGACTGCTTGCCTACAGTCACCTACAGAGCACTATACTTTCTAGGGTTTAGCATGTGTATCAGGCATAGTTAGCACCTATGCCTCCATGAGATAATTTCCAAAGTGCCCTGAACACTGATAAGCTGCCTCTGCTACTGGTTCCATCAGGACCAGTCCTAGTTAAACAATTTTTGAGAAATGGATGAGCCCAGGGCATCAGCCCGCAAGATGTGCTCTGGCTGCCTGATGTTGTCCCTGACTTTATATAGGGTATATGGCAACTCCAGTCTCCACCAGTCTCTCATGATGAAACACTTGACCCCAAATGGAGGACATCAAGTGGAAGTTAAAACTTGGACTTAGAAAGGATGAGGGCAAATATATGCAATCCCACATCCATGCTGTCATTGACAGACAGCTCCTCTCTTAAACTGCTGGAGGTGCTTGGGGGACTGTCTCCACACTGCACGTGTCGGGAATGAGATTTTGAGCTAAGGGATATTCCTCCCAATAGACACCAGCTTTTTCCTTATTTGACATTTCAAGAGAAAACTCAGTTATGAAAACTGATTAAAAATAAGTGTGATATTTTTTTGCTACATCTTGATACAGGTCTGTTCGATTCCCTCTGATCAGCTAACCAGCAAAAAAGTTGGAGCAGCAACAGATTTCTTCCATTGTATCCTAAGGAATTCAATTAATGTGAAAATACCTTTCTCCAGTCATGCCCAGAAAGTCACTTTGTATGAAATTGGAGACAATATTCTACTGAATAATGACCTGATATTGAATGAAGATTCCCACTAGTGCAGGATTAGTAGGCTTAACCATTAGCAAGTTTCACAAAATGCTAATAAAATATTTATCTGGCTATTACTTTTCTTGACCTATTAGTTGAGTTCACTAATGGATTCAGGCTTCCCAGACAGAAACTTAGACATTTATCTGAAGCTTAGCTAACCATTTTCCTCAGTGATGAGACATGCATTTTTCTGTCACATATTTTTACTTTACAAAATTAGAAATGTATCTATAAATATATATATGCATATATATAACGTTATGAATATTTAAGGAGCAAAACCAATCAATTGTAACTCCGATATTTTCAGGTATAGAAGACTTAAAAGATGCATTCATCAATTTGTCCAACAACCATTTGTTTAGGGTATTGTATTAAAAATCAGAAACTACTTACTGTATACGTTATAATAGCATACTGTCTAATCAGATCTGTACTCACTGCATAATTCCATGGGTTTTTTTTCTTTGTCTTAAATTATCCTCTAAGAATCTTTTAATGCATCTTGGTTCTATGAGTATTTCCTCTGTACAAATCGTTCTCATTCATATTAATGTTATTTTTGCATGTAAAAGAACTGGGATGTTGGAGGTGACATATATCAGAAAGGATTTTTGAGAAAAGATTTCCAGAATTCAGAATTCTTGTCCTTTGTGGGAAACATAAAGCAGCTACTTGAGGTGCCATGTATAATAATATATTATTATTAAAGTTATTTCCTATTTATATGAACGGTGTTTCAAAGCTGCATCAAAAAAAAAAAGTGTGAGTCCATCATAAGTATTGACAAGCCTTGTAACAGAGATTCTGTTACAAGTACTGGTGAGGACTGGCAGGGTGGCAATGAAATAAGAAATATTTTCTCCAAGAGAAATCGTGGTTAATCTGTTAAGGGCCAGGCATAAATTCCCAGCTCACAAAAGTTAGCAGGTACTGGAAATTCTCCTTGTCTCCTGGGAGGTGCTTGTAACTTGCTCAGCTGGGAGTTTAGCGCATGGGATGGATTTCCCAGCGCACTGTAGAGAAATAGATTGCCTCCAAAATACAGGAAGTTATTCTAATTGCTTTTGTCTTCCTCCTTTTTGATAACTTTGCAATGTGATTCAAAGATTTATGTGTTTCACGTATGTAATAAATAGAATCAAATGTGAATAAAGTAACCTTAAAAATGGAACCATTGACCTCTTGCTAAGAAAACCAGGCAGATATTTAGCAACCCTACTTTCTCCTTTTTTTCTTTTTTTTTTCTTTGGGAAAATGGTAGCAGGAGAAGCTATGAGTTGGTTTTTTTTGGGGGGGGGTTGGGTTTTTTTTGGTTTGTTTTTTTTTTTTTTTTTCCATGCTATCCCCTTTTAGCCTTGGATTTATTAATCTCTCCAAAGCTAAGTGTTAGCAATCAGACATATAAAGTACTATGGGAATATATTGTAAATAAGGACACAGAGTAGTTTTATGCTATCTGAAATGTCATAAATAGAGAAAACAAACTTGAACAGGCATCTGTAATTTTCCTCTCTTTGTCTATAAATGTATATTTCAATGGCAGCTGAAAGAAATATGTACATAAGCTATATGCACTATCTAAGAAGAATGAGAAATAGTAGAAGGTGAGACACATTGCTGCCTTTTTCCCTGGGGTGTAGCGTATGTAAGACATGAGAAAAATGACATCACCCATAGAAAAGACTGGATTCACAAGCATGCTATAAATAAATCATTCAACAAAATTAAGAACCAGCAAAAGGGACAGAGTCATATTCTTAAACATGCATTATTTACCCAATAATCTGAATCATCTCTTACAGTCTTTCTAGTTTCACAGGTAAACGCAATAAACATTTTCAACTGAAAAACAAACAAAAAAAACAATCTTACTTGTGTTTCTTCCTTTATATTTGCATCTAACTTGTACAGAATGAAGTCAAATAAATCCCACGCTATACAGTCACTTTCATATATTATTTTTATAGAACCACACATGACTATGGTTTGGTTTTGTTTTGTTGATTTTTTTTTTTTTTAAAGCAAGATGAAAATACTCCCCTGGTCCCAGCAGGTATAGAATAACTTGTGGGCTGTAAGGACTCGGTGCACAGAGGCTGAGTGTAGCTGGACTCCAGCAGCCTAGGAGGGAGTTTTCTGTACAAGGTCACCACTTCTAACCCTCAGGCTACAGGGCAATCTTCGGGAAACCAGCCTTCCCGTCTCGTCAGCACTCTCCTGAGGCCAGTCTCAAAAATAATTTAGATGCCTGTGTCTCTTGGACTTTCCAAATTTAAGGCAGATTTCAGACTATCTGCATCCACCCACCTAGGACCCTGCTGAGGCACTTAAGTGGTTTTGGAGTCAGGCAATTCAGCCATGACTAATCACTGCTGGTGATTAAAATTCTGTGCTGGGACAGGAGGTTCCCCAACACCAATGCAGGGGCCAGACAATGTGCTCAGCTTTAGTCAAGGGAGCATGGTGCAAAGCAGGCATCTGGGTTTTCAGGCAATTCAGAAAGGTTAAGAAGGAGGGCCTCAGTCAGCCTATCGATGTGGTCACTATGTTTGGCACAGTTGCATCTTTTATATAGTTCCTTTCTGGTAAGATTGCTTTTCTATGAGAGATCTGTCTCCGATGCCTTTTTGAGGTTGCAAAGCCTCTGGATATGCTCTATGCCCAGGTCTGGGGCAGATCCCTTTCCCTGCTGCCAGAACTGGACCATCTTCACTGAGCACAAGATTCATGGGCGCAGACAAAGGAAAAAATACACATGCAGGAATATTTTCTGTCCTACAGTTATTTGTATAAATCATGGCTGCATCAAAGAAATGTGTCTTCCTCTTGGGATAGAGGATGATGAGATTCCTGTTTAAATTTAGTGCCTGGGGAAGTGCGTTCACAGCCGAGGCCTCTGAGAATGCTCTGTCTCCTTTGCAAATGAACTTCACTGCTATTTACAGCCTCCGACCAAGTGCCAGAGTCTGCAAGCTGGTAAATGCAAAGATAAATTTTGATATACATTTCTGTGAACTGGGACCTTGTAGACTGTTTTCGAGTTGGTCCACAGATCCTGGTCCTAGGGGAGACTGAAGTTGTTAAGAAAAATACATGAATAATGAAATAAGTGGAAATTTAATTTCCTTTTTTTACCCTTTATAGAGCACAAAATAATGCAATTTTCTTTACACAGCTTCAGATTTGACTTTTCATTCTTTTTTTGCTCTATATTTTTTCCCCTCAGCTTTTCCTTTCTACAAGACATGAATTAGAAATGACGACCTCTATTTCATATCTTTTTCTTTTTTTATTTTTATTTTTTTGCCCACCTCTGTAAATACAAACCCTTGTTAGCTCTGGAAAAATGTAAAGCAACAGAAAACAGAAATTTTATAACTCTCTCTGGTTACATTTAAAAAAAAAAATCACCTTTTTGAAAAGTTATAGAGTGACAAAGTTACCAAGGTGGTTTTTTTGCGTGTGTGTGGTTTTTTTTACTTTTCGTTTTCTCTTGACTTTTTCCAAAGTTGAGGAAGTTTTGGAAAGTTGCAGTGTCAGAAGGAAAACGGAAACAGTGAGAAAATACTCCAGATCCTTTTAGTTCATTCATTCACCCAGCAGAAAAATTAAAGAAAAATTAAATAAAACATGGAAAAGAGGAAAACAAAAGTTGTTCTGCAAAATATTTAGACAAATAAGGGCATTATAAGAGTACAAAATTTTATTTTAAGAATAAGTAGGGTTTCTTCACTGTAAAAAGTTTAAATGAAAGTATTTGTCAAGCTTTAACTGCTCTCTGTCGTGCTAGGCAATGCTCATAAAGAAATACAAATGTGATCCCTCCTGCAAAGAAATACTATCTTTTGTTTTTTAAAGATATCAATACCTTTATCAATGATTTGGATGAGGGGATTGAGTGCACCCTCAGTAAATTTGCAAGCAAACGACATCAAGTCATTCAGGAGTGTTGATGTGCTGGAGGCTAGGAAGGCCCTGCAGATGGATCTGGACAGGTTGGATCAATAGACCAAGACCAATTGTATGACGTTCAACAAGCGCCTGGTCCTGCACTTGGTCCACAGCAGCTCCATGCAACTCTTCAGGCTTGGGGAAGAGCTGCCAGTGGAAAAGGACCTGGAGGTGTTGATTGACGACCACTGAATATGAGCCAGCTTGTGCTCAGGCAGCCAAAAAGGGCAACAGCATCCTGGCCTGTATCAGCAATATTGTGGCCAGCAGGGCCAGGATAGTGCTCATCCCCCTGTACTTGGCACTGGTGTGGCTGCATCTTGAGTACTGTGCTCAGTCCTGGATCCCTCACTACAAGAAAGACATTGAGGTGCTGGAGCGGGTGCAGAGAAGGACAATAAAGCTGGTGAAGGGTCTGGAGCACAAGTGTGATGAGGAACAGCTGAGGGAACTGGGGTTGTTTATTCTGGAGAAGAGAAGGCTCAGGGGAGCCTTTAGAGAAGGCTCTCTAAAACTACCTGAAAGGAGAATGGAGAAAGAAAATAGCTGGTCTCTTCTCACAAATAATAAGCAATAGGATAAGAGGAAGTGGACTCAGGCTATGCCAAGGCAAGGTTAAAACAGCTTTTAGGAAAAATTTCTTCACAGAAAGTGTGATCAGGCATTGGAACAGGCTGCCCAGGGAAGTGGTGGAATTACTGTCCCTGGAGGGATTTAAAAGAGCTGCCCAGCACAAGCTAGCATTTGGTGGGGAACAGAGAACCATGAGAACTTCCTGGTCATGGCAGGGATCCTTTGAGTTTTGGAAGGCATGGTATGTATCTGTTAGACCAACAATTCTTAAGCTCCCCACCCTCCCTACTGCCTATCACATTTCTGTGGGGCTCAGGAACCTACTAATCCCAATTGCTCACAGCTGTGACCTATAGTTTGAGAATCACTGACTTGGACAGGCAAAACATTTTTCTTGTATAATATTAAAGGAAATTGCCTTATCTACTTATAAGTTATTGAGCCAGGATAAAATTTATTTCTTTCCCATGATTGTTTGTACAATACATATCTCCCTCATATATGTTACAAACAAATAGTTCTCATTCTACATGACCTATGAACAATTTATGAATCTCTCCATTAGGTATGCCATTAATAAAAACTGTAAGCCCTTGGACAAAATTAAATGTAATGATACTGATAAATTGTGAATATTTCAGAAAAATATAATGTAGAGGAAAAAGAAACTGGAAAAATTGCTTTACAAAGAAAGAGGTGAAGAAATCAAGGTATATTTAGGTTGACCAAATGAGACTTCAGATGGGTAGGGTAACAGATCACAATTATTTGCAAAACGGAAATACCATGACTGAAAGGAATGGTTTATTTTGGCACAAGGATTCTAAGTAAGCATGACAAGATGAAACTTAATACCGGACCTGTCAACCTACAAGATGAAGGCAGTTCTACAACCACTTCTATTAAAAGCTGGGTTTGACAAAGAATTATTCTAGGAGAACATTCTTTGCTGGCATGTACCATGTCTAAATGCATCTCTCTCTGCTTTAATTTCAAAAGTTCAAGTTGAAAAAATGTTAACGCATTTGTGCAATACTGTGTGTGTTAACATAGTACTGTAGAATAGTATCAATGAGATTGAATGGTCCGTTTAAGAATTTTATATGACTACTTTTACTCTGAGATCTAGCAAACTGAAGAGGGGTAATGAACGTGTCGAGGTTGTCAGAAAGACAGGGAAACATTTGCTACCATTTTTTTTTGATCAGGGGAAGAGGTGCTGAGAGTTAGCAGGATTGCTAGTGGAATTCCCTGTGGTTTCCAGTGATCTCACAGTAATATGTGAGCAGTATTTAAATCCTAAATGGAGTACAGGTGGATGTGAGTGGGAACAGGAAGTTCATGCTGCGCTCCAGCTTCCAGAGTTCTTCACAGTGTGGGCTGATGAAACCACACTATTGCTGTCAAAGGCCAGGTTAACATTTAATAGCTCTGTAAAACTTTAAACTTACTTTCAGAAAGTCTTAAAACATTGCTACAGCTTGGATTAAAAGTAAGTGGAACTATTAGGTTTAACCACTACCTTTAATTTAAGATAACTTTCATTAACCTCTGTTATAGAAGAAGGAACCTGAAGTAATAGAAATCTCCAAGAACAAAACATAGACACAAAACTCTGCCCAAGCTGGAGGCAAATGCAAGGCAGACCAGGAATCTGCTTTACCTGCATACATGTGTTTGGATTTTGAAAAGCAAGAAGTGCCCAGACAGAGGCAAGAAAGAGAGCTTGGCGCAGCTTAAATGGTCACTGATCTGTGGCCCTAGGGCCAACACTTGCATTGATAGGATGTAGGATAAGGGGTTTTAGTAGAAAGCTGGCTAAAAACCATAATGACTGTGAATGGTGAAATTTGTGTTTTGGTTCATCATACTTGAGGAAACTGTATTATGTATGTTTTTTATAACTAATATTGTCTTCATTATTAATTTCTCTTTCTAGGTAAATCAAACTGTAAGATACCAAATTTCATCTAGTGAATAAACACACTAATAGTGATGACAATTTGATATTTCTTCCTTACCTTTTATAATTCTGTGCTTCTCTTTTAGCTGAGAATTAATTTATTCCAAATCGGATCGTGCCCAGATAAAAAAAAAATAATTAAAATTATTTCAATAAATGCCCATAAACTACATGCAATAATTATTGGTGTGCTTCAGATTTATGACTAAGTGGCAACAATTCCTGCCTTTTCAGGGAAAAAATAAAGGAAAAAACAATTTTTCCTTTCTTTCTTGGGACGCAAATCTGCTGGAACAAAAATCCTGACACATTTGGATGAGAAAGACAAATTTTTAATACTTACTTTGAGATTTTCACTGAAATTAATTTGCTGTATGAATTTCCTCATCAGTAGGAACGATTTCCCTAGCCATAATAGCTAAATAGCTTTTTATGGGTGCTGAGTGTTCCACAGTACTACATGCAGACCCACCACAACAGGGTCCTGCTCACACTACCTTTAATTCTTCTGTTCAAGGCTTCTCAGGAAAACAGGCCCTGAATACGCAGTATTTCCAGGACTTCCTTGTATGACAGCTAGAAATCTCTGGGAATTCAAGACAAGGACAAAGTATCTTTATGGATCTACTTGCCACTCTTAGAAAGCTGACCTGGCTTCTTGTTACTGCTCTTTACCTGAAGATTACTATATCCAGTAAAACAATATTGCCAAAAATCATTTAAGTATTCCTGGTCTTTTCTAGCAAAAAACAGCTAAATACATTTAATTTGTCACTGAAAGAGATCTTCCAACAGAAAGAATAGACAAGCACACCATAGTGGTCGACATTTATCAACCTCTCAGCTTGCACTATTGACCACCATGAAAATAATTTTATTACTTGTGAAGCATAAAAACCTGCTTTTGGAGCTGTCAGAATAAAAAAAAAAAAAGAAAACAAAGAAGAACCCAATACGCATAGTACATTTATTTATGTATCTCATACTAAACCACTCTGAGTTAATGAGGCATCATTTGCATTCTTTTTACCCCCCCAATTAAATTCCAAGTCAAGTCCAAAATGAAGCTTTATGTCATCTACCAATACCCACTATAAGAGCTTATGCTTTTCTCTCGTTTTCTCACAATAATGCAGTGTTCAGTACAATTTCTGTGCGTTTTTAATATTATGAAAGTACCTTTATTTAAGATGGAGGGCACATGAAAGCTATTAGGCTCCAGGAGGTCTCGGTCCTATAACTGCTAATTCCACAATGCAGCCCAAATTTCACATTCATCATAAACTGTTGTTGTCAAAAAGGGATCAAAAAATTGATCCCAAGGTAATGTAATGTACTCAACAGTCACATTCCTCTTCATGTCTGTTGCTATTATTAAGGAAGATGAAGAATGTGCAGGTGGCCTTCTACAGGTGGTCATCCACCTGTGGAAATAACATAAAGAGCCTACACTGATTTCATACAGAGGCTCAGGGTGACCCCCTGTCCCCAGTGAGGATGGTAGTAAAACTCCCATTGGTTTGGAAGGTACCAGTATTTATTTCATCTTTATTCTTTAAGCCACTCTAATGAGTTCTTTTTGTAGAGGTCACCTCATCTTTGCCTTCAGAGGATGAAGGGGTTGTCCCTGTGGGTAGCATTCATCTCGCTTTAACCATTTAAAAGTTAGGGGTCTATCAAAGTGCATCATTCAGGTTGCTTCATGTGAGAAAATGGCACCTGAAGTGGAATGCCTAAATTGTCCTCCAGAGAGTGATAATGAATTCTGAAGTGACACGAGTGGATGTCTAGAAATTAGATCATTCAAGAAGGTGAGATGAATTCAGTCTTACATATATCATGCTTAGCTCACAATTAATATTAAATCTAAGAAAAATAGAGTGAGCAATGAGATCTGTATTGTGAAATATCAAACCCAAGGCTGATAAATAGCTAACAATATATTAATCAAAGGAAAACAATTAGAGCTTACCTTCTCAATGCAAACTCATTGATTAATCTAATTAGGTAGAAATTTATTATGATTATATCCAGTATTCTGCGGAAATTCCCTTATCATTACTCTGTACAATGACTTCTTATTGTTGAAGACTGTCTGTCTCTGACACACACCTTGCCATTGCATGATAAGGCAGCAGTCATTTATGCTTAAGTATCTTAATGCTGGTGGCATGTGTCTAAATAATATGCACAGTGTGTTTCCAAAACAATCTAATGGCTCAGCTGAATTAAAGCAAGCTTGCAAGGTAACACAAATCTGACAGGCTGTCTTAATTTGTTGGACATGATATGTTGCAATAAGGATATTTTATATTTGTAAAAAGGAGAAGCGATTCAGAGTAGCCCCGCCGAAAAGGACTTGGGGTGTCTGCTGATGAGAAACTGAAAATGAACATGAGCTGGTCTTGTGTTCTTGCAGCCATGAAAGTCAGCCCTATCCTGAGCTGCATCAAAAGGAACATGACCAGTAGGCTGAAGGAAGTGATCCTGCCCCTCTACTCTGCTCTTGTGAGACCTCACTTGGAGTATTGTGTACAGTTCTGGTGTCCTCAACATCCTCAGACATGGAACTGTTGGAACAAGGTCCAGAGGAGGGCCGTGAAGATGATCAGGGGACTGGAGCACCTCCCATATGAGGGCAGGCTGAGAAAGTTGGGACTATTTAGCCTGGAGAAGAGAGGGCTGCGTGGAGACCTCCTAGCAGCCTTCCAGTATCTGAAGGGGACCTATAGGGATGCTGGGGAGGGACTCTTCATGGGGGACTGTTGTGATAGGACAAGGGGTAAGGGGTGTGAACTTAAACAGGGGAAGTTCAGGTTAGATAAAAGGAAGAAGTTCCTTACTGTTAGGTGCTGAGACACTGGACCAGGTTGCCCAAAGTGGTAAATGCTCCATCCCTGGCAGCTTTCAAGGCCAGGTTGGACAGAGACTTGGTCTAATGTGAGGTGTCAGTGCCAGTGGGGGTTGGAAGTTGATGATCTTAAGGTCCTTGCCAACCCAAACCATTCCGTGATTCTGTGATTCTATATTTTCTATATTTTCAAAACACAGTACTGCATGATGGGTAAGAATCTGAAAATAGCCATGTGTGGTAGGTGCAGCACACAAGTGTAATGGTCATCAATAAACTTTGGTAGCTACTACTTAAACAGGAAATGTGTCTTTGGCTTTTCTACCCTTTAGTTATTTGTGAATGATTTGCATCATCTTTTCAAGTTTGGTTCTATAGAGTTTGGATTATTTCTTCATCTCTAAATAATATTTCTGGTTGCTGCAGAAAATGGAATATAGGCACAAATGAGAAAGAGAGATGCACACATATAGTTATATATTTATATATCAATGGCATAGCCATACAAATGATACTGCTTCCTGAACTTTCATGAAGTTGCAAGCTGATTTTGCCACCTTTTGTGCTGGTAATTAATTTCATTTATTGCCCTATGACATCTGTTTGACTTCATGAACCATACAGCTTTAGAAATGTGAAGTCTCATAATAAGTAGATTTTTTTCCTTGGGTTTCAACAAGGGAAAATATGCACGGTAACTAATGGTATTGTAAAATTCATCTCACAATAGGGATGTAGAGGTAAGCAACTACATTTGCAGTATATAATCTCCTCTGCAAGATTTCTAATTATTGTTATGCTTGTGTAGTCAGGAAATCATGGTCTATAAAGCAAGCCTAATTTCCTGTGGCTTGCACCTGAGCACTATAAAAGCTCTTGATCTCCTTTCCTTCTCCAGAGGCAAATCACAAAACTGTGACATGGCTGTTTAATCCTACAGTGAGTACATACTTCCACCCATGTAATCCTGAAAGTGTTACCTTGATGAATGCTTGACCAGGGTCTCTCTGGACTTTTTGTTACTGTCTTAGTATTTCTTTACAATAAAATGAAGACATGCTACATTGATTTTATTTTTTTTTTAAATCTCATAATTGCACGAGTTTGGCAAAGGACCCCGATTAGTTTAGGCAAAACTGGTTTTCCTCTTCTTCTCCTCACTTTTATGCCATCTAGAGAGTGTGCTTGTGTTGGACAGTAAGTTAATTACTACTTCTCCTTACAACAAAGAGAAGACTATATTGATTAGATGTAGCTGTGAAAACATTTACAAAAAACAAAGCTCCAGGTTTGTCCTATGTAATGTGAGCTTTAGTGCTTGTGACAGGTGCCAGATTTACAGCATAAGAGACTAAAAACCTCTCTACCCAAGGCAGGTACAATTTTTCCCAGCCTGTCACTCAGCCATGCTCCAGTGGGAGAAGCACCAGATGTTCAAAAGCACTTCATTTCTGTTTAATCCTTTGGTGCTGACTTAGTGGGATTGAATCAGGGACATCAACTTATTTCTCACAGGCCAACAAATAACACTGACTGTGTAGCCTCAGTCCAAAAAAGCTGTTAAACACATACAGAACTTTAAGATCAACCATAGCCCCAACTCCATCAATTCCAGCACTTTAGTTCCTTATTCACTTCTGCTCTGGAGAGGATTTGAACTAGTGACTTACAGCTAAAAGGTTTCATATCCTTTTGCTAATCCTCCCATGTCACTTCCTAACAAACTGCCTTTGGAGGCATATAAACCATACCTTACACTGAATGCCTTGGCAGTACATTCATGTTTCACAGCATCTGGCTTCTAACATTATCCTCTGTCAGAGGAATCATTTTTATTTTGCTGATGTTTGTCAAAATTCACATCATGACTTCAAGACTAAAAGCCTCACCTATTCTGAACAGTACTTCCTTATACATTTAGTTCCACGAAAACTCATGTCTTACTCAAGCAAATTAGGTCTGCGTACTCATGCCTAACCTAAAATGAATGCTTGTTATTAAAAATAATAATTAGTTTCTCCAGCAACACGTTCAGTCTTCTATACTGACAACTTTTCAGTTAACCTACTTGTGCTAAAAAATTAAATATATATATATCAATAAATATGAAGAAGGAATGGAAACATGAAACACTGAAAGCAGCACTAAAGTGTTGCTCTGAAAGTATTATGATGAGAGACCAGGAATGTATTAATGTACAGTCATAATTGTTTTGATGCTATAAATTACTTGAAAAATAAGTACATACGTAAGGCAGTCAGCAGAGAGGTCTGATTCACACCTTGGCAAGCACTTTGCGGAAGTGAACATTTATTTTCAGCTGTGGGGGAACTCTCTCCATCTGCATCCCATGTGCAGAGGATTCCTCCTGCCTTAGGACCTTTCCCTCCCTTTCGCAGCAGGAGTCTGTGCCTCTGTGGCACTGAGCCTTCTGGCTACAGCTGCCACAGATGTCTCATAGGTTTGCCATGGGAGAGCACTGGGCACAGAGCCATGGAGTTCTGCATCATGTTTCACCAATGCTGCTTCTCAGTGTGCCCAGTCTCAGGAGCCCAGGAAGGGAAGGCAGCTACTGCAGGTCTCATGAGGACTGCAGAAAAAGAAATCCTTCCGAGCTGAAGGCTGGAAAAGACTTGCTGGGCTATCAAGTCCTGGTTCCTCATGTTACAAATTACTTTATATATACATATTACATAAGTCTTTCCATTATTAGGTCAAATTCCATCTCAGCAGATCCTGCTACTGAAAGAAATTGTTTAAACACTTCACTACTCTACTGATTTTAAGTACATTTGAACTAAAAGTTATATGTGCTACTACTTTTTTGTTTTGGCACTTTGAGCTACAGCCAGTTCCCTACTGCATGAACCTGCTTACTGCTCCCCTTGGAAGTAGCCATGAGATGTCTGCCCTACCACAGCCTCTTTGTGCTCAAGGTTTATAGTCTACCTCCCAGAGTTGGTCAGATGTGTATGCAGTATTCCCAGGTAAAAAATTACCATATCTCCATTTGTTCAATCGCACTGGTTTTATTTACCTGTTCCTGTTAACATTGGCCTTCTTGCGATGGCATTACTTTGATAGTTAATAGTTATCCTGTGACTTGCTAATATACCTAGATTTTTCTCTTCCTCAGTCATTTCTAACAAATGAGCTCTTAGCCTATAGCAGAGGCTTTCGTTATTAGTAAGTGCATGACCTTGCATTTTGTAGTATTGAATTTCAATTACTCCAGCCTACAATGTCATGCAGTTCTTCTGTGTGCTTCTTCCCATCCATCCTTTATAGAGTCATATTCCCTCCCAACACTGTATCACTAGGAAATATCAGCACCACACTGACTCTTTTTTACCAAGGGCATTCAAAAACACACACGAAATCAGTGACAAGAATCCATGCCTGGGAAGAGCAGTAGGAACCTCCCTGCAGTAAAATACTTTTACTTTTTACTGTAGTAAACTACTTTCAATCCAAAGCTTAGTTCTTATGGCAGCACTAAAATTTGGCTGGCCCCCTTTTATGTGCTTGTGCTGTTAGTGATCACTGTTTTCTCAGGTTTAAACCAAAAATTCTCATGTAACACAGTATCACACAATTACGGTATCATATTGTTAACAGCAGAACAAGACAAAGTAGCTGTGCCACGTACATTTTTCTAAGGAGAAAGCTGCCTTTCCAAAGACAGGTTACATCCCCCAAATTAACTGTAATATAGATCTAAGTGTATGCATCTATCTATCTAGCAAGCATGTATATCTACATGGCTATATGGATTTTTTTTCCTTTTTTCTTCAATGCTTGTTTTCTGAAACCCTTGCATATCAGGTGACTAGCAAGTCTTGTAGCCACATCACTTTTTCCTCTTTCTTAATACAATACTATTTATATATACCACTTACTGAAAGGACTGTGCCTGTGCTCTCTGTGCATCCAGTAGTCTTCCAGAATTCCCCATTTCCTTCAGAGGGACCATCCTGTTTTCTGCAAGGGTGGGGACTGGCTGTGTCCTTACAGACCACCCGTTCACATTCTGTCTTCGTACGCGCTTGTCACTGCGCTGTTAGTCCCAGCTACAAAGAATTGTTAGATAAATTCACCTAAACATTTGGCAGACCAGTGGGTACTTCTTCATGACACATACGCTGGAACAACCTTAATAGAGAAGAGAGACGGTTCTGCTCCCAGAATTCACTGTAGGCTGGGTTCTGTACTTTGCTTACATAATTATAGGCAGGATTATGTGAGTTTCTAGAGGTCTGCACTTTTAATGCAAAAGTGACAACTAGATGTCTAAGTCTCTTTAGGAACGTAAAAGTCCTTTCTTTCTAAAACAGAATTGGCACCTAGAATGTGTTTGTTACAGTTATGAATGATGTATCTCCCTAGCCTTTTTGTGTGCGTATCTAGTCTTTGCTGAAAAACTGTCCAGATGGTATATAACAAGGGAAAAACCCAGTTCAACTTTCCCTACCCAGCCTTGCCTCCATGGGCTGTGTTACAGCACCATACCCAGTTTGGTATATGCCACAAATGAAGTAATGCTTATTTTTCCTACTTCATTAGGATAGACCCGTGTCACAAGACAGCTGCCTGGAGCCCTCTTTTATGAACATGCATACATAGAACACTGGTTCAGACACATACCTGGAAAAGTGTAACCTGAAAAGCTAAGCCTTGAGCAGGTGCACAGAGGTTATCTATGCTGCCAGACTGGATGTACTTAAGAGGAATGAACAGGTGAAGGAGTCTCCACATTTCAAGGATTGTTTGAGAAACAGTTCAATAGTTCAAGAAATTTTTTTCCCCCTTTTTTTTTTTAACATTTTACTCACAGAAAAATTACATTTTAAGATGTGCAAGCATGTTTTCTTACTCTGTGCAAACCAGCTCTTACTCAGGCTTTAATGGTTCAGATCAAGCCCTTTTAAAGACAGAAGAGATGACACATAGGCTATTGTTACAGATCTATAGTCCCAGCTTTGCATTTTCATTGTCTCGACCTAATTAGACCAACTGGCATTTTTATGACAAGGAAAAGGTTATAATTGACTTATTTGGGCAGGAAATGCTGATATTGCCTACTTTTACTGGTGATCACCAACATGCTTGCCAACTCAGTTATGATCTCTTAGCAGCAATCATCTTCTAAATATCACTGTGTCTGAGCAGTGCTTGGAGAAGACCTTTAACAGAAGTCTAACTTTAACTAATTCTCTAGACAATTCCTTCTTTTAGTCATGAGCACACAAGCACTTGAACATGGATCACTTTGCTGGATTTCATTGTTCTCTTTCTAGAATGAGGCTGCATTCACATGGTGGCTGGGATCACCCCTGAAGAAAATAAATATGTGTAAGGTGTGCTCTGGGCCCTAACCAGGACTGAAGCTGTAGGCATGTGTGTTTTCTGAGGCAATCCTGTTACATGTGAACTTTACTGTGGTGCAGAGCATATGCAATGAATGGTCCAAGCGGAAGAATGACAGCTGGGTGCAGTGCCCAAGGCAGAAGTCATGTAAAGAACCAAGCAGGCAGTGTTTAACTGGGGAGAGAGCTCATATTTGGCAAAGCTCTAAAAACACTTCGAGAAAAAATTCTGAGAGGCTTGTATTTGCACTTTATTTTCCTTCCTTGTTGTTTTAATGGGTCTCCAAAGCATTTTTTGGCTTTTAGGTTTTCTAATTTCTCCCTTATTTTTCCTTGAAATTGAAATTGGCAAACTGAGAGAAAAGGTTTAAAAGACAACTAAAATCTTTTACAACAGGTCCTTAAAACACCTGTAAAAATAGAAAGAGGCTTGTTTATATAGAAATTGCTTAATTTATATTTACAAATTTTTCTAAGGAAAGTCCACGGAGTTAAGGTTTTTGTATACAAGCATGTCCTAAGAGATGTGTGGGACAGCCATAGCATGCTTTTTTCATATTCATTTCAAACAACACATGGTAAGTAACATGACAAAATAACACATGTGAAAGTTATGCATTTTCCTTTAGACTTCCTGTTCTGTTTCAAAGAAACCATAAAATTCCTGTAAATATTTTTGTAATGTTTCAAATCTAAATCCAGGACATTGAAATCAAACAATTAAATTTATCCATCTTCAACCAAAAAAACATATGTGCAGATTCAGACCTACAGAGTGAAAAATATAATTCATTGATGTCAGAAAAAGCGTAAGAAACAAATCCTCTGAGTTCCATCCCTTATGGGGAACTTTTTTGTTTCTGTAATTTGGTCAAGTTATCTCAGTTTGGTCAGACTTGGTTAGTAAAACAATGTGGATAATTAATTTTCTTTATAAGATTGATTATTTTTTATATATTTTTTAAGGAATTTAGTTAATATTTTCAAAACAGCTTAAAGGATGAGAATTGCTGAGTATCAGGGTGTCCTACAGCAGGAGGGGATCACAGTGAGTATTAGCATGCACTCCAGCTCTGAGACTGAAGCAGGACTGAATTATTAATCTGGAGAAGGAATACTATTGACAGACTTTCAGAGAAGCTTTGGACATTTTTTTTCTTGTTCAAAGAAAGATGATGTTTAAAGTAATATTTCTGTGAGAAATTTAGCAAGAGAAATGATGGATTCTTTGTTACTTGAGGACTCCTTGGCATAAAATACAACAAAGCAAAAGAGGCCAAGCACTTATTAGCATCCTTATCCTGTATCCCAAACATGTACATGCCTCTGCATCAAGCTAGACTTCTAACATTCAAGGCCTGTATTTCAGTTTGATCTGGGTTTTCATATTTCCTCTATCTACTTTGATTTCCTCAGCCTCTTTTATTTCCTTCTTCACAGGGGTAAGATTATCCATACCCTCTGCTCCTGTAAACTGGCATGCTTCCTTTGAAGTCTGTGAAACTGTGCCGATTTACACCACTGCAGACTTGTTCAATATTGTGTTGTAACTACAGATGGGTCCCAGCTGCAAATCTCAGTTTGGATCCAAGCTCACCCCAAACTAGGGAGTGTTTGGATTCATGGCTGTGGTTCAGAACCCTCTATGAAGGGCTGTGTGATAACAGAATGAGAAAAATAACTTTCTGAACAGGGTGGAGGGCCACCACCTGTCAGTGAGGCTCCTGTGTTACAGTTAATCTGCAGGAAGCTGAAAGGCAATTTTTGTGGAAGCCTATAGCAGAGCTGTCAAAGAAGTCAAATTTGTGTCTGACCTAATGCAATCTCAAAATAAATCTAAATAGTCTTGAATCATTGGTTTACTGAATGAGATTATATGCTGCGTATCGCTGTCCAGTTCAAGAGGCAAATAAAGAAAATGCCTATTAAATTCCAAAAGAGCAATGAAAAATACATAAAAGCTCAGAGAAATTAGCATATATTTAATTCTAACGAAGGAACACTGTTAAATCCCACATTGTATTAGCTTTTCCCCTCCTGCTAAGACAGAAATGATCATGGTTTTTTTCATTTAGAAGATCTAACTTATTTAAATAAATTCATGATATTTAATTCATGCTTGTTGAAGCTTTGTTCTGTTTCAGTTTTGACCTTGGAAGCTGATTAAAAGTATGTGGGATATCATTGCCAGTAAAGCAGAGAATTCCTGGAAAGCAACCTTGATTCTAGAGATGAATAGGGGAACGGGGACTTCCTTATAATGCTGGAACAATTTTGAGGTGTTTAAAATATGTTTTCTTTTGACCGTTCAACCACCTTCACCTTGATTAGTATTGTGTATGACCATTACTGTCAAAAAATCAGATGAAATGCCATCAAAGATCGAACAAAAATTTCAGGTCATACATTCAGAAGAGTTGCCCAGTTGACATGGCTAATAGGTCAAGGTCCTCTACAGTGGAGAGAGAAAGATGGCAGATTTTGCTGTATTATCTTCCCAATATGTTTCTGCCGCAATGAAAGATGACCAGTAAGAGGGTTTGAGCAATTCATGTCTATTCAACTTGTTGCTACTACCCCAAACATACTAACTTCAGTTGTGAAGGAAAGCCAGTTTCCTAACATGGAGGATGTGGAGTCAGAGCTCAGACTCCTAAGTTACTGTTATCTAGCACATTCAAATACTGTACCTTAAACCTTTCTTCTTTAAATAGCAAGTCTTCGCTCCTAAACTTCACAATCTGCTAACCACAAGTTTCAGCAGACAGCGGAGATACTGACTTGGTGAAGAAGAAGGCTTAGGTAAGCTTTGAAGTGGCACATACCCTGTATGGCCTGTGACAGAGCATCAGACAAGCAGTCCTTCCTTCCTCTCATTGACATTCAAGCTGCATTCACTCCTGTGGAAAGAAAGTGTCATCGCTGCATATCTGGATGGAGTCTGAAGCAATAAATTTTATACACTAGACTCTATAAGTACATAGAACTTTACAGTACGTATGCCTTTTTGGTAGTTGTAAAGGTACAAACCTTTACAACAACACATTGAAGCTAGTGAATAATTTGCAATCCTGAAAATTAAATATTCTGTATTCTGGTCCTCTTTTTGATCTTTTGTATATATACCATTTTTTTACTTTGCTGTCACTGAAATTAAGATTTTATTAATAAATAAAAAATGGGATTATTATGAGGTGTTATTTTTCTAAGATCCAGAGCCCTCCAGTGCTCTTTGCTTTCATTATACTATTCTACTATAAAGAATAAGCATTATGATTTGTGCCATGCAT
The DNA here is from genome assembly GCA_017639245.1 of Myiopsitta monachus. NCBI lineage: Eukaryota > Metazoa > Chordata > Aves > Psittaciformes > Psittacidae > Myiopsitta > Myiopsitta monachus. Next base: position 73,598,671 of record CM029922.1, read on the forward strand.
GCTTGCATTGTTAACTCTTCATGAGCAAGTAGAATAAACAGGGAATCCTATAAGTCCAAAGCACACTGAAGAAATTTGGCTTGAAAAAAATGCCTACATATAACCTAAGATACACGTATGCTTTATAAGAAAATTACAGTCAATGTTTGCTTAAATTTATGTTCCTAATCTGTAAGAAAAATCACTTTCTTTGTGGTAGTGACTTTTTTCTAAAAATAAGTGCTATTTCCATAAGGTATTGCAATGGCACTCCTGTTCTCTTAATTTATGTATTCTTAGTAAACCATCACTCCCTCAACTGAAAGAAAATAGTTTAAATATTTTACAGAAGATGCCATTTTGTCTAAAAGTTGAACACACTAGGAGGGGATACTTGGCAAGATGTTAATACTATTTTATTTCAGTAATCGTTCAAACCCTAAAGCCATTTCTTCTGTATTTTTCATGTCACATGGGCCTTCCCTCCAAGAGAGCATGATATTCGTGCCTCGGGTGGAGACATCTTCCTGATGGAAGAAATGGATAGCTCCATGGATGGCTTGTACTACCCACTGTCTAAGATTTAGTACCAAAGGCAATCCCCCAAGCTTTCTCTGTATAAAACAGCCTTTTGCAGATTGCATTAAAGAAATAGATACATGAAAGAATAGTTTGCCAGAAGCTCAAAGACCCTGTTTCACAGGGACTAGATCTGAAACCTGAGATTTAATTGTCCCTTCCATTATTTACATAGATTTACACAGTGTTGCCCATAAATGCAATTCCCATAGCATACAGAGCTAGTGGCTGGGGATACCTGACATGATAAATGTTTGGGCATGGCACTACATCAGTCTATTGTGTCATGAATATCTCTTAGGAGCCTATGAAGATCAACCCTGTGGTATATCAGACTTACTGGCAACTGTATATCATATGCACAAGGAGTCCAGTGCAGTCCCACTGCACCTAGGGTGTGCAAGTGACACGGGATTTTTTGCATCAGGAGCTCAGAAAAAGGCTGTGAGACCTTCAAAAATAGTTAGAAAACATGAGGTAAAACCTGTAAGCTTGTAGATAATTGATAAATTTGTAATTTACTGCCAAAACAGACAGTGTAGGATAATCTGCATGTAAGACTAAGATTTAACCTGATATTAGCCTAATAAATTTTTTTACCCAAATTTTTAAATCAAAGTACTTTTTGCACATTTTCCCTTCATTTTAGTATCTCCATGTCTAACTTCTTCCTCTAAGTGCTCAAACACATTTTCTTTTGTGTCTGTGGAATATTTAGCAGTAACATAGACAGATGTATTCACCTGGGGATAGATTCTCCAGTCTTACTGACCTTGGAATCATGTAGGTCCTGTCTCAGCATTGACTGTCTCATTCCAGGAAGAAGCCAAAGGTGCTCGGCACAGTAAAGCCCCTATACACCTCTACACCAGGCTGCATAGTTGTTAATGTGCTAAAAGACACAAGTCTGGTCCTGAAAATATGGTTCACATGAGAAAAATGTATTCACAAGGGGCCTGACATGGCAAGGACTCAAGCAACTCTGGCATCTATCCAAAAAGGCACTTACACATACGCTTAGAGCTACAGTTCAGCCGTAAGTATGCGAGCAGTAGTATTGCCTTTGATTGACACTGAATCAACAAGGCGTGAGAGGTGATTAACAAATTTATCAAGTGAGGACAATATTTGGCTCAGGACTGGACTTCTGTTGTTCGGTTCCTGAAAAAGGAAAAAGAAGCTGTTTGTAGGGGCTGCACAGAATTTCCTTGAAGCAGAGATTTTTTTCAGGCAGGCGCAGTGACAGTAGACACAAAAGTATCAGAGTTTTCCTGATGTTTGAACGAAACAGAAATGTGATGAATAGATATGTTAACACATAAATCTAGGAGCTCTGCTCACTAACTGCTATCGAAGTCTTAATGAAGAAAACTGAACACGTTCTGTTTACTTGTGCAATGCCATTCCCCTAAGTGGATAAATTTAGCAGAATCTGGTTTTTCTGAAGCAACATCCACTTTTAATGTGCACTGTTTTATAACTGACAGATAGGAAGACCAAGATAGAAGACTTTTTCTAAGATTTAAATAAAACACAACCTCCCAAGTCTTTATTCATATTCATAAGCAAGACATGCCTCTACTAATTTATGGTTGAAATATGCTGAACTTGTTGGAAAATTGACCCATTTGTTTACAAATTACATTTTCTGCTTTAGAGTATGGTTAGTGCATAATTTTGTTCACAGTTCTGGAAGCAGGAAAGTGTGTAAGGGTAGTAATAATCAGGAAGGAAGGTGTCAGTGGGGGAGTTTATTTTGGAGTGGAGGCATGGAGAAAAGGTGTTTGAGATGCATTAGCCCACAAGGCAGGTTTTCAAAGGCAGAAAGAGATACTAGTGTGGTCTAAGGACTTGTACCTACCTCTCCCTATTTTCTGGGTTTCTGAGCCATCGTGTCCAATGGCACATATTTCTATGTGTTCTTGCCAACAGTTTGGAGTTCAGCTGCCATTAAAAGGCAGTGGAATATAAATTTCAGTTGTGTTTTTTAAAAACTTTTATTAAATTAGGATTAAGTAATTTTAGATTCCTATTCTTTGAGGACAGGAGAGAATTGTCAAGATGTAAACGCATTTAAAAGCACTGCTTCTGCCCCAGAAAGAAATGTATAACTCTGAAACTTCCAGATTCCGCAGACTGTCAATATTTATACTATCATCAGCCTGTTTTTTTTCTTTACCCAGTTTACTGTTTTTAGGGTTTTAAGTTATTATATTGAGCAGTGTATTTGAGGATTCAAAAGAAATATTTAGTCTATTCGGTAATCAGTTCCTTAGGTTTACATCCAAGCCACAAACTATGTATCTGTGTCAAATTTTGCCTTGTTACGAGAAGCAGTTTGAAAATCTGCTTGAAATGCAGTTGGCTAGGATTGCTGCTAAATTATATACATTAACCCTCATCCTTTCATGAATAGTTTGGGTTCAGCATTTCATTGTCTTGAGCATCAACTTCAACTTTATAGACAGCTGTTTACAGAAGAAAGTACATTTAATTCCACAATAGTTAACATTGATAGAGAGCATATTGTAGGTACAGGTGTCCATAATAACCCTGTGTTTTATGTAGTTTCTGCCTTAGTTTTAACAACACAGTTTATTGTTAACCAGTTTCCTCTTTATCCCTTCTAGCTGCAGATTTATTATCAGAAACATGTTGTGCAAATGATGATTTATGATGGAATCATGCTGCCTGAGAAAATGTATTGATTTGGAATGAAGTTGCAGTCCTTACTACAAAGGCAGAATGAAGAAAATGAGAGGGATCCAACTTGAGATAAATTTCTCTGACTGCCCTAACATACATTTTCTTTCTTTTGTGAGATTTTACATGAAAGGTTACATTAGGCTTTTTTTTTTTTTTAATTCAGTTCTTATGATCTGCATTCCTCAACATGCCACAATTACTATGATTTGTCTTTGTTCAATTCTTTCATCAGTTCAAAACAGTATGGCATTTACCTTCGTAGAATTTAAAACGAACTGATCAATAGCTAGATGTTTGCTATTAAGAATGATGAAGAAAGGTTGAGTGGGTGGCAAACAAGGTTATCTACTTTTAATATATTGCCTAATTCTTTTCTGTGTTGGAAGGCATACCTTCATTTAATTGATTCTAAGACACATACATGCAATTTAATGTGAATGACCGAGGGTGGGCATTACAAATGCTCTTCATTTTTTACTGCTTTCATTTTGTTTTTTTAGTGCCATGCCTTCTCTGAAGAAAATTCTTTGCTCTAATTGTTGAAACTGAACACTTAAAACAGATTTTAAAGACAGCCAGGCAGCTTTAGCATATAAAAAGGGGGGAGGGAAGAAGTGTATGTTTATTAACAAGGCTTAGAAAAGTTATCCTATTGTTGAAAGAGCTAGTTTGCTTTTGATGCAGAATTTTTATATATCTGTGAGTGGTTTTATCTTTTTATGTTCTCTTGCAGTTTCTGTGTAAGATTCATTTTACTTGATGCTTCTGTTGCAACACAGATTTCAAAGTGCTTTCTGAGATCCCAGAAAGCCTGAGTTTTTTCAGAAATATTTTGGGCCATCTTATTCTATTAATTTTTCATGAAAGGATCCTTCTGCTATTGCTTCTTCCTTTTCTATTAAGCAATTTCTCTGATACCAAACCAGTACCTCTATGCCTGAGTTTTCAATGTTATCAAAACTAGAGCACTATCAATAGCAATGGCTCTGGGTTTTGTCAGAGTCCTTTATGAAGGAGCATCTGCTGAGCTCCATCCAGCTTCTTTGCCATCCACAAAACCACATCCTTTGACTGCCTCCAGCTTGCCCAGAAACCACGCTCCCTGTCCTCAGGCTCTCTTCTGTTTGTGAACTTCCACAGCTTTCAGAGGCTCCTCCATCTCCTTAGATGCCAAAATGAATTCTGAGCATCTCTGAAATGACAGGTTGCATGAAACAGCGGTAGCATCCTGAAACAGCATCCAGGGAGCAAATTAACAGATAGGTGCCCTCAAATTACAAAGTGACAAAGAAACATTCAGTATGCACATGATGGGAGCTGCAAATGAAGGGGGAAATTTGGTGCTAATAACACCCTGCTCCCCACCCCAACCTGATCCAGTTTTCATTGGTTTGTGATACCTTTAATAGAAGCTGAACTGAGATCAAAGAGGAAGAAAATAGCACAGTCTACAATGTGGGAGAGTGACCCAAAACCAGCATTTGAAACAATAAAAGTTCATTTTTCTCTTGCTGCTGATATTATTAGAATGTATTTTCTTCTACATGAAACCCAGCGCAATATGTACCTTGAAAAGTAGGCAATGCCCTTCTCTTCCCCTTTGTCAACACCTGTGATCATGACAAGAAGTGTGTTCTACTTTATTTCTGAAGCCAAGACTTGTTCTACCTTCAGTTGCAGTTAAAGTGACTTTTAAGCTCTTCTGACTTTTCTTAAAGAGTATTCCCTCTGCTTTTGTCTCCTCTAAACAGTATTTTGGCCAGCATTACTGCAATTATCAGCATTACATTTTCATTGTCAGCCATATCCTTGCTGATATATCAAATCTTCTGGCACAAATGTTACCCATCTGATTCAGAAATAGTTAAAAAAACACTCTATAAACAGTCAGAAATATTTTTCTGTCCCTCATATATTGCCAAGAGATAGCACCCTGATATTCTGGTCAGAAGGAATGCCATGCAGAGGGACCTTGACATGCTTGTGAGGTGGGCTGATGCCAACCTGATGAAGTTTAACCATACCAAGTGCAAGGTCCTACAGCTGGGTTGGAGCAATCCCAGGCACAGCTCCAGGTCGGGCAGAGAAGAGATTCAGAGTAGCCCTGTCGAGAACGACTTGGGGGTGTCGCTTGATGAAGAAATGAACATGAGCCTGCTTCAGTGTGCACTTGCAGCCACGAAAGCAACTGTATCCTGGGCTGCATAAAAAGAAGCATGACCAGCAGCTCAAGGGAGGTGATCCTGCCCCTCTACTCTGCTCTTGTGAGACCTCTATTGGAGTATTGAGTACAGTTCTGATGTCCTCAGCATCAAAAGGACATAGAACTGTTGGAACAAGTCCAGAGGAGGGCCACGAGGATGATCATGGGATTGGAGCACCTCCCGTATGAAGATAGGCTGAGAAAGTTGGGGCTGTTCAGCCTGGAGAAGAGAAGGCTGTGTGGAGACCTCCTAGCAGCCTTCCAGTATCTGAAGGGGGCCTATAGGGATGCTGAGGAGGGACATTAAGCACTGCAGTGATAGGACAAGGGGAAACGGGTTGCAACTTAAACAGGGGAAGTTTAGATTGGATATAAGGAAGAAATTCTTTGCTGGTTGGGTGGTGAGGCACTGGAATGGGTTGCCCAGGGAAGTTGTGAATGCTCCATCGTTGGCGGTGTTCAAGGCCGGGTTGAACAGAGCCTTGGGTGGGATGGTTTAGTGTGAGGTGTCCTTGTCCAATGGGCAGGGGGGTTGGAAGCAGATGATCTTGAGGTCCTTTCCAACCCTAACTATTCTATGATTCTATTCTATTCTATGACTTTTCATATTCCTCCCAAGATGCAATGATTCTGTAGTAACTTTGTTCAATGTTCATATCACAACAGGAGGCACTGGGAATGTTTTTATAAGACTGGAGCTCTAATTCAATCTTACAGTAATTATAGTAACAAGGGTGTTAAAGAAGGGCATATTTCAAATCATAGAATCATAGAATACCTAGGTTTGGAAAGGACTTTACGATCACTTAGTTCCAACCCCCCTGCCATGGGCAGGGGTACCTCACACTAAACCTAGTCACCCAAATGTCAACTTCTCTTTGAATTAGATTCCTGAAAAGCAAATATCACTAAATAAAATAATACAAATGAAATTTCAGTTCATTTATCTAACAGAGTGACTTCAATTTCAACTGTAATTTTGTCTGTAATGTGTAAAGATAATGTTCCAAGATTTGGTATGTGACTAAATTGTGACTAAATGTGATTTGGTATGATTGACTAAAGTATTTCATGGCCTTAAATATTTATAAGTGGATGTATCTATTCCTTGCTGCTAAATTCCTTAGTGATTACTGCACTTCAAATTTCTGATGCCAGCTTGAACAGTGAAAAGTCAGTTCCATTTATTATCCATAATTGTAATATTCTTTATTATCTACAGATAATCCTCACTTTGGTATGGAACAACTATATTTTATCAGTAATTAATAAATGAAAGAAAGGCACAACTCATTTTAGTCTCAGAGGTATATGCTTTTAATTAGTTTTGCTTCTGCTTATTATAAGGGAGGATTAATTAAATGTGTTATTAATTTAATTACAAATATTAAGTAATATACTCATTATACATATATATACCTAAATATATATGTGTCTATGATCTTAACTCTCCTTAAAGGTTAAGGAAGTGCCACATCACACCTTACCTAGGGTAACTTTGGGCGGAATCCAGAAACAGAAATCTGACACTGTTATTCTAGAGCTGTTTTCCACAGTCCTGGTGTAGCTAAGCTCCTAAAGTCAACTTAGCATCTAAATGATGTAGGCTTTATCACCACGAATCAATAGAGTTCTTGAATATCTGTGCTCCTAAGCATTTGAATACTTAGAACTAATGAGCTTAAAGGTAGGTGAGGCCTTAGTGAGGCTCACTAAACTTCCTAATTCATATAGTATTCAATCCTCATGCAGATATATAACAGATAAAGACACAAGGCTCACGATGAAAGAAAAAGCAGATCAGCAGTAGTTGATAACAGCAAATGAGAAAGCACTGGGTAATCTAATGAGGAACTGGCTGTTAATCACTGGCCTGGGATAGGGTAACTGTTTCCCAGTTAAATAACATGAAGGCAAGAGTAAAAGGCATGCATGAAAAACCACTTAAGTAACACTGTTTGTTGTGGATTACAGGACAGAAATTCAATGCAGTGTGTTCAAAGGAGAAACTTTTGCAGTAGGAGGTCCTATAATGTAAAATAGTTTCAGAATTTTGTTTTCTAAGATGACTCTTTTGTCCATTTCTGAATATTGCACCGTTCAATATATTTAATAGTCCCTTGCTATGGTGCATATACACATTATTTACATTGAGAGATTAATGTCCAATTGTCCTTTTTCTATGTTTCTCCCTTTTTGAGCTGAAGCAAGTCACGGAAGGGATAGTTAAGAACAAGGAACTTACTTTGGAGTTTGTTAAGTAGCTTTGGCATTAGATGCGATTAGTGAGTGCATTTGAAAAGTTATAAGGCTCTTGTTAAACTGTTTTGGAGATACGAACATGTAGGAAAAGAACTATTACCACAAAAGTGTCAATTTTACGCACAAGCCTCAAAATGGCAAATATGTTCCCCAGACTTCTTCCAATGTGCTTTTGAAGAATCACTAAAGGTTGAGAAGAAACAGTGGTTTGTTAGCAGCAATCATAATCCCACAAAGCAATATGCTAAGCAGCATAAAAATATCATCCTGAAGCCAATATCATCTTTTGGGACTTTATTCTCCTTTGGAAATCTGACCGTAGTGGTATCTGAAGCTGTACTCACTATCTTAACTCCCTGACTTGTTTACTCAGAGACAAAATGCTTTCTGCAGCAAACCTCAAAGACATGCAAGGATATTTATTAGTGAGTTTGTATATGGACATACAGGGACTAACATTTCCCGTATAGAATATAAAATTATAGAACACTTGTGGTTTGTAGTGCATATAGCACTAACTCTTTGGAAAATACTAGCTGAAATACTGAAATTCAGCAAAATGCTTGTAGAATTGCTGGCACATTCAGCAATAAAGAAGTTAGATAGTCTACTTCAATAATCTACCATGAGACACAGTAGTCACCAGGAAAAAAGATAAATACTGTTCATTTAATTTTTAAAGTTTCTTGGGTTTTTGTTTGCTTTGTTGTTTTTTTTATTCTTTTTTTTTTTCCCATATTTTGTATAATACCCTCCACATTTAAAACCTAGAACAGCCCTTGAACTCATGTTACATTGATTGCATTTCCTAAAGATCCTTTCTTCAGGATGTAATAACACTACACCACTCAGAGCATCTGTAGGCAAAGATAGAACAGCCAAATAATGAGAACATTTTCTAGAAAGCAGCCAAGCAACCCAGGATATATATGGACATTACAAACATTTTGTGCAGCTAGACATGCTAGCTAGATTTTTCACTTAAAAGAAGTTTTCAAATTCTGCCCCCAAATTTGGTCACTAGAAAAGGAGTAGCTCCTGGAAATAATAAACTGAAATCACAGTCTTTTTATTAAACAGTGAAACTTTTCTGATAATGATGAAAGCAAAATGAAATGAAATCCACTTGTCCACCTTGATGCAGTTAAAGACTGTGATCCGCTCTTTAGATACCAAGAAGGTATTTTGACCAGGTCAAATGGACTTTCCTTTCCTATATACTGTGAAAGGCTGGATTTTACAATTTTTTTTGTTACACTAGGAGTATGTGTTTTGGTCAATGGTGGGCTATCACAACAATTTTTCCATGAGAGGACCAATGGCCAAGAAACTAATATGTTGTCTTTCTCTTTAATTGTATGCATTTTTGGGTGGCTCAACTAATAAGAAAATGCTTATATTTGAAGAAGCATTAATGGTAACAGCCTTGTACACAAGCACTTTTAACCTATTTTTTAACCTCTGCTTTGTAGTTCCTAATTTTACTTTTATGCTCAAGGAATTTCAATAGAATCTCCATATACTATTAAAAAAGCTAGGCACAAATTCTGGTGCTATTAAAACTAATTAAAACCATTCCTTCTCATTAGACAGATTCCTCAGAAGTTAGGAAGGATTTAACAGCAAAAAGTGATATTATTTTAAGATATTAAATTTGAAATGTAGAACTTCAAACTAGAATTTTTTATTAATGTCCTGCCAGACAGCTTTTAATAACACAATGCATTCTCCTGTGATTAAGAAGGAAGACTAGAGAATGAAGTTTTGAAGAATAAAATAAAATTCTGAAAGAAAGTTTTGGGTTTATTCACTTGTTTCTTTATGTTTATTTTTGTGATGTGTATTTTATTAATAAGACCAAGATTTTCTCTAGATTTAGGAGGTAATCTTGGAATTCGATGGAAGATTCACACCTCAGTAAAATAGGGCTGTAGACATGAAACAATGGTTCTTTCGCACCTTTATTTCATCTTCAGTTACTGGAAAGGGAGACATCAAGGTAGGGGAAGGTGCAGAAGATGTCTTTGTACCCTACATCTCTTAGAGAGCTATCAAGGTATGGAAAGGTGCAGAAGATGTCTTTGTACCCGATATCTCTTAGAGACTGCTAAAAGCCTTATCACAATGGACCTGGCTGTAATCTTAGTACTTTGCATTTCTCCTTGACATCTCCTGAGTGGGCAGAAGGAATTACCACCCTCCTGAAGGTCTCTGCCCCAAAAACAGATTAGTTACATCTGTCAGTGGCTATTTCACCCTCCTAGGACAGGAGAAAGCAACGATCTTCAGAAGAGGTGTCATTTAGTGTTGTGGCTTATGACATCCCTGTTTTCCTTTTTCCCCTTGGCCTGTATCTTGTCTGCTTCAGGCAAGACATGAATATGCCCAACTAGGGTGCACTTGCCAAATCTTCATTTCTTACAACAAAAACTGAGTGAATAATTATGCTTTAGCCTTGGAAAATTTCTCCCTTTGGCTTTTGCTTCATCTATCTCTCCCACCAAAAATATAGCTGCTCATTGAGGTAGGTGCTATTTTCAAGTAGCAGCTGAAATTTTCCTTTACTGATTTTTCATCTTCAATGTTCTTTCTTTCCCATCTTACTTAATGGGTGTTTGCAATTCTAGAATTCATTAGATGAATCCAGAGACATACGTTAGATGGACTTCTGTGGAAATGCCCACAGCAGGTCAAGAGAATCAGTTTACTATTCTTGTGTTCAATCTTCCCAGACTGACTTAATTTAGCAAGAAACAAACTACTGCTTTTAATAGACTCTGACATGCATGACCCAACACTTAACACAATTTGGTTAGATGTGGAATTAAACATCAGCTACTTTGCACAATTTAATGCCTGTCAGGTGGCATGTAAAGGGCAGGAAGACTTGTTTGAATGAATTTTTGGTCCTGTTTCTAAATGAATACCAGTGGGAACTGAAAGAAAGAAAGTAAATCATTACAAAAATGTTTTAAATACCCTTGTCTGCTACAGCCTGTTATGAAAACTGTAAGAAAATAAAGAACAACAGTTCGTTTTACATTTCAGGTATTTCTTGACACCTATCAAGAAGTTCATCAAACCAAAATGGAGAACATTTCAGTGTAATCTTTTGTGTTCCGTAACTGCTCATAGGCAAGGAGACTGATGGAGATCGGTTTCCTGCTGTGGCATCTTTCCAGGAAGCCAGCCCTGGAGAACACGAACCTCTGTGGAGCACAACTGATCCAGCTGCCTCACACCTTTCACATCATCTTCTTTCAAGCAGAGAAAGGAAAAAAAGAACAACGTTAAAACTGTGGCCTCTCTAATATCTATAATTTGGTGGTGCTCATTTGGTAGAAGAGCTCTTGAGCACTGTCAGCCATTTAAAAGTCAAACCTTTTAGCCTAAGCTGGTTATTGTAAGCCTGTCTGCAGGCACTAGAGGAAGGTCACCACTTTTAGTCCTTATCTCCATCCAAAAATGTTTGCTTTTTAACTCTCTGCTGCCCCATGCTGCTATGAGCATCCCAGTGTTTCCCTTGCTCTTCTGTGGAACAGCAGTTAAATCTGTTCTTTCTGGAGTTCATCTGTTGTGGACAGATGCTTTTACACCCCTTCTCTCTGGGCTTTGAAGAAAGTATGACTTTTCTGGTTTCTGTGATAACTTCTGATGGAGCTAGATTTGGTTTGTAAAGCAAGGCAATAATTTTTAGCTGATAATGTATGCATTAGCTGCACTGGGCTTGTACCCATACCAGCAGTTTCGTTCTTAGCCATCTTTACCAATATTAACTGAAACATATTAAAAATACCAAGCGGATGATTCAACGTGGAATGATCACTCTTGGATACCCTACAGTGTCTAAAATGGCACAAAGCACCTATTTGTAAACTTCTGAATTGCTCCCAAAGTTTTGTAGAACCAGCTGTTGTCAGAAACAGCATTACCTTCTGATAGCTCTCTTTAGCATGTGAATCTAGATTGCACAGTGTTAAGCTGTTTAAGTGTTTCTATCTCCACATTCCTTGAAGTTTCAACCATTCAGGGCATCTTCCCAGTGTTTTATCATTCCTGACAAAGCATGTTGTTCCACGGTCACTAAGAGCCAGCAAGTCTGATAGATGCTTTATTCAACATCTGACTTTGTTGTACATTGAGCAACACCAGCCTTTGCCTAACACAAAACCACAGTTAGAGCCTCTTAAAGATGCAGCTTCTCTTTGCCACATGCTGAAGGAGGCTGCCTTCATTGGATCTTTGCCAATAAAAGCCTCTGTGCTCTGTGCGTATGTAAGTTGAGCCTTCACAGGCTTTCACAGGTCAGTTGCACTGCCAGGCTGTCAAGGACTTCCCTCCTGGTGCTGTGCACCTGCAGGGTGCATGCCAAAGTGCAGCGGAGCAGAGATGATGACTCCAACCATCACTATCCTTCTCTGAGCACACATGGAGGAGCAGTGCCTATCAGGCAACAACTGAACTCTGCTCTCTAGTATATACAATGATTTATCTTTATCTTAGGGTAGGAAAAGCAGTGTGACAGAGAGAAGGGAATTACCAAACTGAAAGCCCAGAGAAGTAGTGTGGTGGGATGTTATTTCTGTCAAGTTCTCCTCCAGCCTGGGGAGGCACCCAGGCCATGCCTGCATGAAAGCAGGTTGACTCATTACAGTCAACTCCACCAGTCTTTTTCTGTGCCCTATAAAAATCAGTGCTCTTAGCTTACTTCTGTCCTACTAGGCAAAGGAAGGCAGTCCATTTACTAGCCTTGCCAAGATCTCCCAAGACAAGGAAGCTGCTCCCCTCTCCAACTCTTTCTCATCCTCTGCCATAGTCCCCCAGGAGCTATCATTTCAACCTTCTCTATTTCAAACACTGCTCTGAAGCCTGAAGCATGTCTTATCCTACAGCTCTCTTACCTTCAGCTATTGTTATACTGCTCCTCCTTAGCAAACCTATGACATGTTTGAATCCTGCTGAAGTCCTTCAGCCTGGACCAGCTGCAGCCACCACTCACAGGCTGGCCACTGATATTTGGAAAGAGGGAGTTAGTTATAAAATAAATAAGAAGGTTAGATACAAACTATCATTGAAGCAGCCTGTTGCATTAGTTTAATTGTATGAATTGTATCTTTAATTGATATTTATGTGTCTTTGATTATCACAGCAGGATTAGGAGGGATCAAGAGAAGGCAGATGCGAGCACAGAGCTAGTAATGTACTTTTTTGTACTAATAGTGGTCTATTTATGATCATGTAAGGCCTAAACTACTTCTATTAAGATAAATAGAGATTTTCTTCTTACTTTGCTATGTCAGAAACCAAACGTAAGATCTACCTTTTATACAAAATAAAAAGACTTACTGAGCTCAAGGAGCTGAGCTGACTGCCATTGCCATTCACTGCCCCACTCCTTCCTCTATTTCTTCCCTCACCCCCTGGGTTGTGTGGCTCTATTTAAACACTTTCTGATTTGCAACAGGATGAGAGAAGAGTTTACATCCTACGTATTTTTTTCAAGCCATGCACAGGAACTACAATGTAGAAGTGCAGAGGCACTCTAACCAATACACTAATTGGATGCAGATGTGTTCTGACTTCTGGAAAAATAAGATCAACTGGATGATCAACAAGAGCCAAATGGGTAATTTCTTTCTAAACAAATTGGTTTTATTAACTTGAAACTGCCCATAATCCAACTAGTCTGGCAGAGTTTGGATACTATGAAACCACAAGCAGTATGCGATACCTGTTATTATCTCATACTACTTTTAGCTGTGATCTTGTCATTCTGAATGAAGAACTAACCTGTAATGCTGAAGTCTCTTAAAAGGTAGCATGTGTGAGCACTGCCCCAGGAGCTGACCAGGAAATGAACTGTGATTTAGGCTAAATTCTTTTCTACTTTTTTCACCAGGAATGCATTTGTACACTCTGCCCACAGAAAGCCCAGCTCTCATCCATCCCTCAGTGAGCAAAGTAGGGCGCGGTCAGGAGGATGGAAACCATACTAGTCTTGCTCTGTGTGGAGAGGGAAGGTTTTAGCAACAGCTTTCAATGCTACTCAAATTCCTATTAGCCACTGAGACACATGGGCTATCAAGACTGACATTTTAAGGGTTAAAATGAGGCCCTTTAATCTGAGACATGCTACTGTCAAACAATAAATTCTTGTATAGCTCATGCCTTTGACAGCTGAAGGGAGAAGCATGATAGCAGTGCAAGTCAAGAGGCTACAAAGTCAGAAAGATCCCACTGAACATGAATCCCTTGGTGCAGCTTAACAACCTTGAATTTCCTGAGTGACAGATCACCAAATGAAGGGCCAAGACCTACACAGTTTGTTGATTTTTTTCTTCATTTGAAAACCAACATATTTTTACTCCCATTCTGCCAGTTTTATTTCTGCAGGAAAATAATCCACCCTGTAAAATGATTGTTGTGACCCTGCTAGAGACAGGATCTGAAACAATGGGTATTGTTATTATTATTTGGAAATTAAATGGTTGGAAGACCCAATAGTGTTAGGATCCATACAGCTAGGGCTACCAGTGTCCACAGGACGACATTTCTTCTTGAACCCTCTGGCATCACTTGGTTTCTGAATCTTGGTCTCTAGGTGATGATTAGTGGTTTGGGAGGGCAGCTAGGCTTTAATTTCAGAATGAGGGATCGCAGGCTACTGAGTGACATCTAGGAATTACTGTGGGAGGTCTCAGTTTTCCACGTCAGTTAAAGCATGTCCTTTTTGTTTAAAGACATAAAACATAATTCAACAAATGTATTAAGTATCAAAGAAGCCTAGATATAGTAACAGTGAAACCTGAGTATGTATTTTAGCCTTGAAAATAAATTTAAAAGAGTAACAATGGCAGTATTCTTACCCCTGAGCACAATAAAAGTATAAGAAGATAAAAAATGGAGCTAAATTAACATAGAATAGAGAAACTATAAAGATCAGCTGAAAGCAGAGGAGAACAACCCCAAACTTTGGTGTTTCCTATTACTGGCTTGAGAGAATACAATTCATCCAGAAGTGCCTGTTTTACAAGGAGAGCATTGAATCAGGACAGTGGAGTATAAACAGCAGATTTGGATAACTACATTTGAGATTATTGCCAGTCCAGATGACTTGAGATTACAGTCACTTCCGATGTAACTTTTGTTTTTAATTTCAGAATTGTGCTGAGAATTAAAAGAAGAACAAATCTAGTGACACCTGTGTGTAAGATGTTTATTTGAACCAGCTGAAGAACAGGAGTTAAACACACATGCACACACACACAAAGAGAAGAGTTACAAATCATAAGCTACAGCCATGTCATGGGTCTGCATCTCTGTGCCAGGAGGTATTAACAGAGACCTAGTGGCTTCCCACCTTCAATCCTTACCCTTCAGGTAAATCCATTTCTGTTGAAAATGCTCTTTTCAGGAATTTTCCCTAGAAACTGACCAGGCCACACAATTTATCTTATGGTTGATTGTAGCATCCAAGTACAGATGTCTGGAGATCATGCTTTAAAACATGATGGGCAAACAAAAATAACTACTACAGATCAGCAAGTTTAAGAATACCATGAAGAAAAGCAAACAGATTTCTGCTAATATATTTTGAGAAATATATTCAAGTAAGTACTTTTCAAACTTCTCAAATAGCAGAAAAAAAGATTGTCTACAGTGATCTAGTTAGCAATCACGCATTGTATAGGATTCCTTGGGACACCTTTTTTAGCCTCTTGGAACTGTGTGCAGATGCTGATGCATTTTATCTGTGGGGCACTCACTGGGATCAAAGCAGCATCCCTTGCTTGCCTCTCCCATGCAGAATGGAAGTGACAGTGACCAGGCAAGAGCAGAAATGCTCTGGGTGTGTGCACACAGTTAAGTAAGTTTTATGGTTTTAATTTTTAATAGTAGGCATACCTTAGAAACAGCTGTGAGATTCTTATTCTATTTTCCAAAGCTGTGCAGCAGTTATTTCGGCATCTGACACATCTGGCCTTTAACTGTGTTCTCACAGCTCCACTGTGCTAGGCAGACTATGTGACAGAGCTCTTGATTCACAGGACCATTCACAGGATCAAACAACAGAAAGGTTTTGTTCAGAAGGGACCTCTGGAAGTCACCTCAACCAGCTTTCTTCTCTAAACCGGGTGTGGTGGGTTGACCCTGGCTGGACACCAGGTGCCCATCAGAGCTGCTCTGTCACTCCCTTTCTCAGATAGAAAAGGGAGAGAAAATATAACGAAAGGCTCATGGGTCAAGACAGGGAGAGATCACTCACCAGTCACCATCACGGTCAAAACAGACTTGTCTTAGGGAAATTAATTTCATTTTATTAACGATCAAATCAGAGCAGGATAATAAGAAATAAACCCGAATTTTAAAATACATTTCCGCTTAACCTTCCTTCTTCCCAGGCTTAACTTTGCTCCTGAGTTCTCTACTTCCTCCCTACAGCCAGAGCGCAGGGAGGTGGGGAATAGGGCTGTGGTCAGTTCATCACACATTGCCTCTGATGCTCCTTCCTCCTCAAGGGAGGACTGATCACACTCTTCCCCTTCTACAGCATAGGGTCCCTGACAGAGGAGGCAGCTTTGCATGAAGTTCTTCAACGTGAGTCCTTCCCACGGATGCATTCATGAACTGCTCCAGGGTGGGTCCCTTCCATGGGTGCAGTCCTTCAGGAACAGGCTGCTCCAGAATGAGTCCTCTGCAGGGTCACAGCAAACCTGCTCCAGCACAGGCTTCTCTCTTCATGAGGCCACAACTCCTCCCAGGAGCCAGCTCCAGCATGGGCTTCCCATAGGTCACATCCTCCTTCGGGCATCCCTCTGCTCTGGTGTGGGGTCCTCAATGGCCTGCAGGTAGAGATCTGCTCCACCGTGGACCTCCATCAGACGCAGGGGGATATCTGCTCCACTGTGGACCTCCCTGGGCTGCAGGGGCACACCTGCTTCATCATGGGCTACACCATGGGCTGCTGGGAAATCCCTGCTCCAGCTCCTGGAACACTTTTCCTCCTGCTTCACTGACCTGGGTGTCTGAAGGGCTGTTGCCCTCACATATTCTTGCACTTCTGGCTGCAATTGCAGTTGCACAGTGATTTTTTCCCCTTCTCAACTATGTTACCCCTGAGGCATTAACCACCATTGTTGATGGGCTTGGCCTTGGCCAGCAGTGGGTCCATCTTCGAGCTGACTAACACTGGCTGTGTCAGACATGAGAGAAGCTTCCAGGAGCTTCTCACAAAAGCCACCCCGTAGCCCCCCACTACCAAAACCTTGTCAAGCAAACTCAATATACGAGGCTAACTTCAGGACTAAAAGCTACTTAGAGTGAAGCCTTTATTTTGCAGAAGAGGTGATCTTTTCAGTCTTGCAGTTTCACACCCCAAAAGGTGGATCTTGAATTTTCCCTTCTCTGGCAGTGTCATCTGCCTGCATCATCATTGTATTAAATATAGTTGTTTGTGTAAATTACATTCTTTCAAATCACTCTGTGAAACAGCTGTAGTTCACCTATCGGGGCTTTGCAGACCATCAATGATGTAGGAATGACAATTTAGGATTTTTTGTTTTAAAATTTATAGAATTGCCCATAGTTGTATATATGGCTTTAGCCTAAATAAAGTTCTACTCTCACCTGGCATAGTAATAATTATAAGTAACAAATGAGATGCTAGTACACTAAGATCTTCTTAAATTCAAAGTGAGTAACTTCTAAGGTTGGATTTGTTTTTATAACTTTTGTCCTACAACACTATAATTGAAAGCCTGACATGATTAAAGCCCAATCTTGTTGGAGGACTTTGTCTCTCAGCTGATAATATTTTGTGTTTCTGATTTTCAGTTCTGAGTTTAAAGGTTAATTTTGGCACTTTTTATTCACTATTATATCCATTTTTTGTTTGTCTTTCAGAAGCCTGCTCTGGCAGTATTTCACAGACTGTTATACAGTTCTGACACTCTGGGCTTCAGTTAGTCAAGTGCTTCATCTCTGCCCTGGCTATATTTGTCTGTGACTTAGAGTCATATTCACTAACAAAGCTGTGGAATGATTTGCAGTCACGTAGATATTGCCCCAGATCTGGATGAACTTCTAGCAAATCTGGTCTGTAAATGATCAGAGTGAGAAATGTGAATAGCCTTTATCTTAACGTAATGTAAAATATCAGGGTAGCTTTCTATAATAGGAGGATTTGTACTGCAGAACAGCAAACTGGTGTGTATAAAACCATAAGCCACTGCTCTGCTATGCTCTGAGCAGCCAGATGGTTTTATTAGTCTTGTCACTCGCTGGAGAAGCTCTGATTCTGCCAGTGTTTGGGTAATAGCTCTGCCCTGGGATCTGTCGGAGCTATTGCACATCCATCTGGCAAAAGGTTTAACGATGCATGAGAGCTCCAGCCTCATGAACAAATACAGAGCAGTGATCTGATGCCAAAGACTGATACTGGCAGAGCCGCCTTGCCTGGCAGTTGATCTGTGCTCACATTACAGCGCTGACATAACCCCCGATGCACTGCGAAGCCACGTAACACTGTGCATGTCCATTCATCACCTCTGGAGATGAACGGCTGCTCATCCTGAAAACTGCTAAGACAGCAGTCTTAAATGAACATGAAAAGACTAAGCCCCTGAATGTAGAAAGAGCAGCTGCCAATTTATTTCATTTGGAGAAGTGTTCACCTAAAGTGTTTAAGTACGTGTAGCATGTATTAAAATAGCCACCTAGAAATAAGGGCAAATAAAATACAAGGCTATTTTAAGAATTCTTGGTAAAGAAAAATCAGACTCAATTCTGAAAAGCTTCTAATGTTAATTAATTAATAGAGTCTAAGGAGTAGAATGTGTTGGTAGAAAGCTAAATATCTTAACAGATGCAAAACAATGGGGGCTGGTGGAAGAAACAGAATGACAAAATCAATGCATTTTAATAGACAGATAAAATATCTAAACCCATTTCCCTATAAATAATTATGGCATTTAAAACCTGTTATCATACTGTAGTAAAATGAAGCAATAACGGCTGTTCTAAAGCTATTCAGTTTCTGAAATATTAGATGTTAAAAATTACAGTAAAAGTTGCCCAGTGATTAATTGCTGGGGGAAGCACAAATAAAATGCAGTTTGGAGTATGGTTATGTATCTCTCAGGGGGACTTTCTGCAGTATCACTGTGGCTGTAAGCTTTCTGAGCTTTCTTGAAAGCTTCAAAAGCATCTGTAAAGGGCCCAGCCCAAAAGACCTCCCTGACAGAAACCTACAAGTGCATGGTTCAAAGAGCAATAGTCATGGATTCAGTAAGTGGGTCAGCATGTGACATTCTTTTTAATCTACCTATGCCATTGCTGCCAGAATATGAGAGTAGGTTTTATCAATGGGTAATTTTGTTATTTGTATCCTACGGTCATCTTTTCAAAATCTCTGGAGAACTGTAGTGATACAAATCAAGCTGCCTTGTGACAAATCGAAAGCCACAACTCTGTACCGCTGTATGAAAACAAACCCTGTGGTAATGCAACAAGTGGATCTGAATTAAAATAGGTGGCCTTAAAGTCACTGTGTTTTTGTTTGAGAATGTGAAATGGGAAATATCACCAGCTAGGACTCTCCTTTCTAAACATTTCTCAGGAGTTTAGAAAGAATAAGGAATTGTATCCAGGGTGAAGCTAAATGATCTCCACTCTCTTCCTTTTTCAAATTTGTATAAAAAAGTCGGGGTGGGAGAACCGGGAGAGAAAACAGAGCAATGAAATTCAGGATTTCCATATTGTACAATTACAGTCTTGTTAAAGGAGAGAATAAGTTGATGCTGTCACTCTGGTTTCTTTTGGTGGTCAAAGTCATATACTGAATGAAATTGACACAACCAGAGGCAGTCATTTGATGGCTGACAATCACTGTCTCCTCAATGTAGACACTTTTTGCTTTACTGTCATTTTTCTACAAAGAAGTGAGAAAAATGCAAGCTAATGGCCAGCATTTTTCACAAATGTAGGCTTTCGTCCTTTATATTCTGTCAGAGGATGATGCACTTGGCTGCTCCTGGAAAATTCATGCATCATGGTTTCCAAGGTCTTTGTTATGGTTCCTATTGTAACAGAAGCTGGATGGACAACTGGTAACAATTTATGCAGAGGAGTTAGCTGGGTTTTCTATTTTAGAAGTCAAGACAACTGTGTGAATTATGAATTACCTCACTCTCCATTGCTGCTTAATTCTTGAGGTGAGTGAATAGGAATATGCAGGTTGTTTGCAATCTGTCTGGTGCAAATATTTGTTACTTGTAGGCTTTATCCTCCTATTGCTCTGTCTAAGAAGGTGTTGCCAACCTGAGTGTTGCACCACTTCGTGCATGGGAGCTGGCTGTCCCAGCTGGTCACTTCACAACAATTTACATGAATGAATAAACTTTGTGACTTTGCAGGTATTAATCTAAGCTTTAGAGATGACAGAGATTCCTTCATTTGTCCAAGGAAAGAGTGAGCAAGCACAATAGGAAAGGAAAACTGCTAGAAATAAGGAGCATGTTGAAAAATGGCTCTCCTATTCTTCCTTTGCACAAGGAATACCATTATATTTGTCCATATGTATATCCTGACTTAAAAATAGCTGGACCCCTTCCTGACTAAGAGGGAGAAGAGTATAAACCATATGTATTGGCTGTCCAACAGAGTTAGATGTACATGTGAATATACATGTGTGGTCCTGGCTGTGACTGATGTCATCGAGTGTCTGCCAGGTATGTTGGAAACAAATTCATTCCCTGCTGTACGAATAACACTATCCTTCCTGAGCAGAGCCCTAGACAGCTCTGAGGAGTTTGAAAGAGGTTTCTAAGGGAAATTTATTGATGATTTCAGTGAATCAGTGATGTGCGTGCTGCAAAGCTATTTAATTATGAATAATGTACATAATGTCCTTTTCACCCTTATAATAGAACAGCATTTGAAAGCACTTTTTCTTCTGAAACATCTTTCCAGCCACTTCACTGCCCAAAAGCTTTCTCTGTTGATTTTCTCTAAGGAACATGACACAAGTGTTTTCTAGTTTTCCACCTACATTGTCTCTGGATGCTTACACAACTCCATAACCCTTATACTGCCCTGTGCTTCTGGAGACAACCTACAGAAAGTTCATCTACTCACAGAGCTGTGGGTGGTTTGGCTAGTCTCCTTCATGCTCCATGTTTAGGGTATGGTCTTCTGTTTTTCATTTATTTTACTTCCAAAAGTATGCTTAATTACTTTTTTCTATTTTTCCCTGAATGAACTCTTTTTCCCTTCAGTTTCAAGACTTCATCCAGGTCGTGCCATAACAAGAAAGAACAGGAAATAATAAGGGCTGAAGAACTTCCCTAAGCATGAATTTTCTCTCCATGAAGATGAAGGGGACAGTCTTCATGGGGATAACACTAACATGTCTAAGCTGTACCAATACAGTCATAGCAGTGTTAGAAAACTATAAAACTGCTAATCAGAAACACATTTGAGATTTTTAGATAAGATGAAAAAGAATTTAAGATAGCAGTGACTGAGAGGAGGTAATTAAATACAGAGGATTTTGCACTTTCAGAGAAATCAAGAGAAGGTCTGTCCACCTGCAGGACGAGAGCTTCAATTTTGGTTCAATCAGGATTTTTTGTCTGGTTTCAGGGTACTATATGATGTTTTTGCTGATAGAACTGCTGCCAAAATACCAGTTTTTCTACAATTGGTTTCAGATTAAATAAGGGTTTTTTCAGTAGTGAAAATAGAAAGTAAGGGAAATTTTGAACACCAGTTGAGCTATGGTCCTACACTTGGGTACTTCTGTTTTGGAATCTTTTCAGACTAAAAGTTTCTCACACAGATTTATTTTTTCTCAATTCATTTCAGAAGGTGGGTATTTTGCTGGAATTCATCTATCCATTCAATGGATTTGCCATCCTAAAGAAAATAATTATGTAGAATTTTTCTTTATAATTGATGTTCATTTCTAGCTGTGGCTAAAAATTGAAATGTTTCCATTCCCCACACCAAAAGGATTCATGTAGGTACTGTCCATAGACTATAACTTTCCCAAACATTTCCCATTTCATTTCCTTCAGTTTCCCCTTCACATATTTTTGACAAGTTTTGCCTTAACAATTTTTTGCTCTACATTTGTTGTTCCTAACTTCTTCCAAAGTTTTTGATATGTATGAATATTTTGAACCCATCCAATAAAGCACACCAATCAATTAAAAAGCAACAAAAAATCCCTGGAAAGGAACCAAAACATGTCTCTTCTGCAACCGAAGAGCCTTAAACAAGCCGATGGTAAAGAAGTTTAACTTTGCCCCTTGCCAAATAGTCCATACCTCTGCGACAAATTAGATCAGACAGGAAATTAGCATAACTGTATAAACCCTTGAAATTCTAGAGAAAAACTTGGAATTCTCCCTTTATACAGAAGCCCTCTCTGATTTTCTTTCCATCACTGCCTTTTTACTCTTCTGGACTTGTTGTAGTCTCTGGTAAAGTAACTCTGCCAGGACTGACAATTATTTTCTGTGTTTATTCTGCTGATGCTTGCTTCAGTGTGAAAGATGCATTTTGTCTCACTATCCCAAATCAGGAAATATAAATTTTTGTTTATTTGCCTGTAAATGAAGCAGTAGCTTTCTTCTTTTTATTAATTTTTTTTTCTTCGAACATATTAAAGAAGGTTGGAAGGTTAGATGATACGGCACATGTTGCCTCTGTTCAATGCACGTACCTATTCTATCTGTGTTAAGATGAATACTTTGTGCTTAAGTGGTCAGCCTTAGGAAACTGCTTTGGTGCTTGTTAGGCTTCTGGCTTGGAGTAAAACAAAAAACTGCTAAAAAAACCATAAAGAAGCGAAAAAAGAAAATTTGCTGAAACAGGGCAAAAAAGAAAAGTGAAGGCACACATGGTAGCAAGTAACTTAAAGTTTCCCTAGCTGAGCTATACCCAGAGCATTTCCTTTCCTTGGATGGCCAGGGTAGCTGTGATACTTAGCAGTGTAAAATTAACATGGAGTGGACGAAGTCCATATGGCTGGTCTAGATTCATTCATTTATCTGTCTAGCTTTGATACCTTGCAATTTTTTATCCTCTAATTGCTTGCATATCCATTTTTTTTTCTCCAGTATGTTTCTGAATAAAGCATAAACTGCTACTTTTGGTACTAAGAAATTACCCACTGCAGAAATAAGCAAACTCCCTTGGCATATGCTTACCTAAGTTTGTGCGTTCTATAAATTATTCAGGTAAGTGATATTAGTGGATCAACAACAGCTCTGGCTCATCAGGTCATATTAACAATCTTGGACCATTAGTTTGGTAAGGTGCCAACATATAACAGAGAGAGTGAATTTACAATGAAGATTTTAAAAATAATCCTTCCCTACACAGAGTCAAAGGCCATTTATGAGATATTCCTATAAAATATAATTGTCAGTGCAGCTCCATCCCTGGAGTCAGGGATGAAATCTGGGACCTTTGGGAATGCAGTGTTTAAATGCATGGTTTTCCTGTCATCCCTCTTCTTACTGCTTTGAAGGTGATTGCAATCAGGAGCTGCACATAGGCAGCCATTTTGTGTATTATCTGTTCATTTCCCCTATGCTTTCGAAGTGCTCCAGGAGGATTTTTTCTGAAGATTTTCCAATCACCTTTTTCTTCCTTTTACTGGTCTGTGTGGAAAATATCTATAATGGGGTGCAATTGAGAGATTCTGATTGTCCCTCCATTCAGTTGCCTAGGAAACAGACTTGTGGATATCCAGCTTTTTCCTTCATTACTGAAGATGCCATTTACAGTTGATTTCCTCCTATGTTTCCTTTGCTGTGTGCACTGCTAAAAAAGAAAGGGCAGAATAAAGCTTGTACTATTGTTTGGTTTGCTGTTTTAAGGTGTTATATGGTTGGAGAGCATTCAGGTTAAAAAGTCTGAATACATCGCTCATGAGCGATCGTCATGCCATGGGCAACATAGGTAGCTGAAAATACCACATAATTAATGCCTTTCCTTTTCCTTTCATTTTTTTATCTCTTTTTTTTTTCTTCTGCTTAATGGGAGAGTCAAATATAAAGCTGATTAGAGTCCCTCAGATTCTGTAATCTAGTTGTGTGAAACACTACCATGGGATTAATTGATCTGAAATTCAAATTGAAAATTACAGGTACAACTGAGAACATATTTGTTTCCTTATGGTAACTTTAATGTCTGCTTACGTACAATGAAGTGGAAGAAAATACTAATTAGGACCTGGGTCATAGCATACCCTGTTGAGAGCAGATCTTAATCAGTCTGAGGACGCTAACCCTAAACAGTTCAAATTTGGCATCTTCCTCTGAAAAGGTGTAAATGGTGACTTACTAGTATTTAAGTGCAACACAAATTTATTATCAGTAAAGGAAAATATATTAATCATTAAGACCTTCAGGTATTCATTTGGATGTGTGTTTTTCTCCTGTCTGCTTCCTTCTCTTTATTCTTTTCCTTTGTTCTCATTCTTATTATTTTGGTCTTTTCTATTTATTTTCTTCCTCTCATCCATCACTTTTATCTTTTTCATCTTTCACCCTTTATCTTTAGCTGTCTCTCTTACTACTTTCTTTCTTTCTCTTCTGTTTTTCTTTTACAGAGTCCTCCTAGTCCCCATCCCCCCATCTGCCCTTCCATTTTCTTTACCTCCCAGGAAGCATCCCTCTTTTGAGAAATATACCACATTTGGTTTCAGAGTCATCTCCTGCCCATTCTGGTTTGAATGCTATTTACACCAGTAATAAAGAGCGTTGAAGGGCTGAGTAGCAGTAGAGAAGGTTGTTTATGGGGTAGAAAGGAACAGAAAAGCATAGGCATTTCTTTACTGTAGCAGTTCTTTGTGTGTACCCTTCACTTTGTGTTCCCCAGGTTTGGAGGGATCATCCTAGCACTACCAACATTTTTCTCCCCCAGCAGCCTTCCTCAGTCTCAGACTTCCTTCCCTGCCTAATTATCTCTTTTGTCTCTCTCTCTGCTACACTTTCTCCTCCTCAGTGCCTTTTTCTCTACCTCTTTCTGCCTGGCCTCCATTTTCCTCAGATTGTTCCTTCCCCTGATTACATCTTTGTCCTTCTGACCTCAGGATGACTGTGGAGTCACCCTGGCCATGCTTTTTTTTTCTACCATGCTTGTCTCAGTGGTGATTTTACCTCTTTCCTCTCAGCCTCCTTTTTCTCTATTCCTTATCTCTAAACACCGTGGCCTGTCTCATCTTAGTGTAACCAGTTATCCAAGCTGCAGCAAAGCATGTAGAGTTAGACAGAAATTGAACATTAAAAAAAAAACCAAAAAAAATGGCAATAACAAAACCTGCCATTTACATTAACAGGAGTAGCCCACAGTTCAGACAGAGAAAGGAAAGGAAAAGCAGCCTCTTCCCTGTGAGTCAGTTCTGGCAGAGGAAAAATGGCAGTGACAATGATTTTCAGGTTCTTCCTCTTTCTTCTCTGGCCTTGGATCTGCACTTCCTGCTATAGTTCCCTCTTCTGCAAGGAAAAAATACGTTGGGTGTCAGTGCATCCTTACTACTGCCTGAGGGAGCTCAGACAACAAACTTGAAAGAGGGCAAGTGAGGTGGTGGTCAGAAACTATGGTAAATTTCTTTCTCGGCACATGAATGGGAATGGGAAGGGCATAATGCTGGGTGTAGTTTGTATTCTTATACTTGTTCCGCAGGCAGTGCTTTATTCTGCTGACATGGAGGTAGTAGAGGGATGTTTGACAGGGAGGTTAGAAACGGAAGCTGATGGTGTCTTTTTTTTTGTTTTTCTGTTCTCATCAGAAAATGTTAATGGGTGGGACAAAACCAGAGGTTTTCATAGGAATATATCCATTTCTAACACATATTTACTGGGAAAGCGTTTCCAATCTAGGTTGGGATTCCTGTCTAAAACCCACAAAAAAGTATGTCCTGTCCCAGTGTTGTTATTATTTTGGCTAGAGCTTTCAGAGGGAATTGTTTCAACTCCTTCATTGAGACATTGATTTAAATCTGTATATTTAATAACTCAGGTGGATGTCTGCCACAACAGTACTGATTTGTCTGTAGTGAGGTAACAGTTCTTTTCATAGTGTGCCTTGATTTCCCAACAGTGAGGCTTTAAGATTTATTTTGTATTCTGGTAAGTTTTGGGAGAAAGGGAAAAACTTCGTTATTACACAAATATGTCCTGAAAGGCATATTTCAGAAACCTGATGCATGTCTCTCCTCTCTTCCTCCTGCACCTACAACACTCTGAGTCATCTTTGGCTCTGAATCTCTCAGGCTCTTCCTGACCTCCATAGATTTCCTGAGGAAGGACAAAGAAAAGAAAGACACACCAAATAAATAAAGTGAGAGGCATCCTGAATAATCAGGTTGTAAGAATGGCTCAGCTGAAATCTGTAAGGGTCAAGTCAAAAAGAAGTATTTTTAGTAATAAAACTAAGTCTTTTGTTAGATTTGTGCTATAATTATAATAATTAGAGAAGTTCTCTGCTTTACTCAGTGGCACTCTTTGTCTTTGGGATGAATCAAAAAAGACAGCTCAGAAGTGAGGTGTTTGATTTGAAAACTACAGCATCCTTCTGTTACCTGGAGTTGCCATGAGCAGAACATACATAATAAACCTGTGCCCTCCTGGATAATCCAGTGGGACTGACATTTGAAGAGGTGACTGTTTTCTTCAAATCAAAGTTCAGGTACCCATATGACTTACAGACAAGTCAGAGCAATCCCAGACACAACTACAGGTCGGGCAGAGAAGAGATTCAGAGCAGCCCTGCTGAGAAGGACTCGAGGGTGTTGGTTGATATAAAAATGAACATGAGCCAGCAGTGCTCGCTTGCATCCCAGAAAGCCAACCGTATCCTGGGCTGCATCAACAGGACCGTGACCAGCAGGTCAAGGGAGGTGATCCTACCCCTCAACTCTACTCTTGGTGAGACCTCACTTGGAGTATTGTGTACAGTTCTGGCGTCCTCAACATCAAAAGGACGTGGAACTGTTGGAACAAGTCCAGAGGAGGGCCATGAGGATCATCAGGGGACTGGAGCACCTCCCGTATGAAGATAGGCTGAGAAAGTTGGGGCTGTTGATCCTGGAGAAGAGAAGGCTGCATGAAGACCTCCTAGCAGCCTTCCAGTATCTGAAGAGGGCCTATAAGGATGCTGGGGAAGGACTCTTCATTAGGGACTGTAGTGATAGGACAAGGAGTAATGGGTTCAAACTTAAACAGGGGAAGTTTAGATTGGATATGAGGAAGAAATTCTTTAGTGTAAGGGTGGTGAGGCACTGGAATGGGCTGCCCAGGGAAGTTGTGAATTCTCCATCACTGGCAGTGTTGAAGGCCAGGTTGGACAGAGCCTTGGGTGGCATGGTTTAATGGGAGGTGTCCCTGCCCATGGCAGGGGGGTTGGAAGTAGATGATCTTGAGGTTCTTTCCAACCCTAACTATTCTATTATTATCTGAATAGGACTCAGCTTGAAAGGGAATCTAACAGCATGTAAAAATGCTAACAATAACCAAACCTTCTGGACTGGAATATATGAGAGCCATGCCCAAAATATTTGTAAGAGAGAAAAAATGAAGAATCAGATAATAGCAAGCCTACAGCTATGAGGGCTTGTAGAGATGCAGAGCCTGACTACTTCTATTCTGCCTCACCTCTACCCTTCTCCTTCCTCTCTTTTCCCCTCTGTTAGGTAGATTCTGGAGAGTGACTGTCTTGGTTGCAGTGCTTGGGCAGTAGGGTAATAGCTACAACCTCAACTGCACATGCAATCATCCGTGTACGTGGCTCACAGTCTAGAAATACATGTGCTCACAAGTAAGCCTGTGCTAGCCTTTGGCAACAGCAACTGCAAGATGAAAAAAAAAGCCCCTTCCACGTCCTAAGAAGCTCATCACATGAGTCAGTTTAAGGCTAGTCACAGTCAAGTTCTGTATTATTTCAATGAATTAGGCTATGGGATTATTACAAACAGAATAGAAATAAATTGAGAACAGGATAGAAAATGGCTTGCAGTAGAGAGATTTATGACTTACATGTCATGTGTGCAGCCTGTCTGCAGTCATGACCTAATTTCTCACCAAACATAGAAAAAGGTAAGATGAAAAATTTTAGTAAAGGAGATAGATAAAGCAAAAGACTAATACAAAACACACTAGGTAATGTTGCTATTCTCTTTGATGGGTGCATTAGGGACTAATTTCTCTTCTTTGAAAAATCTGGGGATCTGGGTTTATTTATTAAATGAGCCTACTGGATTAATATTTTGGTTTTGTTGTTCTTGCACTTCATAGGTTTTATGTTAAAACTTTATCCTTCCTTGATAGAATTCAATAAATCTGGTATTTCAAAAAAAGATTAGTACAGTTTCTCTGTCTTTCTGTGAAGAGTGAGAATGTTTTAGGTTTCCTTAAAAATGCCATACGTTGCCCTATAAAGGCTTGAATCAGGAAAGCTTCCATTCAAGAAAACATTTAACCATATGCTTAACTTTAACTTTAGGCATATGCTTAAAATCTATCATGTGCCAAAATTCTTTCCTGAAAAGGAATGGATTTAAGCACTTGCTTATGCTCTTTCCTGGATCAGTGCCTTATATGTTATATATCAGATTCTGCTGCCCTCACCTAAAAAGTTATTCAGCTGCTATAATTCTGGTCAGTATTTTCAAGGCAATTTCAATGATTAGGATGGTACTTCATCACTGGACATGAATAATAGGAGACCCAAATCTTCTAGACATTGCTGAAACTTTCAGCTTTCAGCAGACCAACTCTTGTTACCTACAACGGTTCTGCAGTGCTCCAGCATCTTCTTTTTGAGTAACCTTGTTAGTGACTTACATGCTGAAAACCAGTTTTTGTCTTAGTTTACCCTTGGGTTTTGTGATCAATATGTACTATTTCTAGTCATTGTTGACATAGTTTCCAAGTTTGAATTAGTTTGGCAATTTTGGAAAAAGTAGATTGACTTCCCTCATATCAGCCAGTGGGGAGTGTGGGTTGGTGAGAAATCTTCTACAAATAAAGATAAATTTCCCTATTTTCTTACTTTTTTTTTTTTTATTATTTTTTGAAAGTGATAAAAAAAAATCCTTCTTTTTCCTTGTGCATTCTCATATCCATTAATAATGACAAAGGTTGACAGTATTAATGCTGAGTGAAATCCTGTTTGAAGCGATACATCACTCTTATCCTTGGGTAATTACCAGAGTTTAACAATTTCCTTTCATGCTTGCTAAAGTTTAAAAAACACAGTCTAAAAAAGGGGTATCTGCAGTGGAGGAGGCAGGGAAGCAGGCAAGCACACAAATCCCTTTATTTATGAATGGGATTTCTTCATACACTTCCTGCACACAAGCCAAGTGTGAGGATCAGAAACTAGTGAGCAAAACTCTTTCTTAGATAGTCAAGACCCTGTTATTTCCTAGAGGTCTGACAGCTCTAACATTGAATAAATCATTCATTACAATTAAAGCTGCTTGCAGTCTATTAACAAAATACTTTGTAATTTGTATACA
The DNA here is from genome assembly GCA_017639245.1 of Myiopsitta monachus. Classification (NCBI taxonomy): domain Eukaryota; kingdom Metazoa; phylum Chordata; class Aves; order Psittaciformes; family Psittacidae; genus Myiopsitta; species Myiopsitta monachus. The sequence goes on from CM029922.1 coordinate 73,627,932, forward strand.
CTTGTCTTTAGACAATTATGGTTGAAGGAGGTGATCCTGCCCCTCTGCTCTGCTCTTGTGAGACCTCACTTGGAGTATTGTGTACAGTTCTGGCGTCCTCAACATAAAAAAGAGGTGGAACTGTTGGAACAAGTCCAGAGGAGGGCCATGAGGATCATCAGGGGACTGGAGCACCTCCCATATGAAAATAGGCTGAGAAAGTTGGGGCTGTTCAGCCTGGAGAAGAGAAGGCTGCATGGAGACCTCCTAGCAGCCTTCCAGCATCTGAAGGGGGCCTATAAGGATGCTGGGGAGGGACTCTTCATTAGGGACTGTAGTGATAGAACAAGGGGTAATGGGTTCAAACTTAAACAGGGGAAGTTTAGATTGGATATGAGGAAGAAATTCTTTACTGTCTGGGTGATGAGGCACTGGAATGGGCTGCCCAGGGAAGCTGTGAATGCTCCATCCCTGGCAGTGTTGAAGGCCAGGTTGGACAGAGCCTTGGGTGGCATGGTTTAGTGTGAGGTGTCCGTGCCCATGGCAGGGGGGTTGGAAGTAGATGATCTTAAGGTCCTTTCCAACACTAACTATTCTGTGACTCTATGATTCTTTGGTTATTTCAACTCCCTTTTTCCTTGTTTTCTAGGAGATTATTAAAACACACAGTTAGGCACTAATAATAATGTAGTATGTATTCCAGACATTGAAACACACGTGCTAGACCGACCAGGGGAAATAAATCACATTTTAGTATTCAGTCTCAAGCAACCTATGGGCCTGTCACTGCAGGCATATCTACAAGACACCATAGAACTCCACTTAGAGCTCTCTCAGCAGAGGAACACTAGTCTACAAACTTGGGAATACAGCTGATATACTCTACATATGCTAACTGTATACATGAATGGGAAAAGGAAGCTAATGTGGTCTGCCCAGAGGCAGCTGTGGGGTGCTGGTGGTAGCCAACCCAAGGGACCTGCTAACCAGCCCTGAACCTGCCTCCCTGACAGGGAGTTAACACTAACCCCTTGTACAAATTCAAAGCAGCTCTGCAGAGTTTTCAAAGGAGCCCCTTGGCTGTTGAAAACTGCTGGGAACCTGGGAAGCCTTTCAGACAACATATCTTACTTTAAATCTCATATAAAAAATATCTGTAAGAATAATGTGTTTTCTCCATGCACATTTCAGTGCAGTGACATGGACAATTTGTTCACCTGGTTTATATGAAAGTGATACTACCTTCATGAAGGAGGTGAACTGAGTTTTCACCAGATTCATCTGGGCTCTGACTAAGACTGGTGACCTTCCTGCCCAGGAGCTCCCCACTGGGAGTATCCGGATAAGGGAAAAAGGGAATTTGTGCTTGGAAGCTCCTCTGAACTCTCCCTGAACTATCCCTAAACCCCATCCTCAACTAGCTCAGGATTATTTCAGCTATCCATGTCTGATCTGATTGAAATTTTTGGTACGTTTGAGTTTTCATATGAATCCAGCTTTAACAGTAGAAGGCTGGATCCATTTCTTCTTTATTTATTATCTAAGCTCCCAAAGCTTCTTTGTCTCCTCTCAGTTTGCACACACTATGTATGATATGGCCTGCATAGCGTGCTTGCTATTTTCAGTTCTGACTCAGCACTCCAGTCATTGGTTATTATTAATCTGTCTTTGTTTTCAATTAGGCATAACAATATAACATTGGGAAAAGTCAATGAAAGGTCAGTGAGAGACCCTTAAATCAGAGGATCCTTTGAAAAAGCATAGGTTTAAAGTAACATCATTTTGGTCTGTCTGAAAATACTTGTAAAGCTTTTCATTTCCTGGAGTAAATAGAATTAAAATAAGTCATGTGGAAGCAAAATTATTAATTAAATATTCATATTAATTCCTCAGGTAAGTGATTTAATTCCCTTGAATCAGAAGAATCAGATGAATATTTAGTTCTAGGTTGCAGTTCATTTCTTCACACTGAAGCTTGAGTCTGTGATGGGGATGGGACAAAGTACATCTCTCACAAATGACTTCAGAACTCCCCAAACTGGCCCAGGGAGGTAATGCCACAACTGGTGCCCATTTGCCATTGAGGACTGTGAATGAAGGGTGGCAAATAAGATTTCCATCACAAATTAACAAAATGAAATATTTCCCTTTGTTTTTTTGAAACAGCATAGAAGTCACCTGAAATCTAGGCTGTATCTCATAGATGGTGCGTTAAAAGCAAATGCATGCCCATGAGTATAGAATAAAAATGTATTTGTTCACACTTATCTAAGTTATACATCTGTGTACATTAAATGGTGGCTTCTTCAACATACCTCAGCATGATACAAAGATTTACCAGCACAAAAAACTGTTGGAGATGCCTGCTTCCAAGACTTCATGTTTTTGACAAAAATGCTAAAGCATTTTACTAGAAAAAATCTTAATAAAGGCTGAAAGTAAATGCAGAATTTTCAAACAGATGGAGAAATTGTGCAGAGGAACAGAGAGCCAGCGATGGGTAAGAACCTATTCAGGAGGGTGTAGAGCTGATTTTAATTGAGTTTATTCTGTTTGTTTTGTGGGGTTTTTTATCTTTTTCTTATACTTTTTCAAAACAATTTTGTGCTATCAAATGTGCAACTGGCAATTACACTCCCAGCTCCTACTAGAAATAGCCAGAATGGTTATTGCTTTTGATATTATTCACAAAAAATAGGGCTTGCAGTCAGCCAGGGACTCCTACTGTGCAAGGGACTATACAGATGCAGAATAAAAAGATAGCTCTGTCTTAAAGTGTGGTCCTGTTTCATTGTGTTGAGAGGGAATTTGTGCTCACATAGTATCCCTCCCACCCTGTAATGCTGGGTTGGGAAATCTAAATCTGTGCTGATTTTTCCGTAACAGGGGTAAAAGACTGGAAGCTTTGATGCAATAAAAGAACTTTTGGCCTTGCCCTGCTCTATATGGGTCAGCACAGGCTCTTCTGGCTTCTGAGTTGTTCTGAGGGTCATATTTTGGATTCTCCCAATTTAGTACATGTTAAAAGTAGACATGCCTGAGTAACCAGTGGGCAGAGTTACCCAGAGCCAAAACTGCAAGGCACTTGCCCCTTAATCTATTGATTGCACCCAGGCTCAGCTGCTTCCTCTGATGTGCTCTAAAAAAGACCCTCTTTTTAGCTAAAGATGGGCAAGGGTTTTTACTGCATATATTCAGTAACAATTAGTATTTCTCCAAACTGATGTTAATTTTGTTAGTTTGGGAGAAAGAAGGGGAAAGGGAAGAGAAGAAAGGACTGAGCGTGGTTTTAAATAAAATATTAACTGTTATTTTGAAATTTTTTTTTCTACTATTTGTCTTTTACATTTTAGAATTTAAGAAATCTCAATATTGCTATTTTCTCTTTACTACGAATACAGCTGCTCAAACTCTCATCAACATATTTCAGTAGGGGTTAAACTGTACATTTTCTAGAAAAGTGTTTAATTTGACTCAAAGTGACTATGTTTTTAAATATTTTGACATTACTACTAAGCCAACACATCTATTACCTGTTCATCTGAGCTTTCTATGTGTTGCCAATAGCTAAACTTGCTTACAGTAAAAAGTGAATAATTAGACTGAGTCTTTACATACCAGGCATATTCTTCAAGCTAATTTTTTAAACTTTTAAAAATTGCTATACTGTTCTTTAGCCCCAAAAGCTTAACTTTTCTGAGAGGAAATTTAAAGTAAAAATTGCTTTTAGCTAATAGTAAAAATTCTGAACACATAACTCTTCAAATAATGCTAGGGCTTCCCAGCTTTGGACAATAGAACCAAATTAACTGAAAGGTGCCATTTTCTATGCAGCTTGGCTTTACCTCTTTATGGAAGCCCAGTGAAATGTGGCAAATCACATCTTTGAAATAGTATATTTTTTTATCAGCTAAGTATCCAGAGGGTTTATCCTTAGTATAAATGAATTATGGATAGATCATAATTCCTGATACTCCCTGAATCTTTATATTCAGTCCCTGCAATGCAGCTGAACTCTGCTCTTTCTACACCTGCGTTCCTTTTATTTCCTAACCTGGCAGTGCCATACTCAGCAGTGTTTGGTTTAGCCCTACCTATACTCCCAAAGATGTCTATGGACTACTGGAGTACCCTTCCTTTCCCAAAGCCTCTCTTGGGCATCCATAACTATGTGTGGAAGCTATCAGACAATGCTGCAATGCTAAATAAAGGGACAGAGCTTGGACACAGCTGAGAGAGCATGTCTGAACATTTTCTTGGAGGAAGGGTGCAGCTGCATTCCCAGATTACACTCTGGAGCTAGGAATGGCTGCCACCCCTAGCTCAGCGGAGATGTAAGGCAGATAGAAAGTTTAATATCGCTTGGCTCTCTTATTCCTTATTAGACCTGTAAAAGAAGCCAGCAATCCTTCTTTTCTTTTTTATTGGGAGCGAAGCGTGACTGTGTCACACTGTTATTTCAGCTGATGTAGCTCACTGGCATGTGGGGCAAGGAGTGCCATGGTCCTTACCAGCCTTCCAGTAAGTTTTGCATTGGGCACCTCTGCCCCAGAATGTGTATGGGGACTGCACTTAGCCTGCTGCAGGGAATGGGCTTGGAGATTGAGGAGGAGGACTTCTGCCTGCAGGCTTCTTGCATCTTTTCTTCTACATGCCCCAGGAAAGCAGAGGAACACAAAGTGTCCCCTGAATACTATTGGAAGTGCCAAACTTCCAGCCATGCATGCTTTCCATATTGCTGTTAAAAACTAAATAATTACCATGTGAGAAAACCACAGCAGCATTTGATTTTTCTTCCCCTCCTTTGCCTTGCTCCTACCCCTCCTCCCTTGCTTTCTTCTCCTGCTCAACTCCAAGTCCCACAGTCACATGTAGTCTAATTTTTGTGTGGCAAAAGTGCCTGAAACTCAGCAAAGAAACCTTTCCCTCACACACACAATCCAGCAAGGTCACACAACATCTCAATAGGGTGGTTGGCAGGTTGGTGTTTCGCAAGCGCCCCGAGCAGCACCCGCACAGAGACAGTGAGGGACCCACACCCTGAGCAGCTGGGCAGTGCAGGCAGCCAAGCACATGCTCCACACAGCCAGCAGCCAGTGTTGCTTCTTGGATCGGCTTCTCAGAGTATGCTTCACAACGCATGCACCAGCATCCTTCAGACTAGAGAATGAGGAAAACTCTACACCACAGTGCAAGGTTTGTTGTTTTTTTCTCCTGGTCTGGTTTTAGACTAGTGAGCTTGGGAGCCGGTAGCAATTTAGCAACCAGCAGGAGCAAAAGATGAGCTAAGTTAGCCTGCTTCTCAATGATGATGTTATTTAGTATAGGCATTCCTTAAAAATGTCATCTGACTATGTTAAATGAAAACAAACAAACAAACAAAACAGATTGTCTGCCATACAGCCAAACTTCCAGCACTGTAGCATAATGGGAACTTTAGCTCCTACTCAGGCAAAGAGCTGCAACTGTAGTTTTGCCTTATAAGCTTCACAAACAATAAACATCTACTTGACCAGTGACTAGGATACTTCTTTGTATTATTCTTACTCTGCCTTGTGCAAGTATCTTCAGGGAAGTAGAGGATTCAGTCACTCAAGGTCAGCATCTCTCAGCAGGTACTCTGCAAGCTACCATAATCACCTATACCACTTATTATACTTGTTAATGGGATTTGACACCTTTGCCTTCTGGCTTCAGCTGCAGCCTACACTTACACTCTGAAAACACTGATTAAATTAATCATGTAGTAATTTTCAGGATCAGGCCTACATTTTGAAAAACACACATTGCAATTTGATCTTGTTGTATTAGATGCACACATTCGAAACCCTGGTTCAGCAAATCATTTAAGCCCTTGCTGAAGTACCATTGAGTGACTTCACAAAGAAATATTTTTTGCATATAATATTTGCTCCATGGCATTATCATGTAGCTTTCTGAAAGGAAAGTGGATTAGCTTCAAATGTTGTTACGATTTATTATTTGTTGAGTGCTGGCAATACACTTCAATGGAACTTGAGGAGGAAGTGCTTTAAGTTAAGCACATTTTTCAAGCACGTTGCTGATCTAGGGCCAAAAAGTTAATCTGAAACCTTCTTTGTTGGAAAGTGTAGACATGAGACCAAGGAAGGACATTCTTCAATTTTCCCTTCAGCAGGAAGCACAGGTTATCCATGTGGGTCTATTTTACAAATAAAACAGTTGACCGTCAACCATTTCTTATTTTGATATTCCAATGCCAAAGAAAATATATATCAACTGTTCATATAACACGTTGAATGCAAGTTTAGAAAAGTGGCTAACTGGACACACATATATTCCCAGAGAGAGATGAAAGAGTAAAATGGAAATGCGCCCCCATCCCAACCTAATGAGACATCATGTTCTCTTGGGAGGGCTCTGCATGCATTCAGAATTTTTGTTCTGGGCAGAGCCAAGCGTATTGTCAGCTCTCAGTAAATTATACATCAAAGAATAACTTTAAAAAGTAACAGGCTTTCCTCTTCACAGAACTACTTGTTAGCAGTGTACACATACACACTAGACACCATTAGCGCAGGAGAACACTGGGCAACCCCAAATTGCTGTAGGTGGCATGTGTCTTTTCTATTGCTGTGTAAGGTGGTTCTTAATGCTCCATCTAGCTAGCATGATTGCTCAGCACCTGCCAGGAGCAGTCCCTAAATTAATTAGTCTGGGATTGTATACTTGTTTTTTTTATTACATGTGAATACACTCTAACACAATAGGACCTTGTCCTTAATGGTAGCCAAGAGACTCAATAGGAACAACAATAATTATACTTATATGTTGCCTAAACACAATTCCAAAACATCTGTGGCTTGTCGCTATTATAGTCCAGAAGACATCAACTAAGTGAGGCTTTTTTTGGAGGCAATACAAGAAAACTCGCTACAGCTCCTGAAAACTCTCTTGGAATGTAATAATACAAATGAGGAGGAAATATTCTATGGGGAAAAAAAGTGCTTAAGGCAACAGTAATTATATTGCCAAATATAGCACAGCAAATCTGCAGAGCGAGAGTTTCATGTAATAAGGGAAATGTAAAATCATACTTGGGGAGTAGTTAAATTGTAGTAGAGTGGCTGGGGGGGGCAGCATTATTTGAGGGAGTTAGTATTTAATCCCAGACTAGCTGTGGAAGCACAAGAGAGAGGTTGTTTTCAAAACTGTATTTTCTTTATTTCTCAGGAAACACCCTACTGCGGTGTTTGGATGTTGGAAAAATAAATAAATAAATAAATAATAAAAATCATAATCTATTATAATTCCCACAGAAAACACTTGAAATAATACAGGCCTGTCTCCAGCTTCCTATTTTTTTTTATATATTTCGAAACTGGTAATACAGAATCAAAAGCTCTAGCTTTGGAGAGCTTCTCTGGGTAAAACTGAGCAGAGTTTTCTATTTGCTTGAAGGTTAGTTCTGTCTTCACTACAGTGTGCTGTAACAGGAAGGGTGTCCTTTACCAGACAGCTGAGCAGGGCTCTTCTCTCCCTGTTGATCTCATTTGCTTTGAGTGTTGAACCACTGCAGCAAACAGAAACTTCCTCCACTCCATCAAGAAGTTAGCATCTTTTTCATCTCCCTGTTGCTACTGCCCTTGGCAGCTCACTTCTCCCTTTTCTGTTCTAACTTCATCTCTCATAGTCAGTCTCTTCTTCTCATGTATTTCTCCTTCTCCAACATTATCTCTTTGTGAATGCGGTTCAGATTCATCTCACATCTCAGCTTGCAATCCCCATAACACCTGTGGCACCCTCCAAATAGTCCCTTTCCCATCCAAGGTCAGAACAGGGACAAGTAGTACCAGTGTCTGTTTACACAAGCAAGCATGGCGCTGAGCCAAAGCTCACTGAAGCCGTGAAGGTTTCTCCAGTGCCTTGAACATTTCTGAATCCTAAAACATACATAAAATGTTTTTTTTTTAAAAAAGCATTAGCAATGCTTACTATTTCACTAAAAACGCTTGGTAGGCGTTCTGTGTGCGTGTATTTCACAAAAACTTTTTGGAGAAAAAGAGAATTATGGCTTTGCAAGTTATGCGTCAAGAGAATCCAGAAAACTTTTTTGAGACAGATGCCGACTGAAACACTGCTGTAGAGAGAACCGGAGAATTTGTGATCAGGCACCTTTTAGTAACAAAGAATATTTCGAATTTCTGTTCCTTTCCTCAAAGTTTCACTTTGAGAACTGGTGCAAAACTTGCACTTAGGTGAAAATTTTGAAGTTTTTAAGGACATATGGAGAAAGAAAACATTTGCTTCCTGTCTTTGATTTAATGTAGGTCTTGTTTGACAGAGGAGCAGATGTGCAACAGCAAACAAACATTCTTCTGTTGTTTTGATAATTAGTATTGATTCTTGGACTGTTTTGATGGGAAGTATGAAACAGGGAGGTGGCTGGAAATCTCCCTCTGCTGAAGGCCTGGACAAGCTGTCACTTCTCCCCGCATCCATCAGTATGGAAGTGGCGTCTCCGTGGTGTGGAGCTTAACATTGCAGCCATCTGCTGCAACAGCACTAACAGCTTCTTTTAGCTACACCAGATGAATGGCAGAGGCTACCAAACTAAGGAGGTGACCACTGCCAAAAAGAGAGTTGCTTTGCACAAAGGTCAGTACTATGAGAGTGTGAATGACAGGGTTAACTCAAACCCATTTCAGGTGATACAATGATCTAGTCCTTCTCTGCCATTTTGCCTTTCAGAATGGAGGTTTTCCCTATTTTTTGTGGAGAAAATTTAAAAGAAAATTTGTCTTTGTAATATAGAATGTGAATAGAACTCTCCACAAACTGAAACCAACATTAAACTGAAACCAGAAATTCCTGATTAAAGATCTATTTGGAACTCAAAATCAGATTTTAAATACTCATTAAAGTAAATAACAATAAAAAAAAACAAACCATCCTGTTTGCCAAGAAATACTTGTTGAGTGGAAATAATGAAAAGATGTTACTGCAAATGTTGCTATTAAGAGAAAAGAAAGCTAGACCAGATCTGAAACAGAAACAATTATTACAGGTTGTTTCATTGGCTAAGAAATACTAATTCTTCTCAAGCCATGGAGCAGAAATGAATTGTGGGGATAAATCTGTCAATCCATCAGTCTTCAGTTTGTGCCATAGTGGAGGTTTGGCAGAAAAAATAAATTATGTTTCAGAAGGATTTCAGTTTGTTTTTCTTAAGGATATTGTAATATTTTGTGGTCTTTCAAACTCAATGAAACCAAATACATTTTTAAGCAGTTAGATCATTACCAGGGAGGGCAAAGGCCCTGACAGCAGAGCCCAGTAGCCCCTGTGGCTCTTGCTGCCAGTGATTCTGTAGCTGACTACAGTAGAGACACTCTGTGCTGGATCTAAATTCTCATCTGCCTCAGGTGTTCCTATGAAAATGCAGTGTGCAGACACAGCACATATGTGAGCATCATCTTCTTTCGTTTCCAGCTCAGGTCTCTAACATTTTGCCCCTTGTCATGGGTTCAGCAGTAGCAGTCATTTTCTCTCCTTCTCGGTAGCTGGTGCAGCAGCTGTGTTTTTGATTTTGGGGCTGGGAGCAGCGCTGATAACACCAGTGTTTTCAGTTACTGCTTGGTAGTGTTTTGTCTGGCCAAGGACTTTCTGAGTCTCATGCTCTGCCAGGGAGGAGGGGGAGCCAGGGAGGAAGCAGAGACAGGACACCTGACCCAAACTGACCAAAGAGGTTATTCCGTACCACAGCACGTCATGCCCAGGATTTGAAAACGGAGAGCAGAGACCCAGAAGGGTGTGGTGGTGCATTGGGGGGTTCGCCGCTGGGGGGTGCACTGGCTGGGTTGGGCTTGGTGAGCAGTTGTATTCTCTTTCCTTGTGTTTCTCTTGTATTATTACTGGTGGTAGCAGTAGTGGATTTGTGTTATACCTTAGTTACTGAACTGTTCTTATCTCAACCTGTGGAAGTTGCATTCTTTCGATTCTCCTCCCCATCCCCCCAAGACTGGGGGAAGAAAGAGAGGGGAATGAGTGAGTGAGTGAGTGAGTGAGTGAGTGAGTGAGTGAGTGAGTGAGTGACTTTGTGAGTTATTAACCCGCGTGAGGCTTAAACCATGACACCCATGGAAAGTAAAATTCAGTGTATTTTGTTATTTATAGCTCTGGGATCCTTTATGTACACTTTTAAACTCAGGTCCAAGCTAATCCGTTCACTCCAACTGGTTCTCAGCAGAAGGGTTTTTAAAATGCCTTATTGCCACTTGCCTTTGTTGTTCCAGGGTCAACATATTTTCTTAACAAAGCAATCCTCATGGAAAGCAGTAGACTGCACAGCATAAATCCTTAGAGGCATATAATTCTACCTTGTATATGGTATTTACTACAGAATACCTTAGAGAAACCAAGGAGAGAGAAATGTATCATTGTAATCCTCTAAAACCTCCAGCTGTTTTCCTTCAATTTCCAGTATTTCTTCTTTGAAATCTCCCCCAGAATAGCTTCTGGACCTAATTTCTTCATCTTTCTGTCTGTGTTGCTTCTCCTACATCAGCCTTTTCTCTGTCCCTAACTTCTGAAACTGCTTAGGTTTCACAACATGTCCACTGTGTCTTTCAAACTTTCCTCATAAAAGTAAATGAGAGGGACCAGGGAGTGCTGTGCCCAGACAAGTCACTGGAAGTGCTCACCAACCCCTGGCAGCCCCTGAAGTACCACTTGGGTAGTTCAGGCCAAGGCTGGCAACAGAACAACAGAACAATGGTCTTGGTAATTACCTGAATGCTTAGAGCTTGCTGCAATAGACCTAGTGTGAGGATCCTCACCATCAGCTGACTGCACCATCCTAGTCAGAGTTTTGTCAGGAGTTTTGCCAGAGTTAAGACCAGATGACGAGGAGGAAATATTTAGTTTTGTTTTCCTAGGAAATGCAAAGTGTTTCCTTTGTAACATTATTTTACACCTGTAATTTTATCTGTGGTGCTACAGTCCAACATAATAGCTAGTTACATGCTACATGTATGATCCAATTTCTTCTCAGCTCACAGTGACATGTGAGCTATTCTTCAAAAAGCCTCCCAGTTAATCTACAAAATCATTGTTATTTTTCCTCTATACTTTAAAAACGTCTTTCAGAAATGTAATGGTTTAATTCATACTTTATTATCCAAATGCTTATGGGAAGTGTTCTTTTTCTAAATTAACTCATGTCAATAATTTATGTTGTTTCTCATCTCAGCAGAGACTTTCAAATTAGTCATCTTTTTATTATTCTCATCATCCAAATTGACTTCACAGTTTTATTGAATCCAGTGATAGGCTCTGGGGCCTATGAAGCTTTTACTGTTCTAAACATTTTTTCTAAAACCTTTCACTGTTCTGAATAGCATGTTAGAAGAACTAAGCAAGTTGTATGAGAAAATTAATATGCTTGACTTGGATAGTAATTAGGAGTTTATATTTCACTGATCATTAGAAGAAGCTGTTTGCCTTATACACTTATTCATTGCTGCCAGAAACAAGTTTGCTAACTAAATCATTCTTCTTGAACTCAGATGTACTTATTTGCTTATAAAACATTTATCTCTCCTAAAATGAACAGTCTTGTGCATTTTATTTTATGAGTTAGGAAGATGAAAGGAAGGTCTGAATCAGTAACTGAAAACTAAGTTGGTAACTACTATTTTGTCAAGTTCTTGATGCTAGTAATAATTACCTAATTCCAGATTTCACAGATCTGCCAGACTATAGCCAGATTAACTGTATTAACTTTTTTATAACACAAATAAATGGCTATATCTTAAACTGGGCATCTACTAAACAGTTTCCATTCTGTGTATAGAAGGTTGATTCTTGTGCAACCCTTGTGCTTTCTGCATGCAAACCTAAAAATGTACCATTTCATCATACATCAATTGATCTTACACGTTTTATATTCCCTCTGCAGAAGAAAATGAAAGTCTTACCTGGTTTGCAATTGAGATATAATGTCAATTCTCAGTTCTGGAAAAAAGTTTGTAAGGGATCTGAATAAAACAATTTAATAATCCATTAACTTCAGTTTGCATATAAGGAAAAGGGACAATAAAGTTTGACTTTGTCGGCATTTTCCACTTTCATAATTTATCCCATTTTTGGAATAAGGTGTGTCTGTGTGTCCACTACCTAGCATAAAGGGCCATTAATCTGAGCTGGGGCTAGCAGTAGCCGTAGTGGTAGCAGCATTTGTGTCTGTTATTGTTGCTGTACATGGAAATTGCATAATGACCATATAATCCATAAGGAGGCATCTATGGCAATAAACATGCAATGGGACAAAGTAGGAATCGTTTAATTTGACATTCTTATTTCATTCCAATTATATCAACATGGAGAAATTAAATATTGTGCAGCAATTCTACAGCTCTCATCAACTCCATTAGAGTTTTAAAGTTTATATTTGCTGTAAATTTTTCAGTATATCACATATACTTTAAAGTGTATATTTGAATATTCAAAACAAGATTATACAACGGTATCAAAACAGTATCTTGTTTCCAAACTGAAATGAACTGTTTACACACTGAACCAGCATTTTCAACAGTTGGTTTTTGTGTTGGGTTTTCTTAATGTGTTATAGAATGAAAAAAACTTGTTTTTCAATATCATTACAGCTAAGTATGCATATTTCAGACTGCTTTGGAAGTGCATGATGCTATTTTGTGTACATTTGAAAATCTTTTTATATGCATCAGATAAAAAATTCTGTTTTACTACTCCTCACTCTGTTTCCATCTCCATCTTGAGTTTTAAAAGTGCCATTGGGTCCATTTTTCTCTAGATTACGTTTTAACAAATATAATCACACACAGTATCTTCCCAGAGCTTAGCAAGTATTAGATAATGTGCCATTGCATTTTGTTTGTCTAGTGGGAAAATAAAATTTTAAAGCCATATTTCCAAAGATTATGACACAGATAGAAGACATATCTAGCTCAAGGAAACAGAAAGTCAGAAGTGTATCACATGAGCTATGACTTTTGTTTCCATCTCCATACCAATAGCTCATCTGGCTTTCTTTTTTCTACTTTGTTAATTTTTTTTATTTTTTTTTGTCTTTTTCTTTAATAATAACAAGGCCAGAATCAGTTAACAAAATAACAGGTGCATAAGCATGATGCCCTTTTTTTGCAGCTGATTCGAATTTGGGACTATCCTGTCAGGCACAGGTTTTGGGTTAGATTAATGCAAAATCTAAGACTGAAAGGGCAATATCTCATTTTAGTACTTCACAGTCATTAATCTATGTCACATCGACAGCCACTCTGTGTTCCCCAACATGCTGAAGCACTATTATATTTTACAATAGTGTCATTTGGCACTTCTGACACTGTTCAGAAACAAAAGCACTGACAAGCTGCTATGCTGTTGTAAAACATCAAAATGGTTCATATTCACTGGAGGTACTCCAGAGGGTATGGCAAATAGATTTGAAGCTCTACCATCTATACTGATAATGACAGAGGTTCAACTGCAACAGGCAACAATTTAGCTGAATAATCGTTTTATTCACTTAGTACATTTAAATGCAAAATGGAATTGTCTCATGTGCTTCATGATGTTATCTTGCATTCAATTTCCATGGGCTTTGCTACTGACGCTTGCTTATTTCCTATAGTAAATACATGCTACTACAGCATGTATTTCTGGTAAAGACATGATAAAGTTTCTTTTGCCTCTTTCTTGCCAGGTAGGTACATTTCCATTCTGGAGGTTGCCCAGAGGCAGTAGGACAAATTCCCCCTCTACATTTTCAGAAGCTCTGTAAGAGAGTGTGGCTGCAATCTGTGCTCAGCCTCTGTTTTACTAAGTTGTGGTGCCACTGAGCTATGGTGGAGAATTGTTATCTTTCAAGACATATTTCCCCTATCAAGTGGGTCTACTCTATGTTTGCATATAGGTTCATATAAGCAGAACTGAGAAAGATTTCTGACATTGCCATGTGTGTATGGCGTCAACCATACATACATACAGAGATTCCTCTGTAACGGTGGTCTGATGATGCAAAGCTGGAATACAGTTAAAGTTGCTTTTTCCTCTGCTGTAATGATATATATATTATTTACTACATTTGGATTTAATTTAGAGATTTATACAGAGCTTTGTACAATGTAAGTTAACTCTTTATTTCAATAATTTAATTTGATCATTTGATTCCATACTATCTTCAGAAAGAGCTGCTTATGTCCAGTTTGAAACTGAACATGAGCAAGCAGTGTTCACTCGCAGCCACGAAAGCCAACTATGTCCTGGGCTGCATCTATAGAAGCATGACCAGCAGGTCGAAGGAGGTGATCCTGCCACTCTACTCTGCTCTCCTGAGACCTCACTTGGCATATTGAGTGCAGTTCTGGTGTCCTCAACATCAAAAGGACATGGAAGTGTTGGAACAAGTCCAGAGGAGGGCCACTGAGGATGATCAGGGGACTGGAGCACCTCCCATCATGAAGACAGGCTGAGAAAGTTGGGGCTGTTGATCCTGGAGAAGAGAAGGCTGCGTGGAGACCTCCTAGCAGCCTTCCAGTATCTGAAAGGGGGCTATAGGGATGCTGGGGAAGGACTCTTCATTAGGAACTGTAGTGATAGGACAAGGGGTAACGGGTTCAAACTCAAACAAGGGAAGTTTAGATTGGGTATAAGGAAGAAATTCTTTACTGTAAGGGTAGCGAGGCACTGGAGCAGGATGCCCAAAGAAGTGATAAATGCTTCATCACTGGCAGTGTTCTAGGCCAGGCCGGACAGAGCTTTGGGTGACATGGTCTAGTGTGAGGATTTCCTGGCAATGGCTGAGGGTTTGGAACTAGATGACTTTAAGGTCTTTTCCAGCCCTAACCATTCTATGATTATATAGTTCTATCACATTACATAACTATACATATAAATGTAAATATGGTGCAATTCTGCATGTTTACATTTTATGGCTTAGAATGTCACAAAATGTATAGGACCAGGTCATAAATGTATTCGATTTAAAAATACTTTAGCTCTAAGTATGGTTTTTTGTTTTGTTTTGTTTTGTTTTGTTTTTTTCCCTAATTGATGATTCTACTTATGTTTTTCTCTGAAGAACCAGATGCTGGTCACCTTTGAGAAAGAACAGTAAATCAGATGGAACATTGCTCTGATCTACTGTGACAAATTCTGTGTTCTGACTTGAAATCCAAAATAAACTTGCGTAGCACTCATTCCCTTTTTGTCATCACTGTGTGGTTAAAACCTAGCATATTCTTACACAGAAATGCATATGATGCCATTTCAAATGGCATATAAGTTTAAGTAGATTTCACACTTGTAGTGCAGCAGCATAACATTCAGAGATGGACAAGGATTCTTTTTTTTTTTTTTTTAGGTTCTCATTTCCAGAGAGATCTGTTTTTAGACCCTAATCCAGAATAGCCTGGAAAGTAGTTTTGTATAGTTAATGTACCGCACATGAGTACATCTGCTAAGTCTGAATGCCTGTATAAATCCTACACAGTAAGACTCTGAAACTGCTTAGGTGACAGAATAAATCCATCCTGTACTTAAAAAAAAAGGTAAAATTTAACCTCCAGCTGCTTAACCTTAGTTACTGCATCGTGGTTACTGTGTGCATTCCTGGATTTATAACTTTTTATTTTCTAGATAGGAAGACATCTCAGGTTTATTTTTATTGGCCATCAATTTTCTCACAGGATCAGAATATCACACGTTGATTAGGTATTAATGAGAGTTCATTACAATTAAGTTTCTGGCTCCAGAACCCTGAACATCTGTGATCTTGTAACTTAGTGCATTTTGAGCACTGATAAAATCTTTCTTTCCAATGAAGCTTATTAATGAATGATTGAGAAATGTAATTTATCACTGGCTATATTATTATTTCTTAGAGCTAAGGTTACATTATAAATTGACTCTTCAGAAAAAGGTAAACTGATTCTCTTACTTCAGGTCTTGCCTTGCATTCTAACATATGGTTCTGCTTAAACGTGTCCATGTTTGCAACCTACAGTTGACATTTTTGGCACTCAGAATAGTGTCTTGTAATTATGCTAAGTCTAGAAAGGAGGATTAGCTTTTATAGCAGAATTCATAAAATAAAAAAAACAAAAAAAAAGGTTTAGCCAAATTTATTGGCTGCAATGAACCATCCAGAATGCAGACGTCTGGTCTGGTAGAACTCAATAGATTTCTGTTTGCTGCATGTGCGCGCACACACACACACATGCACAAATGACTACTTTATGAAAGCATTTCTGTGCAATAAAATGTTAAATATTTTCACACTTAAAATCAGCTTCCCCACCTGCAGTGATTATTATCAAACGAGCTTCCTTTGGTATGTTTTGAAAGCCTTTTTCTCCCTCTTTCTTCTGTCACCCCTCTCTTTCTGTTTAAATACACTGTATTGGTTGTATTGATTGCTTGGCAAAACCAGTTTTTTGAACATTGCGCAGGTTTTTCCATAATTCTCACCCGAGTGCAATTTTGTGGAGCAATTTACAAATGCTTCATTACTGATTCAGAGCCACAAGAGTTGAAAGAGGGCAAGCTGAGCTTTCCTGCAGTATGTTGCTTGCAGAAACCATCACTTATCTGTCTTGAAAGTCACATTCCTGATAGCTGAGTGTTGGTATGAAACTCTGACTTTTTTCTCTGCACCAAAAGGGAAAGGTTTCATTTGGGTTAGCAAACACCAGGCACCTATTTTCTTTGCAACAGCCTGCCTCAAAGTGCACTTCAATTCCTGATGATTCCTCTGGAAGATCAAGCTCACACACATATCTATCAAACAAAGCTCCTCATCCTCGAGCATCATCACCCCTTTTTGAACTCTCCTAGGAAAGAAATAAGCAATAGCAACCTAGCTGCCATGCCTTGTACGTCCTGAGTACAAACTATCTGCATTTTGCAGTGGAGAAGGGACAAGTTGTGTTCTGTGCTATTATTGATTTTTTTCTTCTTTCATCAGTTTACACTTTCAAACGCCCCTATTAGACACTGTAGGGCAAAATTAGGATGATTACCTTGAGTTACCATAGTCAATCATGAACTACCATCTCTCCCTTTGGGAAATAATTAATACACTATTTATAGACAGACTTTAGAGGAAAAGATCTAGTTCTATCAAGGATTAAAAGCTGCCTTTCACTGCTTCCCTCCATTAGAGTTGACCTTTAAAGGATGATGAAGTTGTTATGAGCATCTATCACTTAAGCTCATATTTTCCTATTTATCCTCAATTACCTGCAGTGCCTGAGCTAGGAACCTGTTCACTTTGGGATCCCCTGGCAGCCTGTAAAGCCAGGCTGGCACCTCCAGCTGCCCTCTGCACCTGAGCTCCTGCCTCTTTCTTTTGATCATCTGCACAGGAAGCAAGTGCAACCACGCTCCTAATTTAAATACCTCACTTAAGCATCTATCATGGGGTGGGATTAATCTAGTCCATGGTTTCTAGCTGGAAACGAATGCAAAGCACTGAAAAATTAGAAGAAAAAGACATGTAGAAGGGGAACACAAGCAATAGGAACCACTCCTGTGTCTCACTTCTGACAAGAGAATGCTTCTGTTCTCCTCTGCTTTAATTGTGCAATATCTGACAACCATCCTGGATAGTGTTATAAAATGAGATGGGATTGTTTAGATTACACCTCAATTTGGTCACCTAAAAGGAGGGTGTCCTGTCCAATTTAAGGGCTTAGTCTCTGTCGGTAATCAGAGGAGAAGCAGACACCTCCCCAAGGTGATTTTTCCCATCTGTAGGTAGGTGTTTCAGAGAGGGCAGGCAAATAAACTCCTCAGAGACAACGCTGTCATCACTGGAGAAAGTAAGTTATCAACTACTTCAGACTACTCAGCTGCATTTTAGACTGCTGAAGTTAAACAAGCCTGTGAATCCTGTATCCCCAGAGGTTCAGGGAACTAAATGCAGGTTTTTCAGCGCCGAACTGTACCCTGTTAGTATGGCTACTTTTAACATTAGTTTTGCATTAGAAGCTAATAAATACTGCCAGTACGTTTTAAACTCTTAACAGTATACTCCATGTGTTGGGGTTTTTGTTCTCCCCCATCCCCACCCCTTCCTGTAAAACTGCTAAACATATGCTTAACCATCTGGTAAGAAACAATCAAAACCAAACAAACAAGGTGTGTGAAAGTTCAAACAGATCATCCGTCATACTTCTTTACAGATTTTATATGCAGGCCTGAATAATAGCACAGTAATGTAGAATGAAACAGCAATGTAAAAATTAATTAACATGCCATAATACGTAGTTTAATCCTCCCATTCAAAATGAAGATACTGTAAGGGAGAGAGTTTCTCTCCTTTTCCTGTCCTGCTCTGATTATATTCTGGGTGAACTGTATTCTTTCAGGCTATAAGTTTTACTACTCATATATTACCCGTCTTCTCCTTTGCCCTTCCTTTCTCTTCTGTCTACTGATTTTCCACCACACTGTAGCAACCATTTTAATTTTCAAGGCCCTGTTCTACCTATCACCTCCTTACCTTTCATCACTGCTTGTGTGCCAACTTCCCTGGTACTCTGTCCTGGACATGCCAATATTCCTTGCTCATTTGTGAAGCTCTCAAATACCTTAAAGTCCTTCCCTACACTCTTTCTTAAGCACAAAAGTATTGCTTCTTGGGTTCCTGGGTAGGCATGAACTTGTCCTTTGAGTTAGGGTTTTCTATTCCAAGCTTTTATTAAAAAACTAAAGGAATTTTGGTGGAATCCTGCTGGGTTTCCAGGCACTGTGGCTCTACAGACAGCTAACAAGCTAAAATAAGGGGAATAAAATCAATATTAGTTGGTGTCTTGTGTTTCTCTGCATATTCCATTAGGAACAGAAAAGATATTAGAACAGGGAATTTAATCAAAGTTTTGTTGGTTCTGATTCTCCAAGGCTAAGTTCCTGGCAAACTTTGATAGGGTACCATATTCCTATTCAAGTAGTTGCAATAGAATCAAAATAGTGCTTTTATTTTTCTTTTGAGGACTTGGGACATACAATGTAAGGGGGATAGTCAGAACTTAGCCCTTTTTCCCTGTACAAAAGGAAAGAACAGGGAAACCAGTACAGGAGGGTGTGTGGCATGGGACAGATGCTCACTGCTGGTTCACAAGAGCAGCAGATTTGGTTTAAGGGGCATGCTGGGAAAAAACTTAGATCTCGAATGAAGAGTATTAAAACTGAAACAGAGCCAGGCCTCTGAAAGTCATTAGAGTGCAATGTAGTTTTAGGAAAGCTTTATTTCTGTTGCTAAGAATGAAATGTACACCAATAATTTCACACCCTGCTCTGAACACACAGACCCCAGATCGTTTTCCTCCTAGAATAATTCAGTCCTGTAGCATCTGGCTCTCTGAATTGATTGTTGTGAGCAAAATAGACTAAGTAACGCCTTTAGAGGATGAGATCCACACTCAGTTTCTGAAACAGAGTATTCAGAAAGGCAGAAAGAACAAAACAAGATTTTTTTTTTTGTTTGGTGTGGTTTGGGTTTTAAGACTTCAGCCTTTAAGTTTTATGGTAAGAGTCCCCATCTCATCTGGATGCCTGAAGTTCATTGTCCTTTACTGCTCCTTAGGCACGTGCTGTTTCCGCAGGAGCTGGCACTTCATCTCGTGTCCTCCATCAATGCTGTCCTTGTAGGGTCACTCCTAATCCTTCACTTTCGCATGCCTTTTCTGCCAGCAGGGTGGGGAGGACAGAGCAAGAGGACAGCACTGAATGACGCAACTACCAAAACGACACATTAAGTAAAAGATAAGTATTGATAGTCACAAACTCCCCTCCTCCACTGTCAGCCAGCATGTGACAGTCTTTCTGAACTAAGGCAGTTTCCATCAACCTGTCTTCATTGATGGAGTTACAACCTGAGCAAATCTCTGGAGGAGACCTTCAGAGGGGGTGGAAAACAGTCTACTGCTGTGATTTATTCTCCTGCTTGCCACTGGCTACTCATATCTGAGTGAATTTGTCTTACAGAAGTGCTGCACTTATATTTGGGTAAGTAATCTGCACTGAAGCTACATTGGAGCTGGTGGGGAGTTCACTTAATCTTCCACAAGCTGTGACTCTGTCTCAGTTTACCCAGAATGGACTCTACATGTACACATACCAGGGTGTTGGTTAGATATACCCAAGCACAGCAGGCTAGGACAGGAAACTAGTTAACTTTTGGAGTCCAAGACAGAAAGTAAGGTGTTGCAAATTCACTTGAAGAAGTTGGCTTTGTTCTCCACCCCCACACTACAAAGAGATGTGTCTATGATAAAGATGAGTATCATGATTTCTACCAATTATTTCATGGTGTGTGCCTAGAAGTATTCTTTGCCCTGCATTTCACCCACGAAAGTGACGTAAAAAAGTTATTATTCACCTCTGAAGGTAGTTTTCACATTAGAAAGTGTTTTTTGGATAATTTATGTTTTTGAGATTGAAGATCAGCCCTGATACACTTACCAACTTTTTTGCCCTCTAAAACAACAAACATAAACCCTGAAATACAGTAATCCAGCAGATGGCAAAACAGTAACAAAATGATTCAGAGAAGTCTGATCTTCCAACTAGCATGACATTAAATGAGGCATTATTTATATATAGGCTTTTCTGGTCCACTTACCATAATTTGCATATAAACTAATACGGAAACTCTTTAAGACCCCAGTAAAGTTCTTCCTTTTGCTAGATATTATATGATCACTCTCCCAAAATGTTTATCTGAGAAGTAGACTGAGAATACCTTGCGCACACTAATGAATTTTTCTCCTGCAAAAAAGGAGAGAGTTATTGCTTGATTTACCTGTAGGAAAAAGAGATTAAATAATTGGCTCTGAGTCAAGAGGAAGTCTGTGGCTGAGCTGTGACTAGCACCCAGATATCCTGAGTCACAGTCCAGTGCCTTAACCACAAGCCAGTTCTGACGCTGACAGACTTTTTTTGGTAGTAAGCCCACATTTCTGGAATGTATTCCCTGAAGAAATGCAATTAAGTAAGTACTTGGCTACTTCTAAAAGAGCAGCAAGCCACACCTCTCTGCCCAGGCCTTCAAGTTGCTAAATCTCTGCTGCTTATTTTACTAGCAAAGCTACAAGTGGCCGAGAGGCGAGTCTGGAGCTATTTTTATAGTGGTTATGTCTTGCTGTAGAACTGAAAAAAACCTTTTTACAAACAAATACATTAAACTAAAAGAAATGTTATTTTGACAGCAGAGGGTCCCATCACTGCTGTGACTGCTAACCTATGGTGGCTGTTGACCTGACACCCTCTCTGAGATTTAGGATGAAGGACCCACCTGACCTTCCCTAGGAAGTGTCAGTGGCTAATAGGCAAATTCCATCAGGTTAAAAACCAAGGTATTCTTTTCTTTTCATAAGTGTCAGGGTAACTGTCATCATAACTCTACCTAATATTTGAGGTATTTGATCCTTTCATGAAGGATCATTTTTGCACCATTTTGATATTTAATGATAAGCTAATACTCAGGAAATGAGAATATTTATGACCTAATTGCTGTGCATCAAAATCTGTTAGGTTTTTTATGAGACAATGGAATAACATGTTAAATTAAACTTGTATGTCTTCCTGTAAGAGCTAAAGTGTTAACTTTTACTTCTGTGCACAAGGAATTAGATACACTCCTGCAGTTGTCTAGTCAAGCCTTCCTATCTGCACTGAAAGCAATAGCATCTAGAAGAGTATTGCTACTAAGTCTCGTTAGACATAGAAGGTAATGTAATATCTTTTGAGTAACTGTTGTTCCAAACATCTGAGGCTTATCATCACACCCATCAGAGAACATTAGTATGCCATCTAAGCAACATTTGGTTCTAATTAACCCTGTGCTTTATCTTTGCTATTCTTAAAAAAAAAATCTCATGCACATTTCACAAAATTGAATGTAGAGTCTGAACTTTTTTATGTAAATTATCTTCACACAGATAAATAATGTTAGAGTCTGTCAGATCCTTCAGTCAGCCTTGTCCCAAGTACTTTTCTCAAGTACCCAATTTTACAGACACAAGCAAAGATCAAACACCATTAAAAAAAGAGAAGTGTATACATGCTTATTGCGTGCTTCCTGTATGGACTGCTGTATTTGTAAGCAAACATGTGTATGCATACAACTTATACACAGCACATCCACCTTCTTCAAAGAAGATCACATAGGAAAAAATACATTTAGCAAGTAATAAGTAGCCTTCCTTCACAGCTAGCATAGCAATGTCCATCTGTGCTGAATTAGAGGATATTCCAAGAAAGGATCCTGCATGAGTTTTGTCAGAATAAATTACTTAGGTCTGCTGTAAAATCAAAACCAGAATGACATGTGATTGCTGCTGAGTGGCTGGATCACTCTTATGTTGCCTTGATTCCTACAAACATGAAAAAGAACTTTGAAAAAACAGACATCACAGCTCTGTGCAACTGTGCTCCTTTCACTGTCATAAAATTATATTAATCAGAGTTAGCCCAAGACAGCCTAACCCAGGTCAAGGGATGCTGGAGTGCACAGCAAAGTCTGCAAGTTGCAGTCCTGCAGACAACAAGCCCCTTATTCATACGACAGCACAGTTCCGGACCCAGGGAAGTCAAAAGCCAGAATAATGTTTAGTGGTGCCAAAATACAATAAAATTTGGGGTACTAAAATTTTACATGGAATGCACATTTTTAGAAATCTTCCATCAGACATTGCAGCCAGTAATACTGGTAGATTTTTAAATGCCGCGCAAACCATATAACACTACTTGGGTTAGATTGGATAGATTTCTGTGACTCTGTACATACAGCGTCATTTGCCCAGCATGCGTTTGTTTTGCAGTCAAGAAAGAGAGCGCTTTTAGATAACATAAAATATGAATATTGTTAGTGTTACATCCACAGCTGATGTAATGTACAGTCATAGCAGTTACTCTTGATTCCAGATTTAACTATTGAAAGTATATAATCTGCTTTTGCCAAGATGATGTGCCTGAGAGTACAGACAGCTCAGGAAAAAGTTCCCTGAGAAGTGGATTCTCTACAGTTCTTTCAGGCCTGAAAGATATATTCTGCTTTTGTGGCTGAACATTTAAGCAAAATTTTCTAGGCCTTGTTCTTTGCCCAAAATCCTAATTGTTTTCCTCTGTCTCTTTGTCTAAGAGTTTGTAACGCCCCTCACCAGAGCACAGGAGTTCTCTTGATCCCTGCAAACGTGCATGGGGCAGCTGACAGCTGCAGTGAATGTGTGTATGAATGTGAAAGGCTACAGAAAATACTTTCAAAGGTTACAGAAAATACTTTGACTTCAATACTAAATTAAACAGTGCAAGAGAAACAGAGTTCATTATTAACATGAAGTGGATTTTTCATTTTCATCTGGAATTCAAATATATTTTCATGAACAGAGCAGCTGCAAGCTCAGGCCCACAGAGAATATCAAATTCAAATATTTTAAACGGAAGAGATGCATTACATAGCAATAAGAGAGTAATTGTCACAAGGGAAGGTGTGTGGCCTTCTGGTTAAAACTGAACTTATTCTGAGAACTCTGCTAAACTGTAAGTCCTGCCGCAGAAAACTAGTGTGACCTTGTCTGCGTCTCTCCATTCGTCATTCATCATCTGCAATTTGAACACCTTCACCACTCACCCTTCGTAGCACATCATCTTTTTAGAAGACGAAGTGTTATTGGTCTTAGGAGATTTTTGGTTTTGTTTGCTTTCGTTTGTTTTTCAAATTGAAACAAAAGTAACAATTAAAATATGAATATTTTAAATGAAAAAACAATTTTGACTTTTGTTTTTAAAATAAAGGTTTCCCGCTCGCCCACCTTTCTTTATTTTTTTCCTTTTTTTTTTTTTTTCTTTTTTCTATTTCCTTTTTCATATAATTACAGAGTTATCTGGATATCCTTTTCAGCGAAACTTTCTAAGTCTGCATTTTATACCCAGTAAAAACTTGGGAGGTAAGGGAAGGAGACGAGAGAGTGATAATATTTTGGGTAATGCATTTATGCAACAGTTCAGAATGTTAAAATCATGGGGGTTTGCTAATAGTGTATTTACACTTGAGAGGAAGACTGCATGGATTAGTTTGGACAGTGATTTGAAAATATAAAATACATTAGGGACTTGTTTTAGAATCTAAAACCAGGTTTTTAAAATGTGTAATTTAAGCTTCTTTGCAAGAGCGTTAAACTTCCTAAAGGTGAAGAGAGCCGTAATATCACTTTGAATATAACACATGGATGAAGGAAAATGCTGAAATCCTTCTGAGCAGCTCATTCACCAATCTCCCTGCAGCAATGTCTCATCGCAGTCAGAAGTACAGCTGAAGAGGGATAAATATACCTTGGGTGGCTTTCACTGGTTTGTCTTGCAGTGGACTATAGTGAAGCCAAAATTTGGGCTTATGAGGCATATTCAGGATCCCAAGGGACCTTCAAACACCCATAGAAAAATCCTGCTGCTACTGCAATATTAGTGACTGAAATAAATCTACTTTCAGTGCATTTATACATGATGAATTTACACCTTTGTCATGTAAATACACTGCATTCATTCAAAATTTCACCAGTGGGATATACTACTCCCAGGTAAAGCTCACCTCACTGCTGGCGAGTTGCCCAATCCCACCTGCTGAAAAACAGAAAAAGGGGAAAAAAACCAACAGCATTTCTCAGTGGCCTATTTGAAGTCCCACATAAGCATGTGGTAAACTTTAGACATGAGCTTGAGTTTCCAGCATATGTTTAAAGTTAAGGGCTTTGCCCAGCTGAAGCTGCTGTGAGTCAGGATGGTAAAACCTGTCCTCGGGTAAACAAGTCAGGTTATGTTCCAGCACAATGTCAGGAGGGATAGAGTTAAAAAGCTGCATGTGAAAGCAGCCAGCAGCTGAGCACAAGCTATGCCTTAATGGTGTCAGGTCAGCATTTTGGGTTTCAAGTTAAGATGTGGTTTCCCACACCCAGTACTGCCAAGCACCACTTTTTTAATGGGAAAAATCTAGCCAGACATCTTTCCTAGACTATATAGAAAAATACATTTGCTAAATATATACATGCATATATATAAAACTCTAAATATATAAACATAACCCTAACTATATATATAATTTGCAAATGTATATGCATAGATATATATGTGTCTACAAGAAATGGCAGACAAGTTTCTGGTGCCCTGAGTCACAGCCTAATTTATCAGCAAGGAACTATTCCTGAAGCAGGGAGCCACCAGAAATGAGAATGAGGTTTCTGAAAGCATGTATCTCTGAAGCCTATTATCAGGTGGTAGAAAACATCTAGAAATGACCTAATTCAGCATCTTGCATTTAACCATGAGTTTGGAGGTTTCTGTTCACAGCAGCCCAAGGAAAAAGCCCTTCTTAGCAAACAAGTAGCCACTAACAGTCGTGCAATCAAACACAACAAACAAAATAGTAGTATTTAAATGCAAATGACACTCTGATTTACACTCCACATAACCTTAAAATGATCTGATGGTTCCAGCAGCTGAGTGTTGCTCCAGGGATACCACATATTCCCTGTGTGACCTTGAGCAGACAGGTATCCTCCTGTGCCCTCCACCTAAGTAACAGGCGAGCCGGTGACCCTCTTGCACATAATCTGTCTGGGTAGGGACTGTCTTCTCCTAATGTTGCAAGATATACAATGGGGTCTTCATCATAATGAGGGACTCTAAACCCTGTTATAGCATACTAAGACCCTCTGTTCTAAAAATGGATCTTCCCCCTTGCAGGAAGTTGCCTGACACTTTGCAATTTCTTTCTGAATTCCGAGTGGGGACAAGAAGTCAAAGAGCATAGATTTCTCACCAAAGAAGTTTCAGTTTAGAAATGTCAAATAATGCATTTGTAATAAAAATAGTCAGACATTCGGAAATAATATTCCAAACGTTCTTCTTGTAAGTCCAAATAGATTTGCTGAAGTACAGAAAGGTCATTCTGATTCAAGGTTAAACAAAAGAAAAAGCACAAAGCTTCCTTATGAATTTTTGTTATGAAATATTGTCAAGATTTTATTTTGACTCTCCTCATCAGAAAATGTAAAGTTTTTGCCCACACATACATTTTTCTCCAGAGGAAAAAATATGGAAGTGTTCTAATGGGAAAATGTTTATGAGTTTATTTAGAGCAATTCTAATACGGCAAATCTGTAGTTCCATAAAGTGTAAGATGAGATAAAACAAGATTCTTAAAGTATAATTATAAACTGGCAGTTTTAGAAAACTGAGTAGCGTTCTAGTAAGTACATGGAAACGTTTCTCTTTGTTCAACTTTATCTAACCTTCTGGAGTGTGGTTTATTTATGATCTGTAAGAATACTTTTATTAACTGTCTTTTCTATTGGTATCCCAAGTGGCTGAATGCTCATAATGTGCACCCTCTTGGCTAGCAAAGAACTCCTAGAAATCTTGTTATTAATAGAAAGCTTGCACATGGAACTGGGTCTTCATCATCTTCATCTATCTCACCTAGCTTTATCTTTTAAAAGTGATATGTCTAGTCTAAATTACTAGACATATGAGGCTCCCTCCATAATTAACGAGCAGACACAGGTACTTACAAAGTGGTGTTTGTCCCATCCAAAGACATATGTCAAAGGCAGATGGGATAAACTATGCTTTAGTGATGCCAGTCTCCTTTGACCACAGAGCATGAAATTAAATGTGTAATTTCCACATGGTTAAAATTAGGGGAGATAAAATCTTCTTTGGTCCCCAGCCTGTGTAAACACAAAATGTAGACCTTCAGGGAAAGAAAGTAAGAAGAGGCTATATGCTGCAGTGTTCCTGAGGGACATTTTGCCTGTGGTGAATTTGTATCAAGAGTGTCTGCTTTTTTTGCACTCATTACATCAGTACATTTTGGATCTGTTGAAGGAATTGGGTATTAGAAGTCCTGGAAAGAGGTGAAAGTGGTTGCTACCAGGAAGGCAAATAATGATTTTATTTTCATCACACTATGATTACGCTATATGACTTCTACCATTCAAAAACTCTGTCCTTCAATATATTTCTCCAATTCAGATAGCTGACAGCATTTTTGTTTCTTGTAGAGTGGTATGACAGATTCTTTGAAAATGAACCCATGGCAATTCACTGGCAATTTTGTAAGATTCACATATTCTGTCTCCATTCATTATGAACAGCTGGAGTAAAACACTTCCAATAAACTTGGATTTTAATGTAACACTGGTAAAGAATCACAGTAAAAAAATTATTTTCTATTAATGCTGAACAACTGATATTCTTACTACTTAGGAAAATTATATTCTTTATAGCCACTAATTTAGGCTTTCTAAATTAACTTGGGAGTCAGCCACAGAAATTCCATTGCTTTTACTATTTTTAAAAAAGGAGTATTTAAGGAAAAATCTTATATTTGTTATTCTCTTTTCCATTTCTCATGGTCCCCAGCATGAGCAACTACTTAGGGGGTTCACTTCATCAGGTTCCACTTCAATCATAAATGGAAATACTAGTAATTTCTTCCTGCTCATGCTCAGAATGAGTCAAATTCTCCAGGCAGATCTTTAACGTGGCTTTCTTGCAACCTGTTTTCAGATCGTCGCAGAAAAAGTCCCAAGGCCTTAACTGTATTTTGGTAACAAAACCTGCACATTGACAGTGCCTCTTGTCAAGAGGAAAAACTATTCTTTCATCAGGTTTGGATATGTCACCTCTAAGTTTTAGTTGAATGTCCATTTGCTCCTGTAACAAGGGGGAGCACAAAGACTCTTTCCCTGTGTTTATTTTCATTTTTATATTGGTGTTCAAAACAGTATTGTCTGTGTGCTTTCCATGTCCAACTTATTAAATGTAATGGAGTACCTAATGGATTTCTATAATTTCTCTCTTCTTAAGGTGAAATCTATATTTTAAGTAAAATTTCTGAATTTTTGATTTTTTTCTAGTTTTTTTATGCTGTGCTAGAATTTGAATTTGGGTGAACACTACTCCCACCCCCCACTTTGCATATATTGTATTACAAATTTAAATAAAAAAATAGAGGGAAAAAAAATGATGTTTAGGTAAAACAAAGTTACAAGGGCTTAAAATCAGACCAAGATAATTATTATTTTTTGGTTTTTTATGAGACTCCTCTCCTTTTCTTGATACCATTTCCTCGAGCCTTGACTGCCTGTTGTCATTTCCAAAACTTTTTAAGGCTGGAAAATGTCTAATCCAGGCTTCTAAATGCCATTATACATATTTCAACTACTTCAAATCAGATTTTGGATACTGTTTTCTCAGTTTTCTAGCAAAAGATGAAGCACAGAGAGAACAAGGAAAAGAGAGAAAGGTGGGAAGAGGCTTTACTTCTCAACCCACCCCATCTCTGTACTTCAGCATCATTCTCAGTTTTCTCTCTTCTTTTTGCTTCCAATATATTGCTCAGACTTTGAGATCTTCCAGGGACCTTCTACATCCATACTCTTCCATTCTCCTAAAAACATTCCATCCTTGATCTTTGATTAAGGCTTCTTCATCCTCTGCTGAAAAAATTACTAATGCTAAAATGGGTCCTACAGGGCTTCCTTGCAGTGATTGCTACTTCTTTGCAATAAGTAGAGTGGAAAGGATTTTAAGCAACTGTCTGCTTACAATCTTCCCTGTGAGGCTGAGAAATTAGCGCAAAAGCATTTAAATTTTCTTACAACCACAGGATATTTGGGACATGTTGAAGGTTATTTTTACTGATGGAGTGAAGGAATAACTGATAAATTAATGGAAAACACAATTACTGAAAAGGTGACTATATGAATGAAAGCTGAAAAACTAAATAAGACAGAATAATAAAATATACATATATCACACTGAAAGTGACTATGCTTGGTAGCCAAGGAACAACAAATAAACCTCAGGAAGCAGATTAAGCAGTGTAAGGAACTATACTGGCCTACTGGCTAAGGACCTAGGCCTCTTCATCCACAACAAATGATGACTCAGGAATTTGGCTTGCAAAACAGGAAGGTTATTTGGAAGACAAAATTATACAGTGAAGTAGCTTGCTATCTAATGGGAAAACTGTACTAATACGTACTTGTCAATGAGTAATTCCTACAAAATTCCAAGAGCAGAATTTCCTCCTGGAATTTGCATTGAAGTGCATGGGAAAACTGCTCACATGACTTTTTGATGGTATACTGGCATCTTAGGTCACTTCCTTCCATTATGATTGTTGCTTAATAAGCATCAGTCCTTTCTTTGAGAGTAATTGAGCAGATATAAGGATATATAGTTGACATGTTCCAGGGGAGCTATCCAGTTGATTGCATTTAATGTTCCCTCCTATAGTTTATGAGTTGAATTCAAAAGAAATAATATGTATATAGATTGATTTTCTCAAAAAAAAGAAACACAGCATCCATAACTTCATTTATCACAGCGGCTACTCTCCAGCTAGCTTGTTTCTACAGTATCCACAGTACCTTTTTGGCCAGATGCTGTAGGAAAAGTGGAGATAGCAGTGTGTTTAATTGAGAGCAAGGCTTTTCTCCTTCTGAACTCTCAGATAAACATCTGCAGTTTTAGAAGTAACATGTAGCTAGCCCTTGATGCTGGCTATTCTGACAGGACCCTGAAAATGCCTTGTGCAGCTGCAGTTAATAAACAATTTGTCCAGCATTTGGCTAAATCCTGTCACCATGCACTTCCAGGCTCCTGCAAAAGCAGTATGTGAGAGCACAGGAAAGGTGAGATGGGAAAAGATCCTGCTGTCCTCGCCTCCCTCTGCCAGTTTGGACACCATCCTCTTTCCTCTTGAAATGGTTATTTCACTGCCAGGAGCAAGTA
The DNA here is from genome assembly GCA_017639245.1 of Myiopsitta monachus. NCBI lineage: Eukaryota > Metazoa > Chordata > Aves > Psittaciformes > Psittacidae > Myiopsitta > Myiopsitta monachus. The sequence goes on from CM029922.1 coordinate 73,657,728, forward strand.
TTATTGCCATTTTGCAGGTATCTACACCTCTGGCTTTTTAGTATGTAAAATATTTGGTTTGGAGTTTTTTTGGGTTTTTTTTTTTTACTGTTATTATTAACTGAGAGGCAGCTGCAGGAAAGAAAAACAACTGTCAGCAGCTCAGAGGTACCCTTTATAACCTATAGAAGCCTACTCAAAAAGCATGTGTATGTTGGCACTGATGTCCAACACATATCGCAAGGGCAGATTGGAAAAAACTACTTTGACTCCGTGCTGACGTGGTGCAGACTGTTGGAAGGCTGTTTTCATAAACAGAAGGCCTGAGGCAGTAGCCGTGTCCATTTCCTATCTCTGTTCCTTTAATTTTCACACAGGCATCTGGCCATTGAAGTACATCTCATGGAATTGAAGGTGTTTGTATTCTTAAACATTTTGGAGTGCCAGTGTCTAATGACAGAGTAGCAATTCAATTGGCACGTATACTAGTTGCAGCAGCAGCTGCCAATGCTTTCTAACTTCTAATGAAGAGGAAAAATTATTAAGTCAGAGGCAAAATTAAGACTACCTATACTACTAATGATTAAAAATTATGCTAAGATAAAATAAGCTTGTAAGTTGGTTGCTAGAAAGATTAAATTAGTCATCCAAAAGTAAAAAATTCACAACTGAGGTTTTATTGAGAAGCAGCCTGATTCATAGGGGTAAAAAAAAATTAAAAAAAAAGGAAATTTCCTTCAAGTTCAGAAAAAAACCAACCTTCAACCCTTCAATTTGTTATGCTTTCTTACGGTATTATACTTCTGTGCCTCTTTTGCTTATTTTGACTACAATGTCTTCCTAAAGAAAGATGATAACCAAAATGCTCTAGTTGTATCAGCAAACATCTCAAATAAGTTAGAAAAGGTGATATGTTTGCTTAAGGGTTTTTTCCCTATGTTTTTTAAATGTTGGTAATGTTTCTCTGGAAAAAAGCTGAAGGTTAAAAGCTCTTCTCATTCTAAAATAAGAATTTCCACATGGAGTTTATCAGTGTAATTAAACTGGCATCATTTCCACTTACATGGAAAAGTTGTCAAGTGCAATTACTTTTCCATGTAAGTGAGTCTTTAAGATCCAGTACTTGCTGGAAACCTTTTCAGAGGAAATGTTTGTATCTGAAGTAAGAAATTCTGCAGATGTCTTTTACCATAGCCCAGCTACTTGTGCTCGCAAAAATTCAGTCTGTTGCTAGAACAAGGTTTAAATGAATTAAGTTATGTGGGTAAGATTAATCTCCATTTTCTGTTGTCATTTAAAAATTATCTGTTATGTTTTGAATGTCTAGCCTGGATGGCTGTTTAAGTGCTCTCTGTAGTCAGTGGAGAAAGGTGGGCACTATTCCAGAGGGTAATTCATTCATCCTGCTGTTCTGGGACACCTGTTTTAGGATGGGCTAAAACATCCTTCGGATACATGTCTTTCCTCCAGCTACAAACGAAACTTGTGTGCAAGGCTTAGATATACACCTGAGTTTAAAGTGACTAAACATGAGCAGGAAAATTGCTACTTCAGATCTAAGTTTATATAGCTGGGCAGATGAACCCTCCTGATCTGCATCTGTAATACTTAATGCACAAAAAATTTGCAATAGCTAATTTCATAGGTATGTCCCAGTGAATAAAGACAATTGTCTCAAAGTTTGTTGGTTTTCCCACAAAGTCTGAAGTCACTTTGCATTGCCACATTTTCCCATATTTTAGGTATCTAGATTGTCAAAGCACTGTTTTCTTTTCAGAGTCTACAGAATTAAGCTCTTAAAAGAAAACGGACTTGCTGAAGTTTATCTTTGAGCTACAACAGAGAAAAAGAATCCAAGAAGAGAGAAATTCTCCACAGACACTTGTTTTACACTTTCAGAAATCTCATCTTTGCTGTGATCTATGCCATTCAATGAACTTGCAAATGGTATAGAAAGTACAACACATAGGGAGCTTGTAAAACTGTAAATTGCATAAACTTACTCAGGTTGGTCAAAATTAATGATTCTTGTCAACAGTTGCAGCTAAATAACAAAAAAATAACAAAACAAAAGTTGGTTAAATAAAAGCATAGCAGATGAATACATGTATGTATGGAGGAAAAGGGAATAACTGTATAGAAATACGGTGACTGCTGTAAATTAGCCTAGAACAGGGATGCACAAATATCTGAAAGCATTGAATCAGTATTCAGCTGTAGCTAAAAAGGTAAATACGAACTTGTTCATGTAAAGAAAGTATAATAAAAAAATGTCTTTATACTGCCTTATGCACTCTTTTGCCCATGTCTCGCACGCTACATGTCTCCAGTAATTCTTTGTCAGAAGGATATTGGAGCAGTTAGAAAAGTAACGATGATGATCAAAGGTATGGAGTGATTTCTATATGAGAAAAGGCTAGAAGGTGAAGGCAAAAGGTGACTGGAAGACATATTATAGTTACATAAAATCCTGACATTATGAAGAATGTAACTGGAGAGCAGTGGTACAAGAAACTTAGAGGCTCCCAGGTGGCAGGCTGAAAACAAAAGAAAGAAAAGCAAATGCACTGAGTTATTGAACTCACTGTGGCATGATGTTGCAGGGTTCAAAAGTACAAACAGAAGGGAAAAAAGCAAGAAAATGGCACTGAAGATGGATCTTCCATCATCTTCTTAAATGAAGGTCTTGATATAGCTCAAAAATACCTGGACATGCTGATTCTCAAAACCTCAACTACTGAGACTCAGTCCCTATAGCTCCTCTTTTTTTAATAGTGTTTCTTTTATACTTCTGTATAATGTATATTGGGCTAACTGGATCTTTCTCTGACCTGTGTTGCAGTGCTTAATGGCTCACATATTTCCACAAGTTCTATGAATACAAATCTCTCCTTCTGCATGTCATTAGACACTGCTGGTTGACTTGATTACTTGCGTATTCAAACAACATATATTTACATCATCTTGAAAAAGAATACACAGAATTTAAAACATTTTTTTGTATTTCCAAACCAAAAGTTTGCAAGCAAGATGTGAAGACTTCAGAAATGGTCTGCATCAGTGATATTCTTTCTAGACGGTATTCTTAGCCATGCAAGGCCCCAAAAGAATATCCAAGGCAAAGGAAGTGCATGTTTTACAGATATGTCTTCCATAAAAAATATCATCATACGTCATTTCATTCTCATACTGAAAAAGTCATTAACCTCATTTTTTAGTTTTTTAGCTTAAATGTCATGCACATTATCACATTTGTAACTTTTAGAAGCTTCATCTGGCATTTTTGGGCAAGATCTGTGGATATCACATGGGGAGAAAATAGCTTTCAGCACTTATATTTTTTATCTCCAGTCAGAAGTGATTATTCTGAGTCAGTGCAGCATAAACACTCTCAATGCCCCAAAAGCTGACACATTTTTAACTTGAGACATACATTGCAAATAAAAGACAGACTAGGGACAATGTGGGCCCTCTCCGGAAGCTATCAGAGGGACAGGATACTCTGGATTTGGAGAAGGCTGAGGTTCTTAATGACTTCTTTCCCTCAGTCTTCACCGGCAAATGCTCTGACCACACCACCCAAGTCTTGGAAGGCAGACACAGAAACTGTGAGAATGAAGACCCTGGGCCCACTGTAGGAGAGGATCTGGTTCCAGGCCATCTTAAGAACCTGAACGTGTACAAGTCCATGGGACCTGATGAAATCCATCCATGGACCCTGCAGGAGCTGGCAAATGAAGTTGCTAAGCCACTGTCCATCACATTTGAAAAATCACAGGCAGTCAGGTGAAGTTCCCAACTGACTGGAAAAAGGGAAATATAATCCCCATTTTCAAGAAGGGGAAAATGGATGAGCCAGGGAACTAGAGACCAGTCAGTCTCACCTCTAGTGCCTGGCAAAATCTTGGAGCGGATTCTCCTGGAAGGCATGCTGAGGCACATGAAAAACAACCAGGTGGCTGGGGACAGCCAGCATGGCTTCACTAAGGGGAAATCCTACCAGACCAATCTGGTGGCTTTCTATGATGGGGCTACAGAAGTGATGGATGGGGTAGAGCAGTTGATGTCATCTACGTGGACTTGTGCAAAGCGTTTGACACTGTCCCACATGACATCCTTGTCTCTAAGTTGGAGAGACATCAATTGGATAGGTGGACTATTTGGTGGATAAAGAACTGGCTGGATGCCTGCACGCAAACAGTTGTGGTCAATGGCTCAATGTGCAGCTGGAGACCAGTAACAAGTGATGTCCCTCAGGGATCGGTGTTGGGACTGGTCTTGTTGAACGTCTTTGTCGGTGACATGGACAGTGGGATTGAATGTGCCCTCAGCAAGTTTGCCGATGACACCGAGCTGTGTGGTTCGGTTGATACGCTGTAGGGAAGGAATGCCATCGAGAGGGACCTTGACACGCTTGTGAGGTGGGCTGATGCCAACCTGATGAAGTTTAACCATGACAAGTGCAAGGTTCTCCAGCCTGGGTCAGAGCAATCCTAGGCACAGCTACAGGTTGGGCAGAGAAGAGACTCAGAGCAGCCCTGTGGAGAAGGACTTGGGGGTGTTGGTTGATGACAAAATGAACATGAGCCGGCTTCAGTGTGCACTTGCAGCCCAGAAAGCCAAGCGTATCCTGGGCTGCATCAAAAGGAGGGTGACCAGCAGGTCGAGGGAGGTGATCCTGCCCCTCTACTCTGCTCTCGTGAGACCTCCCTTGGAGTATTGCATGCAGTTCTGGTGTCCTCAATATAAAGAGGACATGGAACTGTTGGAACAAGTCCAGAGGAAGGCTACGAGGATGATCAGAGGACTGGAGCACCTCCCGTATGATAATAGGCTGAGAAAGTTGGGGCTGTTCAGCCTGGAGAAGAGAAGGCTGCGTGGAGACCTCCTAGCAGCCTTCCGCTATCTGAAGGGGGCTTACAGGGATGTTAGAGAGGGACTCTTCATCAGGGACTGTAGCAATAAGACAAAGGGTAACGGGCTCACACTTAAACAGAGGAAGTTCATGTTAAATGTAAAAAAGAAGTTCTTCCCTGTATGGGTGGTGAGGCACTGGAATGGGTTGCCCAAGGAAGCTGCGATTGCTCCATTCTTAGCACTGTTCAAGGCTGGGCTGAACAGAGCCTTGGGTGACATGGTTTAGTGGGAGGTGTCTGTGCCCATGGCAGGGAAGTTGGAACTAGATGATCTTGAGGTCCTTTCCAACCCTAACTATTCTATGATTCTATGATTCTATGACATTTAATCCTAAAGAGTATCTGTAGGGCACTGCTACTATCTTTTGTACCAAGAATTCTTGAGGAGGAGCTATTTCAGTTCTGGGTTTGATGTGTGAACTATATCTAGAGTATCTTGTACTCTTTTAAGGCAAATGACCTCATATTAATTATTGCGATTGATATTTGTCAGGAGTTGTCCTAACTACTGAGACCTGTGGAGACCCAGAGGTGACTATACCCTTAAGGCTGAAAATATGTTTGTGTTTCAATTTCAAGAAAAACAAATTGATTTTTATGGAAAAGTGAATTTTTATGGAAGAAGCATGTGATCTGTTAGGCAAGCCTGCCACCAAACACTTGCTATGGACTTTTGTCAGGTTTGTACTCAGTTTGAGTACTTTGGTATATTCAGCAAGAGTATTGTAGAAAACCAGTGCTCCTCTAATGGGTTCAGAATCTTCAGGGCAAAGTTGCATTTTGTCTGGAGCTACATTTTCTGAGACCTGCATCACGCCAAAGAAGTCAAACAGAATTATATACTGGTATTACATTTAAATGCTAAGAAATCCTTTAAGGTAACTGTATAAACAAAGAGCTCTGCTCATGTAGTTTTCTTCTGTATGGACTACTCAAATACAGACATCTAATACAGAGGTTGTATATGACAAATATGTTCTAGTTTTGTGTCATCAACTTATGGACGTCTATGTCTACCCATACACAGTGATCTCAGATTACTTCTCAGACATTTTAAAGAAAAAAAAGGGTAAGGATTTATGTAATGAGTTTGATTTTCAAAGATTTATAAATTCTTCCCACTCACAATAAATTAGGAATAACAATTTGTACAATAAATAAAGATTATAAAGATTCAGTTCCACAGTTTACAAATTGTTGGGATAAAATCTGAGAGATGTGATCCTTAATTTTCAGAGGCAGATTTTCTAAAGGGGAAAAAGACACATGGTGAGAAAGTTTCCTCTCCCTCAGCTAGCAGAGGCCAATCTGCTGCCATATGGTGTGGCTATAACTGAGAAAATGTACAGACTCTCCACCCAGACTGAGGCCATGTCTGCAAGGAGTTCTTTACAGTTCACCCTCCCTATGATTTTCATGCTCCAAAGTATCTCAGATCGTTGGTTTGGTTCTTGTAAATGCTTAAGAAAAGCAGCAATATCTTCTACCACATCTGGTACATAAAGAGTCTTTGAGGCTGACACTGTAGTTTAGGACAATCTCATACTCTTGCACATGATACTTCTGCTTCCATTGGCAGTCAGTTTAATCCACTTCCATTATGAACTTTCCTGAGACTAATTATGCAAATAATGATATAATAGACACATAGAATCATAGAATAGTTAGGGTTGGAAAGGACCTTAAGATCATCTAGTTCCAACCCCTTGCCATGGGCAGGGACACCTCACACTAAACCATGTCACCCAAGGCTCTGTCCAACCCAGCCTTGAGCACTGCCAGCGATGGAGCATTCACAACTTCCCTGGGCAAGCCATTCCAGTGCCTCACCACCCATACAGTAAAGAATTTCTTCCTTATATCCAATCTAAACTTCCCCTGTTGAAGTTTGAACCAGTTACCCCTTGTCCTCTCACTACAGCCCCTCATGAAGAGTCTCTCCCCAACAACCTTATAGGCCTTACAGGCCCCCTTCAGATACTGGAAGGTTGCTATGAGGTCTAAATCCTTCTGTATCATATATATCTCCTTTGATAATAATAACTTCTATTTAATGGAGGTCAAAATCCCACAAGAACCCTTGTGAGTGTATCTATCTATATATTCACATCTATTTCGACATTTAACTCCACATACAATAGTACATATATATATGTATATATATGTATTCTTTCCATATATGGCATACATATTTGTGAGTGAACACAAGTAAGTGTGTTTATGTTGAGTTCCAGATGTCTGGTGTAATTACAGTGTATAAGTACAATATATAATTTTTCAAAATCTCATAATGTGGTGATTTCAAACTAATATTTCCTTCCCACCCTAAAAGAAGACTACTTTATTATGGTCAGGAGTACTTATTATGAAGTACTTCAGCTGAAGACCTGCTTATTCAGAAAAGGTTGAAAAGATAGTAAACATTAGTTTTCAACTTGTCAAAATGGACTGGAACATCTTTAATTCAAACTTATCAAAAAAGTTAATCCTCAATAAAATTTCACTATAAAAAATTAAATTAATTTAAAATGTTAAAAACATATTGGTCTGAAATAAACATAACCACAGTACTTACTCCAGCTTTAAATACAATTATTATTTATACAGGTTATTTGTTAAGCATCAAAGCATTTTCTGGAGATACAGACTAAAGGTACTATTGAAATGCAGCCAAGTCTGTGATGGAACATAGATCCTGCTGTAACAGTCTATTGCATAGTATTATATGGAGATCTGTGTGCTTGTGTTTGTAAAAGATGTGTATGCATGTACACACACACATATATCTGTACAATTTTAGTTTGTTATTAATATTACATTCACATTTTCTATATGCGTGAAACATAATTAGAATTGAAAGCCCCAATTACACTGAAGCGAAAGCCTGCTTATTAATTGACAATAGGCCTCAGCTAAGTAGCAACAAAAGAAGCGCTTTGTTTGGCAACCTTTGTTTAAAAGGTCCTTTGAAAACTCTTTAAGAATACTGTGAATAGAGGTTGAACAAACCTTTAATCCTCTTCAGGTCACTCATGTGCTAAAGTGAATAATAGTGTGAGGTCTTTTTCACCTTTGAGTTCTTTTAAGCCAGTAACCTAACTTGAAATGAGATAAAGAAAAGGCCTAAAAAAGCTTGAAAAACTCTAACTTGTACACTTCTGGCTTATTTATTCTTCTGCAATAAGACCAAAAATGCATTTCATGTTGGAGAGATGTATAAATACACAATATTTATAATTCCATTCATAATTTGCTCAGTCCCTTCCAGTTATTTCTCTTTTATTCACTTCAAATGCATTGAGAACCTTAGAACATTTTTTTTCATTTAATGCTCCTGTTCTTTTGTGAGTATCAGTGTGAAAATCTTTCCTTCATGCTACAGTCCCTTTTTCCTATTCAACACTAGACTGCACACGATAATTAAACCTTGGGGGCTTGGAGATTTTGGACTAAAGCTTAAAGAAATGCAGTAGTGAGGCCTCTTCTCCCTCAATCTTCCACCACTTGCTGTGGGGATTTTCTTTAGTTACACATGGCTTCACAGGTAAACAACCTTGAGAAAAAAAAATCACAACCAGGAATTGAATTAACACCTTAGCATTGCTTATAATGAGCTAGTTTGCTTAATTAGATGATCAGAAAAATTATGTTCTAAAACATGACAGGGCACAAACTGAAGTCTCTATTCAGGCAAATGCCCATAGTGCTACACTGGGGGTTTTGCAAGAAGAACAGCATCCCAGCCACGACTAAAATGATAATGTGAAAATGCTGAGTTTCAACAGAAATTAAGGTGCTTGTTTGAAATCAAACATAAAGAAATCATGTATATTTTTTGTTCATAAATTAAGCTCTTCAATTATCTCCACAACTATGAAAGTAAGCTTGTGAGCACATTTCCTAAGATATAGGTCTGTAAACACTGAGCAATGAATTTTCCTCTGAACTAGGTGAAGAACCCCATAAATTAATTCAATGAGCAGAGGGGAGGGAGACACTAGAGCTAGCACCCTAGCCAAGGGCCAGTCCATCATGAAAGCTCCCCAGGCACTCTATTAGGCTCTAGACAGGGTGCTAGGACAGGAGAAGCCAGGCTCATCCCTGTGCTTCCACCACAGCAATTGATCAGGTCCTGCTGGAAGGACTGGAGAAAACTGGGATGGATAGGGGTCTGAGACTCTTTGGAGGAGCCAGATATAGCAGAGAAGCAATGGAGGCCACAGGGTGCAATGGTGTTTGAAACCAGACTCCAGTACTTGAGTTGCTGGAGTCTTAAGTAATTTTGAAGTGGAAACAAGACTGCATAAATGACTTGTATTGTTCCTGGGGTCCTCCCTTAGCCTTCCTGCCAGCCTCATCCATACAAAGGCATTTCAGGCTAGAGAGAAAGGTCAATTTCCAAAGAAAAATCCTATCTGACACAAATAGTTGCAAGTCTCCTTGCCTTTTCCTATCTTGTACTATGTATGAAAACATACCATAATACGAAGGGCTTTTAAACACGCACAAGATTGCATAGCTAACTACTGATAACATTAATCATAAATTGTTTTCTTTCTCATCATTGAAATCAGTATAACAGTAAAACACCAGCTGCTTCCAAAGACAAATGCATTGTTTAAATCAAAGCAAATTATTTACAAATAGGTTTCAATATTCAGGGTTTGAATTTTTCAGCATGTGTGCAAAATGTTTCCACGCAGTTCTATCAGCTGCACATGCACTTTATCACTTATGCCAAGCAATCTGGGAAGCAAGTAATTGGCATTTCTCTGAGCTACTGCTCTGATCAGCTATAATAATTTCTGGAGCTCCATAAGAAAATCTTGCATATTTTTAGCCTCATGGTAAAAACAACTTTTTGCATATATTATTTCAATTTCTTTTTTCCTCCTTCTGTTTCAGTACCCACTGCTTTACAGAGGAACTGCATTTGTCTGCAGATGCTTATCTCTTAAGGTATTTGTATATATACACTGCCTGCTACCCCCTCTGTAAGGCAACCACCAGAACCATAAATCATTATCTCCAGTAAGAAAAAGTTGTTTGCTGCCTTAACTGTGAACATTTAGTTTTAAAAGGGATGGTTGCTTAACTGGGTTCTTCTCTTAAGGAAATTAACTTTTTATCTCAAAGACAGCTAATTTAGCTCTCAGCACCTTTGCTTCCACTTATCTTCTTATCTTGGGTAATCAGGATGCAGGGATTCCCAATCTATCCCTTTTTATAGCTCTCTTCCAGTAGTGTTACTGTTTGAACTTCATACTCCTGGATAAAAGGGCTAGCACACCAGTTCAGGAAGCAGTTTTATGTATGAGGTAAATATGCAAGTTACTTAACAGCCCATATATGAACTCAATTACATCCTTCATCTCTGAAGATATGAATAAAAAGGTTTGACTTTGATCTTGAATTAAGCAATCCCTACTTATAAATCAATGTACCATGGGATTTTATTAGGAGCAATAATTAGTGTTAAATATTGCAATGAATATAAGGTTGGGAAGTTTAAAAAAACAGTGCCAGGTTGGGACATATTTTTCAAATATATTATCTGTATTACACAGGGGAAGCCTAGATTTCTAATCGGGGAGGTACAGTGGAGATTTGTAAAAGCTATTACATTAAATAGGATACATGAAAGTCCTGTAAAAATAAAAACATGCAGCTGGGTCTTTTTTCATGACTTTATAATTTTATTTTAGTCTCATTTCAAAACTAAATTTGGAATAAATGCTATAGTACTTAAGTACTAAAATCTTAAGGCATATGTATACATTTAAAAAGAAATACAAGTCAGCATCAGAAGTTATTTTTACTGTAAACACTCTTTATGTGTTCCCAAGTAGAATGCAATGTCTGCATAACAACTTCTCGAATGTCCAAATTCCCTCCTATCCACATAGTGTGGAACAGATGTTGCTCTGTTTTTTATTACTTTTATGTATCAATCAATCATACTTATGCTGAATGATGAAATTAAAGTGATAGAAAACATTACTTAAGATTGGATTCTACATCTGTATCTTTAAAACATTTTCCTACTTTTTATTTTGGGTGATCATTTGGTCTATTTTACCCTTAGCTGCAAGGTCTGATTTCCCATTTGTGAGTTAAAATGTAACCAATCCAGAGTTCACATGCATAAAGGTCCAACTTAGAGCAAGAACTGTGCATCCTTACAGAAACTTGAGATCCATAAATTCAACCATGCTGGAAAGAGCTTTTTGTTTAAAACATTGGGCTAAACAAAATGCAATTAAGGCTAACAGGACAAAAAGCATCCCTCTTGAGATTCATAAATACACTCGTGGGAGACTGGAAGCAAAGAGAAAAGACCAATATAATTGGAATTGTGTCTTGTCTAAGCTGACCATTTAAACAGACAACTTTTCCCAAGGTAAATTAGTTGGGCCAGTTCATACATTTTTACCTGTACTTAACAAAGTGAAGGAAATGTGAATTTTCTGGCTAAATCAAAGCACTGGGTGAAGAACTATTTTGCTTTGATGACAAATTGTGATCTGTGGCTTTAACTGTATTAGAAATACTTCAGCCTCTAAATACATCTCCTAAAATCATGACAGTGCTTTAGGAGAGCACTGCTTCTTGCCTTACTTGAGCAAGATTGGGGACGTTTAAAAAATACTAACACAGTACCTGTTCAAACATATGGACATTATTATTGATGTTATGTCCTTTGCAGATCTGTCTTCACATCTTTTCATGTTCTTAAATTTTTACATATGAAATCCTTTGGGAAGTTCATGTACTTTGTGATTTATTTCTTCACATAGTTCTCACCTAGATTATTTCACTTTATCATATTACATCATATGTTATTTGACTTTTTTAAATGTGCTTTAATAATAACCCTTAATAATCTTGGACCATAGCAGTGGTTCTTAGCAGTGAAATAATAACCAGCACAGGAATTTGAAATGACAGGAATAGAAACATGCTCCTCTTAAGCAAAGATGGGAAGAGAGAAGGAATCAGCTATGAAGTGGGGGCATGCTGGCTGGGTCAGTGTGCCTGCTGGAGCACAGTTCCACATGAGTAGCACTGGCTGGAGTTTTCCACTGAAGTGCTTCTTGATCAGGAGAGGCCAGCTCAACAAATCCCAAAGTTACTATTTTCAGCTTTCACTTACTGAGGTTCTGCCTTAAGGACTGAGTTCTCCAAACTATTACTTTTCTGGAATGGCATGATTTCTTTGTGAAAATGTACAAATTCTTGGCTTCATCCAGTATAGGCTGGGAATACACTATGTATTGTATAAAAATGTTTTCTAGCTCACTCACTCCACTCAGTAGTCCATGTGAACTAGGTAGAGTAAGACACAAAAATGAGCACAAGAAACCCAGAATTTCTCTCAGCATTATCTCTAAGTTCTTAAGCAAACTTATGAGATTCGTTTTGTCACCCCATGCCTCTAAAGAATAGAGGTGAAACTTACCTGCTTCATAGGCTGCTGCAGCAATGAGATTCTGCAATGCATTTGAGATGCTCAGATAAAACAGTATGAGCCAAGGATTTACCCTAGTGAACAAAGATTATGAAACTGACCACTGTTTATAGGAACCAAAAAAAATTCCTGTTTGTTTCTCAGGATACATCTCCTGGGATGGGCCATAAAATGAAGTTTTGAAATTGATCCATCCATATTCCTGACACTCCTATCCACAGCATACCCTAGTGCAGATGTTAGGCTAGAAGATGTTTGACAACATTCTGGATATTTTTCCCAGGTAGATTAATGAATTTATAACTGCTAATATTTGTGTCTTTGAGCTATGCATGCCCAAAGCATTATAATATGTAGGAATTAATTTATTATGCCTACTGTGAAATAGCAGGCAACATGAAACAGCTTCTTCCTAAAAAGAATCTGATTAAAAATCAGAGACACCACTGGAATATAATTCTTATTTTAATTTAAGTACTACAAAACTTACAATGGTGCAACTATGATCATTACTTAGGATTACATGAACATAAACTGATATGAATTTAGGGTTTTGTGTTTGTGAAACCTGCAGGAAATTTTTCCGCTTATCCACCAGATTTCTAAACTTATTTTCACCCCTTCAATAATGTATTATATTCTGAGGTTATATAGCACATGAGGTGTCAAGAATTGAATCATAACTTTGCATCTTTAGGGTTCCCAAATTTCTGTTTCCTTTTACTTTATCTTCACTTTCCCCATTTAGGCCTTCTTTCGTTTTTCCTGATGGCTCAGCATTTCCATTACACATTTATTAGGAAAATAAGTATCACTAGGAGAAATTTAGAGGGGAGTGGAACTTCTTTTATTTCCTCTAAATAGTCAGTCACACACTTGGCTCCAGCCACAGTATCTGCATAAGCAAACTATCATTTAGCTAATTCAGATTGCAATGGGCTGGTGAGGTGTGAGGGTTGGGATCCACACATGTGTTTCCACACAGTTATCAGACCATTACAAGCACAGGTGGGTGTATTACAGCATATCCCAACTATTTTCCAAAAGGTCACATCTTCTCTCGTACTGCTATTTTGGCTGCTGCTTCATGCAAATGAACTACTTTTTATTTTAAACTGCTTTTACTACAGAAACACGTCATACATGTTGGCCAGCACCAACAGAGTCTGCAGACTGATGCAGCTTTACAGAAGCTTTGTTGACAGAGGACGTCAAGCAGGAATCCCAAGTGTCTGTGTTAAAACATTGACTTCACATTTCATTTTCATTCAGAACAAGTCCCCATACAAGGTTTAATGCTCAAAATGCTGTTAGCATTCAGTTTTTCCAGTTGACTAACTTTCTGTAAAGAAAATCTTGCATTTTATGCCAAAAGGCTCTAATCTCCTTAAACAGGCAATAGATTGTTTCTGCAGAACTGATCACTTGCCTGAGTTCACATGCATGTGCAATTCCTACTGCAGCTGATGTATCACCCAGATGCCAAGGGATGGTACAACCAAATCTGTGCTGTAACACGTACCCTCAAACCCCACACGCATGCATGCTACCAAAGTAACTCCTGCTGAACTTCCATTTTTCCTACATCCTTCTCTGCCGGTAATTTTTGCTGAAGGGATTTGCTCAGTAATAGACAGTAGGGAAAGAGTGTCTCTGACTTCTTGAACCCACATATGTTCAATAAAACATGCATGCACATGCCGGGTCACACACATGTGAGAAAGACAGGAGAAACTCCCTCTGCAAGCCCTTGCACTTCCAGGAAACACATCAAAGTTAAGAGAAGTGTCTTATTTGGTAGAAGCATTCCTGGGAGGCAAAAAGGGAGAGAACAGGATCTGTCCTAGAAGGACTGGCCTCCAAAAGGTGAGAATTTTTGAATGAATCAGAACGAGAAAAAGGGTCAGATGAGGAGACATAAATATATAGTCAACGATCTCCAAATTTACAAAAGATAAACTGATCATTGAAAAATCCATCAGCCCTTTCAGTCCTGTCTTGGTCCAGGCTGCCTGAAAAAAATTGCATATTCAAACCTTGTCGCCACTTGGGATATATTTCACATCTGAGAGCCAAAGTACCTTGTTCAAAATATTATTTCTTCTGCACACTATTTCATCCTCTGTTTTTAGGTTTTGGGGTTTGGTATTTTCTAATATTAAAAGAAAGGAACAGTGTAGCACTTCTGGGAAGAGCAGAGCAGAGACTTTAGGCATAGATGAATACTCAGTAGATTACAGGAGCACTTATTTCCTCTACATACTACCATTTCCTCTCTAAGAACATACCAAAATGTTCACTATTATAGGAAAGGTTTTCAAGGTCAGAACATCTCCATTTGTCATCATGGAGCTACATCTTTTGTGGGTTATAAGTTGGCTTTAAGTTATGTGCACATTTGGCTTGCTTCTTCAACATGCATGTCTTGAATCCCCATGCAGGACAGTGTAATTGCAAAGCCTTTGCAATATGCCTGCATGTCTCTCCCTTTATATATGTAGTCATGTGTACATTTATGGACATACTGTCCACATCTTCCCCATGTCTCTCAGAGAGTATTACTTGTGGCCATACCTAATAATGAACTGTGAAATCCTCTGGGAAGCACAGCTGCACAGAAGAGCTGCTCTCCTGTTAGCAGTAAAAGGATGCAAAACACATGCATTGATCCTATTCTTACAAAAATAAGGTAATGTCTTCAAGTTCTGAAAGGATCAAAATTTTGCTATTGCAGATAAAATTAGAAACAAAAATCAGTTCAAACTCTATTCAAACGCCTGATTCTCTACTGGGGAATGTAATTCCTTGAAATTCAGTGGACATGCAATCTCTTGCAAATGTGACAATCTGCCTGCTGTTCTAGATATATAGTATTTAATTCCACTAGTACTTTGTGTATTAATGGATATACTGAAAGTACAGGCAATTCTGCTCTATGTAATGAATAGCACAGCTATTCAATATCATAAATTATGCAAAAGGATTAAAAAAAATGCATGTCCTGGGATTGGGAATTTAAGCAGTTGAATATAAACGTATACAAAGTTAGGTGGTTATAACATGCACGACACTTTTTCATGTATGTAGTTTAGTGGTTTAATATTACAGGACTCATTCACAGTAAATGGAAAAGTTGCATGTGACCCACAGTAATGCATAAAAGTTGTCTAAAATTAGAAGCAGTGATAAGAAGTGATTACCTTTGATCACCATGTGTGCCTTTTCTTGTTTACTTTTCCACAATTGACATAGCTCATATGAATAGATTATTTTAATATCCCATATAGACAGTGTAACAGGAAGGCTCATGCCTACTGTTTTTGCTTTGGAAAAGTAATTTTCATTGACTTTATTTATGAGGGAATTCATTAAATATCCTTTAAAAGTTAGCAGTAGAGAAAACAGATTTTCCTCCAATGTGCCGATTCATTTAGACGTTACCTGACATTTCCAAAGTGCTTTCTGGACTCACTTGAAAAAATGTCAAGAAAAGTGAGAGGGCATTTATAGTAAGGTAATTAATACATATTAACTATCTGTCCATGATATCCCAAGGGAGTGTGAGACAGCAAGAAGAGGTTAACAGTAAGCCCCTTCATTATGCTTGACTTATGTAGCCCTTCAGGTCACCGTGTGAATGCAATGGCTCTTCAACATAATTTCTGCTACCACACACATGGCAATAACAGAAAAATGCAGACCTACTTTCTGAAGCACACGTTACTGATGACTGGATGGCTGAAACTTCCGAGTACCATTGCGTTAGGCTTTGGATAAACTTCTAGTAAAGGTGTTGTCCTTCTGCCAAAAAAAAAAGTGTTAGCAGTTTGATTAATTGTATTCTAATACAATGATGCAATGAACAGGTAAATGCAATCTGCTAATGGCTACAGATGGGCTGTTAGGACAATGCCTGAGCATAGTCTGGCTATCAGATTTTCTTTTTGATCCCTTTGATGTTTTACATAAACATTTCAGATGCTTATCTTAGCTCTTTTCATCTACAAATAGAGATACAAACTTTAGTATAATCATCTGGCAATTGGTGGCAGCTGTTTAGTCTGTGGTGACATTATCTGAACTGAGTTATTGCTGGTCTTATACTTCGTCTTAGCCCTCAAATAAATTGGTCTAACATCACACAAAACTAAATTGGTCATCTTTTTCGGCCAAAAAGCCACATACTCAGCAGAGGTTTTTTGAACTTCTCTCAAGGGCTGATTGTCACACAACTTAGGAAAATGGCAGATCTCTCTCCCCAGGGTTGAGGAGCCTGGTGGGAATTTGATCTTCATACACAGTTTGTTAAGTAGGTCATTTTGCAGTTCAGTAGATGCATTTTGGTTTGGAAAGAAGTAATAATCTGACAACGCCAAAATCAGTAATGATCACTGCAAGACAAAGCAGCTTTCCATGCTCCCTGACTCATGTAGGTCTGGTGATTCACTAACTTCGGTTCCATCTATGCCACAAAAGAAAAGTATGACTGAAGCATGCGGGTGCATCTTGTTAATCCAGCAAAAGCAAATAACAGTGGCAGTGAAGGAATAGTGGCATGGATTTCAGATCAGGCTAGTAAAGCGATAATTGCCCAGAATGTCCCAACTAAACAGTAGTTCTGCTGAGATGTCTTCTGCTGGTGGAAGTCAGCTTAAGTCTGCATCTCCCTATTCTATGTAGACTATTGACTGCAAGGAAGAAACATGTTTGGTGCATCATTTTCTCCTATTTGGGGTAGAATTTACCTAGAAGGGATGATCTTAAGGTCCTTTCCAACCCTAACTATTCTATGACTCTATGTTGCTTGTCTAAATCTAAACAAGGCATTCTAGACTCTAACCAATAGAAAGAAACAGACAACCCTGGTGGGTAATTCACCTCATCTACACCATACGTGTCAAAAAGAGGTGAGACGAATCACTTTTCAACTTATTGACTATAAGATGATTGGCACAAGTGGCTTTGGATATTTAAAGTTGTGGCATAATTTTCATGGCTGGTGTGCCTTTGGATATTTAAAGTTGTGGCATTGTTTTCATTGCTGGTGTGCCTCAAACCAAGGAACACCTGCTCCAAGCTCAGGAGTGTTGCATCCTAATAAGAATGAAATGGGGCAAGAAGGCCAGATGGGTGGATAAGGAGCTTCTGAGAAAACTCATCAGGAAAAAGGAAGCTTATAAAAGGTGGAAGCAAGGACAGGCGGCCTGGGAAGAGTGCAGGAGCATTGTCCGGGAAGCTAGGGACCAGGTCAGGAAAGCTAAACCCCAGTTAGAACTGGGTCTGCCCAGAGATGTCAAAAATAACAGGAAGGGATTCTATAGGTATATCACAAATAAAAGACAGGCTAGGGACAACATGGCCCCCCTCCGGAAGCTATCGGAAGAGCTGATTACCCTGGATTTGGAGAAGGCTGAGAGGTTCTTAATGACTTCTTTGCCTCAGTCTTCACTGGCAAATGCTCTAACCACAGCACCCAAGTCTTGGAAGGCAGACACAGGGACAGTGAGAATGAATACCGAGTCCACTGTAGGAGAGGATCTGGTTCCAGGCCATCTTAAGAACCTGAACTTATACAAGTCCATGGGACCTGATGAAATCCATCCGTGGACCCTGCAGGAGCTGGCAAATGAAGTTGCTAAGCCACCGTCCATCACATTTGAAAAATCATGGCAGTCAGGAGAGGATCCTGACAGCTGGAAAAAGGGAAATATAACCCCCATTTTCAAGAAGGGGAAAATGGAAGATCCAGGGAACTAGAGACCAATCAGTCTCACCTCTGTGCCTGGAAAAATCTTGGAGCAGATTCTCCATGAAAATAGGATTTTCTTCCTGGATCATTCTCATGAAAAACAACAAGTTGTCCTCAACATAAAAAAGACATGTAACTTTTGCAACAAGTCCAGAGGAGGGCCACAAGAATGATCAGGGTACTGGAGTACCTCCTATATGAAGACAGGCTGAGAAAGTTGGGGCTGCTCACCCTGGAGAAGAGAAGCTGTGTGGAGACCCTCCAGCAGCATTCCAGTATCTGAAGGGGGCTTACAGGGATGTTAGAGAGGGACTCTTCATCAGGGACTGGCAGCAATAGGACAAGGAGTAATGGGTTCAAACTTAAACAGGGGAAGTTCAGGCTAGATACAAAGAAGAAGTGAGGGTGGTGAGGCACTGGACTGGGTTGCCCAAGGAAGCTGCGAATGCTCCATCCCTAGCACTGTTCAAGGCTGGGCTGAACAGAGCCTTGGGTGACATGGTTTAGTGCTAGGTGTCCCTGCCCATGGCAGGGAGGTTGGAACTAGATAATCCTGAGGTCCTTTCCAACCCCAACCATTCTATGACTCTATGATTCCATGAAACTTCACTTCTCTACCGGCTTGGAATATCAAACTATCCTTCCTTCCAGGTGAAAAACAGGGTGGGTTTGGTTTTTTTTGTAGCTTTATTGTCCTTAGTGGAATGCTTAGCACATCATTCATATGTTAAATGAAAAACAAAGAAATTCCGTAATCTCAAAAACTCATGCAAACTCTCCCCCATTCCTCACCAATATGAAAGAAGAGAGGTAAGGAAAAAGCACATGTAGAAAACCTGTTCCAGGCAAGGAACAATGCTGATAGAAACAGAACTGGGTCAAGCTGAATCACACTGAACTGAATCAAAAGAAAACAACCTTTGCATTTGAGTGAGGAGTAAACCTTTGGAACTGCCTCTTATACTCCTGAGGCAATCTCAAAAAGCAGATTTCATACATGAGCCTCAAAGTACTTTTTGAAAAATAAACACATAGATTTTTGCAAAATTATTTTGCATTTTTATTTCTTCCATTTCACTCATAATAGGCAGAGCCTACAGAAACTTCAACATCACAGAAAAAAAAATGATATAGTGCCAGAGATGCTGGCTCCTAGATCTGGGAGGATAGGCCACAATATCATTAAAACTCCCACTATGCTCTTAACAGAAAGCTTATTTCACTTTTTGCATTTTTTTTTCTAATTTAATCGCTAAAGGTCATATGTTTAAACAACTGCCTAATAGCTTCTGTTCTACGCATTTACTACAAACTTCCCCTTTCAAGTAATTGCACAAGTTAATACTAGCTTTCCTATAAAATCTACTACCTCTAGGGACTGGCATTATACATAGATATGTATATTTATACATATGAAATGCGAGGATGCTGAACAGCCCTGACAAACAATCCTAGAAAGTAAGTCAGAGGAAAGAGAAACCTATCTTGGCTCTCTGATGTCACATTAACATTTTCATTTATTTTGCCATTATGTGCAGAATGCAGGAGTAGACCCCAAAAGAAACTGCTGATGTTTGGTGTAGGTGCTCAGTGCTCATCGAGGAAGAGGCAGCAAAGGGATGTCTTCCTGCTGAAGAAGAGGCTGACCTTTTGACCTTAGCTGTTCCCACTCACATACAGATATAGAAATGTAAGCTACTCAGCATGATGCCAGTTAATTTGAATTACCTAACATCCCAAAGGGCAGCTCCCTGCTGAGGAGCTTTTTCTTTTCTTTTTCTTTTGACCTTCTAATACAGAGTAACTTTTCAAGAGGATAAGTCAGATGGTCAGCTTGGGAAGTATTCAGTTTCTGTGGCCTTCGGAGGTTTGTGCAAAAGGTCACCTCAGACTACATTCTGCTGAATAAGGGGTTGTAAATTGCTAAATTATATTGAATAGCCAGATCCTCAGTCCATGTAAAATGATGTAGCTGTGCCAATGTAGCCATTTCACTCCTCCAACTGGGTGATGCAACAACCAAACTAGGTGACAGATTTCCTTCTTCATGACTGCAATTTATTTGGTTACTTTTCGTCTAAGCAACTAAGATTCTGTTTAACCACAGAAGTTGCACCATTTTAACCAAATCTCTCCAATGTTTCTCACTCTCCTATGTTAGATCAGACTGTGCTGCCTGGTGTGACAGCACCAAATCTGGCCCTGTGGGTCACAGGGTCAGCAGGACCTTTTGGGGATCTGGTAGGTGCATCCTCTTGGGCTGCTTTGCAGCACCACAGCATCTTTCCTGCTCTGTGACCCTTCACAACAAGCTGCTCGTTGCCTGGCTTGTCAAAGGGTCTCAAAAACCAGGAATACACTGTAAGCATAGGAATTATAGTCATCATTACAAGCAATATTAAATAGGAGATATTACAGAGATTGCATTTTTAGGGAGGACCTGATAGATCTGTTTCAGAGGTATATAAATAATGAAAGTGATACAAACTAAAGGGCTTATGAAAAGTTTTTCCATTTTGTGTGTGGTGTCTTTGCCTAGGTATGATTGTGTCCACAATTTGAGAAGTAGTGATGCTTCCCTTGTGTAGGTAAAAGTAAACTGATCAATTAGTAAATCAAATATCCCATGTGCACTGGAGACCTTCATTTAACTTTCTAGATCCTCTCAGCTCTGGACTTTCCACCTCTTTATTTTTGCTATTTACTTGCACTTCTGTTTGTGCCCAGCTCCACCTCAAGATTCAAGACACTGAGCAAATTCAGCTTTGCCTGAAGAGCTGATCTTCATTTCTTGACTCTCAGCAACCTGTGGGTCTTCCTACTTGGCATTAATTTGCTGAAAGAGTCTTCATTCCCTGTTAGCCATTTGTCTGGTTGCAAACTCCAAGCTGGTGTTGTTGGAGAGCTTTACAGAATGAGTAATGCCTCAAAAGCACCTCCTTTGCTGCTGCTGGGTGCCTTGGTCAGCCCTGGAACAGCTGGAGGCCCAAGGAAAATGCCTGAAGCCTCCTGAAAGTTTGTTTTCTCCTGCTGAATTCTCTGAAGAGAAGGTGTTCATTTCAGATAACATACAGAAAAGGACTTAACTTGTTTTTCTAAGATTCCTCCAGTGAAAGAATTATTTCTTACTTAGACTAAAGGTCTCTTTTTTTTTTTTTTCTTCTTATATTTTGTTAAATTGCACAACATTCCTGTATTGTCTTAGTGGGGCCTCCAGAAGGTGTTAGCATTTGGATCTTCTACACAAAAAAGCTTGAGGGGCTTCAGTAAGATAGCAATGCTATCTTTTCTGTTAAGATCCAGATGGTGATTTCTACTTACTGGGTTGGTAGAAACTGATAGTAGAATTTACACATATACATCATATAAAACATATATATAATTTTCTCCTAGAAAGGGACCTTTTTTCCAGTATCATATTATGCCTGTGAACAAATCTGTTAAAATAATATTCTGATTAGTCAGATGAACACATTTTTTGCTGGCAACTATAGCCTAAGTCACAGCTATCTATATTTGGATCTATTAAAGAAGATATGAAGTCGGTAGCAATGTGAAAAAGGGGGAGTTAATAAGAAACGTTGTGAGCCCTGGGCCGGTATAGCAAGTTTAAAAATCTGTGCAAGTACGTGCTTGAAAGTCGTCCTTGTATCACTTGTAGAGATTTGAACTATGTGCCTCAAATAAAGCATGTGGCTTTTCCTCCTCTGCTCATGATCTCCTACCAACTGGTATTTATCAGCCCAGTTGTGTCCATTCTCACTCCCCCTGCATCCCATATGGATGCTTTCAAAGGCTGCTTGCCTTGAAAGGACCAGACACAGCTGACAAGTAAAGGCTGGCCCTGAGGAATTTACAGGAGAAACTGAGGAGCTATGCCTCATAATGATATGGATTCCATATGAATTGTCAGTACACCCTGAACATATATGAATTATCAATATACTCTGCTTCTAAAGGGCTTCCCTCTCAAGAAGGACCTTTGGTCTCCTGACCATGGGACGTCTGCACTGGCTTTGCCCATGGCAGTCCCCATTGAGACTGGACTGGCTGCATCTCCGCCACACCACTTGACCCAGACCGCTTCTGGTCGCCATTTGGCACCCATCTGTTTCCTCAGTTCGAAGTGCTTGAAGTAAGGTGAAGACTGTATTACAACCCCCAGGGCAATAATCTATATAACCATGGCCAGTCTTCTCTGAGAAGGAATGAGCCAGTTTAATCCTAAATATAGCTCAAGTGGAGCATGAATCAATAGACGCAGAGCACAGTCAGGGGACTTGTATAAATGGACAAAAACAAAAAGAAGGAAATTATTTGCCAGTGGTATTCATACCTGTGCATTTCTTCTGCTCAAAGAACTTTCATTTGATCATTGAGGGTCTTCCAAACCTGAGACCCAGGTTACTCAGCAGTTTGTAGTAAGATTTATTTATTGAGGATCAGCTGAGGATGGGCAGAAGTGAAAACGTAAGTTACTCTTAGCATGAGCTGAAGAAGTAAGTAGCTGTGGTCAGGGGCTATAGCAACTCACACATGCTACAGATCTGCACAGAGGGGGCCCTGTAACACCCACTCAACAGTGGGTTACACCACCTTGTTACACCAATTTGCATCCTATATCAGAGCCCTAAGATTGCTCTGAAGTAAAGCTAAAGTTGAGTTCAAAGCAACCCAGCTGCTTCCAGGAGCTGCTGTGCATGGGGCAGGACTGGCAGGGGAAATAGTAATTTCTCTTTGAAGTCCTGATGATAGATGGATGCTGATTGTCTCATGTTACTGTAAGCATCAAATAACTTACTTAAAAGCAAGCTCTCAATTTACTGAGCAAAGGACAACAGGCAATGCAAAAATATTTGTCAGAGATGATAATGACTTCTGCGTAAGTACCCACATGTCTAGAAAGCTAAAGAACTGCAAGCAAAATTGATTTCTAGAAACCATTTTCCAAGAAAACAGTTAAATACACTGACACTAGGTACCAAGCAGATTATTGTCAAGACAACACAATACGTAGGTGAATTAATTTCTCATTAAGTGGAATATAAACTATCTGGAGTTTGAGTTTAATTGACCACACAATTTTTAATCTGATATGTATATATGCTTTCTATATTTATATTTTTATGCATTTATATATTTTCATGTTTAAGTATTTACAATGTTATACATAGCAGATATTAGTATTTTAGTAAGATATAACTGCAAATGTAATAAAAGAAAAAAAAATATGTAACCAAGACCAGAAGTAGGTTTTTAACCAGATTTCCTCCTATTTTCCCCCCTGATCTTTAGAGTGAAGCAATATTATATTCAAAACATATTCTAGAGTGAATAGTTTTGGGACCCAAGTTCTGTAGTTCAGTTCTGGCCCTAGTAGTTTGTGAATACCTCGTTGCTACATGAGCTGCTCTGTGATACCTTTGGCAGCTGGGAAAGTACAGAGCAAATGAGAGTGATTGTTCAAGGAAGCCTGAGGTTGATCACATGATTGATGAGATTCTTATCTGCCTTCTCTTCTGAGACTGGATGGTACCACTCA
This sequence comes from Myiopsitta monachus, assembly GCA_017639245.1. Lineage (NCBI taxonomy): Eukaryota > Metazoa > Chordata > Aves > Psittaciformes > Psittacidae > Myiopsitta > Myiopsitta monachus. The sequence goes on from CM029922.1 coordinate 73,681,382, forward strand.
CTGATAAATTAACTTGCCTTTATCAACATGCGCCACCCTAATATGGTTCAAAATCTTTACTGCAGCTTCAGTTCTCTTTTCTCTGTCTCTGAGGCTTCTGAGACTGGCCAGAAGTGCACACTATAGTGTGGTGAGATATGCAGTATGTAAAGGTATATAATAATTTATTGCATATTATGATTTTGTTTGCAACTACAATCACATCATACAAACAACTTTTCTCATAACATGCATCAGCTTTTCTAAGGGAGAATTAAGTAGCCTGAAAAGAAGTTTAACAATATCAGGGTGCATGACATGGATTGTAAGGGTCTTTGTTCTCAGAAATGTCATTTGCTGACAAAGTATGTATATGCACCCTGATTATGTATTGGTCTTACAAACTATCTTTCTTCCGAAACTTTTGACAAGAAATAGCTTCTTTTTCCATCAGTCTTGCTAAAGACGAGAACTGTTAGTATGTACTCTGAGTTTATATAAGCAATGGTGAAAGTTTGATTGCTCTGGAATGATCTAACTCTAATGTCATCACTTTAAACCAAAGCTCACTCAAAGTGAATCTCTCTGTATGTCTTTCTTTTGCATTGAAAATCTCATTATTTTTTTGTACTTCTCCTTTTATATCTTACTAAGCAAATCCTCCACTGTAGAAAGGTCCCAAAGAAATAAATAGATACCTGGAAATCAATAGTTTTGAATGAAAAGTGATTACTCCAAAATGTTATATAGAAGTAGAGAATCTTACTGAAGATATGAAGTCTCCTTAGAGATTTTTTTTTTTATTACCCTTTATGCACCGTATAGCATTCTATAGATATATTTGACATTGGTATAATGTAGTTGCATAGTATTAAGAAATGAAGGTGGTATAAGGATCAGTATAAAATCGAATTGAACTGAATCACAAAATAAAGTTTTCCATGAAGGACAGGCTGTAAGTAGCTTGGCCTTGCAAAAAAATCTATCATCAATAAAAAACAATTCTGAATTAGAAATACAATCTTAATTTTAAAGGTCAGCAAAAATTAAACCTTGTTGTAGCAATACATTTTTTTATCCTGTATCATTTGTACAATGGTCAAAGGACTGGCAGTTTGCATATAAAATCATATAGATAAAATAAGCAGGAGGTTGGTTTTTCCCTTTAAAATAGAATATTTTTGTTGCAAAATAGTATTTTTAATTAGATTATACTGGTAATTTACTTGACTGCAGAGGGATGCTTTTTCTTCTGCTTTAAGTGCTCTGAGACTAGTGATGATATCTACTGAGTGAATTTAACCATGGTGCTTTCCATGTCTTGAAATACAGTGTTTCTAAGGTGATCCTTGATCTTTATTAATTCTGACCTTTATCATGCTGGATAGAAACTCTTCCCACTATATCTGAACTTCCCAAGGACGCGCTTATTATTTACGGAAAATCTCAGTCTTTCATCTAGAAAAATTCCATCCCCATGTGATATTTAAGTGGCTAGCTGCTAGAGCTTTACAGCATGGTTTGTCTCTAATAAGCAAGCATTCATAACCCAAAGGTGCAGTTTGTCTTCTGAGAATGATGTAGGAGCAAATATACTGCAAAATGATGAGTCATTCCACTGAAATAGCCTCTGAAGACTGCTACAAAGAAATACATTTAATATTGCTGTAGAATGGCTTATATCTAATTGAAAGAGTCTTCAGTACTTTTAAGTTCCACTAAGTTTTCATGGATTCACATGACTGGAATAAAAATATTTTCCAAATCTAAAGTATTGACTCAGAAATTTTCCACTGGCAGGAAAAAGAACAAACTATACTTCCCTGGGACTTAAAACTCTCCAGCAGGATAAATCAAAGTGTGTGTGTAAATATGTGCATGCAAGAGAGAAAAATCAAGCTGCACATCTCAGCTCAGAAACAGCCCACCGAGAAATCACCAAGATATCCTGATTATTCACAATAACATTGCCCACAAGGAGAACCCTGACAGAGTCTTTGGAGGGTTCCGGCAGAAAAGAGGTTGATACTTTTGACAAGGAAATGGTCTTGAGCTATTTAAACTGTATGTTTTTTGAAGAAAACAGGGCTGCATACATTTTTGTTGATAGAGTAACATAAATATCTTCCTCCAACGGGAATAACTTGCAAGGCCTTCAAACTTGTAGCCAACTACTAAGATGGAAACCGCTTTCTGTAGGTTTTCCCAGTTCATTTTCATGCCCTGGACATGAGTATCTGCTGCGTGTTGAACACACACTTACCTGCTGTTCCTGTGGTTGGAACATTATTGTAACTGAATAGTGGTGTGGATGCTTCCTCACTGTGTTTTTGTTTGCCTGAGAAGGTTACCTAAAACCTCACTTGAGTAGTTTTGAAAACAAAAGCACAGAACACTTCAAATCATGTCACAGATTTTTCTTTAGCCGCAAACAGCAGTGATAATTTTTGTTCATCTTTCATGGAGTTTGGTATTGACCTCTGTATATGATTATGGTGGTAATAACCTGTAACAGTCTGCCTGTAACAGCAATAGTAATGCTTACTGCTACTACTACAGCAACAGCAATTACAAAAAGCTCTCTTTCAACATTTCCCCTTGTGCTGTTTACTTTAATGAAGATTAAGATAGATGAATGAGGTCTTGCCTACTTGAAAAGATTAAAAATTACTTTCCTATATCCAGGCAGAACTTCCCTGACAGCCAGCTAAGATAGAACAGGCATTCATGGTCATTCACTAATCCCACCTGTCTGAGGTATCTATTTAAGTGCAAAGATGATGTTTATTAATTTCCATTTCTTTCTCAGGTGAGCTGATGTAATATATTAAATTTTTAGAAATCTAGTTCCTGAATAAGAACTGAGACCCAGTATGAGGCGCCTAGACTCCCCAGCTACTGCTTCGAGGCACCCCAGTGTGGTCTGCCAGCCCTTGGATCCCCAGGCATTGCCAATAGCTGATCTGTTTAGTAAAAAGTCTATTTATGTATTTCTACAGAAGGCAATTATTAAAAAAATCTACAAGAAGAGGCCCGGACCTATGCACTGAAAATGAGGAATCCCACTCTTCCCTTGGGTAGCACTCAAAGTTCTTATGGCTGGAATCTAAACTTGGTGTTGTGATAAGAAAACGCTCTTTTGTCACAGTCCTCTGCCAGCATGACTCCTGTCACACAGGTGGAAAGTGAAATGCAATTTATAGAAGATCCTGTGACACGGAAGAGGTGCAATACTCAGCAGAAGATGGACTTAAAGAGTTGTCTTCAGTTCAACACATTTATGAGAAATAGAAATTATTATTGAGAGAACTTATGTTTCCAAACACATTTTTAATGGAAATTCCATTTTGTGCAAACAATGAAAAAATAATTAAACCTCCAAACAGAATCAATTTTCATGGAATTACATATGCTATCCTCATTTAATCTGCTAACCTTTTCAATTATCTTTAAAATCTTGTGGTAAGATGAGATTGTTTCAAGAACAGTCCTGCTTTCTTTTTACAAAGTAAGGTCTAGAGTCCAGACATAATGATCCTGAATGCCCACTTAGTATAAAGCTTGCAAATTCTCACAGGTTATTCAGCATTCCAGGAAACTGACCCAGGCCCAAATTGCAAACATATTTTGTAACTGTATCTGGCAAAAGAAGAAATTTGATTTATTGATTAGGGTTTTTATCAAATAACACCTCACAGGGATGTGTGAAGCTATCTGTGAGGCATGCCTGATTGCAATCACAGGACCATTAACAGAGGAATAAACTGGCTAAAGCACATTAAAGCATTTACAGGATATACTGAATAGTGCTAAAATAAAGGATGTCATAAATTGCGTGCTGCATCGCTTTTCACACAGCCAGTCAGTCACCTCTGCTGTGAAATGTAATGTATTTGAATTGTCTGAACAGTGCTGTTATCGGCCTCCTTTAGGAACAAACTCAAGTTTAGGCTGAGGTTATTGGAACACTTGATAATTTTTAAGATGCTTACCATTACCTCAGTCTAGATAACCTACAGTTTACTTATCCAGAAAATTCTAAAAACCCCTGCAAGTCTGCCTAATGAGAAGCTTTAAAGCAGCTACTCCTGCGTTGAAACTTGCTTTTTTGTTAGCACATAGCATGGGAACAAACCCAGCTTGAGCTTACACTAGCTGTGACTTTATGGAACGTATTCTGATCTTAGTTTCCTTGGAGTATGTATGCCACAGTCCATTTGATACTGTTGTGCTGTGTTACAGTTTGTAAGCGGTCTTTGGGTGTGTTGTCTAGCTGCGCAAAGAAGTATCAGAACTTTCCAGCCTTACAATGATTTCCTCTCAATGAGGTTTTGGGTTAAACATTGTAGTTAGCATTTCAGAAAGATTCGCTTACTGCCTCAAGATTTCAATATGCATGTTGTAAGAATTTCAGTGTTTAGCACTGCTTAGAGATAACTAGATTTTTTGATTGATAGGAGACCTAAGAAAATAATAATGCAATAATAGAAAGAAATATATTTTTATATAACAATGTAATAATTATATTTCTAGAAAATTTATCGTTACATTATTATCAATAATAATAATAATAACAAAACTAAGACCACCACCAACAATAATAATGTCTCTTCAAGAAGGCATGTCCGACATGTATTTTAAAACCCAGACTAGCACATTAAGAAGTTATGTACTCTGTTGTTTATTCAGTGGATGAAGGCTTAGGAAACACCACAGTTGTTAAAAAGGAGTAATAATCTATTCAGTTACTGAACAATAGATACAATGCAAAAGGAATGCAGATGAATATTCACATCTAATTAAAACTATCAGCTGAAATTATACAAATGCATTAGTGTAAATCTGGAATAATTCTGTATATACCTTGGTAGAGGTGGAATGCAGAACCGCAGCAGTTTCCACAAAAGTTTCTATTTTACTGTGGGTCTTTACTTTTATAAGAAAAAAATAATATGATTGTATGCTCTTGACTATCAAAACTAAAATTGTTGAAATGAGTTATGGGATTTCATTTTGGAGCCAAGAGATTAAACACAGCTACTTATCAGTCACCCAGCATCTTATTTAGTTTGTCATTCAACTGCACTGAACTCAGTAGTCCAAAATCAATATACTGCAGCTGCAGAATAAATACAATATATGCCCTTGGATGAGGAAGGCATGTGGTATGTAAAATGATGGGTATGACTATCAAAGTGAAAATGAACAATAGATTTTTATTTTCCTTTTTCCCATCCAGATTCTAATAAAGAGGAGTTAGCACTGTAAAATGGAAAATGTTTTCACCTGCACATGTCCATTCTTCATTTCTCTTACTACTTCTGTGAATATAAAATATAGACAATGGAAACTCTCAGTTTTCTAAGGAAACTGTTCTTAGTTCTGTCCCAATAGAGATATTGTGTGAGTGCATATGCATCTGCACATATTTTATTGCTCCCATATCCTCTGCATACACTGAGAACTAAAAAAGAAAAAAAAAATTGCATAGGTATGCATTAAATGTGTCCATGCTTATTTGACTGATAAAAATACCAATTCTTTATGGGGAGCTTTTGTTAGATGAAATAAATGTTTAATTAACTGAAAGTATGCAAAGAAGTACTCATATTCAAAATGCCTTATGAAGATTACCTAATTAATCCCTATAACTTCTCCGGGTCCCCTTGTAATATTTCTCTATTAAGATGCTATTTACTCCCACTTCTGGCTAATTAATGTGGATGCAGAAAATGACAGACCAGTCCCTTTTGTCACAGCACATCTTCCTGCCACAGCTCTTTTTTCTGCCATCTATCATCATTCTTTATTTATAGACCTGAGGTGGTTTTAAATCCACCTTACTTTGGGTCATTTTATGAAAGGCATTTGGTTAACTAAAGATGCAGATAGGTGAGACTTTGAAAAGACTTTTGTCTGAGGTCAAACCCGGTTTTATAAATGCATAAACTTTGTACACAGCATGTGAAGACAGCCTCTGTTTGAAAGAGCTGTAAGTCTCAGCTGACAAAACCTTACCACCTCCTGTTTTCTACAATTTAATGTATTTTTCTCTGTTGTGCATTACTGTCACATATTTGCAAAACCATCTCTTATTTCTCTCACCTTCCTTTGCCAATGTAAGTTCACCCAGATATCTGTCTGCCCTTCTGCTTTTTGTGCTAGCCTTTAACGGTCAAATACTCCCCAGGGACTGCCCTGCTATGATGCCTGATCAGTTTAATTTCTGCAAAGCTTTGTGGCAAAGCTCTATCTTGTACAATTAACTACATGTAACCTTTTTTTTCCCCCTCTGTAGTATTGTGCAATAAGGAATCATTGCAAACATTTAGCAACACAGAATGCTTAAGATTTAAAAAAAATGGAATGCTGTATAATCAGCATACAAAGTTTTGGTCAAGAGAATAATTGAAAATGGACTATGAAAAGGCTGCATAAAAACCCGAGCCTGTACCTGCACTTACTGTTACAGCTGACCTGGTCATGCAGACCCATTCTTTTGTATCTGCATGGTATTCTACAAAATGAGTCAAAGTCAACTATATCACACATCTTATTTCTCTGCTGCAACTCTGAAGCACAAGCATACTAGCAAACTGCCCATGGAGCTTCCTTTTACTCTGCTGATGGAAAAATGATTCCACCTTAATTCCCAGAAAGATAAACATGTGAACAAAACTTGAAAGTAAGACACAACAAAAGCATACTAAAGTTCTCTATACTAGATTGCTGTAAGAAGACAAGGTTTTGCAGAAGAGAGAAATATATTAAAAAAGTAACCCTGGAGCTTCATCCTGCTATTGCTCCCAGCCTTACTTCTTCCTGCTTGCCCCTGCTCCCCAGCCATAGCTTGTTTTCACTGGCGTGGTTTCTCTGCAGCTCATACCACAAGAGATGTCTCCTTCAGAGGTTGCAGAGAGGCCATCACACAAAAATGGCTGTAGTTTCAGGCTTCATTAACCTTTTGTGGATATACTACTGATGGCTTGGTGGGCACTCTGCTTACTAAACTACTTCATTTATTGGATGCTGTACTAGTTAACAAAATGAAATATGTCACCAGGGGCCCTTCTTTCAGAAAAGTTCACCATCGGATAGAAGAATGAATAATAGGTAAAACAGACGCAAATGATTCAGACAAACTTATGAAAATATTTATGGGGATTTTGATTCCTGAAAATAGGATTTTGATGGCTTTATGGCATCTTTCTGTTTCTTCCTTCCTACTTTTGAAAGATGGTAGTGACCAAACCAACAGACATGAACTTACATAGACTATATAAAAAATATGTAAGGAAAGGTGCTGCAGGAACAAATGTAATGAGAGTAGCCTCAGAGCTTCTCCATCTATCACCATCAATTAGAGGAACTGGACTGCCCGGCTGCATAGACCCATCTTGTGCTTGTTGCTTGCAGCAACCTCAGCATCACTTTATTGCTCAGGTCCATTCCTTCCCTCCAGTCTGCTGGAAGAGTTTCTGTAAGCTGCCAGACGAAAACAACAAAAAACACCAACAAACCTGCAGCTAGTTCTTAAAGTTTAATTAACAAGGGACTGAAAATCAGGCCTCAGTGCTTGTAGTCTGAATGGGTGATCTGCCCAGTCACAGACAGCGGTCGCTGGAAGGTGGAGATACTCCGTCCGGATGTATCGCATAAAAACGCAGCTCCAGCCAGCTATGGGAAGTGCAGCTAAACACATGCTCATGTCAAAAATAGAAATTTGTCTGAGTAGTGTGTTGGCACTGCTTTGACAGGTATACGATTTATAAACTATTCCTTGAGGGGAAAAGGAAGGCAAATTGTTTAAACAAAAGTGTCGGTACTTTCATCACCCTCTTTCCTGGGCAGCGTATTCTGACCCGTGGCTGTGTTCCAGCACTCTGATATGGGAGAACTGCCGAGAAGCTTCTGTCTCTGAACAAAGTTGGGGAATGCGTTCCTGGAAGTTAAATTATAACTATAACTTTGAAAAGAACTGAACCCCCCATGGCTGATAAAATGATATACCATAGTAAAAAGGAAAAGACACAGCTAAGGTTTGGCTTGAGCTTCCCAGACTTGGTGTGTTTGCCTGCTGTTAGCAAAGGCTGTGTGCATTGCCAGTGCTGGTGGGCACCAGAGTGCTAAGCACCGTCTCAAAGAAGAGGAGGAAGAGGAGGTATGCTTTTGCCTGGTTTACACACACCCTGCATGCAGGTGCTGGTTTGATCTGACAGTGTAGCACCTGCACTCAGGCATTACTGGACACAGGCGGCAGCCGCCTGGATCATCACCCTTCAGGAACGTATTTCTGCAGAGGGGCCAGGGGCTGCCCTCCTATTTGCTGAAGACTGAAGGCTAATTTTTCACTTGACGGCCTTCACTGGATGAACATGTAGCAGCTGGGCTAAAATGACCATAAGGACTTCCTTTGAACTCAGTGGGAGAGAGCTGGGAGCTGGAAGACATCACACACCTCAAAAAGGAGCAGGCAGGCTTTTCCTGAGCAGCCCTGACACTTGGGACCCAGGCAGCACATTATGCTCTGTGTCTAAATTTGCATTTGGTTTTAGGACTGTCAGTTTTGGATCCTGCCTGCAGAGTGACTCTGGTGTGGCACTTATATTTTTTCTGCTCTTTCACATCTCTTCGGAGGCTTCTCAGCACCACAAGGCAATGCCTTAGCAGCAAAAGAAGGGGTGGATTTGACTGTTTGCTGACCATCCTGCTGCTCCCCTGAGCCTGTTTGTGCCCTTGGAGAAAGCATGCAGACATACAGATATGGGCAGTATGCAAAGCAAAGCCCTGCATGTTCTTGTAAAAGCTTTGGCCTGCGCTAAGAGCATGCAAAAGGAGCTTCCCTGGAGAAGTGGAGTTAACCCAACCTTCACTTCTCTCTCCAGCCAGTTAGAACTTAAAAAAAAATCCTGTAGTGGTGCTTTGGAATACTCTTTCTCAAGGCAAAATGGATGCTTTGGAGATAAGCAACCTTATGTTTCATTTCACCAACAAACACATCTAAATAACAGTGCATTGTAAAACATTGACTTCTATTGTCAAGGTTGCCTACTGTAATTCCAATTGCCATCAAGAGCTTTTGAGTTTTTATCTCAGTCAATAGAGATAAACATTTTGTGCCTATTAACTCAATTAAAATGTTGTGCATCACAATAACAATTAACAGCTTTGGTCTCTGCAATATCCTGTTTACTAAAGCAATTTTTGCTAATCTGTGACTATTCTGAGCCTTGAAGCTGCACCTTGTGCTGCACTGCCCTCTTTGGCCTCTTTCACAGTGAAAAACTAGGTTATTTTAGAAATAATCAGCTTCGCATATCCTCTGTTTCAAACATCCAGCTGGAGATATCCATAGAATACCAAGGGATATAAGGCATAATTATCCCAAACGCAGGAGAAATTTAGAAGTCTTTCATCAACACTTAGATTTCTAGATAACTTAGCTGTGTTGGCAAATCACATCCTTACTCAGAGAACTTCATTTAACCTTAACAGCAATTGTGTCTCTCGGTCCACCAGCTGCTTGAAAACCCCCCAGTCATGTGCCTATCACCCTTGATTTCAGGGTTATCCATGACAAGCAACATGATATAAAGCAAAACTAACTTAATCTACCCTGAGTTGGGGTGGGTTTCATGTAGGAGAACATTTAACGTGTTCTAGCCCAGACAGATTTTTATAATCACACAAACCAAATACAAGAACTTTCACTTAAGGGTAAAATCTTTACTGATCTATAACTTAATTGACTATAATGTGAGCCTTGATTAAGAAAGAGGTATGGTAGAAGGAAATCTCTGTGGCTACCTTTGGTTTTAGAGGATCAGATTGCCACATTCGTGAAAACCAACTAGTCACTACCGAGTATTAGCACCTGATTCTGCTGACTGCTCTGAAGGGCAGACCTCTGATGCTGACGGCTGCTTAACTTCCGTGATTAGTGTACTAAAACAGCCTATCTTAAAAGTCTTCTAAATTATGATCTATATAATTTAGATTGGAAGTCCTGGGTGTGATTCTTGAACACAAACTTCCAGATGCAGGACATAATTTTATTTACGGGTGGGAAATAAAAAAAAAAAAAAAATCCAAGAAAAACTCTGAAAAATCAAAAGGTAATAAAACTAACTGGAAGAGGTGTGAGTTGCCAGAAGTAAAGCAGATGAAATTAATCCAAAAGAAGCTTAAGTCTTCTACTCAGTTTAAATACACATTTTTAAACTATGGGCTACTTAACACATTTACATATATATTAATGTAATCAACAGCAGGAAATTACAAATTACAGCTGAGTAGGAAGTAGATAATTCTGACAAAGTTAAAAAACAAGTGACTTTAATAGTGTCACTTTGCCTTCATTTGCACAGCTTAGTAGCACATTCAAACATGCACAGTTCCAAAAGATCTGAAGCATAATTCAGACATATATAATTCAGTTGGATCCACCTTTAAACAACTTTATATATTTGCATCTTCTATATGTATTTCCGTACCTATAATTCAGCACGTAGGACTTTCCTCTGTATTATCCACATCTATGACAGTTTCTTTTACTGAAAAACAAACAAAGAAACAAAACCTCCACGAAGATTTATTTTTATTTTCACTTGCAGTTTCCTCAAAGACCTTCCTTTGCTGCTGTGGCAAGTCCTTTATAGCTACTACAGTATTGCCACATTATTTTCTACAACCCGTGTAGCTGCAAGGGGAAATAATTCACATTGGCTGCAAATCCACAGGCTCACATGTGCTTAGCATTTATGTAAAATCAAGGACATGTAAAATCATATCATATTAAACTTAGTTATAATATGCTGCACTTTGCAATGTTAATTGACACTGTATGTGCCTAATTTATAATATATTAAAATACCTCTCCATAAAAATAAGATATATCTGAGAATATATTTGGACATATACATGCTGACAGGGATTTATACAGATATTTGGACACATGTTTATGTGACTATATACCTGCGCACATACAAAGCAAGGTTATAGAGTTTCATTTAAAAGCTCCTGAGCGACTGTATTGTCAAGCATTTTCCTGAACTCTGCTATTATACAATAAGCAAACCCCAAAGACTGAAGGTTTTAAGGGAGGAAGGTTGGAAAAGTAGTTAAGATCAGTTCTGAATGAAGGAATGCCTCAGGGTATGAGATTCATTTGTCTTTGTACTAATGGGTTTATGGCTTGCTTTTCAAACAGCCAGCTGGGGCCGGGGAAGGGGTGGGTAGGTAAAGAGGAATTGCTAATCTTTGCTCCTGCCCTTCCCATCTGCGCCCATCAGATCGGGCACTGGGCGAACGGCCGCTGCCTGCCCCTCTTCTGCCTGCCCCCTCCGCCTGCTTCCCCCTCTGCCTGCTTCCCCCTCTGCCTGCCCCTCTTCTGCCTGCCCCTTCTTCCTGCCCGTGCAGTCAGACAATGCCCGGCTCCAAGCCACTGGCAGCGGGAAAGTCATAGGTCAGAGCTCTTTAGGACAAAAGATGACATGTAGAGAAGAGCATCTATCTTGTGATTTGTGGTCGAGGCAGAAATATTTGAAATGCTGATGTCCGCCAGGTCATGGGCGACGGGGTGTACCCTGGCTCAGCTCTTCCCACTTCAGCAGTTATCCTGACTCTACGCTGGAGAATTATCCTCTCATTTACGTTTTCCTTCCCTACCTCTGCAGAGAGCCAAACCGAAGCCATTCTTAGCATTGCTCTGCCTGTGTAGGCGATATGCATACTGTCATGCTAATCTGCATGAAAGTGCTTGAGTATGGAAGGGAAACAGCAAGACATCTTATCTTTGAAGAGATCTCGAGGCCTTTGAGTTTACTGTTGTTGCAGTCATTATTGTTTAGCATATCCTTGAAGGTTTGGTCTGAGGGACAGCTGGTGGGAATGCAATTTAGCTTGTTAAAATGCAGCAATTATTTAAATATACACCAGGCAGGAAAGCAGAGGCAGAGTGAGTTTCCTCTGTTAAAGTGTTAAAATATGGGTCTTTCTGGAGGAAAAAAGGAGAAAAAAAAAAAAAAGAGAGAGAGAAGAAGTGCTGTACAATCTGCAGAAAGCACATTACAAAAAGAAATTCAAGTACTTTCAGGCCTGGAAGCAATTTTTTGTATTGTTGTCTGCAGTTGTTCAGCTGCAGCTTAAATCTAGTTTAGTCTTAAAAGTTTTGTGGGAGAGAATGAAGTGAAAGAGAAGCCACCCCCCTGTTTGTCAGGGAGGTCACTGGCAAAACCTCCAGTGTAAACAGAGATGCTCCTGTAATAGCACTTATTCACTTGGGGAGGTCTCTTGCTGGTACAAACCTGATGTTTACCAGCATGGCTTGTCACTACTATGTATTTGCA